>VTPW01000017.1:1200000-1820063 GCA_017499575.1 Sanguinoderma rugosum | reverse complement strand
CCTAACCCTAACCCTAACCCTAACCCTAACCCTAACCCTAACCCTAACCCTAACCCTAACCCTAACCCTAACCCTAACCCTAACCCTAACCCTAACCCTAACCCTAACCCTAACCCTAACCCTAACCCTAACCCTAACCCTAACCCTAACCCTAGGCCGTTATCGTCCGCGTCTAACAATGGAATTGGTTCGCCCGACGGAAGCGTTGGAGCATCGAGAAGGCGTGCGACGTCGCCGTCTTGGAGCTTATCAAGCCGGTTCGGCGACGAGCAGAACGAGTCTACTTTGGAAAAAGTGGAGCGTAGCTGGGAGGAGGCAAAAAATTCCTGCAAGCTGATCATGGAGTGGGACGATCCGGAGTATATGGACGACTATATGGAGTTTTTGAGAGATCGGGAAGCCATGGCGAGGGAGATGCTAGCGAAGGTCGCGTGTGCTAGCCTGAAATGGGGGGGGAAAGTGGAGAGCTGTAGTTTGCGTGGTGCGTTAGTGCTCATATACGCGCATATATCTACTGACTAGGCGTAAAAGTTATGGAAGATTACATGGCAGTCAACCGAAACGAGTTTAGGGAAGATGATATAGTAAATGTCACGGCCGCAGTAAAATCGCTTAAACGTAAACGCAAGGAGGCTCAAGACGGCCCTCATGACGATGAACCAAAGAAGAAATCACGTACGGCTAAGGAGATCGTGATGGCGCAATTACCGGTGGATTTGGCGGAGCAGATAGACGGATTGGAAATGGCTGGCTATACGAACGTCAAGGTAATGGCTATTAATTTGAGCGTACCTTAATTTGTTCACGAGAATAGGACCGTTTTTGCCGTGTATATGCGCATGTGGGCACGATTGACGGCAAGTTGGATGCAGCCGGTTTGGCGAAGGTATTGCGGGGATACTCCAATAACGCCAAAGCTAAAGGCCTGTTGGAAGAGGAGGCTCTCGCGCGTCTCATCGTCGGTTATAAGAAAGTCCGTATGGGAGATCTAGTGAGTCCTTCAGCTACTGATGCTTACCGCCTAACCATCTTGTCCAGACGTTCGCTTTCGAAGACGTTAAGTCGGCATATTCCTACAGTCCAAAAGAGATAAGAAAAGAGTTGGGCAATATCACGAAGAATGATTTACCGGGGGAGAGAATGTTTGAGTCGGAAAAGGTATGCGCTAGACATTGCTTAGGATTGAATCGTCAAGTTCATTGCGTAGTTTTTGACCGTTTGCGGGATGAAACAGGGTAGTGTTGGGTTGTTGGAGGGTATATTTCTGACGATGGCGGCACTGCGGCTCGCGATCGACTGGCACGAGATACCAAATACGCAGGATGGTAAGGAGCGAAAGAAAGCGCATCAGGACAAATTGTTCGAGTTCCAATGGCGACGCGAGCTCGAACATGTTGCGGTGGACTTGCAAAAGTCTGAAGAGGCAAAACGGAGGCGAACATGGCGTTTTGAGTTCGATAGATTGGTGACGAGGCGCAATAAGGTTCTCCGGCTTTTCAAAAAAGTGAGCCCTCGCGGTGGATCGTCAAACGAGTGCGCTGATTATCATTCAGTTCGGTTGTATCGTCCTGCTGGATCCACTCTGGAGCCCGTTGGTTACGCGTACGAGTAACTTCAACGCTTTGCAAGATTGCGTGATAGAGAATGTGTTGACGCGGGAACGTTGCCAGGAAGACATTGTCGAAGCAGGGGGTGACGTGCCTTGGTATACGGGGAACGAGTTGGATAATAAACGAATGCTTATTGAGTTGGTACGGTATTTCACTACAGACGCGATCGCCAAATTCGTAGGGGATACGGTGGAGCAGTTGGAAGAGGACGCGACGACTATGATGCCCTAGAATACGAGAGAATTACAAGGAATCTTACTCTACGGCCACGATTTGTCACTGTTCAAACGGGCAAATGCAATGCATAATTCTACGAGATTCGACGACTTCTGAGCGGTCGTGTGCGGCTGTGAGAGCCATTTGGCGTACTCATAAGGCGAGTCGAATACGGTCGCGTCGTTACACCCAGCCGCCTCGAGTACTTTAATCTGTAATGCTTTGCCAGTGTCGTCGGACATGATAATAGAGAGGCAGAATAACGCCCAAGCGATTGGCAGGAGGATGTCCTTTTGTTCTAGGCAGGTAGTGTCGCGCAGTGCATGCTTCTTGTAATGGAACGGGAAGTAGCACATGTAGCATACGGATGATTTGGTTGTGAAGGATATTGCCGATTTAAATTGTCGCTCATAGACATGTTCGAGAGGCTCTTGGTTATACGTATACTCGCATTTGTATCCAACGATGGCCGTATCGCACTTGAACATTTCCGTGTGGCCGCAAGGTGGCTGACAGATGACGGGGCAGATTAGGCAATGGTCTTTCATAGCACGGAGCAAATCGAGCGCGCGGTGACGATCTTCCATGCTTGATCTATTGCGTTGGCCCGCTGCTTGATTCAATCTTAGGGTTTGATGGTGGCCCCTGGGTATATTAGACGGCAGCAAGGTGTTAGGGACAGCGGGGGGACGCGTAGTGGCGAGGGGCAAGCCTGGAGTGCATAGGCGCAAGGTCGTGGTTCGGGAAATGTCGCCGTCGTCCAGCGGTTGGTGTATAGACGCGTATGTGAAGGCAGCCTGCCATTGCGTCAACGTTATATACAGTTGCAAGGTTATTGGCATACTCACATCGTCGCTTCCGCGATTCGATTGGTCCGATGTCGAGGGGTTGGCACTCCCGACGTGTGAGCGTGTGTCCTGGGTTGGTCTCGGGTTCAACGCTTTCGAGGAATGCAGGTGATTCGCGTGGGCGAAATCGACGCGAGGGGCATAGGTGTAGCGCGGAGGGACGGGAGCCAAGGCCTGATTCCTCGTTAGCGTGAGTGGAAATATGTGAAATGGGATGTAACTTACGGGCAACTGTTCACAATAGTCGCATGGAGTGCAACCTGGTAGCGAGTGACAGGAATGGGACTCTTGATCAAACTCGCCTAAGGGAATGCGACGGCAAGAGTTCAGGGTAAGCAGTTGGAATAGGCGGTGCTGGCCTGCATGGTCCAAGGCCAAGTCCGGAGAGTGCTTGGGTATATACTTGCGAAGGGCCAGGACTATGGTGTGTGCCAAAGCGCCACTTCTACCCGCTCGCCCTGTTTGTTGAGTGACGCCAACCATATCATAAGGGTTGATAACGAAGACGTGCGTGACATGCGGATGGTTGATTCCTGTACCAAAGCCAGTGGTCGCAACCAGGGCTGGCGTTATCCCGCTTAGCCAGTCGTCTTGACACTGTTGCTTCTTCTTCGCGTCTTCTGTGGTATCGCCAGTGTAATGGGCCTTGTAGGTAGGGATGTGCAGCAGATTGCCAATGATTTCGCACTCTTTGTATGACCGACAATAAACGAGCAGTCGCTCGTGTTCCTTTCGACGGTCATACGCAGATTGGAAGGCATCGAGCAGGGTATGTAAGAGGAGGGCCTGGTCGCCAAGTACTTCCACCTGGTACCGTAGGTTGAGGCGAACGGTTGGAGCGGCGATCACCTCTAATTGATCGATGGCGAATGTTTTGGCAAGCACGGGGATGCTCTGGCGATACATGGTCGCGGTGAGGAAGACAAGGGTGACGCCTAGATCGATGAACTGTTTGACTTTGGAGTAGCAGTCCCTGTAGTTGCTTGAGATGAGGATCTCATGGGCTTCGTCAAAGATTATCCGTCGTAACAGGCCTAGGTTGGATGCGGCAAGTAACCAGTCGTCGAGTTGTCCGCTGTTGAGATGCTCGGCGTGCGCAACGAGTAACTGTACGTTGGAACAGTCGATGTCAGGCGAGGGCCAATGTGCGACGTCGATTCCATGAGATTTGGCTTCGTTGTACTGCTGATGAGCTAGAGAGGCGAAGGGACTGATTACGACGGTGATGCCTTCGGACTCTACGAGCGGTGGCCCGTAAAACATGAGGCTCTTGCCTCCCCCAGTAGGTAAAATACCCAGTACGTGTCGTGTGTTCTGCATAACGAGTTCGAATATCTCGCCCTGCTGGGGGCTGGTGAATCGAGGCTCCGATGTCCCGTACAGCCGCTGTAACGCCAGCTTGCGCGAGGGATGGACAATGATTGTAGTGGACTTGTAGATGGTAGGTTCGTTCAGTTCTGGTTGACGGGACAATGCCGCTGGCGGGTTGACTGTTTTTTGTACGGCATCAAAGACGGTCGCCTGGAGTGCGTCACCTATTACTGGGATCGTCGAATAGATCGCTTGTATGATTGCAGAAGTGTCGAGTTTGTTTGCGATGATCGGCGTCTGTGTCTGTGTCTGCGTCTGGCGAGTCTCGAGAGAATGGATTTGTAGGTTGGCGGGTAGGTGCTGATAACCGATGCCGAGCCATTCATGGTACGCCAAGGAGAATATTTGCGCTTTCGTGACATCTTTGGAAGCGATATGCGAGAACGTATCTTGTTCAACCGCGTAGTAAGTTTGGGAGACCTTGGAAGAATGGCCCCATAGTTCATCCAGGATGCGATACAAGGATGAATTTTCCGAGGTTTCATCCTGCAACGCAATGCCGACCGCGTGTTTGAGGACGAACTTCATTAGATGGCGGCAGTCCCTAACACCAAGTGGGAAAATAAAGGATTCTTGAGTGAAGCGACGGAGAATCTCCGTCATTCGCTCGGTATTGAGTGGTCGGCCGCGATGGACGAATATACACGTTTCGTACAGGACGGCATGTTGCTTGGTGTGCAGGATGGCGGCGATAACCCTGGTGCAGGGATATATAACAGCGATCAGAATGATGAAGAGGCGGGCTAGACGGGGAGGAACGGCGCGAGGGATCATGGATGGTCGACCCGTGTTGTGCTGGGTCTTGTTATAGAATGTTACGAATGTGAGTACGCCATTGGTGAAATAGATATTGCGAGAGGCGTGTCCGTTGCGATAACGTATGTCCTCGATTTCAGTGCCTCTCGCAGCTCCTGCCCAGGTAAAATTAAGCGCGGCATAGAGATGTTCAACGAGTTCATCCACGTCGTGTATGAATGAAGATAAGGCGTTGGGCTTGAGTTGAAAACCGTCTGGAGTGTCGAACGCGTACACGTTGCTATCGGAGCGACAGAGGTGATTCATAAGCGAATCCTCATATTGGCGAAATCCATTCCTCTCGTCGGTGAAAAACGAATAGCCCGCTTCATCGTTACGGAGCACATCCTTGAACCAGCCCTCGCTATTGTCGAGCGTCAACGCTGCGTCAATCTGTTCCTCTAAGCTGGATATATCAACTCCATCGAGGATGGCGAGCATCAATTTCTCCGATGCATCGACAAGGCCGACAGCAAACTTCTTGAAGGCGGACATCGAGAACGGGTGGGCCTTGAAAGAAAAGGTTTCCATGTCCGTACCCATGAGGAAAAGAGGTAGACTAGGTTCTTGCATCGAGATGGCCGTGATGGGATGGATATGACAGCGTAGTACGGCGAAAGGACAGTGCGAAGCCTCTGTAAGGTATTCGGATATGCTTTCGTATACGCTGGTGGGAGGTTTAACTTTGGGTTTACTCAAGACGACAGAGGACTTACCCCATCTCGCCTTGGGGATCCTGGGGAGCGAGTTGTTTGCATTGATAAAGCGCCATTGCTCGCCAACACCACTGAATCGATATCATATTGTGGCAGATAAGCGACGGAGCCTTGAATCGAGACGTGCAGTCGTCCCTCAGATGGTAAGCAATGAGAAAGCGAGTTAAAGGTATATCTAGCTCGTTCATGTCGGTCGATACCGGGATGCTGGTCAATATCGACCAGCAAAGCGAGTGCAAGTCCGCCCAAAAGGATGGAGGCGCGAGATCTAATTCCACTGGAATCTCCTTGTCGACTAGGTTGTTGAGGCATTGGAGTTGTGATTCAGTGACATCAAGGGCGAAGCCGGGGATGGGCTGATGTACCGCGCGACAGATAAACGTCATCATGCATGAGAACGTAAAAGCATAGTCAGAGACCGTCTTCGCGTTCTGAGGGAGACGGAACGGATAGCGATCGCATACGCCTCTGGATAATGGTGGATGAGCGGCTTGGAAAGAGAAATACAGAGTCAAACTTACTTGTCAGAGGAGTTGATGAGACGTAGGAGCATGGTGTTACTCCTCTTCTCAAGGACTGGCGCCACGATGTCCACGATGTATTGTTTAAAGGCGTTGAATAGGCGGTGGTATATTGTGGGCTTCGGGGCTGGTTCCGGTTTATGCGAGTAAAGTCGGACTAGATTCAAATCGGCGGTCTCGAGAGCGCGATGCCACTTGGTGACGTTCTCCAATGGCGATAATTGAGTACGACTGACGTCACGGTCATCCTTGAGGGTCAGAATACCCTCCGCTTGTAGTTTCTTTTTAAGATCGCCCCACAGGCTCTTCGGTGTGTCGGGAGGGGCGGGAGTACTCTTGACAGCGACATAAGTGGTGACGCTGCGCAGTTTGTATATTTGCTGACATCGTACGACGCTGAAATTAGGCTGCGTGTCGGAGTGGTGATTTCTATGATGCGCGGTTTTGGAGGATTGGGCCCCGAATACGTGGCCAAAGCAAGGGCCGGGAGTCTCGCATCTCCAGCCATCGACAATGGGAAGAAGTGGGATCGGGGTATCCAGGCCTTCCGAAGGGAGGTCGGGGGCCAGGTGAGCTTGAACGTCTTGCAATTTGGAGGTCAACGCGTCTCGGTCGTATATGACCGCCCGGGGGCACGATTCATTCACATGGGTATGAAGATGCGTGGGGTGGACGGCGGTATTGCATTCGACACACACGAGCAAGCGAGTAGGCGCATGAAAGTAGAGTCCGGCCATTTTTAGGGTGAAATGTTGGACTACTTCTCGTCTGCGCGCGCGACGAGAGGAACGCGCAGGAGGAAGTTCGGCGGTTGACTGGAGTACGGGGCTGGAAGGGATTAAGGTAGGATCGGACGGCGGTTCAGGAATGGCTGTGGATACTGAAGGGGATGGCGTAGACGATGGGTCGATTCGCTGTCGCTTGTTGGCAACGAGGTCGTTGTCTAGTGGGCATGGCCTTCGTTTCAAAGCCGACGGGGAAGCGTCGAGTGCCAATGATGAGTCCTGGGTGGAGCTCGTCCGCGAAATATCGTGCGTGTGAGCGTTTGAGACATGATTGCGAATGTCGATCTCGCGATGGTAGGTATCTTTGCAAATGGGGCACTGATAGTGATAGCTGGTGGTGCGTAGTATCGTAAAGAGGTCCGATTCTGATGAGGGATAGTTAAGACTAATTTAAGTTGCCCGTTGTGTAGGACTTACCGTTGGGTTTAATCGTGACTTCATCGGGGTGTGCCAAATGCTCGTGGTTGTGACCAGATTCATCTTGACAGTGGGTGCAAAAAGGCATTGTTAGTGTCGTGGTAATGGGGGAAACGAAGAGAAACGGTGACGTTGGTAAACTAAAAAAGGCCGTCCAAAGCAATACAGTACACGAAATAACCGACAATGACCGTGATACACACTATACGTAGAGAAAAGCCGTCCTAATTGGAATAAGAGAAAGAATCGCGAGCGTACGATATTACAGTAAGAGTCCGTGGATGATCTAAACGATGGTAGCAGGGACGACAGTGGGGGGACGACAGGAAAGAATTGCAACCCGAGAGTCGATGACCCTGTGGTTGTGACGAGACAATCGATGATTGTATCGTGGCAAGCTGAGCAGAGATAATAAGGAAATGGCGGTGTATAAAGAGCAGAGGGAGCGACGGTGGTTTCTGGGGGCAAAGTGAGCAAGGGTTGAGCGTAGTAGGCTCATCGTCGTACGCACCTTTAAAGGCATGGGCAGCGGAGACATCGGGTGCAAGGAAAGAGAAGATGTCACTGTGAAAGGGTGATATGAGAGATTGTCAGAGATTAGGAAGCGGACTCACATGGTCGTCCTTCTTCGCAGATCTCGCTTGGCAGGCCTCGTCAGACTGAGGATGCGTTGGGACTGTCAGATTAGTGTCAGTGACTACCGACGGTATGGGCTCGAAAGCGTACTAAGTCGCAACGGCGTCAGGTTTTGACGTCCCAAGGGGACCATCGGATGCGTTCAAGGTAAGACATGGCATCAGCGAGACGATCGATGATCGTGTCGCCAACTGGTCGAGTTATCGAGGAACCTCGATGAGGTTGCTCGACGACAACGACGGTGACCAAGGTGTCGAGACGGCCGGTTTTGTCGTCTATCACGGTCCTTCGCGGTCCTTCGGATGCGTTCCAGGTAGGAAATGGCGAGACGATCGATGACCGTGTCGCCAACTGGTCGAGTTATCGAGGAACCTCGATGAGGTTGCTCGACGACAACGACGGTGACCAAGGTGTCGAGACGGCCGGTTTTGTCGTCCATCACGGTCCTTCGCGGTCCTTCGGATGCGTTCCAGGTAGGAAATGGCGAGACGATCGATGACCGTGTCGCCGACTGGTCGAGTTATCGAGGAACCTCGATGAGGTTGCTCGACGACAACGACAGTGACCAAGGTGAGGTAGGGTGTGAAGAACTGAACCGAACTTGTCGTGTTTGCCTTCAGGTTCGTGGACAAACAGAATCTTATCAATATGTAATCTTATCATTGTAAAGGTAATCTTATCATTGTGACTTTATCTTATCGTTGCTGTTTATCTTATCATATCGGAGTACAATCGATATTATTGCTAACTACGCGTCCCAAAAAAATGTGCGATGCAGTGATAACGCTGTACAATAGAGTGATAAAGCGTGCAAGATGACAACAAAAAAGTATGTACGGGGGTGCAAAGTCAGGGCATTATGTAAATCGTTGGGTCAATGGATGTGCGATGGGGAACGGACGGCGCTCGAGCGAAGAAAAAAAAGAATTTTTGACAGTAAAACAAGGCACAAGCGCGCTCGATGGAGGTGAGTTCAGTGTCAATCTCTTTTTTTTTCGAGGCAGCGACAATCTCCTCAGGACATCCCTTCCATTCTGCCAGGACGCGAGAGAGAGCGAGGACATACTTGGACCTTTGCTTGTCGATGGGGTTGGAGAGGCCGCGCCATGCTGTGGTATACTTTACGCTCATGTGGTCACCGCCCGCATCGCCCGTGAAGCTGGAAGACGGGAAGCATTGAGCTACGAGGTCGTCGTGAGCGTCTTGTGGGGCTGTATCCGCCATCATCCGCTTGTCCAGAATGCGGAACTCCCAACGCAGGTTGATCTCGTTGATTTCGTATAGTATGCGTTCGGTGACGCGATCGTGTGGCCACCTGTCGAGAGGGAGTTCCTCGCCGGCCCAGGGGAGGTTTTCATTGCGATGCGCATTGTCTTGGTCGAGTTCCTTCGTCCATTGGACAAGGAGCGTGTGAAGCTCGGTTCGGGGTTGAGATTGCTCGTTACGGTGAGATGGGGCATGCCAGTGATTGACAGATGTAGGGTGTTGGTTTCGCCGCTCGGGGGCAAGAATACGGTGCCACTTGCCACGCGGGATGGAAGTAGGGGAGTTGCGAGGCGACATGCGAAGGAGGAGGATGTCGCAGTGCCTGATGTACGCGTGGAAAATCTTCAGCTGACGAGGCCTTAAATCACCGTCTGTTTGAGGTGGAAGAAATACGGAGGGAGGGGGGAAGATGAAGCCATTGTCCCCTTCGGAATATTGTGGAGAAACATTGTTTGGGGTGATCGTGACGGTGGACAAGCCGTGGGCCCATGCCTCCATCATGAATGGCATCATCGGATGGGGGTTCGGCTTGAAATGGATGATGTCGGTTGGGTGGAGATTGATGCGGGGTTTGGTGGCTGTCAAGAGACGAGTGAGCAAGGCTAGGAGGGACTAGATACTCTGAAACTTACGTCCTTGACTGCGCTTAACATGGCAACTGGTGGGGGGACGTCGATAAGGCCGAGCAGAAGAATCATGACGTCGAGAAGGCCCGGCAGAGAAATCGTCTCCGAAACTGGGGACAGCAGGGGGCCTTTCGATAGTGTCCCGAACCGCGGAGGTGCGCCCAAAGTCGGTGTAGGCCAGGAACTCGCGGCCGAAGAGCATGAGGTTGTTATGGCGTTGGGGATCGTCAGCTCCCCGGTTCCATGCGAGGGTCTTGTGACCGCGCCAAGGCTGTAGCTCGATGGAGGAGTCTTCGGGAGGAGTGGGGGTGACTACGGCGTCAATGCGCGTGAGCTCGTTGAACTCCTTGATGGGTCGAATGAGCCAAACAGGTACGCCAGCTTTGGCAAACTCCTCAACAACTACAACCTTGTGGGTGAAAGCTCCAACAAAGTTTCCAGCGGGCCGCTTAATCTCGCCGTATTCAGCACTGTTCATGAGGGGTTGACGAACTTGCATGTATTCGAGGAAGGCCTCCAGCTCGAGGTAGTGCCGTTGGGCTTGCGTGAATGAGAAGAGGATGTCGGGCCATGACGCTTTTGTGTTTTCGAGGCGAGCGATCCAGATCTTCAGTTGAGTGACATGACCGTTGAAGTGCTTTCGAGCGTACGAGTGGTCGAGGTCTTTGCGAGAATCCATGAAGGCGTAATATCGTTTGGCAAGCTCAATGGAGGGTAGACGAAGACGCGAGACATAATTGGGATGCAAAAGTCCTAGGCGTGATGAGTGGCAGGCGAGGAAATGAGTGTCAGCAGATGGATTGAAAAACATGATATCACTGGTGTTAAATCGGTCGATGGGGGGGCGGCGAATGCATGCGAGGTGCGGGTGCTGGCTAACGTACACCTGAGGTCGCTGAAAAGGATCCTCGGCTCCAAATCTCCCGTCCTGCTTCAGCCGAACGGGTATAATGAGGCCAAGGATGGGCTCGGGTAGTTCATCGGCATTCGGAGTGGTTATAAAAGCCTGCCCATCGAAAAGGACACCTCCAAATACGCCATCGAGGTAATCGAAGGCTATGAAGTTTAGTAAGAGGGAAGGTCGATTTGGATGATAACTTACTGCTCTTAGACCGGTTTTGAGAAAGGAGCTCGGGGTTTTTTCTTACTTGTTCGGCGGTGAGCACCATTCTGAGAGTTAGTCAGTATCAAATGGCTGATGAAGAGTTCAAAAAGGCCTCGCCGACAGTCGATGACTGTGGGCGGAGGCCGCGCTATCGCGATGATCGATGATCATGGCGGATAGCGCTTGTAGAAAATGGGCAGTATGGTGTGTTGAAAAGGGTGAAACGCGTCCTCGATGGCGATCAAGAATTGCGCAGCGATGGGTGAAAAGAGCGATAAAGTGGCCGCGCCGACAGTCGATGACTGTGGGCAGAGGCCGTACAATCGCGACGATCGATGATCGTGGCGATTGATTGAGGAGGGAGGGGAGGGAGTAAGGGAGGGGGGAGGCTTACCTGGAGGGACTTGGTGGTTGAAACGTTGATGCTCAGGGCTCAGGGTTGGGCGCTCTGAGAGTTTGGATTTACCAAGTCCGTTCGAACTCCGATCCAATTGTATTAGCTAATCATTTAGCGCTCGCACCTAATCCAGAACGCTCTCGCTAATACTACCATCAGGATCCCACCGGAACCCTTGCTCATCGAGCAACGGTAGCGCGACCGGTAGTCCATGGTCATCGACCATCGACTACTTGGCTTTCCCCCCACCCCCGGCCCACTTACGACAACTGGTTTCGCGACTATGCGTCGGGGTCGACCCTCACCAGCGGTTAGGCCCTCGTCCAGCACCCTTGCTCATCGAGCAACGGTAGCGCGACCGGTAGTCCATGGTCATCGACCATCGACTACTTGGCTTTCCCCCCACCCCCGGTCCACTTACGACAACTTGTTTTCGCGACTATGCGTCGAGGTCGACCCTCACCAGCGGATCGGCCCTCTTCCAGCTCCCTTGCTCATCGGGCAACGGTAGCGCGACCGGTAGTCCATGGTCATCGACCATCGACTACTTGGCTTTCCCCCCATCCCCGGTCCACTTACGACAACTTGTTTTCGCGACTATGCGTCGAGGTCGACCATCACCAGCGGATCGGCCCTCTTCCAGCATCCTGGCTCAGCAAGCGACGGTAGCTCCGCCAGTGGGTACCAGTGCTTCGTGGTGTGGCCTTCATGAATGAAGGTCAGGTATTTGATGAAGAACGATGGTGGCGACGGGCATGAGGATAGGTACCATCGGACGCTAGCAGGTGCGTGGGCATTCACTCTGTATCTATGTGTTGCTGACTGGAGTCTCAAGTTGGCAGGTACAGTGCCTTCCATTGGGCAAACAGGAAGACGTGAGGCTAGGTGGGTGCGCGTACGCTGGCCACTATGGAGGACGATGTGGGAGACGTAGGCGAGGATAGGTACTGTGGTACTTTGGCAGGTGCGTGAGTATTCACGCTTTATCTATGCGTTGCTGACTGGAGTCTCAAGTTGGCAGGTACAGCGCCTTGGCTTGAGGCAAACAGGAAGAATGGGGCTAGGTGGGTGCGAGTACGCTGGTCACCCCTGCGTTTTTCAAATGTGCTCACCTTAGAATGGGTAAGTTTTGCACACATGTCGTAGCGCGTAACGTCGACAATGGTATCGTCGCCCTCACTAGCTAAAGTGTGTTGCGTGCAACCTTCGGCCGCGAGTTATGCTAGCTCCTGAGATCTCACTGCTCATGTGCGACACACGCAACTTTTGCGAGCCCCTGACTCGTCCTTGCTCACGTGCGCCAATCGCAACTTTTGCGAGCCCCTGACTCCTCCTTGCTCACGTGCGCCAATCGCAACTTTTGCGAGCCCCTGACTCGTCCTTGCTCACGTGCGCCAATCGCAACTTTTGCGAGCCCCTGACTCCTCGCGTGCTTACTGTCTCCTCCCCTGCTCAGGTGAGTCGCCCGCAGACCCTTGTCTCTTCGCCTGCTTATGGCTGTATCCTCTGCTCATATGTGTAGCACTAGGCCCTTTCTCCTCGCCTACGCCTAGATGGTGGAACAGTGCTGGGTCCGTTTGCGAGCCCCTGACTCCTCCCTGCTCACGTGCGCCAATCGCAACTTTTGCGAGCCCCTGACTCCTCGCGTGCTTACTGTCTCGTCCCCTGCTCAGGTGAGTCGCCCGCAGACCCTTGTCTCTTCGCCTGCTTATGGCTGTATCCTCTGCTCATATTACAGTGCTGGGTCCGCGTTAGAGCTCGTTAGAGCTCGTCTGCTCACGTGCGCCAATCGCAACTTTTGCGAGCCCCTGACTCCTCGCGTGCTTACTGTCTCGTCCCCTGCTCAGGTGAGTCGCCCGCAGACCCTTGTCTCTTCGCCTGCTTATGGCTGTATCCTCTGCTCATATTACAGTGCTGGGTCCGCGTTAGAGCTCGTAAACGAGCTCTAACGCTTCGAGTGCGAGCTCGATATTAGCTCCGAGTAATCATTCGTTGGTGAGTCCGTCTTGCGTAACTCACGAACCTCAACAAGACCCTAACCGCTAACAGGACGAGCTCGTCACCGAGCTCTGGAATAAAATAGATTGAATCCTAATCCTTAACACCCAAGCCCTAAATCCTAGGTCGTGGTACATTGCTGGGTCCGCGTTAGAGCTCGTAAACGAGCTCTAACGCTTTGAGTGCGAGCTCGATGTTAGCTCCGAGTCATTGTTCGTTGGTGAGTGATATCCTTTATGCATGCGCGAACATTGGCTAAACTTCAAATGCTCAGTGACAAGGCTTTTCGGCGAGCTCTTCAGGCAAAGTAAGTCGAAGACGGTTGATCCCTGACTATTATCCTCATGAACGTGGGTTATGTAGCCTTGATTGTGGTTGTGGGTGAAGCTAGAGGGTGCGTTAGAGAGCTCGTAAACGAGCTCTCTAACGCTGTATGTAACTCTTAAGTATTTATGCATGCAAATCTCTACAATGATATGCTATTGCAATTGTCTTTTGATGTGATTTGTCTACATTTGCTAATCTTGATTCAATTAACTGTGTTTTCCTGCCTGGGGCAGTAGTAAAAAATCATAAAATCTGTCGTGCTAAAAGGTCCATTAGCCAGGGCTTCAGTGGATAGGAAATGGTAAGCGCACTGTTTCTTTCCAGGAAATGCTCTGAAATGCGAGGAAAGCAGATCTTGGAGTCAGAGGATGAGATTCAAGAAGAAATGTCGCGGTCTGATAGCCCGGACGATTGTTACCCAACGAGGATGCTATCGTCCCTTGTAAGTGTACTGTTTCTTGCGAGCAAATGCTCTGACAAGCCAGAAGAACAGATGTTGGAGTCAGAAGATGAGATTCAAGCAGAAGTCTCGCGGTTTGAGAGCCCCGAAGATCGCTACGCAATGATGGAGGATGTAGGGACACGATTTTCCCTTTCAGAGTCAAGGTGTTGATCATTTCTCCTTAGGAGCCAAGCTTCTCATTGCCCTTTTCGTCGGTATGAGATATATATGCTGTTTGCATGACTTGCTAAGCGATGTTATAGGCTATCCGGGGCCCTTCGACGCAAGAAGGAGACAACTTTCTACACACTTTTGCAGAGTTGGACACGCGCAGCCTGTCACCGTTGGAAGGTGATATGGAGTACAGTCAAGTGGAGCCTCCTCCCTGTGCTCAACCCATCACAGAGTGTCGCTGGATCCCTCTAGGACGTTCCCCCAGTACCAAGTACTCCGCTCTGAACCGCAACTTTCTGTTCCCATTTGGATTTGCATCAGTCTACTGGCAAGTTGAGCGAAGGCTCTTCCAAAGCGTCTATGGGTTCTGGTCATCTGCCTACCTTGGAGCGTTGCGGAGTATCCGACAAGATCCATACGACAATGACATCTTTCCTACCCAATGGCTGGCGAAGCATTACGGGCAGGTGCATGGAATACAGCAGCGGGAGAAGATGAAGCGATTTCTTTTTTGCTTGTTTACGTTGAACAGGGAACTCAAGGCAAGGGTGCAGCAGCTCGCAGAGATTTTCAACCATTGGCGATTTATTGCCTGCTGGGCTGACACGAACTGCCTGCGACTTCCAACCGAGGAACAGGAGAAGGAATTGCTGCAGAAAGGGCAGGAAGTGCTTTTCAAATGCGTTGACGAATTTCTTGAGAATTACATGCATTCCAGAATCGCTCGGTACTCAGAATACGCAAGCGATGCATTGGAGGAGGCGTTTTCTTCACTGAGACCGGACTTGACAAGGAGGATACAAAAACTGGTGCAGCGAGATGTGCGGGTATGGGTGATAATGTTAAAGATAAAAGTAGCTCTATCATACAACAAGATATATAGCTCGCCACCATTGTAGTTGTTCAATGCGACTTGGAATTTCTGACCGTCATGACCATCACCGGCGCTTATTTGACGGTGCGTGCATCAGAATTCCCGAGCAAATAAGCGCCCGATGGCTGTGCAACGGAGAATGCGTGAGAGTGTCGGATGATCATGGGTGTTCCGAGAATGCGTGAGAACCTCCGACAACGGAGAGGTGCTCGGAGAACGGAGAGGTGTGTGGGAACCGCGGAGAACGGAGAATGTGTGAGAACCTCGGAGAACGGACAATGCGTGAGAACCTCCGACGGTCATGGGCGCTTGTTTGACGGTCATGACGGTCATGACGGTCAACTTGACGGTCGTGACGGTCAACTTGACGGTCAGGCTGACGGTCATGACGGTCATGACGGTCAGACACAATTTGTGTGCCTCATTGCTCACAAACGGGACCACCGAACATCGTCAGAATTTGTGGAATATCTTATTAATATGTATACTAGGGGTCTATGTAATAATATTTGAAGAAACCATGATTTGAAAATTGGGTTTAACCTAATAAAGTGGCGTAAGATTTCGCAGGGTTTTGGGTCTACCCCCCGCTATCAAAGCCCAGCCAATGCAAGCATTGGCTGAGGCTTTGATAGCTAGGCTGCAGTAGTCGCCTGTAATCTACGGGTGAGTCCACTCTTCTGCTTTGTGATTATGACTTACCTTACCTTCTCCCTTCCATCCCTCTCAGCGTTGGCCTCTTCATCTACCGGGGGCATGAGGTACGTCGATGTCGACGTGACGTGGCACGTATCGCCGTCCGCGTCCCCATCCCATTGTCCCCATTGTACACCTCTTCCCCATCCTCTCCCTGTCGTCGTCGTACCGCTTGCTAATGTCTTTATCTCTTCAGGTTATCCCAGACGCCCTCTATCTCTCAGTACGCGGTGCCAATCGTCCCATCTCCCGCCCATCTGGTATGTCCACTCTTCCCAATCCCTCCTCACCCTTCCCCATCGCTGCCCTCGAGTCGTCCTGCCGCTTGCTAACGTGTCCCTTGTCCAGATCGTCTGCGACTCACACGAAATCGCAATCGCCGCCGCTATCGTCGTCAGGGTTGGAGGAGCGTCGCGAGCGCAGCGCTTTGGCGTCTCGGGGGCATTCGTGCGAAGGGGGCACACCCGTGGTTCGTGGGGCGTTCACTTCCTTACATTCGTTCGTCTCCTTGCCGCCTCGTTTGCTTTCATTCTCCCTCATTCGTGTGTTCCCGCCTCACACGTACGCATGCCTTTGTTTGATTCGTCAGCGCGGGCGTACAGATGCAGACGCAGGCACTTGTGCTGTCGGCCATCTCCGCCTGCGCGCCCGTCTTTCGTCTTTTCGTCATCTTTTCATCGTCTGGGCGGAGTGTGGGCGTAGTGTGCATAGCGTGGTTGCGGTGGACGTGCCGGGGCAGCATGGAGAGGGGATGCAAGGCGATGGGATGGGATACAATGGGAGGGAAGGAAGGTGGACTACGAGGCGAGGCGATGGGGCAAGCTGCGAGCGCAGGCGGGATGTAATGGGACGGGGGATTGAAGTGAAGGTGGGATGAGAGTGAAGGCGGGGAGTGGAGGCGGGGAGTGGAGGCGTGCGTGCATGCAGCAGGTGGGCCTCCGTTGATTTTCGTCCCTCTTCATAACTTCGTTCGTCCATCCGCCGTTTGCGTTTGCGTTTCCAAGCCGATCGTATCCCTTTCCTTCGTGTCCCATTCCTATTCCTTCCTCCCGTCGTCTCCTCTTTTCATACCTCCCGTCTACCCAACTTCGTCTTTCTCCCGTCTGCTCGCATCCCTCCCTCGCGTACGTTCGTACCCAGCCCTCCCCTCCGTTCGTCGCTCGGTTGATTCACTCATTCCCTCCCCCAAGCATCCTGTCGTTTTCTATGGTTTGTCACGGCTGGTTTTTGAAGCAGCACCAGGCCGAGGGGTAGGACTTTGAGGGGAGCGAGAGAGCAAAACGGTGGGAGATGCGATTGGGTGGCGGGGGTGCCGCGGGCCAGCTTTGGTGGTAGGTGGGGGGTTGTGTGAAGGCAAGATGCTGGATAGTGCATAGACGACACTAGGTAGAGCCGGAACGAACGACATATCGTAGGACTTCCCTCCCGCTCAGCTCGCAACGCGCGTTCGTTGGCGTGCGACGAGCCAAGTTCTGCGTTCTGCGTCCTGCGTTTTGCGTTCGTGCGTTTTGCGTTCGTGCGTGCGTGAGTTTGGGCCGGGGGTGATTGGGTGCTGCGTTCTGCGTCGTGGGTGGTGAGTTGGGGTGGTGATGAGTTGCTGAGGGTGGTGGTGTGGTGAGGCGTTAGGTGCGGTGAGTTGGCGCTGCGTTCGGGATGGTGCATGTGCGTTGGCTGATCCTCCCCAGGCAGCCGTGTAGCTGTGTCGAATCCAGACGAACGTAGACGAGGTCCTGCACACCTGGTCAGCGCAAACGCACGACGAGCGAAAACGATGTGGGTACGTACCTCATTCCTTTTCGTTCCTTTGCTCGTTCTCATTCTTGTTCCCCCTCCACTTCGTATCCTCTCGTTTCCTCTCCCCTCGTATGCGCTCCATCGTTCTCGTTCGTTTTCGCGCATTCGTGATCTGTATGTTGCGTTCGCGGCCGTTTCGTGTTGGTTCCTTGTCGTGTTCGCCGGGCCCGACTTGCTATCCCGAATCGAGGGCCCGTCTGACACGGTTTGACACATTTCCTTCCAGATAAATCGACAACTCGGGGCTGCGGTTAGTTGTACGCGCGACGTTGAAGGCTTGTGGCAGGTCTGGCGGCGTTACGACGGCGTTTGGGGCTTGGGCGGTGGTTGGGGGTGTTTGGGAATGTTTGGACGCATCCACATGATTTGGGAGGCGCAGGGATGCATCGTGTCGTTGAGGGAGATAGGTAGCGGTAGCGGTAGTAGTTGGAGTTAGAGTTGGTGAGAGGAGGATGGTGAGAAGCGCTGGGGTGTCGTGCGTCGCGTGGAGACGGGCGATTAGTCAACCCTGGGTGGCGGGAGTCGCTGGTGGATGAGGGAAGGATGTGAGATTGAAGGGAGAGTGGAGGCAGTTGAGAGAGAGAGGATTCTCTCGTCGTTGCCTGGTACCGCTTTGACGACGGCGAAAGCTCATGCTCGGCGATGGAAACCCCCGCTGCAGCCTGCGACTCCTCGCCGTCACCGTCCAGCCCCGTTCGACTCCGTGCCTTCTCGCTCGACGCTGCCGACGTCTCCGCCGCCTCCGCAACCAACGCGAGCACGTACGCAAACGCACTCATTCCACGGAGGAGAGCACTCGGCTTTGACGCTTGCACTGGTGCTGCGGGAGCGTGGATGTGGATGTGGATGTGGGTTCAGGGTGGAGGTAAGTCCCTCCGTCGTCGTTCCCATTCTCGCTGCCCCTTTCGTCCTTCGTCCTTGTTCCCGTTCCCGTTTCCCTCTTCGTTCCCATCCCTTACCGTCACGCACTAACTCCCCCATCCTTCTCCATTCTCCTTCGTAGCCACAGCCGCAGACACCCCCAACGCAGACGCCAGCGCCCGCCGCGGGCTCGAACTCATCGCACTGGCTGATCGAGGGGCATGGCGCACGGCGAACGGGGTCATTCGTGTCGATGGTGCGTGCTCTTCTCCCTCTTCCTGTGTTTCTCATTCGTTCATGTCCCCGTTCGTGTCCCCTCCCCTCGTTTCTCTCCCTCTCCTAGTTCGTCTCCCTTGCTCCCTCAACTCTCCACTCGTCTCCCCTCCCTTCTACGTCCCATCCCTCCGCTCGTCCCTCGTGCTAACATGCGTATCCCGTCGCAGTGACCTCGCCTCGTAACCAAACAGGCTTCGACGCGTCGAACCGGGGACGATGTGGCGGACGTCGTAGTTCGCAGGTGGTAGACAAGGCCAAAGGCCAACTGGGGGCGATGGTGGAGGCAGAGGCGTAGAGGCGGTTGTGCTGGCATAGCGACGGCGAGGTTTGCGACCGTGAGTGTCACCGTTAGGGTTTTCTTTCGTTCGCGTCTCGCATCCCCATCCGTTTGGCCCCCTTCCTCTCTCCTGGTCGTCTTCTGCGTTCTTCGCTGACACGCTCGCGAGTTTTTCCCCTTCACATTCCTCTGCCAATGATCTCCTGGTGTGCAGGCTTTCGGGCGATGACGGAAGGTCGCGATGGTGGTTAAAGCGCGACCATGGCGGTGGTGGAATGGTGGTGTTGTTGGTGGTGCTGACAAAACAGAGGCTTGCTGCTTTGGCGCTCTTCTGGCGCTGGCTCAGCTCTGGCTGAGGACGAAGGGAGGGACTGGTAAGTGGTGGTGGTAGCGGTTTGTAATCGCTTGCTGACTTGGCTACTCGATGTTGAGAGAGGCGTAAATGGGCTGGATGCTAGTCATGGGGTAGTCAGCAACGTACGTGAGAGAGGAGCAAGCAATCACAAACTCAATATATTGCTTGTGGGCGCCCCTGTTTATTTCTTGCTTCAATTGGTCGCCGTCGACGATGGCGTCGCACACAACGCACACGCTCCAGACGACCGCCGCCGCCCTTCGTTGAGCTGGTTCCTTTGTTGATATCTTACCTCTGGCCCTGCCGTCGCCCGAACACGAGCTCACAGATCCGATGCGAGGGGCGCTGACCGCCGTGCCCAGATCGCATCCCCTGCCAGACCAGCAACTGCCCTCGTCGCCGTCGCTCTTCTACCATCAGCGCCATCCGTCGTTGCCCACGTCCCCCAGTGCCGCGTCTGCGTCGGCCTCGTCGTCGTCGAACACACCATCAGCCCCGTCAAGCCACAGCAATCATAGCAGCAGCATCTACACAAACACCATCCTGCAGTCGCCATACCCGCGGCACTAGGAGGTCTTCGCCGGGGCGGGGTGATACCTCCTTGCGGCCGACGCATCCACTTTGGAGCTCTACCCATCCCTCTTCCTCCCCCTCAAGTGGTTCGTCCGCTACCCACCGTCCTAGTCCCAACTCGTACGCCCCTTCCCTCCCTCCCTGCCCTTCTCTCCCTCGTCGAGCACACCGACTGACTCGTCTCGTGCTGTGTGCGCGTTCGGCAGGTCTCTAGCCGATGCACCTGTGCAATATGCGACGGGGCGCGTCGTGGTCGTCATCGACGATGCTGGCTGTCAAGGAGTCCAGCACGGTTGTGGTATCGGGGTATCGTCGTATCGGGGTGTGCAAGAATCGGGAGTCGGTGGGTCCTCGTGGTAAGTTCTTCCATCCTGCACTCTGTTTTGCTGTATGGCTCGGCACTGACGACCTCCACCTCCACGTTCTGTTCGCATCTCGTCGTATCCTCGCATTCGTGTATCTACAAACGTCCGTGTCGTCGTCGTCGTCGATGCACCTTGCGCGGCGTGTTCGTCGTGGCGCAATCGAGTCCCCGTAAATCCTGTAAATCCCGTAAGCCGTCATCTCTCCCTCTTCCCCTCCACTCTACTTCCCTCTCTAGATCTTCACCTTCGCTTCTTCCCTCGTCCCTTCGTCCACATTTCCCTTCCACTCATTCATTCGTGTTCCCTTGTTCGCGTTCCCATCCGCATGCGCACTGCTAATGACGACGGCGTGTCTATAGGCTCCGCATTCGTCGTGGTCGGGACGGGAAGCGGGGGAAGTAAGCGCGAGCGGGGAAAGGGAGTGGGTAGATGGCGTAGCGGGACCCTGCTTGATGATCCTGGCATGGTAAGTGGTAAGTACCCCCGCGTTTCCTCGTTTGTTTCTTCGTCCTTTTCGTCGTGTTTCGTGTTCATCTCTTCGTGCTTGGTGTCCGGGTTCGGTTCTTCGTGTTCCGTACAGACCCGCGTTCCCTCGCCGTCTTCGTATCCCCGTTCCCCTCGTCTACCGGAACTTTGAGAGTGTGGATGTGCACGTGGTGGACGTGGGTTGGGGGTGACGTGAGGCGAGGTAAGTCGCTTCGTTGTTGTTGTCGTTTGGTGTTTCATTCATGCAACCCCTCTCTACTTCCCCTCGTTCCCGCTCTCGCTCTCGTTCACCTTGTTGCTGTCATCCACTAACCCCCATCCTCCTTCGCAGCCCGCAGCCGCAGACACTCGCAGCGATAGTTGATCGAGACGCACGGCGAACGGCGAACGGGATGGTTCGCGCTACGGTGTGTCTCTTGTAACATCCCCCTCGTCATTCTCAAGGTCGGTGCTCCATTGGAGAGGGGCCCCCACAGTGGTATAAGAGATCGAGGACGGGGGATGGGCCATCTCTTCTTTGTCCCTTCGTTCACCCCCCCTTAACACTTCGTTCCTCCGTCTGCTACTTCGTTCCTGCCCATTCTCGCACTCCAGTTGCAATGACTTGTTTATGTGGATACATTGAGAAGCGGCACTGTAGAGAGGGTGCGCGGAGTGGAAGAGGGATGACGGGGATGCAGTTCCACGATCGCCATCGTAGAAGGGCGAGGTGCGGTACGGCGAGATATCGAACGACGATGTAGCGCCAAAGAAGGGAGATTGTGGTACAAAGCTGGGTGAGTTCAGGGAGTACGCCTCTGGGAAAGTGTATATCAAGGTAAGCCGACGGTTTTAATCGAGAGCCATTACCTAGACTTACTGTGAACAATCTCACAGGGGCGCCGTGCCGTCGATACGCTCTCGAACGGCACTCACAACGACGAATAGGCTTTGACTCGATGAAACAAACGGCGAACTTGCCAGTCTGCGCACCAAGTCCGAACTTGTGGACTCCGCACTCGTCCAAGGACCGAACGCAGTATGCACGCTATACGGCCCATCTAGTAAGTCACCGAGCACACGGTTAGAACATCACTTTGACTTACCTGGTATCATCTACAGTTCGAGGTCATTTCGTGCACCAATGCCCGCCCAACGTCCACCAGATCCGAGGAACAGGCGCGCCGATAGTCGATCACGTCGACGTCTGCTGATTGGATGCTGAGTACACGGACACGCAGTCATCGAATGGTCGGCATGCACGGCGGTAAACTTGCGAACTCGGAGGCCTTGGGCAGCTGAGATTTACGAAACTGGCCACTGGAACTCTGAATCAACGTCTGATGCCCACGATTGAATGGACCAGCGCGTACCTTATCCACTCACCCCTCCAATCCCATGCAGTGCAGCTAATTCCTGATGCATCTAGTGTGTCTACGCGTCGCGCGCGAGTGCTGGCGATGACGCTCGATCCCATCTACAACGAAGACAACATTAGCGTTAGTGCACCCAAGCAGTCAACGACGGACTGGGTACGTACCTCACCCTCTTGTGTCTGTGTTCCTATTCCTTCTTCATCCAGCCTGTACACCCGTTCCCTCGTTGACGAATATCTTTCAGCAAGTTGTGAGCCTCCAGTGGGACAACTTCGGAAGAAGAGAACGGTGCCATCGCGGACAACGACAGCACCACCGAGCTCAAGTATCGCCGCTCCTCGGAATAATTTCGGCCCTTGTTGCGCGCTGAGCCAATAGGTAGGCGCTGCGAGGGTTTTGAGTGAGTGCGAGAGGATGCAATGCGCAGTTCTTCATCTGCCCGCGTCGTCTACCTCATCCCGTCGCCTGATCTAGCACGTATCATCCGCGCATCTAAGCATCCACTATGTACCCTCCTCGTGTCGTCGTCGTCGTCGTCGAACCCTGGCGTCTGCTGGCGAGCATGTCGACCATCGTTCCCCGCGCTGCGTCGACGAGCTGTTGCATGTGTCGTTGCGTCGTTGCGTCGTTGTCTTGACATGCTGGGGTCTTGGCATCGTGCATGCATAGCTATTGGAGCGGGAGATGCGGAATGCAGGATGTGGGTGTCAGTGTCAGCGCACGCCCATTTGTTCGAGGGCGACACACCTCCTTCCTTTTGTCTTTTCGCGTTTTCACTTTTTCTTTTTCCCATGCGCTGTACTTGAGAACGTCTTCGAGCGTCTGCTTTGGCTGGCTGAGGGCACTGGGTCATTGTAAACGTTGTTGTCGATGGGGACTTGGCAGTTGTGGTGCAAGTTCAACGGCGCTTGTTTCACGGTCGTTAGGTAAGCCTTCTGCGCGTTCCGTTCCGCCAGGCGTGAGCTGAAGTCGAGGGCGGGAGATAGAGAGAACACTAGTGGCACGTCATGGCGAGGGCAGCCTTCCTAGCTAGTGTACACCTGCCCATTGCATGATGCACGGTATGTCCCAAGGCCGGGATATACGCGATACACCATACATTGGAGCACATACTCATTGCTGGCTGGGCTCAAAACGGTGTTGGCGGCGGCGGTGACAGTGGCTGCATGTACGGAGGGTATTGCGGTGAGGTCTAGGAGATCGGGATGGGTGACTGAAGGGTCGCGGAGGAGTCCTCCTTTGTTCGTTCCCCGTTGCGCATTGGCGCTCTGCCGTTCTTCGTCTCCGTTCTTCGTCTTCTCCTCATTCGTTCCCCCCGTTCTCCCCTGCATTCTCGTGTTCGCCGTCACAGCGTGCTAGCAGTCTGATACTCGCCCTCGCCGTCCCCGAGTCCTCTCATTCATTCGCTGGTGCGCTGGCTGGCCGGTTCAAACTCGAACGGGAGACGAAGGCTGCACGTTGCACGCTGCACGACGAGCGCGCTGGCGAAAAAAAGCGTCAGCGGCGTTTGTGCGTGCGGTTCAAAGGGCGACGCACCTTGTTTTTCTCTGTTCCTTGCCCTGTCGTTTCCCCATTGTTCCCATTCGTCTCTCATCCATTGTCCTTTGTTTCTCTTTCGTTCCTCGTTGCATTTCGTTGCCTTGTCGTCCCCCCTTCTCCACATCTCGTCGCCTCATTCCTCGTTTCCTCAACGCTCATGCTTGTGTGCGTGCGTGCGTGCTCGCCGTCGAACTCGTCTACAGCCATGTAAGCTCGCTAGCCTCGTAATCGAAAGTGAATGAACTCACCTTGCTTCATTCGTTTACTCGCCAACTCCTACGTAGCTCGTACCCATCGCAGCTGCCGCCGTTCCCTCTTTTCTCCCGCGCAGTTTCTCTGTTGGGTCTTTCTGGCTGTTCTACTCGCTTTCCTTGTTCGTTTTCGCTTTTTCTTGATTTCCCGTGTTGTTTACCACACTTAAGGTGACACATACTGACTTGACGCAAAGCGTAGGCGGTGAAGGATGGTCGGCGGCGAGTCGGTAGCCGATTGGGTGTCTGAGGCGAGGTAGACGACATGGGAGACGTCTTGTCTTGTTCTGGCGTGAGTAATAGATAGTTTGAAAGAGGGAGTGCGTGAGTAAGAAGCGAGAACGAGAAAACGGGTACGTACTGGGATTCTACCCATTAAGACGCATTAGCGACACACCAAGGAGAAGCTTCGCTTGCGAGAGCTCCAGAGACAACAAACGAAACATGGGTGTGGTGGATGCATTTGGTAAGGCTGAATGTCAATCGTGGCGACGGATCAGGTCGCCGGCGCCTGAGCATAGGCAAATCACCATGGTCAAGCGCCCAGCCACCCGTGAGTTGAAACTCCGTCCTGTTCCGTTGTCGGGACTTGTTACTAAGTAAATACTCGTAGCCACACTGTGGCTACGAGTTGCTAATATGATATTTCAAGGTACATAAAATGTTATCACCGTAGCCACAGTGTGGCTACGAGTTTCTAACACCGTGGCTCGGTTGTCCCTGCTATTGGGTTAGAGCCAATGTCAGTGGCGACGGACCCGGTCGCCGGCGCTTGAGCATGGTGAAATCACCATGCTCAAGCGCCCGGGCGGCCCAGCCACCTTTAAATTGAAACTCCGTCCCGTTCCGTTGTCGGGACTCGTTACTAAGTAAATTATCGTAGCCACAGTGTGGCTACGAGTTGCTAAGATGTGATTTCACGGTATATTAAAATTTCTCACCGTAGCCACAGTGTGGCTACGAGTTGCTAATATAATATTTCAAGGTATATAAAATTTTCCCACCATCTATCTTAGCCCGGCCAGTGCTAGCACTGGCCGGGCATAAGATAGATAGGCGCGGAGTGGGAGCGAGAACTGAACAGTAGAATCGCGAAGGAGAAATGCGCGAATTCAAAGGCAGACAAGGACGCCGCGAGCAAACGAACCTTGGCAGTGATGGCAGGGCAGCACGTCGACGACCACACTCCTGGCGTAGCCGTTCGTGCCACACAGTACTCCGTTATCCGAGAAATTCAGTACAACTTCCATCCGCATCTGATCAGGCGAACGATGGCTTCGAAGCAGCCTGATGGCCGCCCAATCAACGACAAGATGCCCTCGATTACTAGCCACGTCATATCGATAACGCTCACCGAGCGTGAACTCAAGAACCTCAACATCTTGACTGAGAAACTCGGGCAGGGTGGGCGTACTGTTCCGACGGATCTCAATCTGAAGGTAAGTCAATTACGGACTCCCTCGTAGCCCGTGCTGATGCTGGTGTAGAACTTCTGGCTCGTATACCGCACTGGCGTCGTATTCTACAAGGATCCCGGGCAAAAAACCTGGCCAATATTCGACGAACGTGGCAGGTCGGCTGATGCTGGATCCTATAGGAAGTTCCCCAGCTCGAAGCTCGACACCCTGGGACTCCTCCTCAAGCACCTCCTGAAACATGACGACATTGGGCATCCCACCCAAGACGAAGACGGCCATTTCATCTGGCCTGACGTACCGTTCGTTCCCGAAGGCCAAGTCGCCCCCCCGTCGTCGCCGGATACTCGTGTATCACGAGTTTACTATGATGGTCTCGACCATCAGCTCTGTACGTGATTATCATCCATCATATGATCTGTCAATGACTTACTTCGCGCAGATCCTCGCATACAAAGGCATCAAGACACTCATTATGAACGGGACACTCAAGCGCGAAGAACGTGACCAAGTCATCGACGAGTTCGTCCACGGCGACGACCCAGAGAAACGAGTGCTGCTCTTCTCATCCGTGGGGGCAGTAGGATTGAATTTGACATGCGCAGACGTCGTAATCATGTTGGTAAGTACACCAAGTATATCAATGCTGTGGATTGGTGGTAACTAATACATGCGAGTAGGACACCATATGGTCCCAGGTCGGCGTCGAGCAAATTATCGGACGGAGCGCCCGGCTGACGCAAGATAAACCGGTCCACGTCTACTACCTCATCGCCTTACAAACGACGGACGTGCTAATGTCTACCTTAGCGCGAGAAAAGGGCAAAATGTTGGAAACGTTACTCACGAAGGGCACAAACCCGGCCCTACAGAAGATCCTCGACGGTGACGACGACGACGACGATGAGGATATCGAAATCAATATGGAGAAGGATGAGCCACAGTCTCGCTCAGCCAGCGCGTCGGGTAGCGGGAAATCGAAGAGGCAGCCCCCGAAGGCAGCTGCGAAGGCTCAGACTCAGGCGCAGGCGAAACGGGCTGCTCAGTTGCCCGCGGCAGACGAAGGGTCCTCAGAGGATGAGCCAGCGGAGGAGCCAGCGAAGGGGAAGGGGAAGAAGGCGCAGGCGAAACGGGCTGCTCAGTTGCCCGCGGCAGACGAAGGGTCCTCAGAGGAGGAGCCAGCGGAGGAGCCAGCGAAGGGGAAGGGGAAGGGGAAGGGGAAGGGGAAGGGGAAGGGGACGGCGAAGCAGCCAGCGAAGGGAAAGGGGAAGTCGAGGGTGAAGTCGAAAGATTTCATCGAGTCTTCGGAGGGGGAACCAGCGGAGCCAGCGAAGGGGAAGGGGAAGACGAAGATGACGACTAAACGGGCTTCCAAGGAGCCCGAGACCAACGCGAAGAAGAGGACGAAGAATCGTACTGCTGCGCGGGATTCCAAGAAGGACATGAGCGATATGGACGAGGAAGGCGATGAGGAGTTGGGCAAGACGGCAAAGAAACAACGAACCGTTGTTCACTCGAGCGCCGAGGAAAGCGAGAGCGACGAGAAGGCGGCGGCGGCTGTACGGGCTTCCCAGTTGCCCGCAGACAGCTCGAACGATGCACGCGAGGCGATGGATGTCGACGAGCAGTCTGAACAATGTGAACCACCTCAAGCACGCGTCTCTCTCACTCCGCCACCTTGTGGTCAACCCCCAAGAGCCACCCAAGCTCCTCCCTCAAGCATGCAAACGACGGGCGCCACTCAAGGATCGACCGGCACTGATCCCATGTCGCAGTGGGATCACACGCAGGACATGAACACTCGTACTCCGCGCTTCGTCGATATACGCGACGGGTCAGTTTACCCCCCCGTCGTCCACCCGCCTTCCGACGCCTTGGGGGAATGGCGCGAAACCCTGAGGGAGTTCATTCGAGAAAGCCAGTTCGAGGTCGACGAGAACAGCCTTGTGGGCACTCCGCCGCTATCCGACAGCGGATTCGATGCCAATATGTTGGCCGCATCTATCAACGATATCTCGATGTATGAGGAATACCCTCCGCCGCCCTCTGGAGGTACGCCACCCCGCAGTCGCAAGCACAGTCGTCCCCCGGAGCAAGTCAGTCCCAAAGCAGACCGTCGCGCGCACAAACGCACGGCGCCATCATCTGAAGGTGAAGATTTCACCACAGAGATGGCAGGCGTCAGGGATAGCTCCCCCACGAATAATCCCTACGACTTAGCGATTGGGGCGACTTCGCAGGTCGACGAACCAGTCCCCCCGCTCGCCTTCAAGCCTATCAAATCGAAGAAGGACAGTATGCGTGGCAAGACAGGGTCCTCGAAGGCTGGCTCTTCAAAGCATCGCAGTTCCACTCGACGATAAATATAATGCTGTTGCGTATTCCACCATGCCCGTCCTTTCATACTCATTCTGTACAAAACTGTTCCTCTGTTTTTATCACTCGCACTCATACCTATGCTTCTCTCGACTTTATGCTCGCGATACTTGTACCTATTATGCTCCTCGAACTTTTATGATTCACTCCCTCATGTATTACATGTACCCTATGGTTTACATACAACGAACGGACAATATATGGATGTCTCCCCATGTCTTCACGGGCTACCAGGGCGCTTGACGGGCTGCGAAGTTGCCCGTAGATGCGACGGCGCGGTGTCTCTGGTCGCGTGTGCTGTGCGGGCTGCCTAGTGGCCCGCGGCAGATGTCGAAACGGGCTGTCGAGATGCCCGTGTGGTCGAGTGAACCTCTTCCAGTCGCCTTCGAAGCCACGGGCACCCAAGTAGCCCGTGGCGAGTCCTGCGTCTACCTGCCCGTCTCTTTGGCTCTACGGTCCGCAAGCCCTCTAATCTGCCATAGCGACATCGCCCGAGTTCTGCTGCAGTCCGTTAGACGCGAACGAAAAGAAGGAAGTCGATTGACGCACATGTGGGCTCAGCCTGTCCTTCAAAATCCATGGCTGCCGTCTTCTCCATTAATACGCATGTCATCGCCGCAGTATCCGACTGCGCGCTGCCTCGAACTTCCGTTTGCACTTTTTGGGCTTTTCTGGCCTTCGCCGCTATCGTCGGATTCGGACCGTCTGAAAGTTGGACGGAGCGCGAATGGGAGCAGTGTATGTGGTCATGGTATAGATTTGAAGGCTGTCGAAGATCTATGAGATCCGACGGATGCTCACAACTCGGGACTTACGAATGATCCTCCAGCGGGGTGCTGGACGTGTCGCGGGCCGTCTAGTCGCCCGGGGCTGCGAAGGGGACAAGTAGGTGGATTCGGGTGTCGTTGCGGGCCGTCTGGTCGCCCGTGGTTGCGAGGGGTACGGTGGGTGGGTGCCAGGTCGCGTGCTGGCCGCGCGGGGGAAACAGATATGGGGGAGCAGGCGTCGTTGCGGGCCGTCTAGTCGCCCGTGGCCACGAAGGATGAGCTTGGATGCAGAGCGATAAGGTAGGCGCACCAGTGAAACCACCCATCTAGTCTCCCAACCAGTCCCTACTGAGCACCACGAGTAGCAGGCGTTGTTGCGGGCTGCTCAGATTCAAGTTGCTGCCTGAGGAGCGTTTGCTCTTCAGGCCCTTCTTTCGACAAATTCGTGGGCTGCCTGGAAGCCTCTGTCGCGGGCTACTGGAGAGCATCGGCGTCGGAAAGCAACGCACCGAGCATTCGAGTATTCGGAGTCCGCGAAAACGAGCACTCGATTATCTGCTTCGGGCGTTGTTTATCTTATCGCAGATCAATCGTCAGTTCCGAATGTGGGCGCTTATCGCACCCGTTCCGTTCTTTCAACCACCATGACGCAGGGAACTCCAATGTAGGACGACGAGGGGATCAGGCGACTTACCCGGGGTTCCAGGGAGCACACATGCGGCATAGGTACGTGTTCCACTGCATCGATAACGCCTTGATTGCTCACATAAGTTGGATTTAGCGTCGGAACAACCTCGCCATTGCCGCTCATCAACTCGCTGACGCAGCTGGTATACCTTACATCGACTTCTTCCAGAATACGAGAAATCATGACCATGGACGGTGGAATCGAGCGCCTAGTACGCATCCTCCATGACTTCTGCATATGCCCGCCGCCGCCAGAGAATCCCGCCATACTGTATGGCCTTTCCCCGCCCACCGCCCGGCCGAACAAACTCGTACCCACTCTCAATCCGCCATCCTTCGATAAACACGCTGCGTACAGATTCTCGCTCGCTTTCCAGTCCCTAGTCAACATTGGGTGTTGCAGAACAAGCAGAGACAGCGTCAAGATGTTGATGAGCTGTATAGGGCTCTCATTCGGCAGCAAAATGGAGCAGCAGGCGGAGGGACGATCAGCAGAACCGGAGGTATGTTTCGTTTGATTGTCTGTATCGTTCGTGTGACCGCGACTTCTGCGCGTACCCAGACACCCCCTTCGTCTCAACAGGCAGCCCGGTCACCCGCGCCGACTGCTGCGCGTACCCAGGCCCTCCCTTCGTTCAACGGTCACCCCCGTCGCCCGCGGCCACTTCTGCGCGTTCCCAGCTATTCCCATCGTCTCAGCGTCGCCATCGGCGACTTCTGCGTGTATCCAGCCACTCCCAGTCACTCCCATCGTCGTCTTGACGTCTCCCTCGGCGTCGCAGCGACTCCTGCACGTACCCAGCCACCCCCTTCGTTCAACGGGCACCCCCGTCGCCCGCGGCCACTTCTGCACGTACCCAGCCACTCCCTTCGTCTTAACGTCGCACCCAGCCACCCCCTTCGTCTCAACGGGAACCCCCGTCGCCCGCGCCGACTGCTGCGCGTACCAAGGCTCGTACCCTGCCATCGTCATCGCGATACCGACTGGGGACGAAGACGTCGTTCTCAGCCTGCAATTACTCGCATACCTCAGCAAGTACCCTCATGTCAGGCAGGCTTTCTACAAGCCTCGACTCTCCTTTCACCTAGCAAGCGCACAGCTACCTGGCCGGAGCTACCCCGGAGGTGTACAAGCGAGCGAGCCCGACACCTCTCGAGCTACGGGTAAAGCTCCCGGCGCTACAATGAAGGACACTCTTGCTGCATACATTCGGAAGAGGAAAGGAGAAGGAACGCGCGAACGCCTCTATCTATGGCTCCTCGATTGCGGGGCCGTCATCATCATCATCAACAACATCAACCAACGCCATCCCATCAACTACGAATGGACCTTCTACGTCGTCTTCGGCCTACAAGGCGTTCACATCATCTCCCAACCCCCAACCCGTGCGCCAAACCAACGTCTTCTCCTTGGTCGAGCGCTTTACGTTCCGACCTAGCGCTAGCGAGTCGGATTTACCGAACGCGCCACCGAAACTCCCCCAAGAGATACAATACTGGGCCGGAGTGATTATGCGAAACGCGTGTAGGAAGGATGAAAGTCGCGGTGGGATCAGGCAATGTGCCAATAGTGCGTACATTCTTTTCTCTACCATTGCACGTACTCATATTTTCATAGTGCTCTGCGGTCGCTGGGAGTCGTATCCACGGGAGTTTGCAAAGTGTCGGCGCTGTCGAAAGGCAAAATACTGCGGAAAAGAATGCCAGAGCACTGCGTGGAGCGAGGGGCACCGATTTTGGTGCAGTGCTAAGGACGGCGACGACGAAACAGTACACGCGCACGACTCGGGTTCACGTAGCACAGTGGCGGCGGCAGCGGCAGTCGCTTCAGCAGCAGCTGGGATAACGCCGACACCCGACACTGAGGGTGTTGGTGCGGTTCGCGTCACAATTATCGGCGACGCGGCTGATACAGCCAGCGGAGACATTGGGACGACTGGGAAAGGTCTTGCCGTTACGGCGGGAGGAACGATTCGAGCTGGGACACGCCAACGAGTCATGGCACTCGAACCGCGTGCTAGACCGACCTTGCCAGGTCAGCATGAGCGTACGGAGGACGCCCTCGTCTTTGCGGGGTTACGGGTAGGCGGCGCTGGTAGAAATACCGGACCCAACGGGATGGACGTCGACCCCAACGGCAACATACTGAGAACTATGTTCGCTGCAGCACCAGGAACCACTACCATGAACGCTACGACTGGCCGTACGCGGAGGGCCGATGAGATACAGGCGCCACCCAGTTATCGTAGCGTCTATGGCGGCCTGGGCACTCTGCCTACTCCCGAACAATGTGCGGCGCGTCGACAAAATAACGACTACGATCCACGTGAAGTCGCCGAGATCCTCGCCATGTACACCCACCCGCCAGGCCGCGCTATGACAATTGCCCAGAACAACCCCATGAGGATGCGACGGCTTGAACAGCTCCGCATTCAGATGGCTGAGCAGCGGGAGTACCGATCCTTATTCGCCTTCAAGTACTTCTCCCACCCAGGCTCCCCCTCGTCGACGTCTCACCGGGCCCGCCCCTGAAACACTTAACATACCATCAACGATCGATTCAACCCCTACTTCAGGTACGGCATCGCCTACAACAAGACGGCCCACGTTGGACGAGCTTCGAAGGCACTATCAGGCCACGGAAGCTGACCAGGACATGGTCATGGGGTGACCTTTCTCTTCTATTCCTTCCGAGCAATTTTTCATGACTTCGTATAATTCCATACCACTCTCTCCCCCGTAGACTACCCCACCTTCGTCCACCATCATCTGTCACCCATTTAGGCATATCTTTTCTCCCAGTCCTTACTACTATGACCACGGTCATTCACGATTCCCTCGCATTAGGTAGTCACAATCAGCACTCGTAACATAGTTAGAATTCATTTGTTTTGAACTTTCCGAACAGTAACTACCACCGTCATTTATGATTCTACAGTCGTCCTTTCTCAATGTATCATAGCTAGAATGCAACTACTGCCTCGTTAGTTATCGGCGAGTGTATGGGCTACGGGGACGCCTGTGCGTAAGACGGCGCTGCGTCTTCAGCTGTATGTGTGCACGGGCTGCTTGGTGGCGCGAGCGCGGGCGACGTGGATGCCCGTTGAGACGAAGGGAGTGACTGGGTGCGACGTTAAGACGATGGGAGTGCCTGGGTACGCGCAGAAGTGGCCACGGGCGACGTGGACGCCCGTTGAGACGAAGGGAGTGCCTGAGTACGCGCAGCAGTCAGCGCGGGCGACGTGGATGCCCGTTGAGACGATGGGTGTGGCTGGGTACGCGCAGAAGTGGCCGCGGGCGACGGGGGTGCCTGTTGAGATGAAGGGGGTGACTGGGAGTGCCTTGGTACACGCGGCTACGCCAGTGGGCATCCCAGCAGCCCAGACTGTCGTGAGTGCACCGTATCGACCTCGTCTGCACGCCTGGTCATCCTCACTGATCGTGGTGAGGGGAAACGGGTATAGGGTGTGAGCCCGGACGCAGAGAGATAAGGTGGAGCTTACCAGTGAAACTGTCCATCCAGTCCCCCAACCAGCCCCAATCGACGTTCGCGCAGGCCATCCTGACAGCCAGACGGTGGCCTGCGCCGCCTAGTCTCTCGTTGCGTGTGGGTGGTGGTGGGTCGGGATAGAACAAGTGCGTAAGCGCCCAACGTTGAGTCACACTTGTGACACCAAAACAGGGGTGACTGACCTGGGCAAGGGGTTATCGAACTTGCCTCTATTCCACCACCTCGTTCGCCACCTCGTTCGCCTTCGACATGCCGTGGGCGACTCCCGAGCAGCTCGCCTACATGAATACGATGGTTCTACAGTACCACGGCACGGTGAAGGGGACTCCTGAGCGTAGGAAGCTCAACGCAGAGCTTCGTGAGGGTTGGTCGCGGCAGTGGCCTTTGCTAGAGCAGCATACCAATGTGCGTGGCCATGGAACTCTCAGATACTCTACTAACGAATCAAATAGATGTTCTCCTCGTATTTCCGCGAGGAACTGATGAGACGGGGCCTCATCCCTAGGCGCACCCGCAAGCCAACACCCAAGAAGCCCAAGAAGCCCAAGTCTGCAATGCCGAATCCCCCGGATTCCCCTGCTCGTTCTCCTGTTGCTTCAACAGAGTCCATCACGATTCTTCGCCGCCGCCCAACGCCAGTCCCATCCCCCAGCCGACCTTCTTCACAACACGCGCCAACGCCAGGCCCATCTCGCGCCCGCCGCCATTCGCCAACGCCAGTTCCATCCCTCCTCCCACCTTCTTCACATCACTCGCCAACGCCAGGCCTGTCTCATCCTTTTGACCACACACCAACACCTGCTCAATCCCGCCTCCGACTTCAATCACCAACCCCACCCGTTCCATACACTCTGCCATCTCCCCCAGCCTCACACCACTCGACATCGCCATCTCCTTTTCGCGTCTGGACAGAGCACGTTCCATCGTCTCAATCCCCGTCCCCATGCCCCCTGCCCATGCCCCCAAGAGTAGGCAATGTTTCTGTTCCCCCGCCCGTGTACGTTCTTCGGTTTCGTTTTCGTTTATTGACCTCGTATTGATCTTTGCAGCAGAATCCTTCAAAAAGAGCTGAGCAAGCGCCTAGCATTCCATCTGGAGTTGCCGGGCGTCACTCGCAACGACATCGACCTCATTATTCAAGGCGAACGGATTTCGGTATTCGCGAAAACTAACGAGGTCTCGTACAAGTGGTCGACGGACGTGGGGGGTCAAGTAATCGTAAGTCCCCAAGTCCGTCAACCAGCCTGATTACTCACTACAGTAGCCCGAAAGCGTCAGCTCTGGGTTCGCCGACGGCGTTCTGCGCGTCACCGTGAACGTCACTGGCGAGGTGAAGGTCACCAACGCGTGGTCCAGCTTCCACGTCTCCGGTAAGTTCATTCGCCTCATTGCTCTAGCCACGCCTGACTCCACCATAGATACATGTCCATCATGGTAGACGCGCCCCATTCTTTTTCATTTGACGCATTCACGGCGCGTCTGCTGCCGCAATATCGTCTCTTCTTGCATGCTTAGAACACATCTTGTATACTTACAACCGCATTTCCACCTCGTAGCTATTCATTTTGAACAATCTTGTTGTATTAACGCCCCGCTTACTTGTATTGATAGCACCCCACTACCTATCTTGCATTTATATCAGGCCGCTATCATGTTGAATGCACGCAACCACTGCACGATGGATTCACAAGAAGAGCTGTCCGCTTCACGGGCTACCAGGATGCCCGTGCGTAAGAGTGCAGTATAAGGAAAGCTGTCCGCTGCACGGGCTACCAGGGTGCCCGTGGTGTGAGAGGCCTGTATTGGCCGTGTTCACGCTATGGGCCACCACGATGCCCGTGCAGCGGTGAGTGGTATGTGAGGCTGTGTGCGGTGTCTGGGCACCCTAGTGGCTCATGGAGTGGAGCCCACCATTACGGCCCACTCTCACTGCGGGCACCTGAGCAGCCCGTGGAGCAGAGAGGGTCACTGTAGTCCCACTCTCACTGCGGGCACCTGAGCAGCCCGTGGAGCAGAGAGGGTCATTGTGGTCCCACTCTCACTGCGGGCTACGAGAGTGCCCGCGAAGAGCGGGACTACACCAGTCCCACTCTCGCTGTGGGCTGCCCAGGTGCCCGTGTGATCTTCGGGCGACTTATGTGGTGAGTGTGGGAAAGTTATGGCCGTGGGAGAAATATTTTGAACCCTAATTTAGGGGTTGGAAACCCTATGGTAGGGTTCAAATAGTCGGTAGGGGATCCCTATGATCTCTTTTTTTCATCTATAACCCTGCATATTTGATGTATACTCTGGCTACCCAGCTAACTGCGTGCCAGATCGTCTGTCGTAACCCACTTTCTCAGCTTTGATATAGACTGCGTGGAGCTTGATGCTTACAGTTGAAGGGTGGACTTTTCCGTCGAAGATTTCCGAGTAGCTAATTAAATCACTAAATAGCAGACACTTACCACAATGTCTGTAGATGCCCTACTACTAAATCCTGCAATAATAACAATTAACAATTAATGAAGGTACTAGCAGATGTGCACATACTATGCGCCCTCCATTCACTGTTTCTTAATATAAATGAGTCGCCTGCGCTCATTATATAATATTTAATTATGAATAGTCGTTTCTGGTATGAGCTCGGATAGTAATATGGCCCTTGGCCAACTAGAAAGGGATAAAATGGTACAGCTTAATGCTACATTGCGCTTGGGCCCAGTACCCCTACATATAATCGTGGTTACAGCTTTTATTACAATCGTCTGCATCCACAGCCTCCGCAAAATCGATAAACTTGAGTTTCCCATCGTTGATGCCTCTCACCATATTGGCAAAGCATAAATCGTGATGGTGAATGCGAAGTCGAGTGGCGAGGTCTTCTTGGGCCTTGGAAACTTCATATGGGTGCCTACACAGCGGTTGGGTTGATAGCAAGCAGAAAAGAAAACAAGGAATGCATACACGGAATCATCATCGACAGGCCTAGCAAGCTCCAGCAGAAGGGCGCACCCGTCCGAACCATCAATGTCGAATGCCCCAAAGTCTGCAACCATGGGCAGGCCGCGATAGGCGCGGGCCCGCTGATAGAAATAAGCTTCGCGTCTGATAACATTACCGCTCCCAATTTTGACAACAAGATCCATGCCATGGATAGCTTTCACTACGCCATGGGCTCCGTGACCAAGCTCTTGTCCTGTCTTAAGCAAAAGGGGGACTCCCCAGCTGACTTCTTGTTAGAAAAGGTGAGGACGCTAGCCGTCAGATAACTCACTGAGAATTTGTTTTGTGTTCGGCATGCAGCCGGTGCACGGAGCGATCCAATGTCCAAAGATAGAGGTTAATCCTGCGTGTACGAAGCAAGGATGGACCGGTGATTTGAAGGCAAAGGACGGAGACCTGCAGGGCCACGTATTACACATTTAGGGTTTCGAAGCAGTGACTATGTCTTACCATCATCCACATGAATAACAAAGCATTCAACAAGGAGCAAAACCAGGGAGACACCTCCTGAGATCTTGCTACATTTGAAAACTGAGCTACAAATCTGAACAGGCCAGGACAGTATTACGAACGAAAAAGCTCCACATGAGACTGTAAGAATTTTCCTTGCTCAGTGTCCTGCACTGCATGAAGAAGACATAGTATCTCTGCCTCTAGCAGAGTTTTGAAACGTAAAACCTCTGACATCCCACTGGGCGTCAGGTTCTTTGTCGAGAATAGGGTCCTGGAGGAAGAGCTGAGCGTGTTAGATACAAATGAAGGGGGATGAACACACCTGTTCTCCGCTCCGCTAGGGCTGATGATTAGATGGTGGCATTTGATGACAATTGGCAGCGACTTACCTGCTTGCATCTTGTTCATGGCCGTATACCCACGTGCCGTTTTGTAGGCCTGTCAGCAAGCCTATTGTTCCGTCGGAGAGGGCTACCTGCGTATAGACCTGAAATAATCTATCAGGCGGAAACCGTGTTTGGAAAAAGAACTTACCTGTTTCAACGCATGCTCGGTACTCTGGTTTGGTACCCCTGTTTCCTGTGCCGTATCGAAATCGATCGTGCCTCCGATCCCCAACCCACTGCTGCACTTTTCCTCGACCGCCACCAGGCGCAAGCGGCGCCCTTCCTTGGTCAACACAAAGCAATGGTTGGGCCTCACCCGATAGACACCTGCAGTGAGCGTTTCCTCACGTTTAATGCCCAAATCCTTGAGAAGGCTCTGGACGTCATTTAGATCGACTGCGGCTCCGCTCGTCTTTCTTATTACCGCTATCTCATAAGTCAAGCAGCAGGCAAGACGAATCGCCATTCGGAGCCGCATGTAGTTCCCTACATTGATCTCCGCTTCATTTGTTTCCTCGACTGCAAGGAGACCCGCCTATGCATGAGACGTAAGGTGGCAGACAGACGTAAAGTAATACTGTTAAGGAAGAACTCACTTGCAAAATGCTTCTTGCACCTTCAAAGAATACGAGACCGTGTTCAGTCTGCGGGACGTAATCCAATACGTTGGCACCAAGAATGCTGCAATACTTTTCGCGCAGGGGCCCCAGGAGATCCAAATTCTCCATGCTGACGTTCTGGGCAAGAACTTCCGCCGCCTTCGATATATCTAATAAAAGTGATCAAACGTGTCTGTACCCTACTCGAATGCGCCTACTCACGGGTACTTGTGGAAGCACCTGCAGTCAGTTTGTGCTCCAGAAGCTCAGGGTCATTTTGATGCTGGAGATCTATGCAAGCGTTGAAACTAAGTACGTTCATGGCTTTACCGATAGCGGTAGATGGGCGTTGAGGAAGAAAGCAGACATTTTTTCTCCTTTCTCCCACGGTGAGATGGTAGTCTAAACTCAGCCCCCTGCCCTAGTTTAATTGATGGCGCGGCTCTGGACTGTCTCGTTCGGCCCGGTGTATGCATGGGACTCACATTGAGGCCTTCATCCAGGAATATTGTCTGACGAGGGCCGTATCACTGCCCTTCGTTGAACTACGCAGGCGAGTGCTTGTATCTCTCTTTCTCACCGTCTTCTGCCTCTTATCCACTCGTTGCACTCCACTGTGCCCATACTGATGCGATCTCGCTCTATATGCCCGCCGCTTCAAGGATCGTGTTGTCTCAATCCAACTGTGCATATTTCCATGAACCAACCCCTTAACCCCTGAGATCACATGATGCTGAACCTTGCTCAGTTGCATCGGAATTCCCGAGCAAATAAGCGCCCAACGGCCGAGACATGGTATAGGACAGGCAGAAGCCTGCCTACGACACACAGGACCAAGACGTCCTTCATGCCCTCCGTCGTTGAGGCTTGAGGCAGATGGTGCCAAAGATTATCTATTTTGGTACCAACGATGAGTAAAAAACTAAGACGCTTGAGGATGACTTACCGGGAACGACAGAGGGTGTGATACAGGCCTTTGCAAAACTTGACGGTCAAGTTGACCGTCGTGACCGTCAGCTTGACCATCAACCGTCATGACCATCAACTTGACCCCTGATATCATGGGCATAATCGACTGTTCAGCTGGGGCCGGTTTTCATGGCCAGGGCCTGAGCTAGTGGAGTGAAAGATGGCGTGTACTGGCGCGATGCCAACTGAGGAGATTGTACTCATATGCTGAGCTGGTTAGGTAGGGGGAGGCGATGGAGATGGTGACAGCGTGTGTTCGTGTGATGCCAACGGGTGTATTGGCGCTTTTGGAGGGTTAGGGGAAGGCGACGGTGGAGGCGATGGCATTGCTGCTTGTGATGCCATCTGCTGTGCCCTGTCCTGTTTCGCTTCAGTTGTTGGTAAATTGGCAATACTTAAATAGTTGGCATTGTCGGCGCGCCATCAGTATGTTTATCGCTATTAGGGTTCAGCCACTTTTTGCAACTATACAAGATTACATTGGGTCACAAAGTTTCACGCACTTATATGCCCAACAAACAATGCCTGCGACGCACGCAGAGTAGTTTTGGAAATGTTGTGGCGCGATTGTGTTAGAAAATTGTTTATATTCTGAGAAATATTGATAAAACTGAAAAAAGAAACAAGTACAACGATACAAGACGACAATGATACATGCAATAAATGAGAAACGCGACTATTTCTCCAAGACGAAATCTATGAAACACTCCACAGCCAAGTCCAAACGCAAATCTGAAAGGGTCCAGTTATCCTAGCTATCCCCCCGTTGTCGTCTACGCGTCGCGCACGCGGCTTTCGACGAGACCCACGACCCGCCAATCCGTCAAACACACGAAGGTGAGCCATCCAAACCCGTGTATTGATGATCTACGTACTGACATCATCGACGCGACAGTGCCTACGGCGCGGGGACTACCGACGGCCTTGCGCCCCGGGATTCTGCACGCGCGATCCCTCCTCCCTGGTTCGCGTTCTCGTTCCTGCGCCGTTCCTCCCCCCATTGCTTGTTGCTAACGCTTTCTGCGCTTTCGTGTTCGCTTTCTAGCATTGCGTCGTCCTGGGTGAATCGTGCCCGTAAGTCGTCGTCGTCGTCGTCAACACGATGACACGGCGCCGCGAGACAACGGCTATCCAAGGAAGTAAGTGTGTATTTACTCGAGTGGAACGTAGGGGCTGACTTACCTCCTCGAATCGCCAGCCGTCAGCCGTCGACAGAGCGAGCTTCGTCGACGCTTCGTCAACAATCCGCGTGGCTGCTTGTGACCTGGTATGTACCCATCCCGCTCCCTCATCTCGTTCTTGCGTTTGGTTTCGTGCGTGTGCGTTCTTGCGCATCGCTTTGGTGGCGGTGGTCATTGTTGTCGTTCGCGTTTGCGTTTGCGTTACTTGCTGCTCGTCTCAGTGTGTCGTCCTCGCGTACATCGCCCTCGTCGCTCCCCTCCCGTTATCACCCCGTTACGCGCTCCTTTCGTTTCCATTTTCGTTTTCGTTCCCCTCTTCGTTTTCGTTCTCCTCTTCGTTCGCTCCCCCTCCCTTCTCCCGTCTGCCTTCCCCATGTTGCCGCGCGTCTTGGCGCCGTCGTCCCTTCTGTTCTACGCGCATGCGCATGCGCATTCGTATCCGCGTCGTCGGTATCTACGTGTCCGTGTCCAGCCTGCGTTCTTCGTTCTCCGTTCCCCGTTTCTCTGTTCCCCGCCCGTGTTGGCGTCCGCGACCCACACCTTGGGCGCGCTCTCCCAATCTCCCGTTCTCGTTTCCTCTTTCCCGCTTCCTCGTTCCACGTCCTCGTTTTGCCTCGCGCTTGGTGTACTGCGTGTACACTCCGTTCCCCGTGGCCTCGTTCCCCCGTTCTGTCGTTCGTTCGTTCGTTCCGTTCCCCCGTTTCCCATTCGCTCGTATACCCGTTTTGCCCCGCACGCTGTGTTCCGGCGTTGGCGATGGGATCACACCACGTTCGAATTCGAAGTCGGGGCTACGCTTGAAGCTGCGCTCGAGTTTGAGTTTGCGTGCGGGTTCGGGTTCGTATTGGGATTGATGTTGGTGCCGGCGTTGGGAATGCGCTGTCGTTGTCTGGCCGTCTCGTCTCGGAGGTGCGAGGGACGGCGCGTCGAGCGAGGGATTGGAGGTGGATTGGGGAGGCGGGGCACGGATCTGCGAGCGACGAAGTGGTGTGTCAGAAGTTCGAGACGCTGGAGCGAACTGGGGTGTACGTACCTATGTATGCGCGTTCTTCGCTTATCCCGCCTCTGCACCCTCATTTTCTCCTCCGTGCTGGCTTGCTAACTTGAGTCCCGAAGCGAAATGGCTGGTGTTGCATTATATAGGACGGGGACTTGGCGTTCTAGTTGAGTTTGGGTGCGACGTTGGAGGTTTTCGGCGGGAGAGAGAGGGGAGGGGAGTAGGCGACTGTTTGAGTGCGGTTTGGCGCGCTGGCCGTGTCCAGAGAGGATGCCGTTGATGGCTGGGATGGAAACGAGTGGAGGTGGGAGTGATAGACAGTAGTAGTAGTAGTCGAGAGTGGATGGGGCGGCGTTGATTGAGTAAGGCAAGGTGAAGCTGCGCGTGAAGATTGGGGATATACGCGGGTGCAAGGGCGCGCTGTTGGGGAGGACCTAGTCGTCGAGGGGCCACGAAGATGTAGTTGGAGTCGAGCTAGACGTGGACATACGCGCAAGTTAGTAATAAGCACTAAGGGTGTGAGAATGGACAAGTAAGTACGCACCGACCATACTGAGTCCGCGCCTTGACGCCGTCTACGCACGTCCCCAGCCTCGCCTCCGCCCGCCGCGTTTGGGCCTCATCGCCCTGCCGCTCCGTCTCGAATCCTCATTGCTACCTTCCCTCGTCGTCGTGCTCCTGGCAATGGCTGTACGCGCCTGTAGCTCGGCCGTCTCTTCGATTCGTTCCTCGGTGAGTGGCACCTTCCCCAACTTGCCCATCGACTCCCGTGCTTCGTTGTTGTGTTGTTGGCAGATGACGGCCGCGCCTTGGCGTGAGCATTTCGCCGTTGTCCCCATCGGGTTGGTAGCCCATCAGCTTAGCGCGCCGACATCGAACTCGCTCCGTGGGTCGTCATCCGGTAGCGTGGTGGACAGGGAAGCGGGGAAGAGACGATGGAGGAGATGTGGTACAGCGTGCAGCATAGCAAGATCAAATCAAGTCTAATCAACATGCTTACCTAACAATCAAGGAACAGGTGCCGTCGAGCTCGCACGCTAAGTCCTCATCTACCACAAACAACGACGCGATTGACGTTGGCCTCCGCTGGCCGTCGGTTCCAGGACCACGGAACCTTGATCTGCGCAGCTCAGTGCGTGTACTCAGGTGAACGCGGACAGATAGGATGGAACGGAGCATCTATTCAAGTACGTGTAGTACCTACGCCTGCAGCTCTTATAGACTTACAATTGGGCCCAGATGATATCCCCTTCCCCTCATCCAGCTCTCCTTGCCGCCAAGGATTGCGGCCGTCCTCCCACTACAGACGCCGCACGCCCCGCGTGCTCAGCCTCAGGGCGTCGATACTGCAGCTACTGCTGAACCTTGGGAAGGACGGCGGCAACAATGTGATCGTCAGTGTAGACGTCGAGCCGGGTGCCGAAGGACACGAGGTGCGACCAGGATGGAGCCATCGAGGGCCGCGAAGGGAGAAGAGGGATGGCGGGACCATCGGTAAGTGACAGTGATTATGATCGGACGATGATGACTCACCAGACCTCGTGTAGATCTGCCGAGAACTCTACGACGGCGTGCAGCATCTCAACATTGACGTCTCTCCTCGAGAGCCTACACCTGACGCTGCGGAGCCCAAAACACGCCTTAGACGACAGCCTAAGGACAGGCAGACGGTTGCCAACGGAGTTCACGCGCAAGACGGCGTTGAGGAAGGCGGTGACGACGCCAGCAGGTGGCACTTCGACGAGGGGGATGAGGGGGATGTACGCCGAGGGAAGGAGGACGAAGAACTCACGAGCCGCCGTAACAGCTAGCACTGTCAAAGGAAAGGACAGAGCCGACGTAAGTCAGGTTCCTTACCGTGTAGCAGGCAGCGGAGAGACTCACCAGATCTCGGAACAGACGCCTTCACTGCTACATTACCAAGGCGGGGGCATCGGTGAAGTCAACGGTTACGCAGACGCTGCTGGCGCCGAAACGGAGAGCTGAGGGCGGTACTTGCGCCTTGCGCTTAAAGCGGCGGGACATAGACGGGTGCACCTGATGTGAGGGAAAAGGAGGAGGTGACGTAGACGTGGAGGGGAGCAGGCAATGAAATGCTGTATTTCCCTTGATTCAGCTCCCCTTTTATAGATTCCCCCATGGATACGTTGACTTGCGCACGCAACGATGAGGAAATCAACGGACGGGCAAGGGCAAGTTGAATTGGGAGTAGAGAACGCCAGGCGCATCTAACCCCCCTGCTACAAGTCAGGCAGCGCGCCAGCATCACTCGTTTTGGTGATGCGTATCGGGGATGTCTGCTCGCGCCGTGGTCGCGGGGTGCCGATCGTGGTGTTGGCGCTCCCGTTATTGCAGGCCTGCCTTCACACCCTCCCTGAGGGCGACATAGATGACGAAAAGACATATACACTTGCCCCATTGCATGATGCACGATACGTCCCAGGGCCGGGATATACGCAATACATCATACTTGGGGCAGATTGGTGTGTGGCGTTGGCATCTTCGTCTCGCCGTTGCTGCTGCCGTTGGCATACGTAGCCCGTTCCCGTGGCCACACGTCCCGCGAGGTCGTCTGCACGCTCTGCACGCCCCCCTTCGTATGCACCGTCAGCGCACGTTCGCGTTTTCAACAACGCTGACGCACCACTGAATCACGGTTCTCGTTCCCAGTTTCTCTCGTTCCCGTCTCCGCTGCTCCCCCTTTCGTCACTCGCGCATATTCCCGTGTTGACTCTGCGTGTGGCGTTTCCTCTTGCGTGTACTCCTTTCTTCCGTCGTCGTCGTGTGGTGTCGTCAAGTACTTCTTCGTTTCGCGTTTTCATTTCTTATCCCTCGCTGGTGATCCTTGCACTGCCTGCCCGCCCTCGTATCCCATCTTGAGTAATGCACGCCTCCTGCGATTGCTATTACCTAGGCTGCCTGTGGACCATAGCGCCGTCTGCGCACATCACGTCCTCATCCTCGTGAGAGGCAAGGCAGCGTATCCCGTATGTGAGTGTCCCAGACGTCAGCTTGCGTCCTTCGGAACTCTGTGAATTGGCATGAATCCCCAAGTCGTGCCATACTAGTGCGTCCGCGATGGCGTAGCCTCATTGGGATGTCGGAAAGACTATAAAAAGGGCAACGTAAATAGAGGAGAAGGGCAGCAACGAGCTGTATGCTTACCTCTCCCGTCTCCCTTCCTTATCTTGCTCTCCCGCCTTTGCATGTTTCGTGACGTCTGGGGGCTTTGGTCGTGGCGTTGGCGACGGGGTGGGCATGGATGCGAAGGCTGGGGTCGCCGGTGATCGCCGGGAATATGGCATGCAAGACGCTGATGAGTAATGTCTTGTCTCTTAGCGACGCAAGTACCCACCTTCTGCCCTGCATTCTGCAACGTTGGCCGCAGGTTTCTCGACCGCCTGCCCGCTTTCCCCCGCTTCTCCTGTCCCTCTCCCCCAAACCCCGCCGCTGCTGGCCAAACCTTGCCACCATCTGGGGGTCGGTCGTTGTCGTTCGTGGGCTAGATGCTCTACGATCTCCGTGATCGCACAATCGACGGTACATTGCGAGTTCGAGTGTAGCTCCATTCGCGCTGTGGTACTTGGAGTTGCGATGCGCACGCCCTGGTTGTGAGGACGAGGGACACCACCGGACGGGTGGATGCTGCCGGGGGAATACGAAGGTAAGTGGCTAGGATTCTCAACGCCATGGGTACTCACTGTTTTCAGCGCGGGCTGCTTTTCGTCGTCGGCTACAACAGCCTTTAGCCGTCCTACTCCATCCTCATTTCGCCTATTCCCCGCCATTCTTCTTTCCTTGATATTCCAGCAGGGGAAGTGTCGTCGCCGCGTCGCACAATGGGTTCTGTGAGGAGGCCACTCGTTGGCAATCACCATGTTATCCAGTACGTCGACCCCTCTTCTTCCTTTTCCCGTATTATTCCCATACTGGCTGTCGATTTCGCCGTCTATGCAACGTGCTCACTCGCTCAACTTCTCCGTCACCTCCTCGCCGTTGCAGGACCCTCGTTTTCCGTTAAACGTTGTTGCTGCCTGGCCTGGATTCCAAAAGGTGGAGATATGATGTGGCGATCCGGGAGTTTCGCGAGAGACCATGGTGGCAGGCGCGAACGAACGTGTCCGAGGGCGACGTGAGTGTTGTGAGCGTTGCGGCTGCAAGCACCTTTCGTCGGCGGCAGAGAGGTGGGTATGTGGTGCACGGATGGCGATACGGATTGCGGAGAGAGATGGTCTATGGATAAGGTCAGCGGACGGAAGGCGTAGTTATGATAGAGTACGCACTCGGTTCAGTCAATATAGCCGTTCCCACTTCCCCTTGCTGTTCGTCTCCCCTCAGATCGTGTTGGACATAAGGCGTCGCGTACGTGAGAGAGTTGGCGCATTGGTTGCGTAGCTTGTGAGATTGTGAGGGAGGTATGATGATGTCCATCGTGGATGAGATCGGCGCGACTTGACATGGCTTATATCGCGTCTGGGTTGGCGTAGTGCAGCTCGTCGTCGACGTTGAGTTGGAGTTCGCAGAGCAAGAGCGCCGGCGCCTGCTTCTTGATCGTTATATAAGTGTTGTTCGTTCCGTTCCGTTTCAGCGCCATTGCGTCGCCACTGCCAGCTCCATCTCGCCGTCGATTTGTGCCGTGCCTAGTCTCCAGTCTGCGCGCGTGATGGACCCCCCCCGCAACGTCTAGAAACCGTGAAGTCAGCTCTCCACATACGCTGGAAATGCGCAGAATGCCATACGTGCCGCAGTGCTCTCAATCTACTCAGCCTCAACCTCGCCCACCACACTCCCTCTTGCGTGGCCTTGGGACTTTTGAGACGCGCTGCGGCGCCCTGATACTCTGCGGCCCGGGATAATGTATCGAGGCAGTAACCTGGGCACAGGAGGAGTTAATAATGTAGTGGAAATGATTGAAAGATGGAAGAACTTACCTCAGGAGCGAATCCAGAGGATCGCAGCTGCACGATCTTCACGTTCAGCGTCATATAGAGTGTGCCCGTTCCAGCGAATGTGCTCTGGGATGAGAGCCAGGCACGTCGAGCGCCTGTGAGCACGTGGATTGATGGTTTGCGGGAGCATCGGCGCGACGTAGCACGCCAGCAACGCCGCCATTACCTGGCGATGCTCGTTGTCCTTGAATCTCACGCCACCTACCGACTTTCTCCATGCCCCATTCCGCGTTTCGCGTTCGTAGGATGTTGAAGGGAGCACGAATAAGATGTAGGAGTTCGGGATGCTGGGAGGAGCGCAGGAGGATGGGGGAGCGCTGGGCGAGCTCGAAAGGACAACTCACCTGTCCGTTTTCCCAGTGGCTCGAAGGAGGCTGGCTGTGGATAACCAGCAGCAACTGGAGCGATATCTCCAGGGTCTTGAGTTCAACGCCTCCAGACGGTAGAGTGGGGTTCGTTAGGACCGCGGTGTGGTGAGACACTGGTGGCAGCGAATCCGAGTATGGCCTCATCTGCTGCTAGTCGCTCGCTATTCTCACCGTCGTCTACGGTCGTTGCTTCGAAATCCATCGATGACGCGGGGTCTAGAGTCGAGGTAGATAAGTCAGTGAGTTTGCTGTTTGTTTAGTCTCGTGCGTGAAATAACTCACGTCAGATTAGAATCTTGGGTGATTGACGAAGCGGGAGACGTAGCCGTCCGTGCGAGGAAATGCGTGAACGACATATTCTGGTGGAAGACGAAATCTTCGTCCCTCCGTTCCCCCATTCCCATTCCCACTCCCTTCCCCGTCCCTCATTCATTCCCCTCCTCTCCCTCGTCCGTTCCCGCTAACCCACCTATCCGTCCACCCATCTGCAGCGCCAAACAGCCCGACTCGCACGCGCCGACTTGACGGTGTGCTCGACAGCATGCTGGACGTGTGGACACGCGGTTGCCAGCGCCGTGGAACGGGGAAGTGCGGGTTTGCGAGCGTGCGATTGTGGTTGGAGTAGTTGGGCGTGAGGGGTCGGGATTGTGCGAGTGTGGTGTGGTCGGGGACAGGGACAGGGTCAGCGAGTGCGAGTGTGCTGTGTCCCGTTCGTCGTCGCAGATTGGTACGTAGTGCGTACCCGTCTTAGACCCTTACTCCACGCTGACCTCGCTTGCAGGCATCTTGCAGGTACGAGTGACGGGGTGTTCGAACCCTTATCCCACGTCATCGTCGTCGCGTGGTTCGCAGCGCATAGACGACGCCGATACGACGAGTTGGAAGGATGTTGGCGGGGGTTGGTGTTGGGGTAGCATTCATGGTAGCGCGTCGGTGAGTCTTCGTTTCGTTCGCTTTGGTTCATTCCCAATCCCCTTCGTTCGCATTCCTCGTACCTTCCTATCCACCTGTTCGTCGTCTTCCCCGTTCGTCTCCACTAGTTCGTTCTCTCACTTTCTTCGTACGCCTCTGCTGACCTCTTTCTCTCGTTTCGCAGACTTCCTAGACGACGGCAAAACACCGAGTCGACGACGACAGGGCGGAGGTGGAGGTAGAGTGGCGGCGCCGTTTTTGACACGGCAGCTTCCCAGGTGTTGGGTAAGTAGCCGTCGTCTTGCGTGTTCTCATATTGCGCTGACTTGGCTATTGGATACGATGAGGGAAGGGGATTTTGAGTGGGCGCGTTGAATAGAGTAGGGATGATGAGGTGAAGCGGTAAGTCTTCGTCATTGTCGTTTGTATGTGTTTGGTTGAACTTGCGTTAGGGGAGCCTTGTATGCGATTGATTCGCGCTGAGTTCGACGGTGAGGAGGAATATTGAATACACTCACCTTTTCACCCAGATAATTGACTCGCATTTAGGCCTGTTTGAGGTTGTCGCATCGGTTATCGAGGGAGGGAAGGGTTATGCGCGGAGGGAGTAGAGCTGGAGTGGATAGCGAGACTGGATAGAGAGGGAGGGATGGATAGACAGAGGGCGACGGTTGTGACCAGCGTACGCCATGCTACGTTCGGCGTCGTTCGAGGCCAACGAAGGTGCCCGCGGGGCACTCAAAAACGAAGGCAAGCTCGGGCGCCCGCGGGGCGCTCAGAAATGAGCACATCGAAGAGGACCATTCAAGCATGACGGAAGTGCGACGAAAGGAAGTTGAAAATCAACCAAAAAAATTGCCCCAAACAGACGACAGCAGTTCGGGCAGCTCGGCCTTTTGGGCGCTTATTATCACCGGAAAACCGGAGACCTATGGGGTTTTTTGTGACTGTGGGAATCTGGGTTTCAATTCTGTAATGCCTCTGCATGTGATCCAGGGGCTTTAGGAGTCCTTTGGTACATGTATTTCGCATTTTTGACCATTTAGCTAGGCAGTACATGGTGCCACCCATTGGCTACTAGTTTGCATTTATGTTTTTCCACATTATGAACAGGTTTGTCCATTCAAAGAAGTTCTGAAAATCGATTCCTGAGGCTGTACCACATGTTTTGTTGCTTAGTTTCGCCTTTTTTGACTTGTAGCTTGCCTATAAGAAGTGCTAGTGACCTGGCATCGTTTAGATATATGTAAATTCGCATTCTAAACACTTTCTGTCACTCAAGCAAGTGCTGAAAATGCGATGCTGACTCTCTACAACTTGATTTCTTCATTATTTCCGCTTTTTTGACTTGTACAGTCATGTATAATTTTTTTCACTACTTCGGAGCAATGTAGTCCTATGTAATTCCACATTCTCTTTGTGGCAATGCAGTCTTAAAAAGACCTTCTGAGTGCACTGGAGTTTTTGCCCCTTATGTCTTTAGCGGTGCTGATAAAATATAGTGTAATGTTGCTAAGACCACACCGACATTGGAGCTTGGGATTTCCCGAGCAAATAAGCGCCTAGATAAGCGCCCAACTTCGAGTCAAGAAGAAAATTTCGTCTCCTCTCGTTTCGTCTCCCCTCGTATGCGCTCCCTCGTTCTCGTTCGTTTTAGCGCTTCCGTGCTCTGTATTTGTGTTCGCGGCCATTTCGTGTTGGTTCGTTTTCGTGTTCGCCGGGCCCGACTTGCTATCCCGAATCCAGGCGCCATCTGACGCGGTTTGACACATTTCCTTCCATATAGATCGAGAACTCGGGGCTGCAGTTAGTTGTACGAGCGACGTTGAAGGCTTGTGGCAGGTCTGGCGGCGTTACGGCGGCGTTTGCGGCTTGGGCGGTGGTTGGGGGTGTTTGGGAACGTTTGGACGCGTCCACATGATTTGGGAGGCGCAGGGACGCGTGGTGTAGTCGAGGGTGATAGGTAGCGGTAGAGGTAGTAGTCGTAGTTGGAGGCGCACGGCGCATGGCACACGGGATGAATCGCATCAACGGCGCGTTTCTTGAAACTCTGCCCTCGTTATTCCTGAGTTCTAACCCTGGAGTTTAGCGTGGGCGTCTTCGCATCGTCTCGCTGCCACCGTTACGGCTGCCATATGTGTTGCGCGACCAGAGCTCATGGAGCAGCGGGGTGAAGGGTTGTCGCAATCATTCAGGATCGTTGCTGACCGTTTCGGCGCTCTGAATTGATTTGGGGAATCGTGGGGTAGTCCCTGGTTTCTGGGACTAGCCACTGGGCCGCGGTTGGAGTCGGTGAGAGGAGATGGGTGCCGCAGAAGGATGGGGCGTCGTAGGCGGTTGAGCGTGTCTAAGAGGGACGTATACACCAGGGCGGGGCTTTGTAGCTTCCATCATACCCGACGTCGATCACTATGGTCACTGGCGGACTGGCGCCATCCTCGTGGGTGGGTCCCGAATCGGTATCACGGCGGCGATGGGGAGGGAGGCATGGGTGATGAGCCTCATGCCTGCGGTACGACGTGTTGGACGCGTGATCAAGACGGAAGTGCATCCTGCAGAACGTTAAGAGCCAGGCGATGGGTGACATTGATGCAAGAACGTACCTCTGGCTCTGCCAATCGCCCCTCCGCCTTTTGCAGAATGAGGGTCCCGTCTCATTCATCTACATCCTGACGCCGTCTCTGCTCGCTTTGTAGCATCTGCCTTGATAGTCCCCGGGAATTTTTCGTATATGTATATGTGTGTTCGTGTTCGCGGGTGTTCGCATCGTGATGCCTTCACGTCCCCGTCCTTCGTTTATCATCTCATCCACCCATAGTCGCACATGCATATGAGGTCTTCCCACCTCCCAGCAAGCCTGCTTCCGTGTTTGTTTGTAGTACCTGGTTGGCATCATGCGTTCCCCATCCCTGTTTCCCGTTCACTCGTTTGGCCTCGCGCATCGAGTGGCGTACTCCTCGCGTGCATGTCCGTCTACACCTTGACCTTTCCCCTGAGTGTCTGCCTTCGTCTTCGCACTTGCCTGCGCGCGTTCGAGATTCGGGCCTGAGTCCGCGTTGGCGTTCCCGTCAGCATTTGTGTTGGGGTCGGTGCTGGGCTGCACTGGTGCCCGCCCCTCGTCTTGCATCTTGTGTGATTCCTGTCTCTACCACAGTTGCGTAGGCGCGAGAGGCGGCAAGTTGAGCTTGAAATTGGGATGGGGTGGGTACTTGGAACTGGAACGGGGAGGCGGGGCACGGATCTGCGAGCACCAGAGTCGTCCGTTAGATCTTCAGGATCTTCAAAGCGAAGTGGGGCGTGTACGTACCTCTGATTATCTGCTCTCACTGAACCCCTTCCTCGTCCTTTCGTTCGCCCGTCTCCTGCCTTGTTCTTCGTCCCGCGTGTCTCCCTGCACGCTTGTTGTCCAGTTCTCTCGGCCTCTCTTTCTTCCTCTCGGTCTCTCGGTCTCCCTGTCTGTCATCCGCGTCTCGTCTCGTTCGTTTCTGTTCTTTTCTTCGGTTCTAACGTTCTACCTCGAGTCCCGACGCAATGTGACGGAAGTTGCGACACCCGGGACGGGGACTCGGAGTCATATTTGACTTTGCAGGCCTCGTTATAGGTTTTCGGAGACTGTGAGGGCCGGAGAGTGAGGGTGGCTGTTTGAGGGCGTTTTGGCATGCTGAAGATCGTCGTAGCGGACGCCGTCAGTGGTTGCGATGAAGGCTCAGCCCTGGAGGTGAGAAGCGTGCAATAGACGCTGCTCATGTGTTCCTCACGGTACGTGCCCCCTTGTCAATTCTAACCCTCCTCTCCTCTCCTCAGACGTTGTGCCGCTCCACGCCTAGCCGAACCCGCCATCGCATCTCCCGGATACGCATTCCCAACGCCGTCTGCGTCTGCGCGAGGGGTCGTACCGCTGTTGGATGTGGACGTGGATGTGGGCATGTGTGGGTGAGTTCCCCGCTTTCTTGGTGTTTTCGCTTCGTTGGGCGTATTCGTTTCGTTTGGCGTCCTCATTTCGTTTGGAGTTTGCACCCTATCCCCTGTCCCCGTTCTCATTCCTATTATTCTCGCCGCCATCCTAATGACTTCACTCACACCTCGTCCGTCTCCTCCTCCTCCTCCGTAGCCCGTGAACGGCAGCCCCCGGTGGAACGCTGCAATAGCGCTTGTCTCGCGCTCGCTGGAATTCGCGAGCGAGTTGCTTGTCTCGCCGTTGGTACGTCTCAGTTTCGTCCATCCCCTTCTTTCTCTCATCCTTCGTTCGGCTCCCCTACCCTCTCTCATCCTATCTCTCATCCCATCTCCCTTTGCCCCCGCTCACCTCTCCCATCCCTTCCCTTCGTTCACTCTCTGGCTCCCACTAATTCCCGCGTCTCTTCGCAGATGGTACGCTGCATACCAAACACTGATTACCGGATAGCGCTGAACGCTGAATCCGCGCCTGACGCTGCCGTGCAGCGAGTGAGCGCGTGTCGCAGCGCGACGACGAGAGAGCGAGTTGTGAGCTGGGGGGGGGGGGGGTGGAGGAATGGCTGGGTGGACGGGATGGCGGGAGGGGTTGGAGCACGAGTGCGGAGGGGTTGAGATTGGGATTGGGAGGTGGTGCGTGATGCATCGATTTGGTACGTCCCGTCGCCGGCCTTCGTCTCGAGCTTGGTTATTTTGTTGACTTCGCTTGTGAGTGCGCCTGCGCCTGCGATTGGTGGTTGAGGGATGGCGTGGCGGGAGTGTTCGGAGGGTGTCGTACGCATCGTTTCAGCGCGTAGGCGGAGTGGGGTGAGGCAGCATCGGTTTCCCTCCTGTGAGTCCTCCCTGTTTTCTTCGTTCGCCCCCCTCGTTCGCTCCACCTCTATACACCTTCTCTTGTACATGTTGCCGTTGCCATTCGTCCCTTTCTGCCAGTTCAGTTGTCGCGTCCCTTGCTAACCTCCTATGGGTAGGCTTGCGTCAAGCCTGTCTGCATCATTGAGGTGAATGCACGGGCTGTCGAACGCGATATGACTCACCTCGAGCTGTTCTACAATGTATGTCCCTGTTCTTAGTTTTGCCCGCTTCGTTTCTCTAATTCTCTATTCGCTCTCGTCATTGCTCTCGATTTCACCCTTTCTTTTCCGTTATGGGGTGTCTTGAATGGCGCATACTGACCTGGCGCGGAGCGTGTAAGTAGGGCGAGGGGGTGGGTTGTGTTTGTGCCATCTTGGGAGTTGGCTGGGTTTGAGGGCATGTCCTCACGTCGACGTCGAGCTCGCTGCGTTGGTTAATTGATTCCCTCCCCCGAGCGCCCTCTCGTTTTCTATGGTTTGTCAAGGCTGGTTTTTGAAGCAGCACTGGGCCGTCTAGGGAGAGGCCAAAGTATGGTGGCAGGTCGGGGGCTAGAGGGGCGGAGACCGGAGGCGGGGACATCGCGGGATGGCGGAGGGATGTGGGGGATGAAGGAGAGGCACCGCGGGGGACGCTCTGAGCCAGGGCATGTTCGTAATTCGTCCCTGTTTCGTAGAGAGTGCAGGAGCGCTTACCTTGTTGCTTGTTTACTGGTTCATGGACTCCTTCGCCGCTCTCTCGTATGCCCAATCGCTAGAGGTAGCGTGTATTCGTGGTCGGCGCCGTGTCGTATCCGGACGAGCCCAGCACGCCTCTCTGCCTTGCTAGTCTCCCCTTCGTCTTGTAGTCGCCAGGTTTGGAAGGCGCTCTGTGCGGTGTGCGCAAGCAGAAAGTGGGTGACGAGAACGGTGGTGTCGTGCGCAAGCATGGATGATCCCTCGACGGTGGGGATGTCGTGGAGGGGGACAGGGATGTATGGATCGGAGGAGAGGTGTCGCTGCGCACGTCCTGGGTCACAACCCGTCGGTGAAGTGTTCCTGTTTCGCGGAGGACTAGGGAGCTTACCTGGCTACTTTTTTCGCAGTTTGGTAAGTCCTCCGCTTCGCTCTCATGCCCCATTACTTCCATTTCAAAGCAGGGTGCCTCAGCGCGCGGGTTCGATATCTCAAAGATTGAGCGTGGAAAGCGGAGGCCATAGAAGGCCTCTGTACCGACGTCGGCAGTCCGCTGGCAGCTAGGAGAACGTCGCTCCCTCGTCGTTGCTGTAGTTGGGGTGACATCCCGCTGGTGTCGCTCCTGCATCGATTGCGCTGTTCCCTGGTGAGTTCACGTTCAAGTGGATCAAAGAGGAGGAACATACGGTGTCCGCTCACTATTGTGCCGCAATGTCTGGCCTCACTTCTTTGTTCTGGATATTCCGGGCAGTCGGTTTCGATCCCGCTCACGCCTTCGTCCTAGTTTTCGTCCCCATTCCTGCTCGCATTCTTGGTCTCGCTCTCTTGCTGGTGGTCTGGATCATCTGAGTGTTCGGGTATTTGGTTTGGCGAGTCGTCAAGTCGTCAATCTTCAAATGTCCAAGCCAGCAAGTCGTATACCCATTCGGCCGCACGCGTAGAAACACTATACAAGGCCTGCGTGAATGCGACGAAGAGGCAGCAGCTCATTCCTGCTTACCTTGGCATTCCTCCCTCCTCTCCTCTCCCCCTCTCCTCTCCCTTCGTCTCCCTTGCTCACCACCACCTCTCGTCTCGTCTCCCTTCCTTCTCGCTCAGCTCTCTCTCGCGGATCCCGGCGATATCGCCTCATCATTCTGCAACGACCAATGCCGCTACGAGACTGTGATAATGAATGAAACAAAGAGGCAGAGCAAGTCGCGCATGGCACGAACTTGCTTTACCCATTATGGGTAACCGGTATCCTCGTTAGGATATCCAACCCTTTTGTCAGGCGAGAGGCTCGCCCTCTGTTTGCTACTCCAACAGAGGGCGGGCTGCCCCGCATTGTGGCGCTTGAACCAATGCCACGTGCTCGATCGAACTCCGCTCCGTTCCGTGAGCCGACTTCGGACTTCAAGTCAACCAAGCTCTCAAACGATTGGCCGAGGCTTTGATAGCTAGGGCCTCCCCTCCCCATCAGTGCTTCTCAACTCGCCAGCCAAGAGAGAGGGTAAAGAGAAGGCGTTCAATCTAGGATGCTGCGGGATCGAGTGGAGATGTAGGGGTACCTCTCTGCTCCCTTTGCTGGTGCCTCGAAATCTTTGTCGCTTACAGCCTTTGGTTCTCGGAAAACTGTCCGCCAAAGAAAAAAAATACCTATACAATCTCAGTCCGTACGCTCCTGGACTTCTGTAATTGCTTGGTGCTTAATAGTATGTAGACCATCATGCATTTTAGACATGGTCGCAATATGATGCCCAGTATCTACTTGAAGTCCGTGTGCACAGTGCACAAAAGGACACAATCAATTCCCGCACCGCCTTATCGCATTCGCCCACTGAGGGACAATTGAACACTGCGATCGTACGACAGCTATGGCGTATACTGTGTGCGTTGTGTGGCGTCAAAGCGATGAGTGCACACACGGTGTACATACACACAAGCACCCTCACATCCCCGAGTCATATCCCTATCGATTGATATCCATCGGCGAAACAATTACAATGGGATGGGAGACTTCATTACTCAGGTGGCTTTGCCTCGTTTCTACGAGTTTTTGTGGGTGCAAACATACTTTTGCGGCGCCTTAATGGATGTTTCCCCGAGTAAGCGAGTAAGTTGACTCGGCAACCAGGGCGCAGTGTTATCTGGCAAATTGCGCACAAGGTAGAAAAAGAAAGTATGTATCTGGAGCCTCCGATCGCTGCCTTTATAAACCTAACACGCTTCGTTTCGGTAGACCATCTTATCGTCTTCCAACCAAGCTGCTTTACACCCAAATTCAACCCAACTCTGCTCGCGTCCCGCAGCATCTTCAGTATAGCACACTGCAGCACATACGATCGCTTCTTCCAGTCACCACGCACATTCAACGCCATGAATCCTTTTGCGAGTGCCCTTCAAGCCAGAGCGGCCCAGAGAGCGAAAAACGCACCTATTTGGTTCGCCCCCCAACATGGTATGTTCAGAGGATACATACAGTCAACTCTTGTCACTCACTGGCTCTCGTTCAGCAAATACCACCGTAGTGTTTGGCGTGGACGCGCATCTTCAGTCACAGGTCAAAGAGATCATCGTGCACGCTTCACAGGCTTCTATGGGGGAAATAGTCACAGCCCACTTCCGTATCTACCTGGGCTTGGATAACGATGAATCCATTCAACTGAACTCGTACAGGCATTGGGCTAATGGCAGGACCAGGCTGGAGATTAAGTTCTGTCCGTACAAATACTCCGTCGCCGGCTCGTTTATGTCACAGGCTAGCATTCCCGTCACGGCATATTTTACGGTGCAACAAGCTTTGGAATGCCTTCTCACCAACAATCGCGATCATTATACCCTCCACCAGGAAAGTGGTAGTGGCTGTCGGCACTGGTGTTACGCAGTCTTTTGCGACTTCGCCAGGCAAGGATGGATTCAACCTGACCACACTGGAGCTGTGGCCCACCTCACCAATAAGATCAAGGCCGACCGTCGCTGGCAAGGAGTCGACATCCCAATTCCGGCGCCGGAGGGAAGATTTGAACCGGTCTAAACTGGATCGTCACACCCTATCCGTACACACTCTCGGAAAAGGTCATTCGAACCCCTTTCATTTTCGCGTCCTATAACTGACAACGCCTTGGACTTTAGACCAAGGGCTGTAGTATCTCATGTCAAACCCCAAATCTTCCTCTTCATACTTGTTCATACTTGTTTCCCAGAAAGCGCTTGCCTGCTTTGTACACCCCTACTCATATCGAAACACGAACTCCCCTCTTCACTTCAGCTCCGTCCGTACTTGTCTTCCGGGTCTCGCCTGCTTCCCATTTGACTGAAGCACTCAAGACATGTCCCCAATGGCTAAATACCGAGTAACGGTAGACCATACATCCGAATGTTGCTACTCACGCTTGTAAGGACTCGACTACTAAGTAATGCAATCGGTTCGGCATCCACGCTGCACGACGATGAAACAGGTCAGGCGCGTTCAATGAGTACAAATGGGTACCGAGCGTAAGCTATGTAGAAAGGATGCAACTTTTTTACGCATCGACGGCTACGGATTTACCCTCGAATAACGCGTTAAAACTGTGATCCGTATCCGGGGGTCTGCAACGTACATGTGCGCAGAGATGCTTTGGTCGACGAAGGCGAATGCTTGGGCGCAGCTGTAGAAAATTGCGTCCTCACATCGTGGGCTGAGATGTCGATTCGTCTCGATAAAGTTCTTTGTGTAGCCCAGTAGGTCGCCTGGATAGATATATCGCAGACGGGAGACACCACTTCGACTATCACTAGCACTCTCGAAGAGAGGCTGGTTTATCAGCCTAGCTCGTCGGGTCGAATTGTGAGTAGTTCGAATACTGTGACAATGTCACGATCAGAATCACATCCTCGGATCAAACGCCTCGACCGACCGGTACTTCTCAGTTCGAGGGCGTTGAACACTCCACAGAACCTGACACGCGAAAGAAACAGCTTGAGGATACCACGCTAGAGAAGGCGAAGCAGAGATTGGGTCTCGATCACACACCGCATAGGGAAAAGGGCGCAAAGGATGAGATTTTGGGTCCCGATCACCTCCAAAGTGAACGGGGCGCAAAGTATAAATTTTACTATGTCGCCATCATCATTTGAAACGATGAGCAATGGGTCCCCATCAACTGTGGGAATCAGAAGGGGGGGAAGGAAGGGGGAGGCCTGCTTTCGCTGGATTATGTAACGAGACTACAGGAGTTGGATACATCATTCAGTCTACCGTAGTTGCAGACGTGGATACATCACATCTGCACTGTGATATCAGTATATTATAGATAATGAGGACAGCTACAGGTGAACCACGCCACCATCTACGAGTCTGAGCCCACTTCCGCTACTGCCGGCCGCCTCTTCGTTACGGGGATATATGCATATATGCGCACTGGCTGTACGTTACCCGGCATCTCGATGAAAAGACAGGACGCAGACGCACCGTCTCCGCGCTCTCAACCGTCATGATCTCACCACAGAGAGATTTCTAGCTCGTAGGCAGTCGAGGTTCCTCTTTGTGCACTGCACGGCTCGTGTAAATGGTAAACGAGTCCATATATTCGTGCAAAAGAATGGGCACTGGGAACCCCGAGATTGTGCTTACAAACTGACATCCCGGGCCTGCTCGACCAGCCATTTGAAACTCAGATCGACCGACCTGTCTATAGACAGTCCCCTCTTCGAGCGAGACCTCAGGCCAACGACGCACGCAAATATAGGAAGTCCTGACGGAGACGTGGACAGAACGGGAATGAGGCCACGGCCCGGGGGGCTCTCGCACAATAATAATATGAGTAAACAGGATCGCCGGTGGTGATCAGTGACGAGCTCAATTCTGAATAAACTTACATCTTGCCTTCGGCTACTCCGCAATCGCACCATAGTTATACTTGCCGAAAGTCTCTCTAGCTCGCGAACTAGTCCCTTGACGGCAACCCAGTCTGGATTGCACTCTTATTTTCTGCCGTGGACAAATTGACGAAGCATGTCCTCCGAAAAAAGTAAACAGAAAATGCATACGATCACGGTAAGAGGAAACGGGATTCGAATGAGCGCCGACAATAATTCCATAAACCACTAGTGCGCCCGGCCAGCGAGAGAAGGTAGAGAGTATAAGGAAGCAATAACAATTCTATATCGCGAACACTTCTTCAAGACGCTTCTCACAAGGACCCAGAAAAAGGAAGTCGGCATCTTCAGCGTGGTTGCTAGGTTCAAGGTTGAAGACTGCCACCTTCCCGCCATGAGCTTTCACGCGAGAACCAAGCTTCGACGCGGGTTGGACCTGCAAAACCAGAACATCATTTAGTTTGGAAGACGAAATTTGATTTTGATGGACGGACGTACCACTGCTGATGAACCAACGATGATGCACAGATCTGCTTGATCCGCGAGAGCTAAGATGTCAAGGATTCGATGGGGCCGTTCGCCGAACCATACCACGCCTGGGCGACACATTTGCCCGCACAGAGGACAGTGAGGCAAATCAGCGCGTCTAACGACAGGTTCGGACGAACTGTCGTCGACAAAGGTTTCTGTGCTGCCAAGAGCAGGACAAATGGGCGATTGGTAGCTCGTCTCAAGGTAAGAGCAGTCGTGAGCTGTACATTTGACGTCGAAAAGTCGGCCGTGCATTTCGATCAATTCAGCAGGCGTCTCTCGCGCGCCGAGCGAAGCCTGAACTTCGGCCAACGCTTTCGTAAGGAGCCCATCGACGTTTTGCGTGACGTGAGTAAGCTCAGAGTGCGGTGCAATCTTTTGGCGAAGACTAGGAATCGCCAAGCGGGTAAGCACGTAATGCCCCGGGTTGGGAGTAGCCTTGAGTACCCTGCGAGCACAATAAGTTCTACTGAGCTCAATGAAAGGATGCTGTCATGATGACTCACAGTTCACGTCGGTAATGATGGAACTGCCATACACGAGACTGGTTCTCTGAGAACGCCGCAGGAGTTGCAAGAGAAGCTGGGTCGTATTTGCGCCACAGACTACTGGTTCCTCCTCTGTAAGTCGGAATGCCTAGTGGCCCGAATGAGTGTGTTCATCAATGCAGGATGAGACAGTCAAGTACCTGACGCAGCTGATAATCCAGCCCCACTAAGAACGAGGATTTTCCTCGACGATTGCAGTACGTGGTGGAACTCGTCTATGTTGTCCGACATCAAGGTTGGGCGTAAGTTGGTTTCGAATCGGATAGTTTGGTGCGACGTCGGAGAATGCCGAATACAGGCCGCAGTAACAGTGGGCGCTCGTGTACACAAGAACACGAACAAAAAGTTTTTTGGCTTGACTTCCTTGCGATAAGAATGTGACTCGAACTGAGTGATAAATTACTCACTCGGATTAGTTACCCCGTCTGCGTGTATTCAACAGCCGGTTCGGGGGGTCCAGGGAAGACGAGGCGCCACAATTGAAGGTTAGCGTAGAAAACGCCATGGCACATGAACCCAGTATCGACTCGATGAAACACTACCACCGCAGTAAACAAGGAGGTTTGTAATGGCACAGGCTCCGAGTTACCACCCTGACGTACAAAAGCCGGTGGCTAAACTACAAGAAGTGTGCGTTCAGACAAAGTGGGGTATCTAAACGGGAATGCACCACAGAAATTTGAAGCATCACAGTTCATTGGGAAAAGGATAGCTGGATGACAGCGCAATAAGAGCATGTGTACATTAATCGATTTCCAGGCCGAGTTTATCGAAGTAGTCCAGGTCATAGAAATCGTAAGAAGGGCGGCACCATGCCCACCGCATCTTGTCCAAGTACATCGTCTTGTAACGACGATAATTGCCAATCATGAAAGGGGCAAACCATATCCACAATTTCGGAGGGCGATAATCCTCCCGCGCGGCGTCACCCCACTCCGCCAATTGAGCATATTCGAGCCACGCGGGATACGCGCCAGCATTGGCCCAGTCGATTAACCATAATCCACCCTTCTTGTCAACGAGGAAGTTTCGAACATGAAGGTCCATATGACAGAGCACGAGTGGATGAGAAGCATCAAATTTTGGGCAAGTCCTCATCTTTCCGCCAGTTTCGTTATGGAATGCCGCCAAACAGTCAAACCGTCGGCGATCGAACCAAGCAGCCATCTCGGCATAGGATTGGAAAGGACCAGCGCCATCCTCTCGGAAGAAAGTACCCCGACATAAATGAGGCTGGCCAGCAACGTCAAATGGGCCAGGGACGTCGCGAGTGAGAAGGGGCACGCGTTGCAACTCTCGGATGTAGCGACGAGCCGTCCACAACACGCAAATCCTCCTCCACCAGGACATTTTGGGCCATGCCGCCTCAAGATCCTCGCCGTCTATGTATTCCATCACAATCCATGTCCCATCGCTGTAATGATCCCCGGCTCGGGCAGATATCGCGCGGAGAACTTTAGGAATTCGGATAGTCGTGTGGGAGGAGACATAGGTCATCATGAAAGCCTCTGTTGCGCTCCAAGAGAATTTGGCAACAGCGTCTGGTGCGATTTTCCAGGCACTTCTGGCGGGGAAGGGTCCGCTGAGCTGGCCGACGGCGGTTTCCTTGCTTCGTGCGCAGATTAGAGCGTATATCTCGTCATCCGTGAGCTTGTCGACTGAGAATGGCTCAGGCGTTTGTCGATGTCTACTTGAATCAGAGACTCATTAGCGATTGCGCACATTGTCAAAGGATTTACTGACGATGACGATGACAAGCCCATGCTGGGTTGAAGTTGAAGAAATGCAGGATACACCGGCGTCAATTGCTCCCGGTTTAGCGCCGGTCACCTTCTTACAACGCAGGAACTTATCACAAATATATATTCGCACGATTACAATTGACACCTAGCTCTTGACTTGGTCGTTTCATCCCATTTCGCCCCTTCTCGTCTCCCACCATCATCTTTTACGATTACCGTCTTCGAGCTTCCCAGCGCCAGAGGATGGCGAGCTCCAATCTACTCTTTGCCAACTTCAATCAAAACTACTTGTGCGTTGTTCATCAGTGGAGCATTAACTGGACAAAACCGCGGCTAATGGCACTTTGCAGATGCGTATCAGTGGCAACCCGGAAGGGATACAGCATCACAATGGCGCACGCGGTATAGTTGAGATGCTCCTTGCACTTCTCTTCTCGCCCTGGCTGGGGTCGCGGATGTGCCGGGGTCAAGCCCTCGGAAGCTGCAGATAGTCAATACCAAGGTACGCTTCTGTTCAGGGTCTTGACGACTCCCTCAGATTAATGGCTCTTCTAGCGACAAACCATGATCTGCGAGCTCCTTTCCCCTCGTCAATTCTCGCCGTCAAATGAACCGAAGGACCCTCGTTGTCGTGCTGGAGACGGAGATATACATATACGACATAGGCAACATGCGGTTGCTGCACGTAATCGAGACGACCGCGAATCCGGAAGGTGTGTTAGCTACTCCGTTTCTGATGTCCAATATTGACATATCCTAGCAATCTGTGCTCTTTCACCAAACTCGGAGGCATCATTCTTGGCTTATCCATCACAAGTACTGTCGCCGAATTCTCCGCTATCTACCTACCCTGCCTCCGACGCGGCCGCAGCATCTTCAACGGCGTGACCATATTCTCAACGACATCCCTCACTACAGCAAATATCATAACATCAGCGCACAAGTCTCCCTTCTGCATCGTTCAAATCTCCCAGAACGGATCGGTCAAGGGCACGATGATGGAGCGTACCGACAGCGGAGAAGTTGTATCAGTTCAGGCGGGGGCCGAGGGAGGTGAGGATATATATACAACGTCGCTTTCAATCCTGTGGGATCGCTCATAGCTGTCATCTCAGCACATGGGGGAGAAAGGTCAAAAGCCACTTCGGCGGCGACGTCCGTCAGCGAAACGGGGTCCATCGAAAGTCGGGACGGCCCAGTAGAAGGGGCTACGAGGCCTACCTCGACGAGAGAAAGAAGGGCAGCGTCTCGTGAGTACATAACCCCTTTCCTCGCTTTAGTGCATCCTTTCTCATATTCCAATCGGCCTTCCTTCAATGGTGGAAGTGCGTGCGCCACGCTTAGCGCACACTGGCGGCCTACTGCTGTTCAGCGCTCAGCATCGTTCCCCTGGATTATTGCCTCAACAGCCCATACGAACCACTTGACGTGTTATCGATTATCCATCCCCTCGGTATCGGCCCTCGCCACACTATTCTTTGAATCGACAGCCACCCCGAATCCATGTCCTCCATCATAGTAATCACCGACAACGGTTTCCGTCTAGTGCAGCCCCACTGGGATGAACACCGTTGATACGTCCTGGTTTTCCGTGGAGTTCATCCAACATCATCAGCACGCACCTCGCTCGTCTCTGCCCTACGCTTCCCACTCCATTGCGTCTTCTATCATTTTGTGTAAGGCGCCATTAATCATGTACTTAGCGCGAATTCTACGATAATACATTTCTTAAGATAAATGTTGCCGTTGAATTTGGGGATAGGGAAGACTGTCTTCGCTTCATTCAACACGATTTTGTTTGTATTGTGTGGTCGCTCTACCACCGGCTCTGATTGATAGCTCACTCAGGATGAGTTAGACACGAGAGTCGTCGAACCAAACGAGAACGACGATGTACACACAGTCATCGATGTCGTGTGCAAGAAAGTCGCCCCTCTCGCTCTTGATCATCGTCATGGTGAGTTTCCTCTATCCATCTGCAGTCGTCTTCTGAGTTCCTATATAGCTGCGATAGCTGCCATTGACCGTGGTCTTTCACACGACGACTTCAATGACGAATTCACATAACCTTAGGCGCAATTGACACGTCGCCGAGCTTCTCCTCCCGCCGAGAACCATATCAGCCTATGCGTTCTAATGTTGCACCTCGATGTCCGTCCCTGGATCCCTCGCGATGGCCAGAACTCATACATTTTCAACGTCCAATTGGACTGCAACCGACCGCCCCGTCTTCCTCTAATCCATTCCAGTACCTCAATGACTTCCACCTCAACTCCGACTCACCCGTATCCGCAGCTGGCAGCGACGATTCGTCCTCGCCATCCCACTCGGGCACTCTCAGCATTACCTTCTCCGAACAGGGAACAGTATTCCTGGATGGCACTAATTCCGTGTCTGCTGTGAATGGTCTCACAGTCGCACGCGGGAATGGCACCGTCGTCATCAATTACAATCGTATCAACATCATGGCGGACGGCTACTTCGGTACTATCAACTATAGTAACGTCGGAGGATCCCATAGTGTCAACGTCAGTACGTATCCCAATTGTCCCATATTTTGTGTCAACCGCCGTCACTGATCTCACTTGGTGTTGGTTCATTCATAGAATGGTCTCGTGTTTCCTCCTGCGCTTTTCATGCGTGTACTCCGCTCAATCGTTTCGCTACTATAATTGTACTCCGAGCGCGGATGTATCATATTGAATGCACTAGTGGTCAATTATTACAGATTATGCGACGCGTAATTAATCGATTGCTCGGAGTGCACCTGGACCGAGGCGCGTGAGACTGGGAGGAAGTAGAGGCGTAGAAAGGCCGACTGTTCACCCGCTAGCTGCTCCGACTTGCCCGTGGCTAAGGTGGCGGTTTTTGTCGACAAATATCCGTAGTGACTTGATATTCGTTCCTGCATCTCCCAGAGTTCCAAGACAGATTCGAGTGGTCATCTAGATTCTGCGGGGTCTCGAACTTCTCCAGGGTTAACGGCGCGATTGAGCGGAAACCTTCCCGAACGACTTCTCGAGATTTTTGCACAAGCGGAGGCTGCGATATACGTTGAAAAGGACATGGAAGTGGGGCGATGGATCCGAAGTTGGGAGAGGTTGGAGGGCGGAGCCCGGAACGGGTATTGAGAATTCAGGGGCTTAGTTTCAACGGTCCAGCCTTGCTCGTCGCCCCATGGTCTGAACGTGGGCATGGATGTGGGCGTAACGCAGGTGAAGGAGGAGCGTCAAGCAAAGGGCGTAGTGCTGAAAACTCTGTACATCAGCAAGGAACCCGGTGTCGGCAGGAAGAAAACGCACCTTGAGAGTTTTCAGATCTCCCCCAAATTCTATCTCGAGGTGACTTCGCTGTCCCTGAAAAGCCGTGAAGCTAACAAACTGCCTAAGGCTGCGCGGCGACGGCGTCAGCCAGGTATATATGTGCGGGTCGTGGTCCTTTGCTGCAAGATCATCACCTGTGTCGGCGTCATTCACGAGTGCCTTGCCTTTGACGTTGAATCCTGAACATACCTTGTTTCATTGTGCACCGGCTGGGCCATTCCTCATCCCTTCCAACTCTACTGGTGGTTTACAGACGGGGGAAACGGCCTTGAGGGTTTTCGAACCGCGGACTGCTCCAGCAAAGGAAGGGTGGCCGAGTATCTAAAGTCTTCGTTCAACTATCCTCAACTTTAGATTAGATGTTTGAGGACGTCGTGGCGGTTCGGAAGTTGGAGGGAGCGTGACAGGTACAGTCTCAAGTCAACTAGTCACTGGCGATCATGATCGCATCTCCGGGCCGGTCTCCTCCAACTCATCGTCAACTCTAACTTGTACCACGCCGCAATGAACGTCCAGCTTCCTGGGCATTTCGTTTGGTATCTAGGCGATTCAGCTTCGATAAAGGCCCAGAGCTCACGGCGACGTTAGCTTCCCAATGTCAGTTCAGTTAACGTTCATGCCCAAACTCGAACCACTGACAACGTACGAGGTTGTTACATCTCAATTCCAGGTATTCAAAACGAGCTCGGGATGCACAGGCACTACAAGTATGGCCTCCATCCCAATAAGCACCGCGACTCCCCACCGTACCACCCAGCTCAATAACAGTAGACTCAAGTTTTCTTGGGGATGGTGTATGTTACTACATCCTCTGTGTCGAGAGCATTGGGTGAAAGGATTCAGAAAGGGGGACAAGGAAGTCGGATGAGTCGAGATTTCACATTCACTGGTAAGTCCCGGAGAGCAGCATGCTGTTGCCACCCTTCGGTAAAACTCATACCAGCTCATCGACTTTCAGCCACGACAGCCCTATCCCAGCGGCGAAACACCCCTTGCTCGCTGGTTCAGCCGTAGGCGGGTATGAAACACGGTCCAATCTCCACGTGCTTGATATATCACTCGTGGCCCAAGGTTCAACTGCGCAACTCCACCCTGCAGCGATGGAATACATATGCGTCCAAGCAATCAACCTTTCGCTCGTAGCTTACATGTGGGCTATGGCTTGCAAATACACGCCATCATACTCATCAGTGAGCTCACTCAGCCCATCCAGGCTCCCTAATATCTCTTCATACTCACATCCATTGACCGAACCATCATGATTTTATACAGAATCACACACGCACGGCCTATGACCCATTATTTACCAATAATGAAAAGCCATGTTGCTCGTGGAGTTCTATTTTTTCAGCAAGGGCGGTGCATGTCATCCCAGTGCGTTCGCCTTGGGCTTAACGGGGAGAGGTGAGACGAAGCACAAGGGCTCCCCATACATATATGCTCCTCGCATACCCCTCCCCGTTCTCTCTCTTTCGGCCCAGTCTCACCGACATGGACTCTTTCTCTCGCCTCCATGCCGTCGAAGCTTCCTACCCATAGAGGGGGGGCCTGACGAGTTCTATTCCGAGTCCGTGATGCTCATACAGCGACCCCCTTCGCAGTTGATCTCGTTCTCAAACCTTTGGCGTTCTGCGTATCCGTTCGTGGTGAATCGAAATCGGAGCTCCGGGACTTTCTCGGCTCTGCTCTTTGTGAATCCACTGACGGTCAGTGACTAGGGACTGCTTGTCCCCGTCCTTGCTTGATCCCGTCCTTGCTTGATCCTGCCTTCCGTATTTCGCACGGACGACCTTTCATATCGACGGTGGGCAGCAGGGCGACAAATTAAAGCCCTCCCCCAACACTTTATTCTGCAGAGACCTTCTCTCGGCGATTCTAATGCCTGCTTTGAGCTCCCAGCCACATCAGTGATAGTCGACTCTCTTGATGGTGTTCCAGCAGCGGCGCCGTCCTCTGTTGGTGGTTCATGCCGCGCAAGACGGCGTGCGTAGCGGGCAAAGGTGGTGGGAAGGGCGGGTTGTGGTCGACGGGGAGCATGGAGAATGGGAGGATAGGGCGGGCGCTGCGTGAGGGGATACGATGGTAAGTGACTTGCCCTCTGTACGTGACGGGTACTCACCTTCTGCTGCACCTTCTGGTCTGGTCATCGTCAACGCCAATGCCACGTTGGCTCTCCCGCTGCCATCCTTCGTCTACCCCCTCCCTACGTCTCCACCACCTCCTGGTCTTCGTCTCTTTCCCGTTACCCCGACTCGCGCCGGCCTGGTAAGGGAGTCGCAGTATCCCGAGCAGCCCCCCGCCTGCATCTTTGATCATTGTGTCGCGTTGGCGTGTATCATCGTCTTCGGAGACGGTCGTGGTGTTCTTCCGGGCTGAAGGTAGAGGGAGAGGGGGCGAAGAAGCTGCGTCGAGGGTGTTACCGTGATTGCTGCCCAGGTGAGTCTGCTATTCATCCCCTTGTCCCGAGCGTGGTCTCTAGGACTTCGTTGTCGTTTGTAGTCGCGGCACAACGCATCCAGGCGTGAGGTGAGTGGCCATTCAGTCGTCGGCATTGCGACTGGGGTGGCTGAGGCAGGGAGGCTCTTTCGTCGTGGGCGAAGGGGATGATGGGCGGTGCTAGACGGTGGTATAAGTTGGGGAAGTCGGACACTGTATGGGTATGGTGAGTCAACATACGGGGTTCCTACAGTAGACTACGCACCTATTCGAGTCAATATGACCGTTCCGATCGCCTTTCCTGCTGGTATCCTTCGGCTCGTGAAGGGCGTAGCGTACGTGGAAGAGTTGAGCGTGTTGGCTGCGTAGCTAGGGCTGAGTCTGCGGGCGCGATATATGGGTCTGGTGAGTGGACAGAACGGGTTTGTATGATAGAATACGCACCGATTTGAGTCAATTTACCCGTTACGATCCCCCGAACCTGGTCGTCCCTCCTCAGTCCGTGTTGGGTGTACGGCACCGCGTACATGAGAGAGTTGGGCGCGTTGGCATCGTAGCTTGTGAGATCGTGGGATCGTGCGAGTGGAATGATGGTGCAGGAGATTAACTTGAGCTGGTGTTTTGGCGCATCCGTGTTGTCGTCGTGCAGCTTGTCGTCAATGTTGAGTCGGTGGTCGCCGTTGAAGAATGTCGGCGCTTGTTTTCTTGATCGTTAAGTAAGCTTGCTCCTCGAATACTCTGGCAGAAGTGTCGTCGCCATTGTTGGGTGCTGGGTGCGACGCTGCGTGGGCTTTGGGACGATGTGGTCGATACTGAGGCCTGAGGGCCGCAGATGGAGGAGACTTCGAGGGGTGATTGACTCACGACACGTTGGCCATTAATTTCGCGAGGCGCACAGTGTAGGTGGGAGCGGCGACGGACCCCGTCGCCGCCGCGTAGAAGAGTGGCGTTGAAGATGGCGTTGGGGAAGGCGGCGACGAGCAGTGGCACCTTGATGAGGAGGTTGCGGGGGACGGACGCAGAGGGAAGGAGGCCGAAGAACTCACGACTCGCCGTAACAGCCAGCGCTGTCGAAACCGCTGAACCAACATAAGTCAAGTTCCTTGCCATGTATCAATAAGCAAAGCGACTCACCAGAGCTCGAAACAGAGGCCTTCGCTGCTACATTACCAAGGCGGGGGCATCGGTGAAGTCAACGGGTAGGAAGACACTGCTGGCCCCGAAACGGAGAGCTGAGAGGGCGGTACTTTCGCCTTGCGCTTAAAGCAGCGACGAGGACGCAGACGGATGCCCCTGCTGTGAGGGAAAAGGAGGAGGTGTCGTAGGAGTAAAGGTAAGCAGGCAATGAATTGCTGCATTCCCCTCAATTCACCTCCCCTATAGAGTCCCCCAATACATATGTCGACTTGCGCACGTAACGAGAGCTTACGAAATGCGCACCCGCTGGCTCGTCCCCGTGCACTCAAGCACCACCGAGTAGACTGCCACACTCAACCAAATGGTCAGCCAGCTCCCAACATTCTATACACGCGCGCTGACCCTCTCTCACACTTTCGCAGCTGCACTGACTGCTGCCCTTGCGCCGTACGCCCGTAGATCAGTAATGCAAACTCGGCGGCCTTGACGACGAATGTGGTGCGTCGACGCCCAGGACGAAGGACGAAGGAGGATTAGATGGGGAGATTGGGTCGAGTGTGGAGCAGTCTCGCGCGCGAGGCTCGAGGTCGATGCTCGGTTGAGCTGTGTTCCAAGATGCACCGTCGTCGCCGTCGTCTGCTTCTTTCGTCTCGACTGACCACCTCGTCTTCCGTCCAGGTCCTCCCTTCTCTCCATCCCGCTGCCAACCCACAGTGTTCGATGGCTCGACAATGCCATCGTCGGGTTTGATCTCCACGGTACGTTCTGCTACATCCTCCTCCGACATTCGTACCTGATTCAACTTCTCCTTCCTCTCCTCCCTCCCTCATTCCCTCCCTCCTCCCCTTCGTTCTTGCTCGCTCTCGTCCCCCCCCCCTCGTTCCCATTCCCGCTCTCGTTCTCGTACTCCTGCTCCTCCCTCCCTGTTTCCTCCCTGTTTCTCAGATCGAACGGCCATCGGCATCGGCGCCCCATCGCGCTCGTGTCAGCGCCGTCTTGCGCCATCGTCGACATGGACATGGGAGGGTCTCGAGGCGCTTGATGGGGTCACATTCGAGGAGAGAGAGCGAGCGGCGTGGGTCTGTGCATGGTCCTGCCCCATTGCATGATGCACGGTACGTCCCAAGGCCGGGATATACGCGACACATCATACACTTACCTCCGCGTCTTCGTCCCTCTCCCTTCTGTCGCTTTCCCTCCTGAATATCAGACTTCACATCCCCGCCCTCTGCTCTCCTTCTGCGATTGTCGTCACCCTCGACACACTCAACACGCTCAGCGCCACCAGCAAGCGCTCTCTCGTCCCCGTCGTCGTTATCCTCCGGTTGCCAGGGTGACTCGACGGGACTTCGAAGTTTGCCTTATCGTGAGTCTCGCTGGCGTCCATCTTTAACTGACCGACTTACTTGCACATCGTATCTGTGGCTCCTCTCCATCGTTGTCGTCGTGGTCGACCGTCAGCTGGCGTTGAAGCCCAGCGACAAGGTGCGCCATGGATGGCGAGGTGCGATCCCGCTTCGTCTTGGTTGCGGAAGGGTAGGTGTACTTCGAGGCCCGTGGGACGAGCGTACCGCTGGCGATGAGGGACCAGAGGGACGCGAAGGGCAAGGAGGACGCTGTCAGGGAATACAAAGGTAAGTGGCGAGGTTTCTCGCCACGATGGGTGCTCACCTTCAGCAGCGTGGCGTTGCTTGTTGTCATCTCCTACTGCCGCATTCTCCCGTTTCTGCCTAGTTGTTGTCCTTTCCCCATCCTCTCCCTGTCGTCGTCGTACCGCTTGCCAATATCTTTATCTCTTCAGCTTGTCCCAGACAACCTCTATCTCTCAGTACGCGGTGCCGATCGTCCCATCTCCCGCCCATCTGGTATGTCCACCCTTCCCAATCCCTCCTCACCCTTCCCCATCGCTGCCCTCGAGTCGTCCTGCCGCTTGCTAACATATCCCTTGTCCAGATCGTCTGCGACTCACACGAAATCGCAATCGCCGCCGCTATCGTCGTCAGGCGAGGCGATGGGGCAAGCTGCGAGTGCAGGCGGGATGCAATGGGACGGGGGATGGGAGTGAAGGTGGGGAGTGCGTGCGTGCGTGCGTGAGCATGCAGCAGGTAGGTCTCCGTTTCTTTTCGTTCCTCTTCGTAACTTCGTTCGTCCATCCGCCGTTTGTGTTTGCGTTTGCAACCTGATGGTATCCCTTTCCTTCAGGTCCCATTCGTATTACTCCATCCCGTCGTCTCCTCCTTTCATCCCTCCCGTCTACCCAACTTCATCTTCCCCCGCATCTGCTCGCATCACTCCCTCACGTATGTGTGTATGCAGCCCTCCCCTCCATTCGTCGCTCCATTGGTTCACTCATTCCCTCCCCAAAGTGTCCTGTCGTTTTCTATGGTTTGTCACGGCTGGTTTTTGAAGCAGTACCAGGCCGTCGAGGGAGAGGCCGAAGGATGGTGGCAGGTCGCGCACTAGAGGAGTGGGCACCGGAGGCGGGGATAGTGGGGAATGGTGGAGGGATGTGGGGGATGAAGGGAGGCACCGCGGGGAACGCTCTGAGCCAGGACATGTTCGTAAGTCGTTCCTGTTTCGTGGAGAGCGCAGGAGCGCTTACCTTGTTGCTAGTTTACTGGTTCGTGGACTCCTTCGCCGCTCTCTTGTATGCCCAATCACTAGAGGTAGCACGTATTCGTGGTCAGCGCTGTGTCGTCTCCGGACGAGCCCAGCACTCCTCTCTGCGGTGCCAGTCCGCCATTCATCTTGTCGTCGCCAGCGGGGGTTTCGAGGGCGCTCTGTGCGGTGTGCGCAAGTAGGAAACGGGAGACGAGAACGGTGGTGTCATGCGCAAGGATGGATGGGCCCTCGAGGGTGGAGATGCCGTGGAGGGGGACAGGGATGTATCGAACGGACGAGAGGCGTCACTGCGCACGTCCTGGGTCACAACATGTCGGTGAAGTCTCCCTGTTTTGTGGAGAGCTAGGGAGCTTACCTAGCTGCGTGATTCTCAATTTGGTGAGTCCTCGGCTTCGCTCTCATACCCCATTACTTCCATTTCAAAGCAGCGTACCTCAGCGTGCGAGTTCGACGTCTCAAAGATTGACTGTGCATGGTAGAGGCCTTAGAGGGCCTCTGCGCTGGCGTCAGCAGTCTGCTGGCAGCTAGGAAAATGTCGCCCACTCGTCGTTGCTGCAGTTGGGGGGACAGCCCGCGGGTGTCGCTCCTCCATTGATTGCGCCGTTTTATCCCGGAACGGAGGTGTTCTCTGGTGAGTTCGCGTTCAGGTGGATCAAAGAGCGGGGACATATCCTGTCCTCTCACTATTGCGCCGCAATGGCCGGCCTCCCTTCGTTCTCGACAATGCGGGCAATCGATTTCAGCAGCAGGCGTAGCGAGTGGAGCGGGGAAGGACTACCCCGCAGTATTGGCGCTCGAACCAGCGATCGAACTCCGCCCTATTCCGTTGACCGACTCCCGACTTCAAGCTCGCCACTCTCTCATTCTTACCACGACAACGCCGACAACGCTGGGAACATCGACGGCAACTAGGGAAGCCCGCGGCGCCCCCATTTCATTCCACTTCCCCCTACTCCATGTCTCCTTGAGCGGGAGGACTCCGGCGCGTAACGACCAACGGAGAACACGCCAGCGCCCAATTTCCTGCGTATTCAAGACGAACGAGACGGCGAATGAGGGTTCAGAATGCTGGGTGAAGGAGAGGTTTAGTGGAGATAGAGAGATACCCCCTCTGAAGTCATCAGGTGAGTCTCCGCGCCATTTTCATTCATGTAGCCCATAGTGATCGCCCGCAGCGGCTGCAGGAGCGCGAACGAAACTGAACACGAGCCCAGCCTGATGCCGCCGTCATCGCGTTCCGCGAGGCATCGTTGAATGCCATACGTCCCCCAGCCTCGCGCCTTGCGAGATCTATCCACGACTGGCGCGTCCAGAGCCCTTGTGCCACCGTCTTCGACCTGGCGAGCGTGTTACATCCCCCTCGGTTGCCTCGCCCACAGTCATGGTTCACAGAGGAAGCTCGAGGGGGAATGATGCGCGCGCATATAGGGACGTCAAGCACGACATCGGTGGCGCTATCGTCCTGCGAGTGTACATTCAGAGGAGGAGGGTAGAACAGGAGGGCCGTTGGGCGCAGGGGACAAGGGTACGTCACTACTGAGTCCATGTGCATATACGCACTCACACGAGGTAGATTAGGCGGCCACTGGAGGGATTGTGACGGCCCCATCTCGCTGACGCGCGCCTCCTTCGACTGAGATGTCTGCAACCACCCCCTCGCCGGGGGGGCCCCTATCTCCCACCACCCTCTCTGTCGCCTCCTTGGCCCGCAATCCCCGAAACCGTCCCCGCAACTTTTGCGGGCCCCTGTCTCGTAATGACGTGTTCCTTCCCCCTTCCTTCCCCTTCGCCTCAACCATCCCACAATGTGGGGGCCCCTATCTCCTCCTTCTCTGCTCGACATGATCCCCGAAGCCACCCTAGCCAGGTGGGGGCCCCTATCTCCCATCCCTCCCTCCGCCTCTTCGTCGACGCGACCCCTGAGGCCATCCCAACCAGGTGGGGGCCCCTATCTCACCTCCATCCCATTCTCCCTTCGCCGCCATCCCCTATCTCCATCCCCCTCGCGTGGGGCCCCTATCTCCCAACTGTCCCATTGTCCCTCGTCGCCGCAATCCACAAAGCTCGCCCACGCTGTCACTCAGTGGTCCCACCCTCCCTCCGTGGCCATATGCGAAGTGATTCACTCCTTCATTGGCTGGCCCTGCTTGTATTCTGCTAACCTACCGTCGTTGCGCTCATCTGCCACATGCATATAGGTGTGCTCGTATCTCGTGCTGTTGTTCACCATGTTATGGGGGACCTCCCTCGCCTGCGGACTGTGCCAGATGAGAGGTTAGTACCATGAACCTTGCATATGATCTGTTGTCACTCATCTAACCTAACCACCGAAAGGGTCGCTCGTAAACGAGCTCTAAAATAAATATACCACAACCCGAAACCTTAACACCCTAAGTATGTAAGCCCAAAAGCCCTAATTGCTTGGTTCACATTCAGTGGTGACTGCGTGTTTGAATGCAATGTTTACTCTGTAACTTTGTATGCTCACCTAACCTAACCACCGAGAGTCGCTCGTAAACGAGCTCTGAAATACAATATACCAAAACCCGAAGCCTCAACCCCCTAAGTCCCTAAGTCCCTAAAGGCCCTAATTCGTGTGGCATGTCTGATTTCAAGCCTGAGAATGGAATTAAATGGATGATTGGGGGTGGAATTGCGTTAGAGCTCCAGAGCACTACACAGACGCAGTCCTGGAGCTGATGAGGCTCTACTACCGACGTGGTTACCCATCCGATCTGGTTAAACACTGGGCGTTAGAACAATACGAACAGCGCTGGAACAACAGGTTTGTAGAAAACCGAGAGAGCCCGACGAAGTGCTGGTTCTCAAGTCCCAGTTTAATCCAGTATGGTCTGCCTTCGACGTTAAGGAACTTGGCAATCGTGTCGTCACTGCATGGCATCTGGAGATCGACAACATGCTTGATCACCACTCGAAGCACATGGCAGCCGTGTCCGTCCCTGTAAGTCCTCCCCCTGCGCGGAATACCCCGGGGAGTTCTTCTTCGAGGCGGGCGCGTGTACACACAAAAACGCAGCGCGTAAGGGTGTCGACAGACTCCGTCCAGCGGACTCTAAATGATTTAGATCGGGTTGTTGCGGCCCGGAACAACGAGGACTATGTTGAGCAGCGGGTCGTGAAGGTCAGAGGAGTCGTCCGAGTACCCCCAGAGGGGGAAAGGTTCGACCTTCGACTGTCGAAGCGACACAAAGCTCTTCCTGGTCCTTCGGTTCCGGCTCCCCGCGCTCCTGGCCTGGTCCCTACGGGAAAACTGGCAGCAGTCGGGCATTCGAAAAGCCTGTATGAATTGGAAAGCGTGCCTGACCTTCGTGAGCTTGGCTTCACGAAACGACAGTGGTTAGTAAGTAGAAAACGCGATAGAAACATCGCCGACTTACTAAACACATGGCGTTGGGAACAATTGCTAAGTTACGTCCCAGATCTCGAGCAACCTGGTTGTTTAGATGACTGGAACTAGTCTGTCTAGTTCTAGGGGCTTTACGTTCAGACGTCCTTAACTAAAAATGGCTTATATGCCAGCAATCAACGCCTAACCCTAAGTACGTCGAGTTCACAGCTAGGAACTCCAACTCTTATAGTATGCATACTTCATACTAATGTACTTATGTGCAGCCCTAACGTTAACCTTTGTTAACGAAATCGGCAAGGAATCTGGTGAGTTTAGGTCCCAGTTATTCCTAGTTGCGTCTCCTACCAAGTCTAGCCGGGTTTGACACCCTGGTTTGATTTGCGTCTTACTTACCAATGCCTGTTTCACCTTTGGGTGTCCTTGGCGGACGTTGCTGTCAGAATACCACCGACAAGCGCTTCACAATTATGCAGGGTCCCTGGTTCGCCAGGCATACCTTGAGCGTACTAACCAAACGCCGGCCGACTTCCCTGTAGGGGGTCGTCGGTGCTGGTGTGCGGAATGCTAAGTCGGGATTGACCCAACTATTCTTAGTTCCGGCCTCGGTACACTTGTGCCGGGGTCTGGACTTGGAATGAACGCTCTCATGCACGTTCGGATCTGATCCGGGCCGGTAAGTCTAGACTCTTATCTACAATAGATAAGGACCATGTGGCGCACACATGATCTGATTGGTAGGATAAGAACCGCTCCACGATGATATCATACCATGGCAGCAACTAACCGATTAAGGCAAGTAAAGCATATGGTTGCTGATAAATATAGCGTTGTCTTACCAAGACAACGCCATCGGATCACCTGTTATCTACCCGGGTCCCGGATCTTCCATTGGAATGATCCGACGAGTCAAGTATAAAACTAATGGCAAATTCCACTGATGAGACATGAAGTCGAATTTCCCCTGCTTCTTACCCAAGAACAGGAAATTGGAAGCCACTCAATAGTCCATCCACCCATAACCCTCGACCCTAACCACGCCTTACCGACCTTCGGCCGGACAGCTCTAACCCTGACCAAGATAGAACAGGAGAGGCTCGTTGTCGGCGTCAACCCACTTCCCCGATATGACCTGAGGTAGAACATCATCTCCAAGGTGTTTCCGCCCATATTCTGCCATGTTGGCTGGCGTTGATGGCTGCAGTTCGTCCAACCGAAACTTTGTTCTGAACGTAGGAGCGTACTTGTTGAAGCTGACAAGTTGCTTCCCCATTTGCTCATGCAACCTCTGGCAAAGAATTTCTTCGCTGAGTTTCTTCTTTTTGTGCTGAGCAAAAGGGGACGTGAGATTGCCTTCAATGGGGGGTACGGCGCAGTGGGATTCGAGCCGGTTCAACCCCGCCTTCCGGTTTTTCTGGACAGGATTAGCTCAGGCTGCGTTCTAAGAAGAGATGGAATTACCGTTGCATCGTCATCCTCCACATCCAAGAATTTGGGATCCACAAGCAGATTCCCTGGTTCAGATTCAGAGCTAGAAGAGTCAGAGCGTTTGCGATTGAATGACATGACGGTTGATTGACGGTTGATCAGACTCAATGGTTGATCAGATTCAATCTGATACCTAAGCGCCGCAAAATGACCCCTATCTGACGGTCACGACCGTCGCAAGTAATGGTACAAAAAAATGTGATCCTCCTCCTCCTACACCATGAAGATCTTAGCCTGCCCCCACACCTGCATCCACGATAGCAATCATATGCTAAAAACTGCTCATGCCGTGGGACAAAACTCTGCCTCCAAGACCTGTCTCCTGTTCATAAAAGACGGAGGCAGCCGTTTTCGAAAGCACCTTCCGAATAACCGGGCCCACCCAAAATGCACAGCTGAATGTCCGGTGCACCACCTTCTATGCAAGGAGGATAATCCTTGCATCAAGGGAAATGAGCCATGCCCCAAGCCTATCAAACTTCCCAACGAAACTGTTGCACCCACGTGGCAACAGTGGGAAGAGAACACCTATGGCTTCTACCTTTTCATTACAGAGGGGAAACTGAGCAATCAAATGCCTCATCTGGACAATTTCAAGGCGGAATGCCCACCTGATATCTACGAGCAGAAGGTGGCAGCTCAGCTGAATCCCAGCGGTTCTCCCCCCCCACAGCAGCCACCCGCAGCGGGCCCCTCTCGCCTACTGATTTCCCCACCCTCATCTGCTGTCAATTTTCCTCCTCAGTCACAGGCAATCCCTACACGCATCTCACTACCTCCCCAAGATCCACTACACCTCTTTACCCCTACACCATCCCAGCCGCCAAGACCCTCTAACGCAGAGACGCCCAAACTCATCCATGAAACATGTTTGTTGACACCCCACAATCCACGCGACTTTGGCCTTGCTCGTGGACCCCCTGGCACGGACACGCTCAAACATCACTTGTGCTAGAGCAGCTCAACTTGCATGAAATAACCGCTTGGGCTGTCAGACCAGCATCCAGCCTGCCCAAGGTCCAACAGGTGGTTCCCTTTCCCAAGGCGAAGGATGGGCATAAAATCATGGGCTTGAGGAGAAAGGTCCTTTGGTTGCCGAACTTTTGAAACCCAGTCTCTCGATTTTTTGAATATGGAGGGGATCTCTTAGGCTTCGAAAGGCTAGAGCATGTGGACGAGGAACTGGCAGAAATCTTTTTGAAGGCATGGCCAGATCATTTTTCAGTGGACAAGTTGCGTGCGAAGGAGCTTGGAAATGCTTTGGTGAATGTGCCCTATGTGGTGGACAAATTTGTAAGCCTCCTTCCGCTCATCCTCTCACCCAGACCTGACAAGTCTGCTCCAGTCAGCCTTGGCCATCGAGATGTGGGTTAGAAAGGATGCCTGGGACATTACGTTCATGGACATGGGACAGTGGATGTGTCTTGTGCTCAAAGAATCCAAGACTCCAGGTTGGATTCAACTCAAGTCCTTCAACCTGATTTGTGGGGGAATGGACTTCATTCTCGACCATCTGTGAGTCCATCTCTTTACTGCCGTGGTTCTGTGGCTCACGTTCATTCAGAGATCCCACCTATAGCCCGAACGCCATGCCAGCAAAGGACTTGGCTCCTTACTTGAATGGGTTGAGACATTTGAGCCAATATGTCGTTTTTTTTCCCGACCCATTCCAGCTATGGTGGTTATCAGACAAAAGGAGTATTCTTTCGTCTGTTGCTCACTGCTCTGTCGGCTTCATGGATGCCCTTGGCAAATTCCCAGCAGTATTGGGCTTCAATGACATGGAGGAACTGCACCAGATGAACGTCGATCTCAATTCCATTGTGATCAAGCGAACTATGGGGGCAAGCTCAAACCATTTCTGGAAGGTGGATGATAACAACACGGCAAGGCAAGTCTTGAAAAAGGTGAAGGACGATATGAAGAAGACGAAAAAGATGTGGCAAACAGCTAACGCGACCATTCCAAGACCTCACTATTTCGTTCAACCGCTCATCCAGGAGATGCAGCAGAAGGGTGAGGTGAGGTGCTTTTTTGCTGGGGGCGAGTTGAACTACACGGTTGGTACACATGCGGGTGGGTCCCAAATGGTGTCCATGGAGCCTGTAAGCATCATCCCGTTGGAAAAGCTACAGTGAGTGAGACACCTCTAAGTTGCTCTCTTTTGTTCACCCATCATTTTCTCAGTGCTGGCAATGGGAACAATCAACGAACGCCGTCCATGATATCCAATCAGGAGGTGTTCGACATGTTGGATAGCAATGTCCCATTCTGGTTGGGTTCACATGGCTTTCAGCGACTTCGCAGCTTCGCCACCAACATCCTCTACAAGTTTATTGAGAGGCAGGAAGCAGATTGGAAGAAGATTGGTGCGGGGGAAAGGAACCTTTGGTCCGACCTTCGGCTTTTTGCTAGGCTGGATATTGGAGTCTTCAGGACTGAAAATGGCCAATACTCCTTCTGGGTGAGCGAGATAGAGCCATGGATGGGCGCCTGCCTATTTACAAACACCGTGAACGATAAGAACAATGTCTTGCACAGTACGGTAACTGTAAGGGCAACCTCAAGATGGCCGACAGCGCAAGCCTAGCAGAGGGAGAATCCAAAGATAATGAATAAGACTAGCTACAATACATGAGAGAGCTGCTCACCTAGCAGAGGGAGAATCCAAAGAGAACAGAATAAGGATTCTCCATGCTAGGAAGCGAAGTATATACTGTAGTAGCGTGGGAGGAATGAAGGATAACTGTACAGTACACCAGCCACAAGTCCGAACGAATATCACAAGGTACGAGGGGGCATGTGATAATGAAGTGGAAGAGGAATGTACAGGAGTCGTGCCAGCAACCTGGGGAAGTAAGGGCGGAGGGTAATGAAGTGGGGAGAGAGTATAGAGGTAGCCCAGACGAGCCCCGAAGTGTGTAGACGAGTCCGAGCGAGTCCGAGCGAGTCCGAAGTTTGGGAAGACTTCGGAGTCACTGGACGTGGCTCGGATGCGAAAGGAGTGGTCGGAAAGGAAGTGGAAAGGGAAGGGAACGAAAGGGAATGAAAGGAATGTATGTAAGAGTCCGTGCGATGAAGGAAGGAGAACGGAACAAGGAGGAAGGGAGGGGGACAGGGGAAATAGGAGAAAATAGGGGTGTCCCCTTACAGTAACAGCTGTATTAGAAGAACATGCTTGCTTCACAAATGATGGCCTTATATTTTGTACTTTGTTCTTAACGGTTGTTTTTCATGACTACGTTGTTTTCCAAATATGGTCAACCTATTGTTGGGGAACAACATAAAAAATGGACTACCGCGAGTCTTATTGCTCCTCACAATGTCTGTGTCTTCTTCTCAATCGCAGGGAGTGGAGGAATCTATTCATAAAATGACAGGAAAAATAATGACAATGATCCTTGCTGTAAGTGCATCCTTTTGCGCTGTTCTCCATTCACTAATAAAATATCTATTAGTGGCACTGCAGGAGAGATGTTGCTCAGACGCAGGTTTGTACCACTTTGCATGTCCCGAAAATCCTACCAATTGCAGGTCCAGTACGATGACCCTTTTTGCGACGCGACAGACTCATGGCTTGTGCATGTAAGTGCAGTATAAATCTCATTCACTTGCACCCAATTGATTATTGTAGCAAGTGGACGATTACCTACAGGTGCTCTCGCAGTGTATGGCCAGCGGGTTTCCCCAAGATGCTGATAGGATAAGTGACATGGCGCGATCAATGTGCGACACTGTAATCTCTGCCTATGGTGTTCAGTCAGAGGATGAAGGGATTCAAGAGGAAATGGTAAGCACACTGTTTCTTTCCAGGAAATGCTCTGAAATGCGAGGAAAGCAGATCTTGGAGTCAGAGGATGAGATTCAAGAAGAAATGTCGCGGTCTGATAGCCCAGAAGATTGTTACCCAACGAGGATGCTATCGTCCCTTGTAAGTGTACTGTTTCTTGCGAGCAAATGCTCTGACTAACCTGCGCACCTGCCAACCTCCAAACCTGCGAACCTCCAACCTACCGTTTATGGACTTCAGTACGATTCATGCACGCCTAACTGGCCCTCAAGTTCAGTACCTTAGCCGAAGGTAACTTGGATATATTGTGAAAGTATGGTGGCGACCGTCAGGTTCTGTACCTTGTTAGTACATTGCCATAGGATATGGAACTCTGCTACTGGAACAACAATCTGAAAACAGGGGTTAGATACTATGCCCTGAAGTATTTTACCTGAAATTTGGTTTGATACCCGAATAATACCTGAGTTGAAATTATTAATAAGTTATCTTGTTAAGGTATCTTGCCGCTTGTGTTTCATACCTTTATGATAAGTCAATAATACTATAGACAAAGGTATCAAAGCAAATAATAGCATACTTTGATTTATACTTTACATAATGGTAATGTTAAGGTATTTAGCTTACTTTCACAATACTTACACCTAACATACAATAAACCTACGCTTCCCCGAACGTTGTGAAAGCTCGGTAGTGTTGTTTTGGCAAAATGGCAGACAATATCTTCTGGTCTGATGACCACGACATTGTTTTCAAAGTGCGCATAATATAGTGCTCCCGCCATACCATACTTCCTGTAGTCATCTTTAGGTATGTCGACGTCGAGTAGTGGAGAGTAAGTTTGGACCACAATGAAGGTTTCTTCTGTCATGGGGGTACCAGTAGTTAATCGACGTTTGTGGAGCAGGATTTCCTGAATCTGGCCTGGTCGTTCCTGCGTGATGTCTTGATGGTCTCGAAAGATGATATGGCAGTTCCTTGACGAAGATGACAGGGACTGGTATCGTACTCCGCGCACCATGACCTTCGTACAAAGCACGGCACGATCATTGAGGCCTATTTGGTGTTGTTGTTTCGTTTGTAAGGCGGGAACGTAGACCGTTTTCCCTGCCTCAGCGTTGAGGCGAGACTTGAAAGCAGCAAAGGCTGAAGGGGTTATTCTGGTTTCTTTTCTGCCTCTACCAGGATCCCCAACACCTTCTAGCTGGATTGACGGTTGTAGGGTTACGGAATCAAAGATTCTCGTCCCTCGTCCATCGTAATTCTTGAATCGTAATTCTTGAAATTTTTGTATGCCGACAGCAGCTCGGGGGCAACCCCTGCCCCGAAGTCGCTGAGAATGGCATGGAGGTTGGCAACTCGACATGCTGTGGTCAAATATGTCATCTCAATCTCGCCTTGCTTTGTGTCAAAAGGTGCAACAGGCAGAGGGACATGTCACTTACCGTGTTTTCTGCTCGTGTCAATGTTTTGTAGGACATGATTGTATCGTTCTGCGCCAAAGGTACGATATGAATGCACCGGGCCGAATAGCTTCATGAAGTCCCCAATATGAGCAGCTAGATGGAAGTTCGGCTGAAGTCGGAAATGAGGATAGAGCTCTTTGATCCCCTTTAGATAGCGGAGTATCCGAGTATTGTAAGCCTGAATCTGGGCTACATCGACGGCTAACAAGCTCCCAATCTCAATGGCGTACACAAGGTCCATGAAGTTATCCAGCATCTCTTTCTGCCTTGCGCTTGGTGAACTTTGATCACCCCAAAGACGTATCAAAGTGATAGGGAGATTGATTGAGCAAACAGTGCGCCACTGATCTGCAGTAAGCTTGCCCCGGCCAGCAGATCCAAATCCAGAAGGAGCAGCAGCGACCCAGGATGGCAACTCTATGTGCTCCATATCTTCGTGAGCGGCAGTCAGGATCGTGTGACCAAGCACTGCCTTGCGTTTTTTCTTCTCTTTCTTAGTCGAAGAATCAGATGGCGCTGAGGCACGAGTACTTCCTTCTGGGTTCGCTGCTATCGGTTGCCCAAAGTCTGGCGATGGTTGTTGCTGTAGCATACAAGCACTCTGTACAGGGATGGGTTAGATCATATACACTACATGAGGACACTCTGTTGCCTGAACCTTCAATCGTTGCGCCAGCTCCTTTTTCGTGCCTGTATCCTCCAGCCGAGCCTTGAGGCATGCAGCTTGTAGAATAGCTTTGGAAGCATTGCAAATGGTATTTGCTAGGCGATCTTCTCGAGCTTGGCATAGTACATTTTGAATTCTCTGTTCCGTAATCATGCTTTCTACATCTGCCATGTTTGTTGATGGAGGGTCAGAGGTAGGCGTCGGAGTAGAATGTGGCACCATAGTACTAGAGAGAAATGTAGGTGGAATCATATAATCGGCATTCTATACATCAGCGTCGTGAGTAGACACTCGACTCTGGTCTATGAACAGCCAACGCACCGGATCGGGTGCTTGATGCTGCTCAATCAAGGCCTTGGCGCGTTGCTTCTTATAGCGTAGACGATTGACGTTGATTGCTTGCTCCTGACAGAGATAAAACAGCACCTCGGCACAACATGCAGCTAAGCCAATCCAGGAACCTGTAAGGGCAACCTCAAGATGGCCGACAGCGCAAGCCTAGCAGAGGGAGAATCCAAAGATAATGAATAAGACTAGCTACAATACATGAGAGAGCTGCTCACCTAGCAGAGGGAGAATCCAAAGAGAACATGATAAGGATTCTCCATGCTAGGAAGCGAAGTATATACTGTAGTAGCGTGGGAGGAATGAAGGATAACTGTACAGTACACCAGCCACAAGTCCGAACGAATATCACAAGGTACAAGGGGGCATGTGATAATGAAGTGGAAGGGGAATGTACAGGAGTCGTGCCAGCGACCTGGGGAAGTAAGGGCGAAGAGTAATGAAGTGGGGAAAGAGTATAGAGGTAGCCCGGATGAGCCCCGGAGTGTGTAGATGAGTCCGAGCGAGTCCGAGGGAGTCCGAAGTTCGGGAAGACTTCGGAGTCACCGGACGTGGCTCGGATGCGAAGGGAGTGGTCGGAAAGGAAAGGGAAACGAAAGGGAACGAAGGGGAACGAAGGGGAACGAAGGGGAACGAAAGGGATGTATGTAAGAGTCCGTGGGGTGAAGGATAGAGAAAGGAACGAGGAGGAAGGGAGAGGGACAGGGGAATAGGAGAAAATAGGAGTGTCCCCTTACATCACCCCCCCTTCAAGGTTGCGGCGACCCGACGCGAAGATTCTTGCCTGCCACGCCACGAATTCACCAACCCCGAAACTCCGGATTGCTGCGAGAAGATGTCGAAGTACGACTGCACAGAGCCCGGAGCCTTCCGACTGCGCCAGCGCTCCCAGGACTGGTCCAGTGCCGTAGGAGTCATCCGGAGTGGTAGAGGAGTCGTCGGGGTCATCGGACTCGTCCGGAGTAAGCGCACTGCATCCGGATGACGATCATGGAAGTCCTTGACCTTCTGGGCAGCATGCTGGAGGTTGCTCGCGGGCTCCCAGGAGTCGTGCTCGATACCATAGCCTCGCCAGCGTACCAGATACTTCAGGACCCGACCAAACCGTCTGCTATTCCGGACCTCTTCTACCTCGTGTTCCTCTTCTCCGTCAACGAGCTGCGGAGGTGGCGGAGTGACAGGGCGTCTACCCGGAATGGGGTCCGGAATGAAGGGAGAGAGCTTGACCACCGGAAAGACAGGATGGAGACGGGACAGGCCCGGAGGGAGCTGGAGTCGGTATGCTGCCTTGCCAACCTTCCGGACGACCTTGTAAGGACCGAGTCGTGCGTGTCCGAGCTTCCGGGAAGGTCGGGCGAGGTTGATGTCCGACGAGTCCAGCCAAACCTTGTCACCCGGTTGGTACTCCGGAGCAGGAGTCCGACGCTGGTCGTAGTAGCGCTTCATGTCGTCCTGAGCCTTGACCAATGCGGACTGAGCTTCATCAACTGCGGACTTCATCCGATCTACAAACTCGTTTGCGGACTCCATCCGAGATGGTGGCTGATGAGGTTCGAACCCGAGGCGAGGATGTCGGCCGGTATCTAGGAGGAAGGGCGACTGCTGAGTGGACGCATGGACCCGGTTGTTGTACGCGAACTCTGCCATAGGTAGGAGTCGAGCCCAGTCGTCCTGGCGCTCTCCGACGAAGATCCGGAGATAGGACTCGAGTTCCTGGTTAGTCCGCTCTGTCTGTCCGTCGGACTGAGGGTGGTACGCAGTGGATGCAGCCAGCTTGATTCCGAGCATTCGGTAGACTTCTCGGGTGAACTCTGCGACAAATTGCGGACCCCGGTCGGACACAACGGACCGAGGGAGTCCGTGCAACTTCCAGACGTTCTGCAGGTACAAGTTCGCGGACCCGAGGGCGGACACTGTGGTGTGAGTCGGAATGAAGTGGGCGCGTTTGCTTACGGAGTCGACCACATTCATGACAGCGTCAAATCCATCGGACTCCGGGAGCTCGACAATGAAGTCGACACTCAGACGATCCCAGCGTTCATCCGGAATGGGAAGCGGATGGAGCTCACCCATGGGCGGATGCCTCTGGGCCTTCGTCCGGAGACAGAGGTCGCAGTGACGGGTGTAGGATCCGACGTACCGGGACATGTTGGGCCACCAGTAGCTGCGCGAAACGAGCTCAAGGGTCTTCCACCTGCCGGCGTGTCCTGCGACCTTGGTGTCATGGTGCTGGGCTACAATAGTCCGACGCAAGTCCGGTGAGTCCGGAACGTAGATCTTACCCCGGAACATCAGGAGTCCGTCCGATTGAGACCATTCCGCACTCCGGACTGTCTTGCGACTGCCCTGGGCCTTCTTCAACTCCTCTGCCGCCTTTGCCACTGCATCTTCGAACTTCGCATCCCGCACTCCAGTCCGGATAGCCGTGAGGATATCCTTCTCCTCCCCTTCAAGAGTGACACCCGTGGCACGGACAGCAAAGTAGGACGGCTTAAGTAAAACCACATCCTTGTTGTCGTCTTTACCATCCGAGTGATCCGAGCGACGCGAGAGAGCATCCGGCTTACCCATCGTCCGACCCGGACGGTGCTGGAGAGTGAAGTCGAAGCGGGAGAGGTATAGGGACCAGCGGGCTTGACGGCGGTTGAGTTTCTGGGCCTTGATGAAGTACTCCAGGTTCTTGTGGTCTGTCCAGATCTCGAACGGAGTCTCAGCACCTTCCAGGTAGTGCCGCCATTCTTCGAGTGCCCGGATGATCGAAAGCATCTCCTTGTCGTGTATTTCGTAGTTCTGCTCCGCAGCCTGTAGACTTTTAGAGTAGAATGCGACAGGATGCCATTTACCATCATCCGGATCCAGCTGCGACAAGACCGCACCCGTAGCATAGTCCGACGAGTCCGCTTCAACCCGGTACGGCCGATCCTCCTTCGGAAAGACCAGAACGGGTTCCGAAGTGATCAGCTCCTTGATCCGAAGAAATGCGGATTGAGCGGAGTCGTTCCACTGCCATTCCTTTGCGCAGGTGAGGTCGAAGAGAGGCCGAGCGATATGCGAGTAGTCCTTGATGAAGCGGCGGTAGAAGTTGACGAACCCGAGGAAGGATTGGAGTTCAGTCCGAGTCCGAGGGGTCGGCCAGTCCGCGACTCCGGAAACCTTTACGGGGTCCATCTCGATCTTACCCTCGGAGATGACGACTCCGAGATACTCCACCTTGGTCTGCTCGAAATCGCACTTGTCTGCTCGGAGGAAGAGCTTGTTCCGCTGGAGGATCTCTAGGACTCGCTTGAGAACCCGGCGATGCTCTTCGCGCGTCTTGGTGTAGATCAGAATGTCATCTAGATAGATAATGACCACACCTTCCGTAATGAGCTCCCTGAAGAGGTCGTTCATCATGGTCTGGAAGGTAGACGGGCTGTTGGTCAGTCCGAAGAACATCACCAAGGGTTCGAAGAGTCCGCGCGTAGTCCGAAACGCGGCCTTCCACTCGTCACCCTCCTTGATCCGGACGTTGTTGAAACCCCACCGGACGTCGAGCTTGGAGAAGTAGCGAGCATTCCGGAGTTTGTCCACCAAGTCCGAGATGAGCGGAAGCGGGTACCGATTCTTGATCGTCATGTTGTTGAGCTTCCGGTAGTCCTGGACCAAGCGGAGCGATCCGTCCTTTTTCTTGACAAAGAACACCGGGGCGGCCATGGGCGACTTACTGGGGCGGATCCGACCAGTCCGGAGATTTTCTTCCAGAAATTCGTCCAGCTGTTTCTGCTCCGCCGGGGACAGCGGGTAGCACTTGGTAGAGGTCGGTTCCGCTCCGTCCAGTAGCTCAATGGCGTGGTCCCAAGGACGCGGCATGGGCAGTTCATCGAAGGACTCCTTGGCGAAGACGTCCTCGAATTCCTGAAGGAAGTCCGGGACTGCGCTGTTCCGAGGATCGTGGGGTTTGTTGCGCTGGAAAGCCAATGCGAGGCGCTGCGAGACCGTCTCCGAAGCTCGGATGTGTTCTTCCCGAAGAGTCCGAAGGTACTCCGGAGTCGGAGGAGGAATGGCTGCGAAGATACGGTCACCCTCCTCGAGTCCGGAGTCATCCGGAGTCGTAGCCTCATCGTCCTCATCATCGTCCTCACAGTCCTGAAGCTGCGGGAGATCATCCGAGTGGAGTTCCTCAACCCTCGGCATCGGACCCGTACGACACTCCCGGAGTCGCACGGACTCCTTGTGTCGGGTCAGCTTGTCATGGCGGAACTCCTTCCGACAGGTGTCGCATCCGGACGGACAGCGGCTCATGGTCACCTCCTTCGTCTGCCAGTCGATCTCGGGGTTGTGCTTCCGAAGCCAGGTGTATCCGAGGATGATGTCCTGGCGTCCGATGTTAGTGACCGCGAAAAGCATCCGTTCCGTGTGATCCTTGAACCGGAGTACAAGGTCCACGACTTCAGAGATGGATCCGTTTTCGTTTGGCGATCCGTCGACGTTGAAGACCGGAATCGGAGCGGACAGCTTGCGTCGGGTGAAACCATGGGCATCAGCAAAGCGCGGATGCATGAAGACTCCGGTGGCTCCGCAGTCCACCAGGGCCTGCAGGGTGCATCGGTGTTGTGTATCCGTGCTCTGCACTTCAACGGGTATATCTAAGGAAAGCTTGCCGGGCAGCGCGGAGATCTTATAGCTACTGGGTAGCCGCCGTTCCCACTGCGGGCGAAACCTTCGGAGTGTGCGGATTGTAACCGGAGTCGTTTGCTTAGCGTCGGATGAATCATCGGATTGGTCGGACTCATCATCGTGTATTTCGTCTACGCTAAGACAAGCAAATCGGTTGGTTACCAACGAGGTCGCACTGATCACTCGTTGGTCCGGACAAAATCCGCTGTGTCCGATTCCTCAACCGGGGCCGTTCCCTCAGCATCTATTCCTTCCGAAGTCCCCGCACTTTCTACAACATCGGCCGCGGTCAAGAGATCTTCGATGGCGGACATCCGCTCCTCGGTGGTCATAAACCGGACGTCGTACCGGAGTGGGCACTCGCGGGACATGTGGCCGGGCTTGCCGCATCGGTAACAGAGCTGCGAAGTGGCGGGTCGGGAGCGGGTGTGGTCAACGTCCATGGGGACGCCGGGTGAGAGAGCCTTCGGAGGAGGCGGGGGTTGGAAACGAGGTTGGAGAGGCGGGAGCAGAGTCCGAGGCGCGGGAAGTACACCCGCAGGAGTCCGAGCGACTCCGGAGTTGGCTGCTGGTCGGACGAGGGGTCCGGAGTGTCCGGAGTTACCGGAGTGCACGCCAAAGTGGAAGGACTGGTTAGCAGCACGATTGTCAGCAACCCGCTGCGCTGCCCTGTACCATCCTTCGAAGTCATCCTCGTCCGGACAGTCTGCGGACTCGGCAACGCGGCTCTGGATGATGGAGTCCAATCCGCGGCGGAACTTCATCGTGATGTTGGAGCCCTCGGAGTATCCGGATTGGTCTACGAGATCCCGGAACTCGTCGAGGTACTCCTGGAAAGTCCGACGGCCTTGGTGGTACCGGGAGGACTCCAGTTTTAGCATGGCGGCTTCGCGTTCCCGATCCGGAAGGAAGCGAGTCCGGAATTCGGTTGCGAAGGCGGCCCAGGACTCGAAGTACGGATCCTTCGGACTCCGGAGCACCATGTCCGCGTACTCTTTGGCTCGATCCTTCTGGAAGAAGGAGAGACACCAGAGGATTTTGGCCTGCTCGGTCGGAAAGTGGTCCGGACAGAGCTGGAAGTAGATGGAGCACGCATTGTAGAATGCGCGACCATCCTTGCGGTTTCCGTCGAAGATCGGGGGAGAGGCGGGCTTCAAACGGGAACGCGGGATGTTTTCGGATCGACTCGGGGCGTGCTGGGAGGCTTCGGTGCCCCTCAGCTCGGAGTCCGGAGTCGTTTTCGGAGTGATCGGACGGGGTGTTAGGAGGAGGTCTTCGATTCGGGCGAGTGTGTCATTGATGGAATGGATTTGGGTTTGGTGTTCGTACGTCTGAGCCCACAAGGTCTGCAAAGTCTCGGAGTCCGGTCCTGAGGCGGCTGGCTCGGATGGCGGGATCTGGCTGGAGGCGCCCGTCATTTCGGAGTCGTCAGGGGAGCGAGGGATGGAGTTCCTTGGGTCCTCAGAGGTGGGTGGGAGTAGCAGGAGAGCGTCCGGAATGTCCGCAAAACCGGAGAGACGTCGGGAACGAGTCCGGAGTGGCGCGGGACGTTTTCCGTAGGGCTCTGGTGCCAGGATGGGAGATCCTGTTCTGCTGTAAGGGCAACCTCAAGATGGCCGACAGCGCAAGCCTAGCAGAGGGAGAATCCAAAGATAATGAATAAGACTAGCTACAATACATGAGAGAGCTGCTCACCTAGCAGAGGGAGAATCCAAAGAGAACAGGATAAGGATTCTCCATGCTAGGAAGCGAAGTATATACTGTAGTAGCGTGGGAGGAATGAAGGATAACTGTACAGTACACCAGCCACAAGTCCGAACGAATATCACAAGGTACAAGGGGGCATGTGATAATGAAGTGGAAGGGGAATGTACAGGAGTCGTGCCAGCGACCTGGGGAAGTAAGGGCGAAGAGTAATGAAGTGGGGAAAGAGTATAGAGGTAGCCCGGATGAGCCCCGGAGTGTGTAGATGAGTCCGAGCGAGTCCGAGCGAGTCCGAAGTTTGGGAAGACTTCGGAGTCACCGGACGTGGCTCGGATGCGAAGGGAGTGGTCGGAAAGGAAAGGGAAACGAAAGGGAACGAAGGGGAACGAAGGGGAACGAAGGGGAACGAAAGGGATGTATGTAAGAGTCCGTGGGGTGAAGGATAGAGAAAGGAACGAGGAGGAAGGGAGAGGGACAGGGGAATAGGAGAAAATAGGAGTGTCCCCTTACAGAACCCTGTCAGACAAGTTGACGGCCCCTCTCCATTGCCTCCTCTGAAGGCCTTGGAGGGGGTGCATGATGGTCTTCAGTGGCATCGCCGTCTTGATTACTGATGCCCATTCCCCATATTTCATGGCAGTGGGCTTGGTATAGTCCAAGGTATAGATTGTGCATTGAATCAACGACCGTGAATAGAATTGGGTTCCAATATGGCAGCCGGAGAAGTTCAGACCATCGGATACCGGTCCGGGTCAGGATGTCCTCTCGCTCCTTGGTGCTACCGGTGTCCCGCCAACGATTTGCACAACGTAAGTGATAGGACAGTTGTCTCTGAGGCCATGTCCCTTTGTCGAAGTTTGCTATGTCGTCCGTTGCAAGATAGCAAAATGTGCAGAAAAAGGTAGATGTTATCGCATTGAATCCTGACACCTGGCGTGCAGCAAGACTGTCGCATATGACGGGGATGAGTGCGAGTAGGATGAGCCGTCCCTTGATATGCTTGGCAGTCCTTGAGAAGTAAACGCCGGGAATCCAAAAAAGGAGAAGCATGTCGACGAGGAGACGAAGAAAATGATTCAGTTGGTAGAGTGAAGGTTTCCCTGGGCTGGGAATGACACTGACGAGGAACATATTCTCGGGCTCAAAATGCATCTGCGGGGGAAGATTGAGACAGACCATGTAAATGCCAGTCGACGATGCGACATTTTTGGCTGTCGTCTGACCAGAAGGGTTGAATCCGTCCAAACAAAGCCCAAAGGTGTAACGACCTTGCTTTCCGTTCGCTGCGAAGAATGGTCTTCCATCAGGGCCTTTCAAGTTTTGCAGGGCAGGAGAGTCCCATATGTCCTTCATTTTCCCTCCATTACCGCCGCACACCTTGTCTTTGTGAGGGGCATTATCCATGATATCTTCAATGCCAGGCCGGGAGAGTAGCCTGGCCATCCAGTGCTTCATATCCTGCTGAAGATACTTGTGTTGTGGACAATACGTAACTTTGCCACATATCCTTTGCCTACGCAACAGGTTTGCGCCGCAGACGGGATCTGACTTCGTATCCTGAAATTGGCAGCGTTTAGGATACGGCCGTTGATCGGGCAGAAGATGGTAGCATGTTGGGCACGAGATATACGAATCAAATCGAGGGTCAATATCAAATGTTGACACAACTGTCCGTAGATCCTGCAGTAGACCTCGAAGAATAGTTTCACGATCAAATGCAGATGCATTGGCGGCCGTCAACATCGCAAGGACAACAGATCGTAGTCCTGATAGAAGCAGCCCCAAGGCTCGGCGAGGGAGTTTGCAAGTTAGGTGCACGATAAGCATGAGAACATGGCATATCAAAATCGTAGGGTTCCACGTTTCTAAACAACAATTAAAGTATCTGTCTTCATGTAAGGGAGGCATCAGATGTCTGAAATTCTGAGTATGATTCACGTACCGGTGTTGATGTATATAGGTTCATGGGTGGTTGGAATGTCTCATTTGCTCCGTTCACGCAGGACACACTGTCTTTGCCATTCCAGACGCTTGTACGTGTACAAGGAGTCCATCTTTGAAGATATCCTTTGGAGGAGAATATTTTTTTTATCCTCGATTTGACCGTTAGAAGCTGTGAACTCTTGGACAGTATTTCATAGGTCGTACAATGAGCTCTCATGGTGGAGAAAGTTGGCATTGATAGGCGAATCGGAGAGCGCAGTGCGGCCACTGTTCTGCGCAATGGGCCCCTCGTCCAAGAGTGTTGAGGGGAGCATGGGGTCAACCGCAAATTCTAGCATTCCGGAGGGAAAGTACGGGGCGCAAATTTGAGTGAATTGTTGGCCGAGCTTGTTGATTTCCAAGACTCCCTGCGTCGTCTGGATAATGATTTGATATCAAATACCAGGAAAAGGTAGTGGTAAGGAGACCCTCACCTGGGGTGTATCGTTTGAATGGATTGTTGTCGCTTGTTCTTGTTCTCCTAGAGTTTTCGTCTCTTCAGTGTTCGTCTCTCGCTTATTTGATGTGGTGTGCAGGAGTGCTGATCCGTACTCTATATCGCATTTGAGAAATTCTTCATCCGCCCGATGGCTTTGGTAAGTGGATTTGGTGAGGTAACACCCATTTGGGCTTTCCTTCAAGCATCGAGTACACCTGCAGAGGTGAGTTCTCCTCTGCGGTGGGGGAGGCATGATTGATTCAGCCAAACTCGACTTGACGAACTTATCCAATAAGATTGTCTAGTCTGAGTTCGAACCCGTGGGAGACGGCAAAGTCCGAAATTTTTACCATATGAACGGCCGCTCGAGGACACGGCTCTCTCTTTGCAACTCATCTGTCCCATCCTGTCGGATTGTACAATATAGCACGTACACGTATACCAGTTTGTAGTATGTACAATGAGACAAGTACCAGTATCTACATACGTCTGAACACAACCTATTCCTGCATATTTGAACCGTAAGAGTGGTACTCAATAAAGACAAATGAACCATCCGAGCTCAACAACTGAACGGGACCCTCGGTTGTCTGTGGGCTGCCCATGGACCCACCATTAGACACCGTCCCGAAAGATTAACGGTCCTGCTATACTGGCCTCGCCACATGTGGTTCAAGGAACATCCGCTGAAGCGCGACAAATGATTCCCACTGTAAATTGCTTCGGAAATGTCATTGCTACTGATCAAGAACGATTTGGAGAGGGAGCTCTGGCGGTTGGTTGAGTCCACCACTGTTCTTCCTTCGAAGGATGGCACAATGCCAACAATGGAGACACATCCATTGAATGCTTAGGACCCTTGAAATCCGAACAATATACTTATCGTTTCCGACTCTCAATGTCAATTATAATCAGTTCTATGTTGTCTCATCTCGTAGTACTATGTCTTTGGTACATTACAGAAAGGAATGTTCATGGAATCTTGGGCCCTCAGGTGGTCAAATATACTTCTCGAGGAAAGCATGTAAAATATAACTCCATGCCGCTTGGATAAGCAAGGAGAGAAATGAATAAACCAGGGCACCTTCAGAAATATCAGCGAGTTGCTTTTGTCGAACTACACAAACTTACGGTCGTAGCCAGCGGGACCCTCAGGCTCGTCCCCCTCATCCTCCAGCGCGTCAACCCAAATACGAAGCTCTTGTACCTCAGTGCCCAAGCCTTCAATTACAGTCATGAGCTCCACAATTACAGCCACCACAGTGCGCTGAAAAGCAAAAGATCAGATTCCGAATGCCGTTAGGTGACAGAGCATACCTCGGCATCACTATGTGTGGCGGCGATACGATCGGTGTTGTCATCGGCTGGTCTAATGGTCATGTCCTTTTCGGAATCTGACTGTATGGTCAATGATTGCATGGACACGACGATGAACTGCTTACCGGTAGAAGCCAAGGTGACTGTTTGTGGAATATCTTGAAGAGACATTGTGTGATGGATCGTGAGTGTCTGGATAATCAGCATAGTCGACATTAAATACCTCTCAATGATGCACTGTATCGTAGCTTTGTTCAATCGTACAAAGGCAATCATGATGTCGGTAATTGAGGACAAAGCAGTGGACACATGTCTTGTGGCGTCGCCAGTACCATCCCGTGGTTGGACATGTGTGCCGGCGTCGGCGATAGTAAGCTAGGGATATCGCGATCCTGGGACGGTCCCCTGTCCATCGCCGTAATACAAGTATTCACCTATTTGGGTGACATTTGCACCTCATTATCCCACACTCTTCGCCTAACTAGCCTGGACCCTGATGTGTTCATGACACGCCTAACTAGCCAGAAAGTCCGTAATAAGCTGACTGCCAGTAAAACCATACTTATCTCCCAAAACAGTAATGAGTCCATTTTCCAAAAACGTTGAACCACGTTGCTATCCATCACAAAGTCCGCCCCGGTGTTCCCATCAACAAACTTCCGGATATAGTAGCTGACGGTGCCGCTAATGTCCGCTCATTGTCAAACCTTCGTGTCTGCTGTCCCGCCCAGCGAGCTCCATAACTGAGCTCCCCTCCGTCAAAAAGCTTCGCTTTTTCGCTATTAATTATTATTTAACAACTACACTATAATGCATACACTAGCTACTACATCCTCTGTAGATTGAAACAGAAAACAGCAAAAATCAGGTATTATATAAGGTATAATATCTAGTATAAGGCCATACATTGAAGGAATGAGACAATATTAATATTGGCATATTATCTGCACATGCTAGTCATGATATGTGCAATATTGAGGCCCGGAATGTCCAGGTGGGGACAAGGTGGGTATGAGTAAATGTCTGCGTACAGATCGTGACAAAAAGACAGTTAAGGGAGCCCGTAACTTGGATTTACATACTTAACATATTACCTGACACTCATATGCCCCCATAAGACAATCGGTCCAAGTGATCATTCAATATTTCAATGCACAGTTTGGGAACAGATAACATATTGTTCTTAGTTTATAGCAAGATCACGGTGGTTCTACAAAGCATAGAGACGAGTGTATATACATTGGATAGATATAGAGACAATACAGTCATCACTGGCAGTATTGCACAAGAAATGTGGGCGCAGTTGCAAAATATATTCAATGGACGGTGAAATCACTTACGGCGCTAAGTGTGACAAACAGCGTAGCAACTTTTCCATGGTGCTTCCTCTCCCGGCACCTTCGTCCATTCATAACTCGTTCTACAACCCATATAGTCAATTTATTTATTTGCATGACTCTTCATAATTATGTCTTCCTCACTCGTCGCCTGGCTGATCTGACTTCTGATTCACCGATCTTCCTGTGTCTGTTGTGATGGATGCAGCAAGTTCTTCAAAGCGCTCCGAGCATAGCTCATGATCGCGGGCCTCGATGGTGTTGCGAGACAAGATAAGTAATGATAATCATATGTACTAAGTACCCTCTGCGCCTAGTGGCATGGGAATTACTTCTTCGTGTGATCTATAGTTATCAATGCATGCTCAGGTAGATACTCTCTTCTTCTGCTCATATTAATATATCATCTGGTAGACAGTGCATATACTTGTAGCTACTGAAGGATGTTTAATATATCATCATAACCTACAACACAAGCTACCCCAATTTCTCCAGTACCACTTCATATGTCTTGCAGAGTGTGATATGCCTGTGTGATCTATCTGTGGTACTCCCTCAGTGATCTACACTACTCTGGCTATTTCTTCATGCCAATAATACATAGTATGGACTGAATAATTAGCTTTTACTGGTCAGGATAGGCTGAGGACATCTTGTTACTCCACCACTTCCTGTTCTCTATTCCCCTCCTCCCCACTCTCCCCATGCTGCTCTATGACTCTACATTGCTCCAAATACCCTTAGTAATATAGAAATAACACTCTACTATATTAAATGTTCCTTATCTCCTATGCTTCTGTTTGTGTAGTGGGTATTGATATGGATTTACATGCTTGTTTCAATTTTTCATGCAATTGTTTGTGTAGCTAGCACATGTCTTATAATATAGTTGTTAAATGATAATTAATACCGAAAAAGCGAAGCTTTTTGACGGAGGGGAGCTCAGTTATGGAGCTCGCTGGGCGGGACAGCAGACACGAAGGTTTGACAATGAGCGGACATTAGCAGCACCGTCAGCTACTATATCCGGAAGTTTGTTGATGGGAACACTGGGGCGGACTTTGTGATGGATAGCAACGTGGTTCAACGTTTTCGGAAAATGGACTCATTACTGTTTTGGGAGATAAGTATGGTTTTACTGGCAGTCAGCTTATTACGGACTTTCTGGCTAGTTTGGCATGTCATGAACACATCAGGGTCCAGGCTAGTTAGGCGAAGAGTGTGGGATAATGAGGTGGACATTTGCATCTCAGATCGACATAATAGCCATATTTGGACTGGCCTGTTAGTCTGAGCTGAACGTTACTATACAAACCTGTACCTTACAGCACATCGTAGGCATGACTCTCCCTTTTAATAGTTTCTTAGACAAATAGAGTACATGGTATTAAACCCTTTCCATATTAATCGTTGGACAATACAAGTGGCATACATGTTGTGAAGGATTAAAAGTTACAAGCGTGAGGCATTATTTATTGACCGCATATCTAATTAACTCCCAGCTCCAAAAGTAGACAGTACGCGTCTACAGATATGTCTCGCGCGGCTGCTATGTAATCGTCTTCAACACTACGCAACCTGGCAGTGAGCTGAGAAGAGATGTCAGTATCAAATACTGCGATATAAGAGGGCCGGTGTAAGCTACCAGATGTAATTCTAGGCTGGCCGAGTTCTAATTTAATCAAGAGTATGAGAGATAGAAGCAGGAGAAGAACGAAGCATCTGCGTACCTTGAAAGCGTACTGATTATCCGTCAAGATATCGCAAGTAGCTCTCAGATAGACGTCTTCAGCTTTACAAAGCCTGGTGGTGATCTACATAGGGGTGAGTCTCGTGGTTTCGAAGAGAGAATCGATGGAGATACCAGATGAAGTTCTGTTCGAGCGCCCTAGAGTCGAAGGAAGGTGAGTATATAAGAGGAAAATAAAGGCTCGCAACTTACTGAAGACGGAAAGTATGGGTACGGGCCATGGGGATCCATCTGAGGCTCTTCAGCTGGTGTGCCAGTCTCGCTGGCCATGTCCACATCTTCGTACACAAAGGAGGATCCATAGCTCAATGTCCCTGGGGAAGCTGGCACGTAGCTTGAGGCTGATAGTGATGTCGGATAGACGGAAGACATGGGGGAAATAGGAGTGGACGCGATATGTACTGGTTCCTCGGGCACGACGTCATCTGAGTCCATAGTTGTCAAGGAGCTGAGGGAGTCTGGCGAGGGTGGCCCGTGGACTGGAGCCGTAGGAGATGCTGGTGGAGGGGGAGAACCGGGCCAGGACCATTGGTACGACGTGGCAGACAGAGTAGGTGTGGGCCCATCGGAGCCGTATAGGGCGACCAAACTCAATGCGGTGTCAGAAGGCAAAGAGGATGATCGATGAATTACTACACGGAGTATTTGTCAGTATATTGATGGTTGATGGACGAAACAAGACGACTTATGGGGAGAAGCATGGTTGCTATGAGCAGCAGCGGAATGCGCTCGAGAAATGGGTGAACGACTAAGAGCACGAATAGCGCGGGCGTTGCGGCTTGCGGATTGTTCTTGGGGCATAGTAAGAAAGAGATGGAGAATGTCAAATACTAGTTGATTATCGCAGAGACTTTAAACTACTGAGAGCCACTTGTCATTTACACCTAGACCTGTGAGCCCCAATTCGTACAGTCTTTGTAGCCCCAATCCGTACAGTCTTCATCGCCCCAATTGCGGACAGACTTGCAATTTAGTCGACATCGTCCAACGTCAAGACATCCCTTTGTTAGAGTAGGGGTCGGAGACTTACGGTGTCAATTATGCACCTGTAGGCAAGGGTATTCGTCTGGGAAAAGCTGGATGGTGGATACGCGAGTGAGTGGACAAAGACCTCATGGATGTCTTCGACGTCATACCAATCTGGACGTCCGAGCGATGTCAAGATATTGCTTTGTTGCGGTAGTGTGTTCTACCAATCATCGATGTCACCCACGCGCTGACATCCGCCTGTGCTGTTCAGGACGGCAGACATGTGAGTGAGCGGACAAAGACCTCATGGCAGACCATGGATGTCTTCGATGTCGTACAAATCTGGACCTGACCGTTCGGATTAGGTTGGTGTCTGAGTGATGTCAAGATACTGCTTTGTTACAGTAATGTGTGCGAGGTCATCCACGCGCCTGCAGGCAAGTAAATGTCAGGGATAGCAAGTCCTCAAGGCCGCATCGTGGCGTCTTGACAAGTGATGTCAGAGTCCTGATCACAAAAATCACCTTATTTGGTTAATCTGCTCTGAAGCTCTTTGTCGCAAACTCTTCACATATTCACACACTGACACTTGCCTAATCCGGCATATGCCTTTTGGGCAATCTGTTCGCTTTGTGATAAAAGGGCGTTCCACTGACCGTAATGTCCTTACATCCGAATTCATCTCTATCATATCTCTATCGCTATGGCGTCTCCACATCCAAGCCAACCCAACGTCCTTGATTATATAGACACTGACAACACTATGGACACAGAGGAGACACATACACCTCGTGTAAGTCTGTTCGTGTATCTAATTCATCTCACCTTAACTCGCTGAATTTTGTCCTTTCATCAGAATTCTTGGAGGATGGCTGATCATGATGGATATGCTGCGGGAAGCCACAAAGCCGCGAATCATTGCCAGGTATCCTGTTGTCCATATCATCATTACTGAGTCTCCTCTGATTACAAGCTATTTGAAGGATGATCCTATGACTCGTCAGGAATTTGTCGAGATATCCCAATATCTCGGGGAGCTATCTTCTCTCCTTCGTGAAGCAGCAGAAGTCAACAAGCAAGTTTTTGATTTGCTGTTATCCGAAGGACGGCCGAATCACAACACTGCGACCCCTATGCAGTGTTCCGAACGTGGATCCCCCAAGTTCGCTGGTAGCGCTAATGAGGAAGCAGTCTTGTTACGAGTGTTTGACGCTGTTGGCAGCAGTCGTCAATCAAAACAAACTCGTGCATGGAGGGGTGCGCGAAGTAGACTTCAGGCTACTGGTCGGGACTGGTCGATCCATCACAAAGAAGACTACGGCCTCTATCCACTCCTGGAAGCCACAATGTGCCTCTATTTGCTCATTCTTTCCTTACTCATAATCATCTTTCTCCTTTACTTACTCCTTGCTTAACTTTGGATGCACACTTCTCCCTCGATCTTCTGTTGCTATCGGATGAGATTAACGACATGATATATTGATTGTATCCTGTACTTCTAACAATCACTTAGTGTTCGCCGCTAGATGCAATATATACTGGCTCGTCCTTAGTCACTAATCTGGAGGGTCGTTAGGCCGTCGACCGTTAGACCCTGCCGCCGGCAACTTTGGCTCCGCGTGATTGGATTTCGACGAAGGCAGAGGGACCGCAATTCTGCCACAGTCGCTGTCTTGTTCTCGAATTTCTCTGGTGGTACGTCATCGTACATTTCCTTGCGCCGCGCTTGTGTTTGTAGCTTAGCAGTTGCTAGATTCAATGATTTACTCTCGCAATCACAAAGCACAAAGGTACGTTGTGCTGGAGCAGTTTGAACAGTGGCCGAGCGTCATATACACAGAGACTCGGCAGGAACTTCGGCACATAGAGCGGGGTGCGCCTTATTTTTTTGGGTTCCAGCTGAAAGTCACGTGACATATCCGCTTCCTCGTCAATAGAACTCAGACTGAACTGCCTCGACGGCGACATCTCCGTCCTATGTCTCTTGAAGCCTATTTCGATCCGACGTCCAGACGTTATGGACTGAGACATGTCTTCGTCCTGTGTCAGTCTGAGGAGATATGTATAACTCACGACATCCCTTTTAGTCTTTACTTGTCTATGTCGTTGTCTATATTTGGACGTCACTTGAGTCTGAGTATCAACTAAGTCAGAAATAAGGGAACAATTTAGTTACAATAATTTCAGGATTCAGTAAGCATGTAATCAGAACATTTTATTTTAAATTTCCTCCGCTGAGAACAACTAGATCAAAGATAGAATAAACTCAGCACACATTTTAAACAACCAATCAATGTGAGTGTGAACAACTGTGTGAAATTATGATGAACAAAGAATGATTAGTCTGAGAACAAAGTGCGCTCACATTTTGAAGATAATCCAGCTTTGATCACCGTAAGCGCCGTGTATTACATATTATTAGTCCTTAGGATATGCTCCCTAGATATATCGAGCACAAACCATGACTCAATGGGGTGCACCTTGTAGAATACATTTTAAACAAACCCACTGTGTTCCACGCACTCAGATTTTGTATCTAAACTACCTCTACATAGTAAATTTAATTAATTTGTAATTATCATATGACTACTATGAATGACCGACGACATATTGTGATTACATCGGAGAGATAAGTTACAATGTAAACTCACAAAGCACCACCGGTAAATTGTAATTTACATTTTATTTTTCCTTTCTTTGTCTTCAACAAATTCTCAGTACATACATTTCCTATTTTATTTCAATGTAATCAGCATATGACTGCGCATCAAAGACAAAGGGCATTTGTCTCACATGTAGAATACATTCAAATCACACTCATCATTTAATGGTGTATACTAGTGAATAAAAATTTTGATTACATTTTGAACACATCCGACTTATATTTTCAATGAACACACTCTGGGATCACCGATGCTTTTGAGGTCACATCAAGAAGATATATTCAAAGGAATCTTCTCCGGCATATTGATGAAAACAGAGAAATATAATAAAACAAAATCACATTTAACATGGACTTACATTGCTGTTATATATTTTATAGGCACTCGATGGGATTACAATGTATTCCGGGCAGACATTGGATTATGTCAGTAGTGTGTGGATGTGGATGTGGATGTGGGTTCAGGGTGGAGGTAAGTCCCTCCATCGTCGTTCCCATTCTCGCTGCCCCTTTCGTCCTTCGTCCCCATCCCTTACCGTCACCCACTAACTCCCCCATCCTTCTCCATTCTCCTTCGTAGCCAGCAGCCACAGACACCCTCAACGCAGACGCCAGTGCCCACCGTGGGCTCGAACTCATCGCGCTGGCCGATCGAGGGGCGTGGCGCACGGCGAACGGGGTCGTTCGCGTCGATGATGCGTGCTCTTCTCCCTCTTCCTGCGTTCCCGTTCGTTCATGTCCCCGTTCGTGTCCCCTCCCCTCATTTCTCTCCCTCTCCTAGTTCGTCTTCCTTGCTCCCCTAACTCTGCGCTCGTCTCCCCTCCCCTTCTACGTTCCATCGCTCCGCTCGTCCCTCGTGCTAACACGCGTACCCCGTCGCAGTGACCTCGCCTCGTAACCAAACGGCCTTTGACGCGTCGAATCGGCGGCGACGTGGCGGACGTCGTAGTTCGCAGCTGGTAGACAAGGCCAAGGCCAACTGGGGGCGATGTTGGAGGTGGAGGCGTAGAGGCAGTCGTGCTGGCATAGTGACGGCGAGGTTTGCGACCGTGAGTGTTACCGTGAGTGTTTTCTTTTGTTTGCGTTTCGCATCCCCCTCCGGTTGCCCCCCTTCCTTTCTCCTAGTCGTCTTCTGCGTTCTTCGCTGACACGCTCACTAGTTTTTCCCCTTCGCATTGCTCTGCCAACGATCTCCCGGTGTGCAGGGTTTCGGGCGATGATCTAAGGTCGCGATGGTGGAATGGTGGTGTTGTTGGTGGTGCAGATGACACGGAGGCTTGCTGTTTTGGCGCTCTTCTGGCGTCGGCTCGGCTCTGGCTGAGGACGAAGGGAGGGACTGGTAAGTGGTGGTGGTAGCCGTTCGTAATTGCTTGCTGACTTGGCTACTCGATGTTGTTGTAGGTGATGCTGTATGCGATGAACTCGCGCTAATGTGAACGGGGAGTACTCGGTACAATGCCTATTATGTGGACATTGACGTCTCCTTGCGCCCCGCATTGGCGTAAGTCATCCCGCTGCCCCGCCATCTTGTGCACTCGCCCAATGTTCCCTGTCCAGCCGCTTCTATGGGATTTCGTCGGGGTTTTCAAGCTGTGCCACGCCGTGAGGGCAAGCGAAAATCGATGCTGGGGTCGTGCGCAAGAGGGGGTAAGTTCTGGAGGGCGGAGATGTTGTGGAATGGTGCAGGGATGTGGGAGATGAAGAAAAGGCTCTGCAGCGACCGTCATGGGTCAGACCATGTTGGTGAGTCGTCCCCGCCTCGTGGAGAGTGCGGGAGCTTACCTTGCTGCTTGGTTCCCGAATCATGGAGTCCTCCGCTGCCCTCTCAAATGCCCCATCGCTAGACGTAGCATGTATTTGTGGTCGGGGCAATGTCGCATCTGAACAAGCCCAGCGCTGTCGTCTGGCCGGTTAGAACTCGAACGGGAGACGAGGGTTGCGCGTTGCGCGCTGCACGACAAGCGTGCTGGGGCAAAAATGTGTCAGCTGTGTTTTTGCATTCGTTCGCGTTCAGAGGGCGACGCACCTTTTATTTTTCTCCACTCCATCCCCTGTCGTTTCCCCTTCGTTCTCACTCCCCTCTCGTCCACCATCTTTCGTTTCTCCTTCGTTTCTCGTTGCATTTCGTTCCCTTGTCGTTCCCTTGTCGTTTCCCCTCCTCCGCATCTCGTCGCCTCGTTCCCGTTCCCGTGTTGGTTCCTCTATTCCTCAACGCTCGTGCATGGGTGTGTGCTAGTCGTCGAACTCGTCTACGGGCGAGTCGTCGTCCTCGACGCTGGCGGTGCACGTAGCGGGCAAAGGTGGTGGGTAGGGCGGGTTGTTGTCGACGGGGAGCATGGGGAATGAGAGGACAGAGCGGGCACTGCGGGACGGGATACGATGGTAAGTGACTTACCCTATGTACGTGATGGGTTACTCACCTTCTCCTGCGCCTTCTGGTCGGGTCATCGTCGACGCCAATGCTTCATTGGCTCTCCCGCCGCTATCTTTTGTCTACCCCCTCCCTTCGTCTCTTTCCCCGTTATCCCGTTTCATGCCGTCCTGCTAGTGGCATTGCAGTCTTGCGATCAGCCCTCCCGCCAGCATATTCGATTCCCTCGTCGTCGTCGTACGTCATGTCGGCCGTGTAATGCCCGCTGTCATCTCTCACCTCTCCTTGCCTCCTCCCGCCTCCTCCTGCAGTCCCACCCGTCGTTTCGAGCTCCCTCTCAGCATCTTCGTCGTCTCATCCCTCCCGCTGCCTGCAGCGTTCTGGAACTGCGATGGAGACACCAAGTGTCACTGTAGACGGATCGGTGGGGATCTGCCCTTTCAGGTGAGTCTCCTCGGAGGCGTTACTATCCTGAGGCAGGTACTCACCTTTTACCGCTAGCTCCTTGCCTCCTCCTCGTCGATATATATGGGCGTTGCAGTGGGCGGCGAGGCCGTACCGACGCCTCGTCGAGTGTGTGCGTTCATCCAGCGGTAGTGGGACGACGTAGACAGTCTCTCATGGGCGCTGTTGGGCGCGTTCACACTGAATTGGCGCTGATTGACATGTGGGTAAGTAGTCTCAACATGTGGGTGAGCGGGGTGCTTACTTGCGTCTTCGTTCGCGCGTGGCTTGGCGTGGCTTGCCCTTTTTTGCCTACCTCGCTAGAGCACACCATGCCTGCTGCCTTTCTCCGCCCTCCACCCACGTTCGTAGCCCGCGCCATCGACGTCGATGCCTCCTGCGAACGAGCCCAGCACGCCGCGGCACCGCGCATTTGCGTAAGTTGTCCCACTTTCCCCGCAATCTCGTGCATGCGTCTCACATCCTCTTCCTTCCCTCGTTGCGCTAGCCCCACCCCTCGTCGTGATCGGCGCCAGCGTCAAGCGGGGGGTTAAAGTGACCCTATTCCGAGTGCGCGAGTGAAATGTGGGAGTTCGGAATGCTGGGGGTTGCGCACGAGTATGAGGGAGCGCTGGGCGCAGGGATGTGGGGTATGAAGCTAGAGGATTCATGATGATGAGCCGTCCCGTCTTCATGAAGGACATGTGTACTTACCTTGGTCGTTATCACCTACTTTGGTAAGTCCCTCACTTCTCTCTCGTGCCCCATTACCGCCTACTTCAGTCTCACGCAGAGTAGCGCGGCCCCGTGTTCGACGACGTGTCGTCTCCAAGGCTGAACGTGCTTGGCGGGGGCCGGGGAGGGGTTTGTGAGGGTTCATGTCCGCGGCACGTCTGTCTCCTGAGTTGTCCTCTCCGACGCGGTGATACGTGTGGCAGCGAAAGGTAGGTACCTCGGTCATCATTGGTGTCGCTGTACGCGGGCAACCGCAGCCTCAGAGTGCGATGATGACAGGAGCGACGGGGTCTCGATGGTTCGACTAGGCTGCCTGGTAAGTCGGCGGCCAGCTTTTTCAGAGCGCGGGGAACATACCTGGCTCCCACAAAATAGTTCCTTGTCCTTTCGCCGCTCTTCACTTCCGCAATCCTTTTCCGCGATCCCGGACGTTCACAGGGGCGGCGCTATCGTGCGCATCATCTCAACCCAGAGGCAGGTGTCGTGTGGACGGTGTTAGGGCGTAGCAATGGGCTCGAGAGCAACGTGGATGGCGGGAGAGAGCTGCGCTGGTGAAGACGTGAGTTCAGGGAGTGGTAATTCGCGCGGAGTCAAGGTATTGTCATGTCACGCACCTATTTCGATTGATATATCTTGAATTTGCCTTTTCCCCATCCATTTCGTGCTGTGCCAGCCGTTAATGTCCTTGTAAGATGAAGTCGGAGAGTTGGAGTAGATAAGGAATGATAAGCGGTGCAATTGGCTCACGGAGCCTTGCGTACGACGTAGGTGTGAGTTTGCGAGTCTGAGTGGCGGTGGGGCTTGTGCTTTGGCGTCATGCATGCCTCTGACGTTGGTGGATGTCGAACAAGAGGCATGGAGGCGGCGGCACTTCTTTCCTCATTGTCAGGTAAGCGCCATGAATTGCAGACTTCAATTCCGATCGTCTTCGCCGTTGACAGCAGTAGACAACATCCCTCACATTGGCTGCGTGCTTCGTCGCTAGTTCTCGTGGCATCGAGCGCGTCAGTATCATCGCCAATGGTGATCAATGCCTGGTGACTCGTGAGTATGTAGGGAGGTGGCGCGGTGTTGATAAGGAATGAAGACGCAGGGATTGGGCGCGGGAGTGTGGGAGTGCTGCCAGGCGAGTGAGCACTCGATCTATCGCAATCCCCGAACCATGGCACCCTCCCTGTATCGTCCAGCACGTTAGTACGCTAACGTGAGCCCGCGCATGGAGGAGGTCCGCCCGATGAGACTCCTCTAAAGTAGAAAGTGCATCAGGCCGTCGACGTCTGTCTATCGAGGGCGCGATCCACGCTGTTAGCCATGCCGAATCGCTGGGTGGGGAGTTCCCGCCTCTCGTCGCCGTCCTGTAGCCTCGTCACTCCACCGTCTTGCGCAACCCCTCATATCAGCATTTGGCCCTCCTCCACTCTGCTTTCCTATCGCTGACATTGTGCTTGCAATCCTTCCTGGCGGCTCATCGTGAGCTTCAAGTAGGCAGCGCCGTTGGTTGAAGAACTCACCTTCACGATACCACCCTCTGATGCCGCATTCCCTTCCTTCATCCAGGTGCCGTGTTCACCTCGACCCTTGTCTTAACACCCTTTCCCACTGCCATGCACACCCTCGTCATCGTGCTCAAGGCTCTGCCCCAACCCACTCAGCAATATGCTCACCACTGATGGAAACGACTCACCCGGCAAGCACGTTTGTTTCACGATTCCCGTCCTCCCGCGATATTCCAACTGCGGCAACGCGCTGTCCCAACCCTTGTTGCCGACTTGGCTGCATCCATTCCGTGGCTCGCGCCTTGCTTCCCCTACTCTTCGCTCATCTCCCATCTCCCTCCCATCTCCCATCCCTCCGCTGGTCCCTCGTACTAACCTGCATATCCCTTCACAGTATCCTCGCCGCGTACACTTAAAGCAGGCTGCGCCGCGTCGAATCGGCGGCGAGGTGGCGGGTTGTGGCGGACGTGGTGGTTCGCAGGTGGTAGACGAGGGCTGGAGGCGATGGCGATGGCGGATGCGTGGAGGCGGTCGTGCTGGGATAGTGACGACATGGCTTGAGGCCGTAGGTGTTTCCTTCCGTTGGTGTTTCATTCGCGTCCCCCTCCGTTTGCCCTCTTCCTTTCTCTCGCCGTCGTCCCCGTTCTTCGTCAGTCTCCTCCCGTTCGCATTTCTCTGCTAACGATCTCCCGGTGTGCAGGCTTTCGGACGGCGACGGCGCGACCATGCGGTGGTGGAATGGTGGTGGTGGTGCTAACGGAACGGCGGCTGAGGCCGAAGGGAGGGGTTTTGAGTACGACGTGGGCGACGTCTCTGGAGATTCGTAAGTAAACTGTGTTCTCATTGCAAGTGGTACGGCGTTCATACCTAGTTCGTGCGCATTTGGACAGCACTGCCTTGACAAAATGGCGTCCCATCTTCCATCGGCTGCATCTGACGAGACGCCTCTCATCTCCTCGTCCGAGTCGACCGCCTTCTCGTTCTCTTAGTACACTTTCCCCGCGCTGACTATCCGCCATATCCAGATCCAACCTCGCTGCTCAACCCGCACGCACTCGGCGTGCTCTTCACGAACGAACGCCAGCGCCGCAAGAGCTGGTGTATGTCTCCGTGTGTGCGTGCGTCTGTGCTGGACACTCGGCGCTGCCGACATCCCTGTGAAGGGCATACTGCGCGCTCGGGGATTCGGCGGGGACCTCCCAGGGAATCGGGTGGTATTGGTGCAGAATCGGGGTATGCCGTCTCCCTCGTCTGGCCCGCCTCACGCGTACTCATGCCTTTGCTTGATTCGTCAGCGCGGGCGTACAGACCGCCTGCGCGCCCGTCTTTCGTCTTTTCGTCATCTTTTCATCGTCTGGGCGGAGTGTGGACGTAGTGTGCATAGCGTGGTTGCGGTGGACGTGCCGGGGCAGCATGGAGAGGGGATGCAAGGCGATGGGATGGGATACGATGGGAGGGAGGGAAGGTGGACTACGAGGCGAGGCGATGGGGCAAGCTGCGAGCGCAGGCGGGATGCAATGGCACGGGGGATTGAAGTGAAGGTGGGATGAGAGTGAAGGCGGGGAGTGGAGGCGGGAAGTGGGTGCGTGCATGCATGCAGCAGGTGGGCCTCCGTTGATTTTCGTTCCTCTTCATACCTTCGTTCGTCCATCCGCCGTTTGCGTTTGCGTTTCCAACCCGATCGTATCCCTTTCCTTCGTGTCCCATTCGTATTCCTTCCTCCCGTCGTCTCCTCCTTTCATACCTCCCGTCTACCCAACTTCATCTTCCCCCGCATCTGCTCGCATCACTCCCTCACGTATGTGTGTATGCAGCCCTCCCCTCCATTCGTCGCTCCATTGGTTCACTCATTCCCTCCCCCAAGTGTCCTGTCGTTTTCTATGGTTTGTCACGGCTGGTTTTTGAAGCAGCACCAGGCCGTCGAGGGAGAGGCCAAAGGATGGTGGCAGGTTGCGCACTAGAGGAGTGGGTACAGGAGGCGGGGACATCGCGGAATGGTGGAAGGATGTGGGGGATGATGGGAGGCACCGCGGGGAACGCTCTGAGAAAGGACATGTTCGTAAGTTGTTCCTGTTTCGTGGAGAGCGCAGGAGGGCTTACCTTGTTGCTAGTTTACTGGTTCATTGTAAGGGGACACTCCTATTTTCTCCTATTCCCCTGTCCCTCTCCCTTCCTCCTCGTTCCTTTCTCTGTCCTTCATCCCACGGACTCTTACATACATCCCTTTCGTTCCCCTTCGTTCCCTTTCGTTCCCTTTCGTTTCCCTTTCCTTTCCGACCACTCCCTTCGCATCCGAGCCACGTCCGGTGACTCCGAAGTCTTCCCGAACTTCGGACTCGCTCGGACTCGCTCGGACTCGTCTATACACTTCGGGGCTCGTCCGGGCTAACTCTATACTCTTTCCCCACTTCATTTCTCTTCGCCCTTACTTCCCCAGGTCGCTGGCACGACTCCTGTACATTCCCCTTCCACTTCATTATCACATGCCCCCTTGTACCTTGTGATATTCGTTCGGACTTGTGGCTGGTGTACTGTACAGTTATCCTTCATTCCTCCCACGCTACTACAGTATATACTTCGCTTCCTAGCATGGAGAATCCTTATCCTGTTCTCTTTGGATTCTCCCTCTGCTAGGTGAGCAGCTCTCTCATGTATTGTAGCTAGTCTTATTCATTATCTTTGGATTCTCCCTCTGCTAGGCTTGCGCTGTCGGCCATCTTGAGGTTGCCCTTACATTCATGGACTCCTTCGCTGCTCTCTCGTATGCCCAATCGCTAGAGGTAGCGCGTATTCGTGGTCGGCGCTGTGTCGTCTCCGGACGAGCCCAGCACTCCTCTCTGCGGTGCCAGTCTCCCCTTCGTCTTGTCGTCGCCAGCCGGGGTTTCGAAGCCGCTCCGTGCAGTGTGCGCAAGTAGGAAGTGGGTAACGAGAATGGTGGGGTCGTGCGCAAGAATGGGTGGGCACTCGAGGGTGGGGATGTCGTGGAGGGGCACAGGGATGTGGGGAACGGAGGGAGGCGCCGCTGCGCACGTCCTGGGTCACAACATGTTGATAAAGTGTGCCTGTTTCGCGGAGGGCGAGGAAGCTTACCTTGCTACTTGTTTCCCTGTTCGGTGAGTCCTCCGCTGCGCTCTCGTGCCCCATCACTGCCGTTGCAAATTAGGGAGCATCTCAGCACTCCGTGGTCGTCTCCGTGTCGTCGCCAAGCTAGAGGAGACCGTTGAGGGACTTCTGGCCGTTGTCGTTGTCGTGCCGTCAGCTAGCGGCGCATTGCTCCCTCGTCGATTGTGCTGCTTGGTCTTGCAACAGAGGATGTATCCGGCGTCGGGACAAGGACTCAGGGAATGAACTGCGCTGCCTAGTCAATTTGCGTGCAGCTGGATCAAGGAGCGGCACACTTAAGTTTCTAGACGTGCCATGCGAAGCGGGGATGAGTGCGAGAGGCTTGTCCTCTAATCTTCTGCCGTTGGCAGCGCTTGTATGGGTGTAGTCCTTGTTCGAATCGCCGCAGCTGAAATCGTCCCCGTCTGGGGATGTCGTCGCAGTGGACGTCGTGCGTGTTGGTCATATGAGCTGTCGACAGCATGACGTGGCGGTGGACTTCGAGAGTTTGCAGCAACATGAAGGGAGGACGATCGAGTGCGGGGCTGCCCCGCATTGTGGCGCTCGAACCAGCACCACGTGGTCGATGGAACTCCGATCCACTTCTGAGCCGCCTTCGGACTTCAACCCTCAAGCGCGCACCACAACGACGACGAGCACGACGAGCACAGAAACGACAGCAGGTAAACGCCATGGCCTGCCCCTTGACCCTATCTCCCTCTCCTCCTCCGTGTCGACGTTACGCAGCGGGCGCTAGCGCATATAGCACCGAACATGCAACTGAATCCACTCGCTCTGAAGACAGACGCATGTGCTGCCAGCAAAACGAGGGAGGGGATGCGAGGGAGGGAGGATACAGTGGATATGGTGAGATATGGCCCTGAAGCCGTCAGGTGAGTCTCCACACAGTTGGGAAACCCATCTGGTTTATGTAGCCTTCATTGGACACACGCGACAGCTGCAGGAGCACGAACGAAACCAAACACTAGCCCGACCTGAAGCCATCATCATCGAGTGCCCTCAGGTGTCATTGAACGCCCCACTGCCCCCAGCCTCGCGCCTTGCGCAATCCATCCACGACTGGCGCGTCCGGTCCCGCCCCACCGCCGTCTTCGAACTTGCGATTGCGTTAAATCCCCCTTGGTGCCCTCGCCCACAGTCGTGGTTCAGAGAGAAAGCTCCAAGGCGGAATGTCACACGCGCATACACGGACGTCAAACACGAGATCGGGAGTGGGCAGGTATTCGGGTGCGAGTGTATAGTCAGAGGAGGAGGGCTGAACGGGAGGGCCGTAGGGGTGCAGGGGACAACACTATGGCAGACAGCCCAATTGCGGTACGTAATTGGATATTCAGGCGCATATACATACTTACATGCGGTAGATGACGCTGCCAGCGATTGGAGGGATTGCGACATTGCTGTCTCGACGAGATGCCTGCAACCGCCCCGGGGCCCCTATCTCCCATTGCTCCCTCTGGTGCCTCCTTTCCCGTCCTCCCCGCTCACGTGCGTCACCCGCAACTTTTGCGGGCCCCTGTCTCCTCGCGTGTGTAGTGTCTCCTCCCCTGCTCAGGTGAGTCGCCCGCAGACCCTTGTCTCTTTGCCTGCTTATGGCTGTATCCTCTGCTCATATGTGTAGCCCTAGGCCCTTTCTCCTTGCCTATGCCTAGATGGTGGTACAGTGCTGGGTCCGTGTTAGAGCTCGTAAACGAGCTCTGACGCTTTGGGTGCGAGCTCAATGTTAGCTCCAAGTAATCATTTGTTGGTGAGTCCCTCATGGTGGACGATCTTGATGACAAGAGGCATCTATGTCGGCAATTCAGAGGAGCGTAGAAACATTAGAGGGAGGTCTGCGCCTGAGTGTAGGATACGACAGATGATGATGCTGACGAAAAACAAGAATAAGAAGCAAATGCGATGCACCGCCAATGTTATTGGTGCCAGTGATCCTTTGACCGTTTGGGCATTCGAGTCCCGTCCTATTACCCTCTGTTTTAAATTGGCTGGTCCTAAGATACAAGAGTGACTATTCGGTCAGATATCCGAGGCCGTTTGGCGGCTCTTTAACAGATGGTTTTGCTACAGTGTGGTCACCAGAACGTTGGAGGCTCCGCGTCGGGCGAATAAACAGATGATTCCCTTGCAAGTATTGTCTATCTTGTCCTTCAGCTTTGACGTCTCTATCCATCTCACCTCCCATGACAGCCTGGTACGAAGTCTCAAGGCAGGGGTAATATGGTCGGAGACCTGTTGTCAACCGCGGCGATAGCCGAATGTATGAGTGGCTCGCTAAGTTATCCTCACCATTCAAGGGCACAATCTGCGTGCTGCCGAGGGGCAATTAGACTAGAGATCATAGCCATGACAATCGACTTCCCAGTATGCTCGAAGTTGGAGCAGATAGCACGAACGAGAATATAGCTGCCTATGATATATTTATTGATTGGTAATTATTTGTTTCAAATACACCATGTATCACGAGAAAGAGAAGAGAGACAACAGCACAAAGAAGAAACCTTGGTGAAAGACCGCAACACATGTCACAAGGAAATCATCGAGGCTTTGGTCTCTTGGTACCTACTGAAGCATACTGGATTTTTCCACTGTCAATCGGCATCAAGCCTAAGCCAAGTGGCGACATCACGTCCAGTATGGGGGCGAGGTGCTCGCAGGGCCTTGGTGGATCTTTGATTTCACTGGGAGGATACATATGTCCTGCTCAACAGGCCGTGTCTCTTGTCCTGCTGTTTGATTGTAGGCGGACTTGAGAAAGAAAATAGAAGGGAAAGGATTGAGAAAGTGGACGACATCCTGCGCCTGGTCATTTCGGAAGAATTCTGAAGGAAATCAAAAGTTTGTTCAAAATTTCTTTCATCCTGGGCAGCAGGGGTTTCCGACATCTATGTCAGAGGGCACATCAATTAATGACAAGCTGCAGTAGTGAAAACGACCCACCTTATCACCAAGCGACAGAATCCCTTGTGTTTTGGACTATTTCATCCTGAAGAGTGACAAGTTCCAAACGAAGTCTTATGTCGGAGTCTCATTTACCTACCCATGACCATAGAGCACAACCACAACACATTGGATGACACGACGAACTGCTTGTAAATCCACGGTATCCCGGTAGATCTCGGGTGCAAACCATGGCCTCATCTGGAGCGAAGCCATGGTACTTGCGTGGATTTCACTATGACAAGAGAATTGCATGAGGGATGAGTATGGGGACGAGTATAGGCACATGTGTATGAAACTCACGCCCTGTGGACGGTGAAACCAAAGTGGGGGAGTGGAAGCCTCTAGAAGGTGGGGGATAAGGGGAGACAACAGTCATCTTTATACTGTCGCACAATATGGTATTTTAAGACACATGCTGTACCGGTGACAGTCTCATAATCAAAATCAATGGTGGCATCAAGCAAATCGATGCACCGAAAGTAAGATGGAATGTACAAACAAATGTGCCTCGCCCCATGGATCAAGACTGAAGTGCGTAGGTGATGACTGTCACAAAAGATGAATCTCCAGTTTACTCGTAGCAGGATCCAACGTAGGCGTCGTAAGCGCTGACATTCAACACTCAGTCTCCTGTTCCTTCAACCTCAGTCAGAATCTTTGAGTGCTGTGGGCCCTTGTAGGCCGAGTAAGAAGAACGCGCAAGAGCTATACCACATTTCAATATCATTTGCCCATCCGCACTCGGATCACCGCTTCCTTGAATGCGCAGTTCAATAGCAACCGGCTGTGAATCAAGGGAGACGTTTGACGTGCCAGGTCTTTCCATGACCTCGGTACAGGGGCGGGGAGGGATAACACATCAGATTCCACCCGGTCTGTGAGCAAGGTCACCAAGAAGATGAATCTAGTTGGTCGCTTTCTCTACCCTGGATGGACTAAATCACCTTCGATGCAAATTCTGAAGAGAAGAATGAGATTGGGTAGTCAAAACATGAAGCAGACAGCTCTACTCGTGGATAGATGACTTATTTGTGTCGTAGTTTGAGTGCTTCGGCAGTACACTGCCTCCTTGGGTGAGCACTGCCATTAAATCTGCACAGCTCCCACTGCGATGAGAAGAACGACGAGTCAGTGCTATATGCGGTATATTGGGAGTACTAATTGTGGATTATCGAGATCCATACAGCAGAGGCCGTGCATACATCCCACCTCCGTCTTTATTCTCCATGCGAAGGCAATCAGGGCGAAATGTTGGAGCGGGGAGTGAGGTGGCGACCAACAGCAGTATTCCATCAATACCACTTGATTTTCTTCTATGGTTGCAGCTGTCGTCCTGAAACCACTGGCATGGTGATGACCAATTTGCGTAAGGATGATATGAGGGAGAGAAGCTGTAGAGGGATCAGTAAGAAAGCGATGCAAACATAAGAGAGATGATCTACGGCATCCGTAGGTTGAACTTGGAACTCGGAATGTGGAACCGGGGAAGGAGAAATGAAACAAAATATTCACAATGGGGCGATGTCCAACATTGATCCGCCTATTTGTATGCTCGTCTTCTGCGAAGCGGTTGCATATACCTGGAGCTAGTGTCAATCAGTAATTGCCCAGATTACTGTGGATTATCGAAGGAAAGCCAGGAGAAGGCTGAAGGGCTGGACTCTAGAGAATGAGCACCACGTATGAGGTCTTTGGATCCGTCCCGTTAGCGGCTAGATCCATGGAGGAGTATGGCCAAATTGGAAGAAGGTCTGCCGTGTCGACGAGCCATCGTCGTTAAATACGGTGACCCCACGTCAGGTCTCAGGAGGACCAGGACTGGGAGTACGCTCTAGAATATGTCGACGTCAGCAAGAATTTTGAGAACGTCATGTACGATGGCATGCAGCACAACCTTCCACACCATCGACACCATCGACAACGAGCTTGGGCAAGGTCATCAACTGGACGAATGTCTGGCGGATCACTTGATAGGGACCGGGCCTTGAAATTTGAAATCGGAAATCAAGGCGAAAAAAATGAGCTGGTTCGTACGCGCACGGGCCACATCCTTCACTCTGTTCTGCTCCCTGCCGCTTTCTCTTTTCTCTGACCCTCTACGTCCTTTCTCGCCCGCGCCCCACCCGCAACCTCAACGTGGACCTTTCAATTCGCCGACGGCGACAGTGCACCTTCAGGCGTTCAACGTCTCGAGGACGATGTACGTGAAAACAAGACGAAGGCACAGCGAAGGGAGGAATCGAGAATCGGGTGCTGCCCGCTGCCTATCTTCGATTCCCAGTACCCTCTCTGATACACGCGCATATATGTGTCCGAACGTAGACGGCGCATAACGCAGAATGGACTATCGACGGCCTACGAGCTAGAGGTCACGCCATGGCGTGATTCTGACGGTTGCACAGATGGCGACGGTGCGTTTGCGTCTCCAGTTTTCTTATTGAAAGATAGACGGCCATGATGTGGAGGTCATGCGCATATATGTGGGTTTGAGGTCGTGGATAACAGCGTAGGCGCAGCTCGTAGATTGCAGCAAGGGCAGCGGGCGGCGCTGCAGCCCGACGATGGAACACTCTGACCGTCCCTCTGCTCTTCGGACTGCTTATTTCGCCGCCTTATACCCTCCCTTCCCCGTTGCCTCCGCATAATATCGCCAGTACTCACGGAGAGCGATTCCAGTAACTCTCCAGCTCACAGCGTAGCCGCGTGTGCCTTCCTCCAGCGTCCCTATCCACCATCCTTCTGCCTGGATCCTCGAATCCCGAAATTGAACAACGTAATTATACCGCGACAGAGGAGAGAGGGCGATGTGGTAATGTACTGGGAAACGTAGAGCAGAGACGAGCGAGGTGCGTGCTGCTGACGTCGGATGAGATCCGCGGCAAACCAGGACGCGTCAACGGCGTTCATCCCCAGCGGGGCGGCGCTAGCAGGAGATTGTCGACGGTGATGACTATGATAGAGGGTGGGGATTCGCGGCGCCTGTTGGAACGTGTGGTGAGGCCGATACCGAGGCGAGGGATATCGATAAGAAGCGGTGCGTGTGAGCTGTTGAGGCATTGTGCAAGACAAGGAGGGCGGCGAACAGTAGTACGCCGCCAGTTCTATCCCGAGCGCGAAATTGTGGCGCACGCACATCCGACAATTGGAAGGAAGGCCAATTGCGTATGGCCAGTGGTAACGTACTTGATCCCCCGAGTAGGGCAGGCGTAAGCGGCAGCAACTGCAACGGTACGACAGACTCACCGATGAATTTACATTCCTCGAGGTCTCTCTTCTCTCTCCGTGAGCGCAACGTTGTCCGTATCATCCGTCGTGCGTGGAAGGGCCGCGGGGCTGTAAGAGGCTCGAATCGCCCATACTCGATGCGTGGGCCTTCGGGTAGCGGGGTGAGGAGATGCGAGCATGGGGTGGATGTCGCTGCAGTTCGGGTTCTTCTGCAGAGTGTTGAACGCCCTCGAACTGAGGAGTACAGGTCGGTCGAGGCGATTGGAGAGACGCGCTCCGGATGTGGCGGCCCGCGGATGTGATTCTGATCGTGACGTTGTCACGATTGTTGAACCCCCTTCGTCTGCGACATACACGACACCGAGCGAGCACAAAAGAGCTTGATAAACTCCGCACCCTCGTCGTGCGATCGCGCAACTCTTCCGTGTTATGTCCAGTATTCTCCTTTGTCGACTGAGGCGTTCTTCCTGACGCGAGTACACGTCTGACACGCAGATATGCCTGTGGTATGAAGCGGTGACGGCGCACGATAATAGAGCACAGCACGTCCCATATATACAAAATCTCGGGGCACACCTTACTGGAAGAGAACTGCAAACTTCGTTCATTCGTCTCGCTGAGGTCAGGGTGCTTGTACGAGGTGTGTCTATTCGTCGGAAACTCAGTGCGGATGGGTGGGTATCATGGTGCGTCGGTTACTTTCGACTTAGAATCCCCTCCTAACTGTCTACGTAGCGCCCTCCTCAAAGGGTTTCCACCTCTTTCTGGGCTCGACTACCAGACCACTTCTAGCTCGAATTTTCAGCGCGTTAAATTCGAGGCTCCAACTCACGAACTCTACGCCAACTCGTTTTGTCCCCAACCTATGTTTATGGATGATCCCAGGCATCTTAAAGTCTCACAAACGATTCGTTGGCACCTTGCGAGCTGACTCCTCCAATAGGCAAAGAAGCTGGCTCGCCGTTGGCTCGTTCTCGACAGCCAATATTCGACAAGTTGGCAACCATCCCGTTAACCGGTAGGCTTCTTTACCCGCCCACCCTCCAGCCCGCCATGGCCTTGCCACGTATACGAGAGAACGACGTCCATCTTCTCCACTGTTTTCCCTTTGTCGCGGCTAACATGTATGACGAAAGGAGCGTTCCCAGCTCGACGTTGGAAATTCGAAATGGGGCACCCGGAAGGGAACGACGATGCGAATTAGCCGGGGTCAAGGAGATGAAACAGAATACATCACGGGGGAATGAAGAGCAATACCTACGCCCAAGCGGCTTCATACCTAGATATCACAACTCGTGTCGCGCCAAGGAGGGGATCCTCCATACCCCAAACCATTCAAAACTCTTGTCTTACGCTAGGTGTGGCCGGCGCCTTGCCCTCTCACGGCCCCAATCGAATCCTGCTACGGCGTTCGTTTCGCGCCACGGACAAAGTCGCAGAGCGCCACTGAGCCCTGTAACTTGTGAAGTCTTGTAGGAGCCGCCAATCTGCTGGACGATCCCCTAGTCTTGCGGGGCGTCCACGTCAACATACATAGGTTGATCGGTTCGAGGACAAGCTGGTCGCAGAGGGCATTTGGTAGGGATACCTACTACCTTTACAACTGGCGCAGCCTCAATCTAGGCTGTCTACATCCCCAAACGATGGACACAAGTGTTCGAATCCGATAATATACGCTATACGCAGACTCCAGGAAAGGACATGAATGACGGATAACGAATACAAAGGCCCATCACATTCATGGTTCATGATAGGAAAAGCGCAGAGAAGACGACCCCTAAAAGTGAAACCACGCCCGCCATCACGATGACACCCCCATTGTCCTGCGTCTGGTTTGCATTCTGCGCGCTATCCGTACCCGTACCCGACGAACTACTCCGTGTACCAGCGGCACCGCTTCCCGAGGCAGCGAGCGTCTGCGAGGCCGAACTCACGGCGCTCCCAGACGGCGTGACGGTGGCGAGCGCTGCGAACAGCGATGCGCTTTGGAAAGGCACGCAGTTGCTTGACGCAGGGACTCTCGGCTGATAGGGCAAGGTCGTGATGACACCCAGCGCCTCGGGCGGCTGCGTATACGTCAGCACCGCACCGTTGACCGTGTATATGCCGGGGAAGTCCTGGTTCTCGCCCGCGCACGCCTCAAAGGTGCCGTTCTGCGCGTTGTTGGGGGCGTTGTAGGCGCAGCCGATGCGGTCATAGATGTGCTGGCAGAAGTTGGCGGCGTTGGGGCGGGACGGGTCGCAGACTTTGAAGCAGAAGGCGTCGCCGCCCATGAAGCTACACGATGCGTGGCGAATCAGCCAGGAGAGTGCGCCAGTGAATCCGATAGACGTACTTGTGCCATTCAATGACCTGTGTGAACGAGTTGTTGTTGCCCGACCAGGCGGTGGAGTAGACCAACCCACCGAGTGGATTGCCACGCTGCGGACATACAAGCATCAGTATAATACGGGCAAAGCACTGAGCGTAGTATACTGCTCACCAGATCAGCACCGTGCGGATCGAGTTCGCCGCCGAAATCGCCGGTTTGGATGTTGATGAGGCTTTGGTCGATAAAGCCGACAACCTGGACGTAGTCGGGGGTGCGCATGAACTGGACGCCTTTGAGCGCGCCGGCGGGGATGAGACGCGTGCCGCGCCCGGGCTTCGTGCACCAGGCGACTTCCTCGCCCTCGGTGTCGGGGATCGTCGAATTAGGGTTTATGGGCGCCCATAAGCAGAAGTCTGCACAGCGCGTACAGCGTGGGGTGCAGCGGCTGTGTGAGCAGGGGGATTACGGTCAAGGGAAGCGGAGATGCCCACCATCGAGGGCGTTGAGGAATGAGGTTTGGCACAATGAGTGCTGGTTCTCCGTTGTTGAATTGCAGATGTTGTACCCCGTCTGCGTTCCGCGTATGAGTTGTTCTGAGTCGGCTTGGTAGGGCTGAGTCCCTCTCATTGAGCATCATCTTGGGATTGCAGGGAAACATTCACTCACGAGGCCTGTGGGATAGGCAAAATGCTTGGAGGCGAGAGGTGTGGCTGGGAACGTTGCTAGGTTGCCTTGGGCGTCGACGAGGGAGTTTGGAAGTAGCAACAAAGCGATCAGAGCTAGAACAGCGACGAGCGTCATTGGGAGGGGGAGGAGGGAGGGAGAGAGGGAGGAGGACGCTTCGGGCAACCCACGCCGTCAACGACGGGAAAGAGGATGGGAACGCAAAATGTATATTTAGGCGTATTCTATCGTCCACCCAGGCACCCAGGCCCTGGCCTCATGCCCACGAGTCATGACCTCGAAGCGAATGCCCTATCCGTGTAAATCGATAGGTGATCGCGAGAAAAGACAACACCGTCGCCTTTCGCTTGCAGACAGTGAAGACTGCGTAGTCCAAAAGCCGAGTGCTACATATTGGGAGGAAAGGCGAAAGTATATCTAGCTGGATGAGGCGATCATGGTGATCAGGGCGGGGTGCGGATATAGGGTGGGTTTGTTGGTTATGTCGCGGCTCTCGGCTTCCCAGCACATATCTTGCTTCTGATTCCCATCTGAGCTACGCCTGCATGAAAGCGCCAATTCATGGAAAAGGGGTTCCGACCGAGACGTCGAAGGGTAGTTATTCTTTTGTTCATGGTGTAGAGCGAGACACAGGCAGGAAGTGGGTGTGGCTGTGGTTGGCTGGCATCTTTTGACGCGCCCAAATTCGTTGGGAAGGAGCATTGCACCACTTTGATCTGCCAACCACAGAGCGGAAAGCGGTTCAAGATATCGTAGGTGCGCGCCGTAGCGGATATGCGGATGCGACTGTGGCTGCGCATACGGGCAAACCGTAGAGTTGTCATGAGATAGCATAGGTCACTGGGCTGAAGTAAGACGGTGAGCACGCCAGTGGGATGCTCTCATAAATAACGAGAACTCACTTCTCATCCTCGCCCTGGTCCTTCCTACTACTCCTTGAATTCATGCTCATGTTCGTAGTGGCATCCGTCCTTTGTTCATGTCTGGTTGAATATCTCTGCGATCCTTCCGTGTAAGCTCATCTTGTCTGCGACTGTCTCGAGTTGCGTGGCAGGGGTTTTACCGGTACCCAGAGTCGAAGTTGCAAACGATGGAGTTAGAGGCGACGGCGCTGTGGATACTCACTTAGCGCTCGTGACGGTCACCACCAGTGATTCGTGACAACAAACTTACTACAATCCCAACTCTTTGAATTCTGACTCCTTCATCAAATATCGTCTTCTGTGTGCGCTCTACCTTTTTCATAAACCCGTCGCCGCTTCTTGAGCACGAACAAAGCGTGTAGCGTGTATGTAGTTGGCCCGCCGGAAAGGTTCATCGGCCACCCACTCCCTCGTAAGTCATATAATTTGTAGTCCACCTCCCGTTCCACCAGCGACTAAAGGTATGCAAACCAGTCTAAAACCATGCAGTCAGCCCACGAGGTCAGGATTGAGGATTGCGTATACCCCCTCCTCGTATGTGATTGAACTTATCATAGGATACGAAGAACATGCACTCACCATTTCTCTAGATCTCTTCAGGAATGCGTGGACACGACACGCTTCCACCGTAGCATCTGCGTCACACCGTTGGTGTTGACGCTGGAGCGAAGCCTTGCGAGAGGACCTTCCGCAATTTGGCTTCATCATCGCTGGCCACATCGCACTCGTGTACTCTGATCTATAGTGAGTCCGTCGCGCATCTCCCAACACGATCTTTAATCTTACAAATCCTCAGCATCTGCGCCAGCGAACACAACGGTGGGCGGCTGGAAGCGCGCACATCAAGCCTCGGATATGGACCGCCTTTCCACCTCGCCATAAAGGAGAGCGAACCAGGCATTGAGCAGACGCCCGCACTGGCGGGGGAGGCCATCCACTCGCGCTCGGCCCCGCTTCTTGACCACGAAAAAGGGTGCGAGTTGACGAGCTCATCCAGCGGGTCGATAGTGGTGCTGAATCCCCAATATTACGTACGTGTCGTCGCTCCTGGCGGTCTATTATAGAGCTGAACACTCGTCTACAGTCTACAAAGTATCCCGAGTCGTTGGCATCGCACAGCACCGTGTCAGAGCACGTCCCCGCGCGAGCTGAGAGTAATCTACGAGAAGGAGCGCCAGACGGTCGACAAGGAGATGCACGTATACAAAGTTGGGGATAGGATCGAGGACATTAGTGTCGCTTTTACCGTCTTTCAGACATCTTTCTGGATCGAATGTATCGGGGTAGTTGTGGTACTCGTCGTCTCTTAAAAGGGCCCAGGAAGCGTCGGTGTGACATGATCGCTTCTAAATCGACGTCAGAAGTCACCGGATATTGACGAAGACGGTGGATCTTTAGGGTATGAAATGCCCGTTGCGAAGCATGACGACGACGTGTAGAGCACCCATCGAGACGTCTCTGCCCCGCCTACCACACCTTACACCTCTCTTGAATGGCAGCACCAGGACGACAGCCGATAGGCACCTGCAAAACACATCTCGTCTCGTCCCGACGCTTGATTACTATCATCGCCCTCGGCTTGCAGTTGTATGGAGCCTGGGACGATAGAGAGGACCCCGGACAATACCAACTACACCCAGGCGTGGGAACGGACACCAGAGGACCTTGCCAGGCCGTTAGGCCTGGCCGAAAACGGACATTTGGCACTTGAAATGGGCCAAAATCCCTGACGGAAAACGCGGACACTCGAACACTTCGGCCAGAGAGGCCTGTCCACTTACCCAGACATCGAGCGAGATTTTTAGAGAATTTGGCTGTAAGATTCCTTAGTCTCAAGTCGTAGTAAATGTGCCATAGTTACGTGACAAATAATATTCTGACATTTGTAACGCCGGAAAAGTGCAAAAACTCCTTCGTTACCCACTTCGAAAACCTCGGAATCAACATTGCTAGAATATCAATGAAGCATTCCCTCAATAACGACATCAAACCACATGTACATGACATTGAGGAAGCTTCGCCGACAGCAGGCTTACTCCAATTACCCATACACTACCGACAAAGACTACCAGTTTCCACCCTCTCGATTGCGGCATTCCTCGAAGTCTCCCTGCCATATCAAGACAGCCACTTCAACCTGGTGACACCGAGCGCATGGTTTGATCCACGACCATCTGACACCGACATATGGCTTCTAATCTCACGGCCAACGCCCCCTTGTCGAGTCGTTCGTGACTTGAACGGACAACCTGCGCGATAAGGTCAGCTATGAACCAACAATCAGGTTGATTCGTTTGCTTACCTCTTTTGCATCTTTTACAGGCTCTCCAGCGACACGCAGGGCTATTTCTAAATGCCAAGGTTCCTCGAGTAAATGATCTTACCTCCGCACGAGTCTCGAGTACCACAACCATACAAGTAGGCTCCTTTGGATTTGCGGTGACTGACTCGGTCGTTATGCTTTGCCGGGGCAGGTTGCTTAGTATCTACTTCTGCACTGCCTCGCTAACATGACACAGTGGCTGCGATATACTCAAAGGCAGGCGGTAAAAACGGAAAACACTGTGCAATTCTCGAGTCCTCAAATATTGCCGCCGTGTCGAACATTGGACTACAAGTCTATGAGCGCACATACTCGATGATCTTCAGTCCGATTACTGAAACCACAGTAGCATGGCAGACCGACCATTTCATCTTCGTCCCATCCTTGGCTTTTCTTCAACTCCTTCACAATGAACCTACTCCATCCAACGCTGCGTCGCCGGGATGCCTGGAAATATCCCAACAAGACCTTGATACCTTTCTCCACCTTGGCCGGGAGTTCACAAGTATCAAAAACGCGATGACCGTGTCCCGCAAACGAGAAGGGGCAGGAAAGAAGTAATATTTCTATTATATACTGATCATATGGTACTACGTAGCACATATGATGTCCATAGAGGCTGTAGAAGGCCTCCTGCGCCGTCTAGGCCTTTTTTGAGCCGTCCAGAGGCCTGTTCTGCCGTTCGGACGTATTGAGAGCAAATTTTTGAGGCCTGTTCGGTGTTTCGGACATTTTAGGACCCGTTTTGGGCCTAACGGATTTCGAGGACATTTCACGTAGATACACTCGATGCCTCCCCGAAATAGGACGCCAACGCGCCGAAGGCGCTTGAAAAAAATAGGACATGGGGAGCATCTGCTTAGACAGGCTTTCACGCCCATTGTCCGGGGTCCTCGATAGAGTCGATATCCTGGAGCACGTTGGGCGACCCTGGCGGGGCGCATACTGATTAGCACTGGGGAACATTGAATTCAGTGCCCACCTGGGACGATGATAGTGGATCTTTGATCCCGGAGCCAGTTGTGAGATGAGAGGTACTTGGCAGTCACTGATCTGAATGCCTCCTTAGACTACGTCCACTTTGCGACGCTTGATTTTCCCGGATCAATATGAAGCCAAACCCAGCCGAAGGTCAGTCTGGTCGTGGTGCATTGGTGAGGTGGACGGATCCAGCGCCAAAGAGCATCAACACACGAAGCTTAAATCGAAGGTGATATATTGGTGCAAAACACGGTTATACGTTGAGGAGTTGGGGGTGTCGTGTCGCGGTACACAGAATAAGGCAATCTCAAGGCCTACAAAACGATGTCAAAGTGTCCTGGTGACAATGGGAGACGAAAATACATATTCTACAAAGCACTCGAATCCACAGGCCGAACCAAGGTCATCTTAACCCTCCCTCACTGCGTGTTCTTGTCCTTCTCTACCTCTATGTGAACGGTGACCTATTCACTTGTTGACGAAGACCCCGACGCCATTCCTGAAGGTTCTTATCACGAACACTTCTTCCTGCACGCCCGCTTCGCTCTGAGCTTCACCTCGCTGCTTCAGTGCAAGTCCGACGGCCTGACTGGCCATCTGCGCCATAAAATGCCTTCGGTTGACCACGTCTAGTATCCTATCGACGTTTTGAGCAGAATGCAGCGACGAGTGCAGCGTAGTGTAGCTGCGAGGACATCTAGGGCAAATGAGTACGTATGGACAGCGGCCAAGGATAGGACTAGTGAAGTGGGTGTAGATGGGACTCGCTAGAACGTAGTGACCAAATGTATCTCTACTCACGCCGCCCGAGGAGAAATATTCTGCGGAGAGCATGCAGCGAGTTGCCATGATCCGGACAAGAGTGTCGAAAGCGGGCTCAGACGGATTCTACATGGAATAGATACACTCAGTAGTGTTCTTCGAAATTGGCAGACGTAGGACACTGACGAGACAAAGATCCAGCGACGCCGCGAGAGCACCCGGCCTCGAAACATCGAGGCTTAGACCCTTGCGCTTCATGAGGATATATTGGAGCTTCTCAGAGTTCTCTTTAGGAGGAGGCATGTGTCGTCTTCCGACAACAATAACATTGGAACCTACTTCGTCACAAAGAGAGCTGCTCGACTTACTGTAGGACCGCTGTCTGAGGGAACGTCTCCTGGATTTTCTGCGCCACACTGACATTAGCGAGTAACATGAACTCCTCGACTAGGTTGTTTGTTTCCCGCAACTCCTTTTCTCCGCGTTGATGGGGTCGGACGATTCGGCGCCATCGAGATGTTTCTTCACATCGGGTGACACAAGGTTCGAAGCGCCTGCAGCCATCCTCTTTGCCTTCAGCTTGATCGCTAGTGAATTGAGCAGGTGTATGCCAGTCGTGAGCTCGTCCTGGAGATGCCTGCTGGCCGTACGTCTACTAAGACGACGGAGAGAGGAAGATAATCAATGGATCATCTCTGCCGATCTGCGCCCCTCGTAAGCAGCCTTGGACGGGATGGCCGACTTTGTGAAACGCACGTTCACGATATCGGCATCCGGTGTCAATTCCTAGGTGCATCCATCAATCTACCCGCGAATCCCACTACCCAGATCACCGAGAAAGCGAGCCTCTCGACGTGCGGGCATAGGGAGCAGAGGTTGGTGGTCAGAAGAGCGGGCAACATGTCAACTCGCTTGTCGACGAGGTAGACAGTAGGTCCTCTGGATGCTGCCTCGGTATCCATAGGTGTATCGCAGAGAACGAAGTTAGATACATCCGCGACGTCTGTTACGGGGTCAGAGCCGCCAATACGAGTGAAAAAAGGAGATATGTACGATCACCTAGGGTAGCAGTAATTGGAGGGGCCGTACCAGGAGGATCAATACTGCAAATGATCATATCCCTCAAATCTTCCCTATCTCTCCATACAGTCTTCGCTTTTCGATCGACATCCCCTTGGCCCGCTAGGTTATGGCGGCACGACTCACTTATCATCCTCATCCGGAAGGCACTCCATGACCCACTTCCCAAACGGCGCGTAGACGATGCCGACCTCCAGCATCAGGCTCTCCTGCCCCGTATCCTTGTCGCCGAGTCCGACGAGTAGCTTCTGCCCAATGAGCGACGGTGCTTGGCTGGTGCGGATGCGGGCAGGGTCGCGATAGGCGCACACATATCCGCCCTGCGCTGGGGATGACGCATTGAATCGTGGCAACAACAACATGAATATTCCGGGACAAAGGCTGCCACAATCTGGCTGCAGGTGGTTCTTCGAGTGAGTGCAAACAGCTTGAGAGCAGCTGGGGACGCGCGGGGACGTCTGAACCACAATTCACGGAAGAATCCTGAGGGTTCGGAAGGCCGTATGAGTTGAAAAGGTGGTAACAGAGTGCTGCCGTGGGAGACTCACCGTAAAGCGCGAACGATCAGAGAATCCTACTTCATCTACTCCCTTTCCGAGCCCTTCACATTCCCTACGTCAGCCCAGGGCAGCCGTACCTCCATCTCCTCAACTTGAGTCCACGACTTGGTGGTTGCGCTAGGACAACGCCGTGAAGCTGAGATCTTCATCAGTTGCGTTTGTCCAGGAAGTTAGGGAGGAGTATAAACCTCACCTTGCGCAATGATACCAGTCCTGTTGGTACCGACCGAAAACAACAAAAAAGTTTGCCATGGTGTTGGTACGAGCTGGCGTCGAATCAGGGCGAACCGGCCCGGAAATGCGATCATGATCGCCAGTGACTTGTGGCTGTATCTGTCACGTTCCCTCCAGCTTCAAACCGCCACGACGTCCTCAAGGCCTCAAGCTCAAGCCCCGCGATTCGGTGAGTATTCATCTACTCTAATGATGAGAGCAGCTGAACGACGACTTGAGATACTCAATAACTCTTTCTTTCCTAACCAGCCCACGGTTCAAAACCCCCACTGCCGTTTCCCCCGTCTGAAGCATGCGTTCTCGTCGACTAGAGCATAGGACAGGATCGATGAACCACCAGTAGAGGTGGAATGAATGCAAATTACCACTGTCAATGCTGACTGAGACACGACATGTCCAGGAATGAATAAGGCAAGGTACTCGTGAAGGACGCTGACACAGATCTTACCAGCACGCGACAACGACACGCACATACCTCGCTGAAGCCGCCGCGGGACAGCTTTGTGCACGTCTGATTGTTTCACAGCTTTCATGGAGACAGCGGCTTAACAATCTGTGGTCGAAGCGGAAGCGGCTCAGGCGTAGCAGTGAGATACTCGCCTAAACCAATGCTTGTGATCGTGAAATAGTGAGTCATGCGGCGTTTATAACGAATCGCGGCCAGGAAGCTCATTATTTGAAAGGCTACCGATTACTTTGTACACTCGAAGGCGTGTGCCACTCACGGACGCCTCAGCGCTCAGTACCCCAGCCATATCCCCCCAAGGCTTGGACCCAGCGACGTTTTCGAACGCACACCACTAGTCCCTCCGCTACACCCTTTCTCTTGGTGCTGTTCTTCTAGTTGCGCTACTCACGCCTACGTCCACGCTCAGAATCAGGGCGTGAGGCGACAAGCAAGGCTGGACCCTCGACCAACTTTGTATCCATCGACCTCACTTTCGTGACCTCCTCAACGTTTATCGCAGGCTATTTTAATTGAGAAGTCGCTCGGGCATGTATTCGCTCAATCGTGTTGTTAACGCTGGAGAAGTTCGAGATCCCGCATAATCCAGGCGATCGCTCGGGTCTGTCTCGGAAGTGACATTTCAAGTAACAGTAATATGTCAGCGAAACCTGCCTCCGTATCTACTAGGAGGCCGGGGCGGTTAACGCGCGGACAGTAGGTCTCTGCGCCTCTTCTTCCTCCGAGCCGTACGCCCCTCGTTCCAAGTGCACCGGATAATTACGCGTCAGAATTATATCTACTTGACCACCGTGCGTTCAGTATGAGCCATATCGCGCTCAGGCAGCAATTTCCTTGCTGCGTTGTTGGATCCTTCGGTTCTACTTCAGAGCGGCGTGTTCCTCCCTTATTTTCTCCCTTGTACTCGTCGGATCGTGGCTGTGGATTTCCTTCTGTGCAGTTCAGCCAATTCGGCCTCCGTCCTTCAAATACTCGAGGATAGTTCCGGCTATCGGATTGTACACTTTCGTTGTCAAGAAAATATAGATTGAATCGCGAATACAATCCCAGTAGCGAGGTAATTGAGCGGAGGACACATATGAAAATTGCAAGAGCAAACACAACGAGTATTCTAGCGACGGACTAACACCAAGTTAAATCAGTGACGGCAGTTGACACTAAATAGAAGACAAGGGATACATACCAACGTTCACGCTATTGGATCCCACAACGTTACTGTAGTTGATGGCGCCGAAGTAGCCATCTGCCATGGCGCTGATACGATTGTAATTGATGATGATGGTGCCACTCCCGTGTGAGACTGTGAGGCTGTTTGCAGTGGACACGGAGTTAGTGCCATCGAGGAATGAAATTCCCTGCTCGGAGAGTGTGATGCTGAGAGTGCCCGAGTGTGGTGGCGAGGACGAATCATGGTTGCCATTGTGAGCGAGGAGTGAGGATATGTCAATGTGGAAGTTGCTAAGGTGTCGGAAGGAATTAGGCAGAGATGGAGGATTAGGGATGTTGTCAGTTGCACTCCAATGTGCACTCCAAATGAATGACCGATCGTGAGGAGCCAAGGTCGAGACTTCGAGATGCAACATTAGAACGCAGGGACGGGCATGGTTGTCGGCGGGAGAAGCTCGATGACATGTCACTTGCGTTCTAGGTTCGGTGAATTCATCAAGGAAGTTGTCTTCTGACAGACCGCGGTGAATGGCAGCGAGCTCTGCTATGGATGAATTCGGAAGACAGCCGCAGATGGATCGAGGAAACTAACCATGTCGATGATCAAGAGCGACAGTGGCGACTGTCACGCACACATCATCAATGACTGTGCGCGCATCTTCGTCCTCGTTCAGTATGTCGACGTCTCTGTCGATTAACCTATGCTGGGTGAGATCGGTCAGAACCAGTGGTAGAGCGAGTGCGACACAGTACGTACAATATCGTGTTGAATGAAGCCAGCACACTCGTCGCTAGTCCCAAATTCAAGCACAACAGACATATTAATACGTCCAGTCATGTAGTATTGGGTCTGAATATACATGATTAACGGTGCCTTGCACATAGCAATAGAAAGCCGTGCACTTACCCTCCACACCTTGACAATGGTAGTACTAGTCCCAAAGGAGAACGCACGTTTGATCTGGATGCGAGCCTCTTCCTCAGAGTTGTACCCTGCTCTTCTTGCCGCCTCTTTTATTTCATCCTCAGTCACCACGACGTCCCATCCTTCTTTGGCGTACTCTATGACGACGTCACGAAAAATCCTCCTATGCAACTCAATAGCATCTTGCGGCTACAAACAAAACAGCTCTAAACTCACTTAGGTTCACGCGGCTTCCATTGGAATACTTTTGGACACTTCTTCCTCCTAAATAGTCGTTCCATCCCACCGTACGAGGCCTCATGGAACGAGACACTGGATCGCGGAGTCCAACTGCAATCAAGGTGTACTTCTATATCTAGTCACATTGGATCCCAGTCAAATCCACAGCCTCCTCGACGTCTAATAAAGCTGATCACCTTCTATATAGAAGTTGTACTCTGTCCTTCAATCCGTCCCAAAGCTTCAGTGCTCTGGTCTCCAAATTTGCCATCCTCGAGCTCGTACTCACCAAACTCTCTTCTCCGGATCATAAAAATCAAATCGCATGGACCACGACCGCGTTGAGAGGTCCGTAGAAAATTTATGGGAGCAGAGGATGGGAGGTTCAAAGGAAGGGGCTGTCCACGACTGCCGCATATAAGCACCTACCCCGCTACAGCCTCATTACTGCGGGATGGGATCAGCTTGTTGATTGGGCTATGCGTCATGATACAGGCGCGCTACGTAACACCGACTGCCAGGAATCAAAGAGGGATACCGTACCATGCGCTCGCCTTGTTCGATGTAACGGTACACAGGACTCGTAATGTTTGCCAGGTGCGACAACTCTGTAGCCTTAGTCATCCGAACAGCTAGCTCGTCCAGATATCCGCCTCCTGACGAGTGCCATCAATACAGCTTTCGTCCAAAGCACGGACACAACACAAGGTCTACAGCTTCATATTTATAACATCTGGCGCGTCTTTAGAGGCGAATCACCTACGATACGCACAGCCCGGCGCCGTTCTGCGAATTGAAGAGCATCAAGACCTTCCATTTGATACGCCGATTATAACTGTACCACAAGGCGAAGTCTATGTAGACTTGTCATTAAGCTCTTCGCGGCTGCGCTCCACGACTCTGGAGCCGGAGCCCAAATAGGGGTTCCAGGAGTGCTCGCATCGGCGATTACATATACGACGAAGTTGAGAGAAGATGGGTGGTAGGTGTGGATATTTGACGAGCCCAATTCAATAGACGTGGTTACTGGGGACGCAGAGAGCGTAATCGGACGAAATTACAGGCGGTCTGCCGGCGGACGTGGGGCCGGGGTGGTCAACCACGAAGGAAGAAATTCGGCGGCGTGCGTAAATGAAGCCAGGGAGCCAGGATCGTGGTACTTTAATGTCTCAGCCTCAGCACCAAATCGCGATGGTAGGACTCTGCTGCTGTCCTTTCAACTGCTCTGCGGGAGTCCCGTTATATTTTCGATCCAACTCGTAGACAAGGCCAATCATCGCCCACGCCCGCGAAGCGTGAATGGACAGCTCGTACGGAGAAGTCGAGCACATCGAGCTTGTGGCGCCGAAGCTGAGCACAGAGCAGAGGAAGAAGAGCGCTGAGGATACGCCGGTGACTCCGTTTGCATGGGGATCACTGTGCGCCTATGAGCATCGAGAGAAATCGAAGAGGCAAGTTTACCCGGTGTTGAACGAGATCACAGGACCAGCAAATTGTCGAGGACAACAGGCTAAACTTCGAGAAGTGGAGACGTGCACGTATGGAATCCTGGAGACGGATTCCCCACAGCCTGTCGGCCCCACGGGAACAAATGTCTGCGCCTCGAGTGGCTGAGGTTCGAGAACGAGGGCTCTCATCGAGGTCGTTCCTGCGTGGAGGGAATAGATAAATCGAGGTCTTACCAATTCTGGCATGTGCCTATCGGTACGGGACACTGGCATGATTCCCAACGGTTGCTCACCGAGTCGCCGTTGACATAGCGATGTAGCGAATCAAAGTGACCTGGTCCGAGTTATGGAGAGATAGCGTGGCCGTAGGTGAGGGCAATTACGTTGATAATCTAGACAAAGGATGAAAGGACTGAGACCACCGTCTTTGAAGAGAGCGAAGGCGAGGCAGCCTAGTGGATCAGAATAAACCATCAGAAGAGGACCACAGGCTGCATCGCGATTAGTGGTACTATGCTCGCGGACGTAACCTGCGTATCCAACTCGGTGGCTTCCTAGGGCTCATTTGAGTGTGTTCTACAGGTGCTGAGGGTGTATGCCCCAACGGGGACGGTATGTTCCATTCAACGTCATCACTCTCAATCTCAAGCTCACGAACTCGCTTATCTCAGTATCTGCACGTTCAATGGCCGACATATAGACGGCAGTGGTGCCTGCCAGCCAGACTGAGTGAGAGTTCGTGGCCCACAGAAGACACGGGGGATTCGCGTGCAACTCCCAGTCAACCTGACGTGGCGCGTGGTGTAGCGCATCTGCTTCCTCACTACCTCTCATGCAAAACCGTTTAAGCGTATTGCAGCCACTTCTTCGACTGTTCCATTTTTGCGCTTCGCGTTTCATTTGTCAACATGTCATCCCCACTCTTGTCATAGCTCGCCTCCGGAGAATCTCTAGCCTCGATAGTATCACGCGGCGTCAACGTCAACGTCAATTTCGCAACTCCCTCTATGAGGAGTGACAATTATAGAACTGAACGATCCGTAGTCTTTCCGTCTCCCTACGCTAATACTGCTACCCTCACTTCATACGCCTCTTCGCTCACATGTCCACCATCATTGATCCGACATTTAGCATACTCACTTTGCTCACTGAAGTGACGTTTATGCGAATCCCGCCTGCGGAAGAATGCAAACGAGGCGTCTCAACATGAGAAGCAGATACTCACCGTCGGCAACAATGGACGGCATCTTCAGGTCGTGTGTCGGGTTGTTTTTAGCCCTGGATTTGAGGTGAGCGGATATAGACTCGTTGAACGTATGTCGTTCTGATTCAACCCAAAGCCTGAAGACGACGAGCACTCCTTAGTAGCCCGTTCAACTTCCAGCTATGCTTGGTCTTTCTGCCACAGCCCTCGTATTCGCATCTGCTTTGGTACCCCGTGCCCTCGCTCACGGTGGTGTCTTGTCCTACTCCATCGCCGGAACGTGGTATGATGGATGGAAAGCATACAACAGCCCCGTTGGTCAGTCGACTATTCAGCGGCCTTGGGACACATAGTAAGCCCCGTTGACATGTATCGTTCGTTAGATAGTCTGACATGCCGATTATCTCAGTAACCCGATACAAGACCCTACTGTAAACACTCTTGCGTGTAACGATGACGGTACCTCCCCCGCCGGCCAGCTCACGGCCACCGTCGCTGCCGGTTCCCCCATCACCGCGTTCTGGAACACCTGGCCGCACGACACTGGCCCAGTCGTAAGTTGCCCTCTTATTCCGTGTTTAACCCATGTCAATAAATGCGAATGTTTATCTACTTTCAGCTCACCTACCTTGCCCAATGCCCAGGATCTACGTGCACGGGCGTGAACGCGAATGGGTATGCCCCCCCTCTTCTCCCTCTTCTCCTTTCTCCATCTAACGATCTGCTGTGATGCGCTATAGTTCAAGATTGACGACGCAGGCTTGCTCTCTGGATCTGTTGGCGCAGGGACATGGGCAGCGGGTAAAATGATCGCCCAGAACAACAGCTGGACTTCAACCATCCCCACTTCCGTACCCTCTGGCAGCTACTTGATCAGATTCGAGACTATCGCTTTGCATTCGATGCCCGCCGTGCGTTTTGAGTTTCACGTTTCCTCATTTGGTGGTATTGATCGAAACTGTCGTGTAGCAATTCTACCCGGAATGCGCGCAAATCACGATCACCGGAGGTGGCTCACGAGCTCCTACAGCTGCGGAACTTGTTTCGTTCCCCGGAGCCTACAAGGCCTCTGATCCAGGAAGTAGGCGTCCCCCCTCTTCATGAGATAGGTTCCGTGTTATCTGACGACACCCTTCTTAGTCACAATCGACCTCTACACCCAATCTGCGACGTCTCAGATGACCTACGTGATCCCGGGCCCGCCTCTCTACGGCGCTGCCTCCGCTCCTCCCTCTAATCCAAGCCCTGGCTCGACGGCCGTCCCGACATCCCCCGCTACTACCAACGTGCCCTCTTCAACAGCTGCTCCAGGGACTGTCGCGCACTTTGGTCAGTGTGGAGGTGTTGGGTATACCGGAGCTACGGGATGGTGAGTGTTCATTCTGCATGGAGCGCATCGGAGCGTCGTTGATCATTTGTTTTTTGTTCAGTGTTGCGCCATTTGTGTGCACAGCTCTGAATGGTATGTTTGTGCCCGTCCTCACCTGTTACTTTGAGGTTAATGGTGTCTCGCAGATTATTACTCCCAGTGCATTTAGGCCGACATCTCGGCCCTTTCGATCTCTCGTATCTTCGTATATTCTCTACATTTGTAGACCTTGTTCGTCTTTACCCGTTATCTTTGTATCAACACCCGATATTCATCGATGACTACTGCGCGTTTCGTGAGTAATGATAATTATTATTTCTTCTGCACCATAGGAGTCCCACGTCGTGAATGATACTAAGTGAGGGGACCCAGCAGAGACAGCGAATCAACGAGGTTTCGCCGTTTCGCTGAAGCGCCTTGCTAACCGCCTTCATCTTTTGACCTGGAACATTATCTGTCATAAGCGTTCTGATACTCGTCTCGCCTCCCTCGCAGCGATCTGATCGAGTGTGCAACCTTGACGTCGGGGACCGAAGTCGTTTCAACTCATTCCTGCTGCCTGTAGATATTCAAATTACGGACAATAGGACGGCGTAGGTGGTCCAGAACGTTCTCATTTTGAGTCCCGCCATGCCTCCTAGCGGTGAGGTACTCGAAGTTGCAGCGGAGGAAAAGAGCTGGTCAAAACGTTGAAGAGAAGTTGAATCGTGGAAGCTTTGATGTAAGTGGGAATCGAAGGGCGCCATAGTTTGAAGGCTGTGACAATGTCACACACGATTTGGGCGCCTTTTTCGCCGCCTCATTGAATGGCACCTGTAATCCTGAATTCAAGGACAGTAAGCACTCCCACACGTCTCAATATTCCTGAAGCAGGGAAAGGACATCCCCAGCACGCATAAATGGAGACGGAGACGCATCTAGTATCCCTGATTCAAGACTCTTGCGGGGACCGTGTCATGACTATCGCTGTATATTGATGCCTCAGTAGTGTTGGTCGCACCTGGGCTGGATTTCCGAGTCAGCAAACCGTTCTTCGCCGTCCTTCTCCTAGGCCAATGTCTCAAAACTCCACACGCACCATTTGACGTGCTCATTTAGCCCCCCACCCTCGAGACCGGATCTCACCACTACCCAAGTACTCTGAATCGACAGCGCTTGCGAATCCCTGGCCTCATCACCGTTGACGCTCTCTTTCCAGCGTCGGACTATTGGGACTGGGGATGGCTGGCGTTTATATCGACCGCTTCTCTGCAGTGTTAATGCAGCATAAGCACACATCTGATTCGTCTCTACCCAACGCCGCCTGCGCCAGTGTTTCCCTGCTCCTACTCCACCGTGGAACGATGATATGCCCACGAATCAACGTCATACTAGGAGGATGTCAAGTACCGCAACTCGCATACTTCCACACCTTCGATATGAGGCGGCATGTTGTAATTCGCGAGTCAAGGCGAGGTAGCAGACCGATATCCAGGAAAAGGACACCTTGAGGAAGGTCGGAAGCTAGGGACCTCCGAAGATTGCTCCTTGCTCGTGGCTACGATTTGCAAGAGGGAGGCAGGGGGGGAGGGGATGCAGCCGCCATCCAAGCCGTCCGTAGTGTAGAGGGACGGTTGAAGAGGGCTTTTGGTCGGGATGCACCACTCGCTCTCTACCCTCCAACTTCAGCGCTCGGGTAACCGCTAGGTGCGAACTGCGATTATGCTAGAGTTTACGAGCCCAAACCCGCGCCTGCAGCTCCCAGCATCCTCTTGCGACGGGGATATCCGTATATGCGCACTGCCTGCGGTACCCGACGTCACGACGACAAGAACGCACGAACGGAGACGGACCGTCGCAGCGGTCCCCAGCCATCAGAACCGCACCTCAGCAAGACGCTCCAGCTCGTGGGCAGTCGAAGATCCTCTACGCGCTCTACCCTTTGCGTAAGGCCGCATGTACGCGCATGCACGACAAAGGGCACTGGAAATCGAGGACGAGCAGCAGCCAACACTCAATTCTCGAGCCGTGTGTCCCTCTTGTCTTCGTGTGCATCATCAACGAGACGTTGAACGCCCGGAAATGCACTCACGTCGCCGTAGATGCGTCGGGGAGGTGGGCGAGGAAAAGAGCAAAGGACGTGGCCCGTGCGAGTATGAGCCGGCCTCATTTTTTTGCTCTGATTTCCGATTTCAAGGTCCGGTCTCTATCGATTCTTGGATCGCCCCAGCATTCACTGTTACTTCCCAGTCTGCGCTTATCCAGGACTGTCGTATTTGAATAGCATATTGCGCTTGATATTCACTCGGGTTACGATTTTATTCACTGTATCGGTTCTTTCAAATCACAGATCTCATGTCCCCAGAAAACCGTACTACATGTTGTACAGATTGATAACGAGCCATACCAGCTTAAACGTAAAAGAACTTCATCCATGTAAGCAGTTGCAGGCGGATAACTTATGCTGGATCCGCTCCCATTGCTTCATACACGAGTATCCGTCGTAGTCTATACAAACAGAAAATATGACGCAATTAGGAAAATACGAACACCGGAAAAACGACGAAAAACACACCGAAGTTATTTGCTGGATTACACGCACACTGACCTGCCTCCCAGGTTTCTCTATTCCGCGGGCAATGCGTGTACGGACTGCGCTCATATCCTATCTCGTCAAAGAAATGGATCTGTTCCCTGCTCGCAAAGAGTGCTGCCCCGATGCTATGCACAGGCGCATCTCCCCACCGCTGACACACCGAACATACACCATCAACCAACGGTGCTCACAGCACGGAAGGGTACTCGCCTCGTAGTAGAACCCGCCCTGCTTATCGAGGTAGTCAAAGTACGCTTGATACGCGTCCCCGCGCCAGAAATTGAGGTCCGCGATTTCGAAGCCGCCCCAGAAGTGGCAGCGGTTGTATGTCTCTCCGTCGGTATCGGATATGTAGCCCATCGAATTGTCTTTGGCAAGATATTCCGGATGCAATTTGATGAAATCTACGAGGAGGAAGGCATTATTCTATCCGAGCTGGGCGGAGAGGTATCATGTACCTTTGACGTGTCCCCATAGCGTATGAATCGTAGGTTCAAACTCGTACAAAGACATAGTAAACCCTAGCAACATCTGAGTAGCGCTAGCGCGAGCACAAAATGTAATCATACACACCGTAGGTCTTGTTGTGTGTTTCCATGTAGAGGAAGGGGTCGAAGTTAATATTGCAAGGGAAGTGGGCGCCTGGTCTGCGTGAAGGCCAGGGTGTACGGCAAATAAGGATCCAGAGTATGGGTTTCGAGGGCAGGGTCAACGTACTCTATACGCCAGTACCATCTATACTTCTGAAGCAGCGGTTGTCGGTAGAAGAAGCCGGAGTTGAAGCGACACATATTGCGATACGAGACGCTCCCTGTAGAATGTGAGATATATATGTCCCGCGTAAAGCTCGATAGATAGTGCAGTAATATCTGTAATGGTCCAATTAAAAGAATTGCAATACAGCAGGGCGGAATGGGCGAACCAGCACCCCTAGAACCAGCAAAAACGAGGGTGCACCCGCGTTGATAGCCATAAGAAGAGTAGCGAGATATTCCCCCAGTCTAGTGCGCCGGGAACCGTTGGGACCTTAGGCCTTGGAGGCGTAAGCACAGTAAAGCAGAAATTTACGGGTCTACTTGGGTCGACTGAAGGTTGATCTCGGTGTATGACGGTTGGATTTAACTGGCAAGTTCAGAGCTCAGAATCCATGGGAGTGCCAATCGTCGTGCACGTTCCCAGGGGCGCCCTATTGACTATGATAGCCCTAAGCTGTGCTTGCCCACGGTCCGCTCTCTCCCTAGGTCTCGAGATCGACCCGTTCGCCGGGATGTTGTACACTGTCTATAATCAATGATCTAAATACTGTTCGTCTATGCCAACCGAAGCCCGGCGTCGCTTCGCTAAGTAAATCGTCGATGGTGAGGTGCATTCTGCCAAGAAATAGACGTCAGACCCCTGCACACCACCAACAGAAAGCCATAGGGACAAGGGCGCTCATGTGACGCCATGAGTTACGGGCTCCGTGGCTGCGGGTGATAAACTAACACAGCGGATGGTCGGTAGCAGCTCATTTTTACTGGGTCAAGATATCCGCTGCCCCAGTGAACGGCGACTTGTATCATGGAGTTCAGCCCTACCATTATGTGGAGCGGAACGAAGGTGTGATGCTGTGCCAAGGAGAACAGCGTCATGCAAAGCGCTCGATGACGATGGCACTGACGTAGTGTGACTGACACCTGTGTGACTTGGTTGCATCGCACATTCTTGCTTTCGCCCCTCTGCTCGTTGTTATGGCCGGCGACCACCAGTGCTCAGTTTGCCAAGGGACGTTTACAAGACCACAACATGTAGCGCGCCACATGCGATCCCGTAAGTTGGAGTTTCCACTCCACGCTCCATGATCTCCCAACTCACCCACCACCCCTAGACACTGGAGATAAGCCGTACAAGTGCGAATTCTGTGCCGACCAGTTTGCTAGGAGGTTGGTCTCACTCGCCATCTGTACTGAACCAAGTTTAATCTCGATTTTCTAGTGATCTATTGTCAAGGCATGTCAACAAAGTCCATCCCTCCGAAAAGCCAATTCCTGGCCCTTCTGCAACGCGAAAGAAGCCCTCCTCAAGAGCCACTACGTCGAAGCAGTCGTGCGACCAGTGTGTACAGGCCAACTCACCCTGCAATGGTTCAAATCCATGCTGTGCGTTGCTTAAACACACATACCCTTCTTGTGCTCATCTTGTCGCCCACTAGCGCAATGTACCCAGCGGACAATCCCTTGCACTTTCGTCAAATTCAACCGACAGACGGCGCCGATCGGCCCAGGTCACAATCCCACAGACTCTCACTCTTCGTCTTCAAGACTCGCTAGTTACTCCGCCCCCACCGACCTCCAGCAAGATCCTGCAACACTGTCCGCAGCACCCATCTTTGGCGATCCGACATCTATCCCGATTTACAAGTCCCCATTCCCCTTGTTTACTTCGCACTTATCCGACATACCCCCGCCCGACCTGGCCAAACCGTCGGAAGCCGATTTTGCTAAATACCAATCTCAGGCCGAATACATTCGCCGATTATCTCTCTTCCAGCCCGGCATGAAAGCTACTCTGCCAATCTCGACAACTACGCTGGGTTGGGGCTCTGAAATAAGCGCCCCGTCAGATCTGGGAGTGGGTGCGACTACCTTCGCATATCAGCCTATCTCTGCTGAGGTGGATCATATCAGTCACGCTCGCCGTTTATCTATGGAGTTTAGTAGCGACTCGTCTGCCTCGCCGTCCCCTACGTGGTCAAGTGTTCATCTTCCCCTAGACATCTCATCGCAACAACATCCCAACCATGTGAGTTTCATTTGCGATCACATCGTGCCAATGCTGAGGTGTGCAGGAGACTTATTCCCATGCCCACAGCGATGATCTACCAGAGGGGCCCTTTGGCTTATCGCCGAACACAACTTTCGGTCACAACGACGGAGAATTTTCTTCAGCGCTCGGTTTAATGAGTCTAGAGGATCCTGACGCGTTGGCCGAGTTCTCCAACGACGTCGCGTCCTTCTTTGCGATGAATGCAATAGACACCTTTTCAGACAATTTCGACTCCACACCAATGCCTCGCAAGCCCTCCACTCGCGGAGCCAGCCTTCTTTCTCGCCCCCATCCAGCCAACCCCGCCAATGCATCCACCAACGGCCCTTCTTACACCAACTTACAATCTCCCAACTCTCGCGACGAGGAGCTTCGGGCTCTCAAAGATAGCTGGAAGATGTACCTCCGTACACCGCTCAGCGGGCCCGACGAGACCATATTCACCGATTTCTCTACTCCAGCCTCCACAGGACAACCATATCACCGCACACGCGTGTCCTCGCTGCCAAGCGCGCAGACCCCTTCTGCAGAACGCTCAGGACCGTTTGCTGCCAACGGTGCGCCGCCCTCGACACGCACGACGATGCACGGGAATCCAGACGACCTCAGATCGTACGAGGCCGCCGTCCTCACTCGTCGTGCCCCCCTCCGTCTCAGTCTAGTGCCCAAGAGAGCGCGTGGTGCTACGATGGGCTCAACGATCACTTCATCGTGCAGCCCACTTGTCTCCGTGGCGGATGGCGGCACTGAATCTGCGCGACCGTCGTTCAAGCGTCTCGCATCGCGCACGCTGGGCCCGGAGAACGCCAAACGCACCATGCTCGCTTACGATGCCAGCGACGATGATTCAGACGTCGCCGGTGGCGAATTCGACCGAAGGGAAATATCTTATCGATGTAACCCTGAGCAGCAGCAGCAGCAGCAGCAACCGTCGCAGCCTGGGTTTCAGCCCGGGTTTCCTCAAGCCGCGATGCCCCCACCATCGTCGTTTGGTGGTCTGGCTGGCAGACGGCGAATGAGCGTGTCTGCTATGCACTCGGCCGTTTCTACGTCCCAGACACTAAACAGTTGAAAACGGGGAACCCCCCTCATCCCTTTGATTAGACCCGGCGTACTCGGCATGTAAACCCTTTTACCTTTTATTCAATTATGATGTATCTAGCTACTCTTCTGATTTTCGCTTGACGAGCTTCGACGGGAAGCCTGTTAGGACGTTGATGATTGCCACTTCGGCGATGTACCTGAAGATGCAGTTGTACTTTTTCTTGACGTAGAGGAGCTCGTCGTAATGTAAGAGAGCCAATAATTGATATTGAGGATTGGCGAAGGCTGCACGGTTTATAATTAAATTTCCTTGAACTTGCAGCAGTTGGCCCATTGTCATCTTCGCTTAGAGACTTACAACGTTGCAATGGGCGATCTGGATTTGCGGTACTTTGTCGGCAAAGTGGGTACTGAATAATTGAGGCCTGAGGATTGGCGAAGGCGAGAGCAAGAGTGCAGTTCCCATCTGCACGGTTTATAATTAAATTTCCTTGAACTTGCAGTTGGCCCATTGTCATTTTCGCTTAGAGACTTTGACCTCGATCCGTCGCCGTTACCACGCTAGTACGTCTACATTCAATATTCAATAGGGGCCCGCGAGGAGAGGAAGAAGGGATCGGCAGCGCGATTCCTAGAACTGCCCAGTACATGTATGATATTGTAACAACGAAACAAAAAACAAAGCAGACGGACGAATATATCTATTTAGTACTTATACCAAGTGATAAGAGAACTCAGAAAAGTTCAATCGTAGAAGCTTGGTGGCGGATCCACACCTATAGCGTTGGCGATCCGTTGATCTTTCTTATCTACGGAGAAGTCCCCGACCTCGCCTGGATAATAGTGTTTGAAGTAGGTCTCGCGGTCTCGCTGGTTGAGATTGCGGATCGTGGCGAGAGTAGTGAGGGAGGGAGGCGGTGCTAGTAGAAATGTGATGATTGACTGAGTATGCATGGATTTGGGCCGGGCTAAGACACTTACTGGCTCTGCGCCTCGCCTCAACCACTAGTATCTGCCCATAGATTCCATACTTGCGTCAGCTTTAGGATGTAGTAGCCGTTATCTACAAGTGGACAAGTCGTGGACAAGTCGTGGGGACCGTCGCATTGCCTCAGACGTCAGCGCCATATTAGGAACGATAACAATAAATGGTGTGTCGAAACACGGGAGGGGGCCAGACTCAGTTGAGCTACATCTAGCGGTCTGGCAGCAAGATGGTTTGCATGTTGTTAATGTTGTTGTTGTTCAGAGAGTGGCGACCGGGAGAGATATGTGAGGGCCCCATGACAATTATTGTTGAAATGTACGCAATAATCTGTATGCTCCGCTTGTCCGCCATACGTGTTGTAGGATGTACGCGACTGAATTTCAAGTCCAGCGGTGAGTCAGTGACATTGGCCCCTGTGTGATTATTATGTCTTGACTCGGCACGCCCCTGCACCCCGACCACATGGAACGAAAAGCAGCGCATCCAGAGCGACCGTCAGAAATATGGCGTAGGATTCTCGAGCATTTACGACTTGATATCGGCCGAAAAATCATGTCCACCCGTGGCGTAAATCGACTGTTCTACAACGTTGCAATGGGCGATCTGGATTTGCGGTACTTTGTCGGCAAAGTGGGTACTGAACTTCAATAAGCACGGTGCGCCTGATATACACTATCATCGGGTTAGCTGAACCTTACGGTATCTTTCGCAGGAATCCTTGGCTGGCCAAACGACTCAAATCCGTATATCTCTCCACGTCTGCCCTTGTCATGCTATTGACGGAAGACTACCATTGACACTTATTGAATTTATGCCTGCCTCCCCTGCTTCGCGGTCCGGGGAGGTTGTCAACTGGACAAGGAAAAGGTAAATTGGGCGTAAAAATGAGATGATCCATCGTACGTACCTTGCTGATGACTAGACGCCGGTGTAGCCCACTTTTCTTTAGCGTCAACGTCAATCACCATGGGCTTGACGTCGTCGTCGTCAGTAAATCCTTTGACAATGTGCGCAATCGCTAACGAGCCTCTGATTCAAGTGTACATCAACAAACGCCTGAGCCATTCTCAGTCGACAAGCTCACGGATGACCAAATATACGCTCTAATCTGCGCACGAAGCAAGGAAACCGCTGTCGGCCAGCCCAGCGGACCCTTCCCCGCCAGCAGCGCCTGGAAAACTGCACCCGAATGGAATACATAGACGGCGAGGATCTTGAGGCGGCCTGGCCCAAAATGTCCTGGTGGAGGAGGATTTGCGTGCTGTGGACGGCTCGTCGCTACATCCGACAGTTGCAACGCGTGCCCCTTCTCACTCACGACGTCCCTGGTCCATTTGACGCTGCTGGAAAGCCTCATTTGTGTCGGGGCACCTTCTTCCGAGAGAATGGCGCTGGCCCTTTCCAATCCTGTGCCGAGATGGCAGCTTGGTTCGATCGCCGACGGTTTGACTGTTTGGCGGCATACCATAACGAAACTGGCGGAGAGATGACGACTTGCCCAAAATTCGATGCTTCTCATCCACTCGTGCTCTGTCATATGGACCTTCATGTTCGAAACTTCCTCGTCGACAAGAAGGGTGAATTATGGTTAATCGACTGGGCCAATGCTAGCGCGTATCCCGCGTGGCTCGAATATGCTCAATTGGCGGGGTGGGGTGACGCCGCGCGGGAAGACTATCGCCCTCCGAAATTGTGGATATGGTTTGCTCCTTTCTTGATTGGCAATTATCGTCGTTACAAGATGATGTACTTGGACAAGATGCATCTTTAGTCTACCAATATGTTTGCGCGAGGCCCTCTAGTTTCATTCAGAGTACCTGCTAGATGAATATCCTTCAACTTGTACGTAAGTATGTATTGGTTTGTAACAGTATGCAGTAGATGTCCTTTATTGCTGGCTGCGATGTTGTTGTACAAGTTCCTTGTGAGATACAGACAAAGTCGGTATTGGGTACATTTATTGGTGCATGTGATTGGGAGAATGGTGACTGCGAGGGATCCGTATGCCAAATTTCGAGTGCATTCTTTGTACTATGATGTGATGGTGTAAGCAGTAGTCGCCCACAACAAGTCGGCGGTGCATAATGCTCATCACCTACAGAGCATCTGAAGTACATCAATTTTCGGTAGTTGATCGCAAGAAATAGAACCCGACTCACCTTTGGCATGAGTCTTAGTTTCGCTGAGGTAACAATATCTCAATCTCTCGCGGCGTTTTGTCTTCCGTCGGGCACGTCAAAGTCAACACCCCGTTCCTCATCCACGCGCAGATGTCCTCCGCCTAGCCGGTGCGAGTGTGTGTCAGTCTTAAGCATCGGGCGCTGGTAAGGGTAGATAATGCACCTGAATCCCCTTCGCCAACTTTGTCTGGTACTCGAGCCTGACCGCCCTCCTTTCGGTGATGACAGGCCCATCGCCCACACCGACGATAGCATTCTCTGCGACAACACATAGAAGGCCTTCAGAGAGAAACACCTCGACGTCGTGCGCATGGAGGCCTGGGAGCACGAGGTCCAGGCGAAGGGTGTCTTTCTGGATAGATTCAAAGGCTCTACGATGCCAGTCAGAATGATGACATAATTTGCTGACATCGGAACATACTTGGGCGCGAGAACGCTGCGCTCGGGTGCACGCTCGGAGGAGGCAGGCTGCGGGACCTTCTTGCGGACAGTGATCATACCCAACACCGTGTGACCTCCATCACGAGGGTCCGCGTTTTCGTCTCTTGCATTGACGCGGGCATGACTGTGGCTGGGCGTGGGGGGTAGCGATTCTGGTTGGGTTGAGGCAAAATAATCGCTAGTCCTCGCAACGGCACGACCCTTTCGAGACGACTTGCGCGCAGATACGGTTGCAGAGCGGGTGCACGTTGACTTTCTTGTATTCAGTGCCCTTTTGGTCTTCTTGAGTCCTTTCTTCTGCGACTTCTCGGTAGTTCCTGGAGTGTAACGGAAATATACGCGCATCGCCTGGAAAGGCGACGATCAGTACTCAGTGCTCTCGGCCAGGCTCAACACAAGGATGTCTAATAGCCCTGCAAGGCAATGGGAAGGGGACTCTAAGTAGTTAAAATCTTACAGCTTTGATATCTGGGCTCAAAGGCCAGTTTTCTTGCCAGGCATCGTACATATCATGTAGCCAGTCGATCCTACCCTTCGTCCGTGGGGTCGTTGCTTTGAACGAGTCCACGAAGTGGGATAAGAACTCGCGTTTATCTTGAGTAAGTTTCATCCAGAGGATATTAGTTCAGTGTACAGAGACGTCGTTGCTAGTGAGAAAGCGGAAGAAAGAGCTGGGAAGAGTGTTTACCCTTATTTGTACCCCTGGCTCCTGTTGGACTTGGTCGATCTCGCTCCGAACCATCATCCATCAATGCATCACAATTGCCAATCATGAACGAAGACAAGGCACTAAAGGGTGGGGCATTCGAGCTACTGTCGTGGGCTACACCGGCGCAATTTCACTTCATCGTCGATCGATACAACGATTTCGTCGAAATTGCGAGGGACGACGGAGAGAGGGCAAAGTTTTGGACATCATTGGAAGACGATTGGTCGTCTGTGTGGGATTTCACCCCGGAGATTATGCAGGTGAGCATGGAGCTCTATGAGCTCGACTAGGATATTACGACTTACTACTACGACCAATAGAAACTGAGGAATTACTACTACACCATGTGTGGTGTAAATATCGAACGAGGGTGTAAGTTTGTTTTTGTTCTATTAATGGACCCGCTGCTTCATTTACATCCATATAGTACTACAAGGATCAAAGCTGCTTCCGAGTCCGTCACAAAGCTGTGGCTCTGTCCTCACGAACATTAGCCAAAGCAGAGATGCAAACGTAAACGGTGAGCACCTGTATCCCAATAAAATTCAAGGGTAGGATTCTGAATTATGTTAACAGAACAAGCCAGAAGCTTACGCGTGCTGAGTTCTGCTCAAGCTACGTCTCCTCGGACTAACGAGTACCGACCACCCTGCCTCAAGTCCGCATTCAAACTTGGAGAAAGGCAGGTACTCCACTGCTTTCGCATCAACTCCCATGATACTGACTAGAACCAGGAATTCAAATCGAGGTGGTTCAGCCAACGACACGAGCAATGAATGGCTTGTCGACGTCCCAGGGCTTGTACGCTCCGAGATTCGCACAGTGCTCATGGCTGGGAATATTCTGGTTCACGCTGAGAAAACCGCGACGAAAGGGAAAGGGAAGGAGAATGCCTTCGACGATCCATTGCTTCGCAGCAATCCCTTGAATGAAAAGGTTGAACTCCCTTTCGGGGTGCAGGTCCGTATCTTTTCCTATTTGAAAACCTTCTCTCCATCTGGGATACTCAATGTGACGGGTTTCTGCCATCTAGCATGCGGATATTCGGGCAAAACTTGATGGCGGTCGCTTGACGTTCCAAATTTCGAAGGAATTGACGCACCGTACGCCCATTGTCGTGGAAGACCTTGATGAAATTGAAGGCTAGACGCAGGAGCAATGATTACCCCCTGAACACTGTATACCTCGAGTACCCAAACATGATCCTTTAGTACACAGCACTAGTTCTTCTTGTGTACATTCCCAGTGTAGCCTTTTTGGCTTCATCTCCCGGTACTACATTTTTCTGTCTCTGTTTACTGTACACAGCCTTGATCTTCCGGTAGGCGAGTAATTGAACTCAAACAGTTTGGCTAATGATGAGAATTGTACAATGGCTAGTTATGACAGCACAACGACAAGACACTCTTCATTGCAACGTCGGCGGTGATGCCCCGCTTCCCATCATCACCCACGCACCCTCACTCGTTACATCATCCACCGTCAAGAAAATGGTGGCAGGACCAGGGGGGTATACCCTCCCATTAGGCGGTGTCGTAAACGTGAGTAGATTCCTACCAGGAGAGATGGTAGCGTCCATGAATACCAAGCGGGCGCCAGCGTGGAAGGCATGAGTAGAGAATCCGAGATCCATGAGGGAAACTAAGAAGAACATCGATCAGCACCTGCGTCGTCCAGATTTCGCCTTGCGCATATGAGATTGGCATACCTTTGATATCCTTCGCACGCAGCCCTCGCGGAATGGAGATTGGAACGCTAACTTTCTGCCCGAATGCCAACTTCTTTGGGACGCTCACCAACTTCGGCCTCTCCGCATTCATGAACGGCGGATCCAACGTCTCCACCCTGAACTCGCTCGGGAATTTCACCCCCGTCATCGTCGTATTCCCATTGGGGTTGCTTCCTGCGATCAAGAAGTTGCCTTGCGGCGTCAGTGTGATACTGGAATGATACATGCGCGGGATGTTCGTCGTAGGCATGCCCTTGTTGCTGATCCGACGTCCAAGCGGAAGTGACGGAGTGTACAAAGAAGGCGTCAAGACAGCGTTGTCGGCATTAGACCCTCCCACTAGGTCGGCGACCGAGCCGATCGCAGCGAATCCCGTGCTTCCACCGTTGGCTATGAGGATTTGCCCGTTGGGTAGATGTAGCAGTTCGGGCATCGTCCGGCCCTCCAGCATTTGCTCGACCTGCCACCCCGCCTGGATGCCTTCCTCTGTAAGCTTGATGCGCGAGCATTGGGATGAGGCGGGTGTTTGTGTGGAGAGGAGTCCAGAGTCGATGGTGTCGGTCGCAGTTCCGCCGCAAACGAGGACTTCGGGAATGAAGTCTGGCGGAGAGAGGGGGAGGAGGATCGCCGAGCCATCGATGGGATTGGTGACTCGGACATTGTTGGGTATATCAGGGAGGATAGTTTCGGTGTTGGCTTCGATATCATATATAATCGACTGGTTATTCGCTACCATGAATACGCGGCCGTCGGGTAATGCGAATATCCTATTCCCAATGCGCTAGTGCTAAGACGGTGGTATGATCATGGAATAATCTGAACGTACCTAGGGAATAAATTCGCAGGAAGACTACGTTCAAGGAAAGGCGACGGCCTGGGTGCGCCCTCTTTCTTTGGAAAGAACTCGAAGGAGTTCACTGGGTCGACATTGTAGAAAGGCGTAGTGACATGTGTGCCTCCGACGATCATAAGGCTTCCGTCGAAAATCCGAATGGATGACGCATACCAGCGTCGCTCGAAGAGATGATGTGTTTCCAAGTTCTCGAATAGGGTGCAGTCTTCGCCAGTGGGTGACAAGCATGGTTCGAAGATACGGATAGCTTGATTACCCGCGTTGACAACTCCAGCTCCTGAATCACCTCCGACGCTAACCTGTAGAAAAGAAAGACATGGGTTAGAGGATGCGTCGGGCACTAAGTGATCATGCCGTATTACCATGCTACCATTGCTCAGAAGCGCGCCGCTTCCGCAGAATGTATTGGAAATCACGTTGAGGGGCTTGACGACAGAGCTTGTCTTGAGGTCCCAGAGTGCGCCCAAGGCCGAGTGATTGTTGAACTGTAAAGGATCAACGGATGGTCGGTTGAAGAAAATCGTAAGGGTCGGCGACACGACAATGGATTCAAGGGCTACGATTCCGCTTGTCGCTTCCTTGAGATTGAAGCTCCATTGCGGGGCGCTCGGAGCCGCCGATGATATGGTAGAGAGAAGAGAAAGCGCGGGGATGAAGTAAGATCGCCTCATGCTGGAACGCCTCTTTGGAGTGTCTAGACTCGTTCGTTACTGCAGGATTATATAGTCGTGTTCCATGAGAGGAAGAAGATGGATATTGGCGCGTCGATGGGAGTTACGAGGTCAAGTGGGCGCGTCGAATAGTTATTAGCCGGTCGCGTTGACTCATTCTCCAGCTATTCGTTGGTCATCTCTCCCTCGAGCTGGTGCCAAGACCATCAGTGCACGATGCTCATCTATTATTCTGAGGCAACAAAGCCTCACCGTCATGGAAAGCATCCAAAAAGTACCACACTCGTGGTATGAGGGCGATGAGCTCCAGTCATGCGCCTGACCGGTATAGCAAGGCGAAGAGGCGAACTCTCCAGAGAGGTGGATCCGGAAGAGATCATCGCCGTAGCCGGTGGATCATAAGCAACAAGACCTTCCTTGTTGATGGGAGTAGCCAAGCCCCTGCGAACCATCTGTGGGAAACGCTTTGGAGAGCTGATAAGGGCCTAAATCCGAGTGCAGCCTGATGGATGACCGCAGAGGTAGACCGCTTCTTATTCCTGGATGTGTTCGCGCCTATGAGGTGCTACTTGACAAGACCGTATTTGAGCTGATGATGGTCGTTATCGGGGACAAACATGACATGCCAGAAGGCTAAAAGTCCAATGATAGAACCGATGAGATGAGGTTACTGAATATTTCAACTGTGCCTCAAGGACGTACACCAACTGTCGATATTGGCCTGAATGTAACGAATCTTGGAGGGCGGTTGTTTCAGAGCTATGAGTGGTCTAGAGCAGGCTGTCTGCAAGCCTTCTGAGAAGGCACCCAGCAGCGACGCCGAATGACTGTCAAAGGCATCTACACACAAGAATACCAGTGCCGTAGCACTACTTGGCAAGCCCAGAGATGACCTGGATCACAAGGATTTCTCTGTTATAGCAAGCAGAGTAGATCCACACAGCAGCGTCCTGGACGGTGCACTGTTCATTGTACAAGTACTTACGCCGTGGAGAACGGGCCAAGAGGAAGGTAGCTACCCCTGGAGTCATCAGAGTATGGTACAGCTTCCAGGTGCCTCACATCCTACTCGATACCTCGCGAAGAAGGCATAGCTGTCCGCATTCACGACTGCACGATCCGGGGAAGCGTGTGCCAGAGCACGGGCGAGGTGGGCACCATAGAACTCCCACGTAAAGGCGTTCGTCCCAGCTTGGTTGTACCCAGGCGGGAAATGGCTCGCTTCGTGAATCAGAGTGGCCGCCTGAGATGATCCATAATCAGCATCGTGGTCTAAATCAAGAGGCAGAGGGACATCACCCTTTCGTTGTCGTCATACTTCCAGAAGAGAGGACACAGTTTGACGACCGATCGACTGCAAGGTAGCACATCAGGTATTGGGGAACAAATTCGTAGAACCCGCACTTACTTGCCGGGGTTGACGAAAGCGTGTATTAGCGGTGCCAGCAAACCGCAGGCCGGGTCACACTCGTACGTCCAGTCTTCAAAATGGACATGCCTAATCGCAGCCATACGCCCAATTACCTCGCCGAATCGTGCCTGTGTGTAGGCGCCGAACCATATTGTGATTCCTGTCGATATTGTCGAGGTAACTGTGAAAGATAGATCAGGAGTGTCTCGCTGTCGAAGCATGCGCAAACCATACGTCAGCGATTCGAGGGCCCAAGCTTGCGCAATCGGGATAACATTGGAGATGGTCCGCTCCTGGTCGGCGGTGCAGTGCGAGAAGGTGATTTGGTCGGTTGCCGCAGGAGCGTCGACACTGAATTCCTGAGCAGATGTCAGGAGTCCACCTGAGAACACGATGCTCAGCAATCATCGAGGCCGTAACGAAACGGTAGTACCACTCTGGGGCGGCGGCAATGCTGCTACGAGGGACGAGCTAGTCAACAGACAGAAGACAGCAAGTCGAGTGAAGCTCGCCATTGAGTGAGTGCAAGAGAGGGAACAAGGCTTGCAGCTCGAACAACTTGCCGGTGCACCATCCACAATTTATTCGTGTGTTGCATTTGGGCTTTAGGCAAAATCAGGATAGGATAGTTTTCGACAGCTTGCACCCGTCGACGACCTTTGCCATAACAAGTCGACAACGGCCAGTCGTGGAGTTGGCAAGACTCGGAAAAGAAGCCGACCGACGGGGAGTTGATCCCGCAATCATCCCGTCAGTGCGAAGGCGCACCGAGTGGAATGGAGAAGTGTGGCAGCTAACACTAGTGTTCCGTCAACAACTTTTCCCCAGGGTTACTAACATGTTAGCAACTTGGAGGCCGTCGAGGGTGTTGTTAACGATGTTATTAACATGTTATTAACACATGTGACTAAACAGGGGCTACCGTCTAATTGAACGACCAAATCACTGCACCATTGGTGTCCAGCTGAAGAGGGGCCTCCAAGACTCTAGGTTCTCTATTGATAGGACCATCGTCCGCAAGGAGATCCCGTAGCTCTGGCAAATCAAGGTCGACTTCAGCTCCTGCTGTGATGACATCCGATGGGACAGACATCAAGTAGTCTCCCATGTCAGACTCGGTGCCGGACTCACATGAGTCTTCTTCTGAGTCTGACTCAGTCGCAGAGTCCACGTCGTTGCCGGGCTTCAAGGCGACCTGAGCATGGGGTGTATGGGGATCTTCGAATAGGGTGGCCTTCATATCACGAAATTTGACCGTTGGTCGGTTCATTGGTTTATAGTCCTGAACCCTTGCCAACACGTCTACTACCGCGAGAAGCCCTGCCCCTCTTTCACGTAGCTTGAACGGAATCTCGCCAGGCTGCCTCCCTCTCGGCGCAAACGACACCTCCAAATCACGATTCAGTACTGATTCACTGGCTCCGAATTCAGCCAGTTTCTCGGGATCAGGTTGCCAGTTGCGGAATTCGTGATGTTCGCATCCTTCGGGTAGTGAGCTTGGGAGGAACTGAATGAGTGTAGACAACTCCTGTAGATAATTATGAGTATTCATGCTGTATGCGAGCCCCAGAATATGAGAGAATATCACAGCGTTCAAAATCCAACAAAAATCAAATATATATTCAGGAACACGCCACTAGTACCCTATGTTAATAACTCATGAGTTCTGACCTTTGAGTATCTAACGTTATTAACCGTTATTAACCGCGTTATTAACTACTTAGTTATTAACCACTGGGTTGTTGACGGAACACTAGCTAACACCGTTAGTTCTGGTTGTCCCTAAGCGCTCACTGACTCGGACGATCCCGTGTTGACTTAGCATGTAAACTTCTGGACTTGGTACAGCGAGTCTACTGACTGGGCTAGTGGCTGGCGCTTTCTTTCGAAGAAGCTTGCAAACTCCACGACTCAGGGCCGTTACCGACTTGTTATATGCAAGGCGCACAATCTGTGCAAGCTGTCCAGGACCGTCCTATGCCGATTTCGCTTCGAATCCAGGCGCGGAAATGCATATAAAATGTGGACGATAGGAAGAGGCGAGCAACAAGTTGTCGAAATCCTTACTCGCACTCAATGGCTGGCTTCACTCAACTCGCACTCTTCTGCGTTGTGGCTATGTTAACTGCTTCGCCATTCGCGGTGGCACTGCCATCGACAAAGAGTAGTGGTATTATTTTGTGGCCACTGCTATACTCACCTGCTGACCGCCTGTTTCTAGGTGATCTCCTGACCTCTGCTCAAGAGTTCAATGTCGACACTGCCACGGCGACAGACCAGATCACATTCTCGCATTGCACTCCGGCCCAGGAGCGGACCATCAGCGACGCCATTCCAATTGCTCAACGCTGGGCCCTGGAAGCGGTGACGTTCGTTTCATGCAAGAGATTGAGTGTCCCGAGCCTCGCTTAACAGAACACAGCTACCTCAACAACATCGATGGGAACGGCACGGTAGCCACCGACGCTAGGTACAGGATATGGTTTGGCGAGTACACGCCAGCGCGGTTCAAAAATGTGTTGATCCGTGCGGCTGCACTCAGGACGGCCCATTTTGACCACTGGAGGTACGAATGCACCCCGGACTGCGGGCTGATGTCGGCACTGACGCACGCGTTCGTCCTTCGCGCGACGTAAGTCATGTCTAGTCACCTTGTTCCCGCCTGATATACGCTCCCCGATAGCCCGTCCATTGTCAATCTATGCCCGCTCTTCTGGAAGTACGACGCCGACGAAAGGGTAATTTTGTTTCTAGTTTCACTCGATGTGGTGCTGATTGTGACTGGGTGACTCGGAAGGCGGCGACGCTGATCCACGAGGCGAGCCACTTCAGCCCGGCGTGGGGCGAGGTTGGGACGAATGCGTATACATGGGAGTTCTACGGAGCGCGGCTCGCACGCGTTCTTGCGCATACCTCCCCCGATCGGGCCATCGTAAACGCGGATAACTACGCCTTCTTCGCGAGGTATAGAGTTGGATGCGAGGCACCCGGGAGCTGTGCCATCCTGTGACGGCTCGACGGGGCTAGTATTCCCTCTTGCTCTACTGTCTGGCATGTACGCAAGCAAATAACATGTGGTCATTGGACGGCTCCGGATGCGTGCAAGCGAAGAATGCCGTTGCGACTGATTTAGGATCTAGATTCGTTGTGGCCCTGGGATACCTGTGCCAGTTAAGAAGCTCCGCGATGCTGGTATTCCGAGCACTCGGCGGAAGGCTTGTAGAATTCGATGACTCTTCAATGCCGCCATCGTTATAGGACATGGCCAACACCAGGCCGGCACTCGGCTGCATGTTTAGTTCATATGCATGGCTCGTGTGTCCAAATTCTTTTCGCCGTCACCATGCCCTTGTTCGTTCCATTATTCCTCCACCGCTTCCTCTGAAGGACAGTGCTATCTGCACCATCTCCGATGCACCGTTTGGTCGGCGGGACAAGTACGCAGATGCCAGACGTGCTTACTCCTTCCATTGACGTTTCAAAGTCTTCGACGATTTGTCAATGGGCGATCAATTTTTGTGGCGATCATTCAATTGGGGTATAACCTGGTACGATCATCCCACAAGAAGGTCGCTCACTAATGGGACTCAAAGATATCGATGAGTGCTTCGAGCCTGCTGCATCCCATGGCTACGACGGCGCAGGGGCACTGCTGGCTTGCCATACGGAAAGTGTGGCCTGCTGAGTACTGAACATCACGCTCTGCTATTTATATTCATTGGGCACGAAGCCGTGAGTCGATCTGAGGATAAGCGTCTCAGCACCACCTCCATGGCTAAGCATGACACTAAGTAGATGGCTCTGATGGACCTCCGAAAAGCAGTGTACGTACTTGCCATTCAGCTCGCGCGTGAAGACCATCTGACCACCCCCGCTTGGGCTTTGGCCTAGATACAGCGCATGTTCTGCTGGGTTGCCTCTTCCACCCGCGACTCAATCAGAGCCTGCCAATACTACAGATGCCAATGCGGGCACAGTGCGGGATGAACACGGCCCTCGTAATATTTTAACCGGGCAGGCGTCAAGGCTTGCACCAATCAGCATGCAGGCACTCGGGATCGAAGGCAGTCTATTGTTGCCGCCAGGACTTCGCTGCTAAATTCAGCGCACGGTGCTCAAAGACTGCCGATGCTGATTAACGACACCGTTTGTTTTTCCTTCACTCGCCACCGTTGACCGACATGCAGGAGGTCGACTTCCATTTCTCGGTGCGCACTTCACATGGATGTTCACCAAACCCGCTCTACATGGCTCGGTCGGCACATTTCAACGAGCTTCTTATGGTAGATTAGTATTGCCGTACCAGATCCCAAACGTACTTAAGGCAACGCCCCGCCGACGACTACTTCATCAACACACAACTCCTCTCATTTCAACATGTCCGAAGCCGAAATCATCGACGCTATTCGACACTTGCAGGAGCTCCAGGCCGGCGACTCCTCCGACAATTCAGAGACCCCGCGAGAGTACATCAATCAGCTCACTCCGCCTATTGGCACCTCTTTTTTCAAACGGTGGGTGTACGCTCTACAAAAAGTTTTCTCTTCGACCGCTACCACCATAGAGTTCTTTACAGACGCTGACCTGGAAAGTCGATATATACACCTACGTTACAGGTGCTAGGCCAGATCAGCCGCAGTTTGAAGCCCAAGGAGGCTCTGTGATGGTCGTCATCGTTCACTCAGGCCATTTATTGTTCGATAGTAGGCATGGTTGATCTATGTATCGAGTCAACGCCCCCACGTCGGTGGCAGCACAGAAGTAGCTACCTCCCTCCTGTAGTGGCATCAAGAATGGTGACCATCGGAATTGTGAGCGGCCCTTCCTAGTATGCGCCCCTACGATATACTCACATTCTGTCGCAGACACTGTGGCATACCAGGAGGCCATGAACCTGTTCAACAACGGAGGCAACGGTACCCTCAGCTTTGACGCGAAATACAAGGAAGATTTCTCGCGCAAAGACCCCCTGACTGGATTTACGCTGCCAGGTGGCGTTGAGTTAGGCACGGAATTTGAGACGGTAAGAACCTGGGATGCATGCATACCTCGCCTGGAACTCAGTCAATGTTTTCTATGCATAGGATGACACAGATCTACCCAGCTACAACATTGAGGGTCTCTATCTTCCCTGCTAACACCGTGGATGCCTTCCCGGCGAAGTTGTGTGAGTCGGGGTCGCTATTTACGAGCTATTGCAGAGTTCCAGCATCCTTAGCTTTGAAGCAAATTCAGCTTGGGTCCCACCCGACTCTTTAGAGGTGAGAATGCCTTGTCCACACGCCCCGTTTGACTCTTGCTTACTGACATGTGCTAGTTCCCCGTGAATAAAAAGGTAGAGATAGAGATAGATGTCAATCATGGCGTTTGATGGGGCAACGATCATTATGTTCCAATGCTAGTCATATGTGCTCGCACTGTACATATTAGATTTATTCTGGCTGTTGCTCAATTCGGGCAACAAATTCGCTCTTTGTCACGCTAGGCCCGGGTAGCATCTCATCCGCCGAGATCGACGTAGGCTAACTTCAAGTGTAAAATATGGGCTACCTACAGCTGAGAGATAGTTACGCGACCGTTGAACGTTGAAAGCCCAAACCTAGAAGGTTTGATGTCTTCTTGCTGTAAATCCCTAGGCCCCTTCTGCGTGCTAACTAGGGCAATGCGAGTTCGCTCAATTGCGTTGTCCCGTGGGCGCATTTGAAGTAACTTAAAATACGGGATGTTATCATTCGAGTTATAAAAGGAGAATGCCTGTAGGACCACAAAAGAAATCGTGGAAAAGTGGATAGGTAACCTCTAGAAAAGGTAAGATATTGAAGCTCCGCCAATTCTTTTTTCGTTGGCTTGACCGCACGCGCCATTTGGCTAGACCGCATCTTCACCTCTACCACTACGACCACCACCACCATATCGTCCTCCTCGAATTTGCAGACAGATTGCAAAGCGAACTTCTCCCAGAAATGTCATACAAACCCACCATTCGTAGCCAGCAACAGCCTCCAGACCAACCACAACCAGAGAACTCCAAGTACCGCGCCCAAGCGAAACAACTACAGGAATTGTTCCCGTCTTGGTCGAACGAGGGTGGGTCCATCCTTTCTCTTGCCCTAGAAAGCCGTTTTGCTCACTGAAAATCTAAATTCCGTTGGTGCCTTTGTAAATTCGCGCTCGTGACATTACTTTGGGGACATAAAGACCTACTCTCACTACTCGTCGAAGTCACCGGGGATGTAGAACTTGCTGCAACGCGGATTAGTGAGGGTGAGTTCCAGCCTTTTGCCAGCTTTCAGCTTGTCATCGACGTTCTGTGCCATACTTTTCAATCGCGGAAGGTCACGCCGAGCAGTGGGGTTCCGTTACTCGCAAAAAGGAAAAGAAGGTTTCGATATCTGGCCAACCCAAAGATGCCGGGTTCTCCTCGCCTCGAGGAGGCAGAGGCGGTCGTGGTGGAGGAAGAGGCGGTCTTTCAGGCAGAGGCAGCCCGGCGACAAGGGGACGTGGTGGACCTCCCCGTGGTGCTCCCAACGGCCATGCTGGACGCTCCGGTACTCCAAGAATCAGCTCTCCAGCCCCTCATCAACCCGCCGCCTCATCAGCATCAGAGGCGCAGCCGGACGGCGACGCGAAGGACAAAGGCGCCGTCGATGGGCAAGTCGCTGAACCTGCAAATGGCCGGGTCACTGGAGCTGAAGCCCCCAGCGTAAACGGAGCTTCATCTTCTACATGGGGCGCGAAGCAAGAAGCGCCGGATCCGACCGCACACGTAAACAGTGCTGCAGCTTCGTCGCATGTTCTCCCAAAACCCACCAAAACCCCCGCGACGTCGAAGATGTCGTGGGCGCAAATAGCACGGTGCGTCGATTAGTGAATTGGTGCAATGAAGCGTTGACGAGTTGTACGCTTTCAGATCACAAGAGAAGCCTGCCCCGCCGCCTGTAGCTCTTGCAGCGCCTGCTCCAATATCTGCGCCTGCGCCAGCTCCGGAGTCGGAAGCAGAGTCAGTACCGCCTCCGGTTTGGGAAGAACCAACGACAGCACAACCGCCAACTTGGGACGATGAGCCGCCATCGATACCACCAGCTCCCGAGCCAGCTTCCGAGGAGTGGCATGAGGAGCCGCAATCGGAATCGACGTCCGCAGAACCTGCACAGGAACCCGAGCCAGAGGCACCGCAGGAAGCGGTCCAAGTTGCAGAACCCAAGCCAGAACCACAGGCGCCGAAGCCGCAAGCCCCCCAACCAACACCTTCCGCCCTCCCTGCGCAAATTCTCCAGCAACAATTGAAGGATCTGCAATCCGGCAATGTCGCGGCGCCTACCGCTGTTGCTACCTCGTCACCCAGACCATCCCAGGCCCGACCTTCTTCGGCTGCCCACCGCGCCAATGCGAAGTTCAAGATCGGGGATCAGCCAGCAGTAGTCATGCCCAGTACCTTCTCAGGCGGCGTCGAAAAGATAGGCATGCAGTTTGGTAGCCTCAGCTTGGGAGGAGATGCCTCGGAAGCACCGGTGTAAGTTGCACAAAGTGCATCAACTGTCCTCTTGCTAACGATATGATTGTATAGCAGTGACACCCAGGCGCCTGAACCTGCCCGCGTTACTGAAGTATCCGCACCAGCCCCCGAGCCCGAACCAATCCCAACTCCTGCCCCCGCCCCCGTTGCTCAGGCTCCCGAACCGCCTGTGCAGCCCACACCAGCACCGCCCGCACCGTCCGCCCCAACACCCACGTCGATATCCTCATCAGCTCTGTTCCAGCAGACTCTGACGCAACGGCAAACCCCGCCACAGATACCTTCCTCGCAGTCGCTCGCTACCTCCGTTTCTCAGCCGATTATATCGTCGAGTTCGGCTGCCGCTTCACATCCATCCGCGCCTGCGGCTGTAGCATCGCCCGCTCAGCAATATCCCGCCCAAGCAATCCCCCAGTCCTCGATAACCCACCATCTCCAACAGCAACAGCAACACGCGCTTCCTCAACAGATCCAACAGCAAGCTAATGCTCAGCAGCAGCATCAATACTCGCAACATAGCTTCTCAGCTCACGCGGACCCTCAGCCAAATCAACTGCAACAGCAACTGCCTCAATCCCAGCACCAGCAACCTCAAGGCGCGGCCAACGCGGCGGCGGCGGCCAGTCATAACACGTACTTCAGAGGCAATGCCGATCCGTTCTTCCATACCCCTACGCCGCCTGCGCCTCAGGCGCAGGATAGTCCGTATGGTGCATTTGGTCAACAGCTGGGACAGCAGATGCAACACCAAGCCCAAGCCTCCCACGTTGGCGCATTTGGAGCCGAGTATGGTTACGGCGAGAGCCCAAGAGTGCGAAGTCCCCTTTTTGCACGTACCTCGATGATGCTAAATGACGACACGTTTAGGGATTCTATGATTCCTACGCTCAACAATCTGGGTTTGCGTCCCGCAATCCTTTGGGTCACGACGACATGAAGGCGCTTCCCGGTGGCCAGCAGCAACCAGCTGCGAGTGTCGGATTGTCCGCTTCTGCTTCGCAGAGTGCGCAGCATGCTGCATCATCGCAGACCGCCCAGCCCCCGGCTGCTACAGGCCAGGCTCCGCAACAAGGCTACCCTCCGCCTCTTCCCTACTACTACCAACCGTACCCCCAAAATCAGTACTATAGCTCCCCGTACAATTCTGGCTACGGCGTGCCAAACTACGTCAAGTACCCCGCGATGTTCGCATCTGCCCCCGCTCCCGCATCCGCACCCTCGCCAGCGACGAAGCAACCTGGCAGCGTGCAACCTCAGAGCAACCCATATGGCCAGGGTCTATACACGCAACACCAGCAGCATCCCTCAGCTTCGTACGACGATATGGGCTACCAGCACCACACCCAGCAACACCAGCCGCATAGCTTGGGCGGCGGACTACCTGCGAATGAATACAATAAGCCGTTATACGGGGGCCAAGGCAACTTTATGGGTCTTGGGCAGTCGACAGGACCGTCAGCAGGCGTCCGTAACTCCACCGGTGGCTCACCCGAAGCCGCCTACAAGCCATACGCGCCCAAGGATGTCAATAACGGTGTAGGGACTGGCATGGGTGTGGGACAGGGTATGCAGGCCGGTCGTGCTAGTGTCCAAGGGCAGCAGCCCAACCAAGCCGGCCAGAGTCAAGGGCAAGGACAACCTCAGCAGGGTCAAAGCGGATTCTACAATGTCAATCGTTACGGCGGTAACGCCGCTGGCGTAGGTGGCGGCGTCGGGGGTCCTCAAGGCCAGGCTGCTCACCACCTACACCAACCCCAAGGGCAGGGCCCGCAGACTCATCTCGGCTACCCCCAAGGCGCCTCTGACGGTAATTTCTACTCGTATCAGCCCAGGCAACAGGGATATTGGCAGCAGTAAACCCCGTTCATACTCTACCTATGCGCTCCGGTGTATAACTTCCTTGTCGCCATATTGCTTTTCTTTGTTTCTCTCGTCTCGTCTCATATCTGTTTGTCTTGTGTTTGCTTGCCTTGTCTCGCCTCATGCTTAGCTCCAGTTCTTGGCGACCCGTTCTCTTCCTCCTGTTCCACTCCCTCCTCAGTTGCACTGAACTCATGCAAATCGTGTACGCTTACTGCTCATTGATGATATTTCTGACCAACGCGGAAGAAGTGCGCAAGCCTGAAGTTGAGGACGCGCGATTGTGGGTGTTGTACCAAAAATGGTTTGCTTGCCCTATTTCCGGTCTCATGCTTAACTTCCAAGTTCCTGTTGTAAGAATCTTTGTAAATGGAGACCGATGCTATATTAGGGCACACAAATCGCTAATATCAAACTCCACGGTTGATATCCACCTCCACTTCGACCTTTTTGTTAGCTGCGAACTAGAAAGGATTAACGAATATGATATGGCAAGATGAGGCCAACTTACTCCTAAATTATCACCCAAAATCCAAGCTGAATCCGCTTCGAACGCTTTGAGGTGTTAGATATTGGAGGTCAGAACGTGCCTCACTCATACAAGGCCATGACTCACAGAAATTCACCGGGAAGGCATCCGGCGCGTAGGACCGGAAAATGGAGACTCCAGCAAGATTGAATGCAGGGAGATCTGTGTTGTTCTGTGCGAGTCTCCCTGCATGAGACTACGCCAAGTGAATACTAGGCCATAACCTTACCGATTCAAATTCGGTTCCGAACTGTACACCATTCGACAGCGTAACCCCGGTCAGTGGATCCTTGCGCGAGAAGTCTTCTTTGTACTTGGCATCGAAGTTCAGAGTACCATTGCCCCCGTTGTTGAACATATTCATGACTTCCTGGTACGAGATGGTGTCTCGAGGACGGAGTCTGAACAGCATGGTCGCGCAAAATTCGATGAAACTTACAATTCCAATAATCTTCGTTTTTGATCCCACTCCCTGTGGGAGGCAGCTGCCTCTGCGAGACCACAGACGTAGGGGCGGTCACTCGATAGATAGAGCGGCCCTTCCTGGCATCGAACGACAGGTGTCCAGAATGAACCATGACGACCATGACTGACCCCCCATTGGCTTCGAACTGCTCCTGATCCGGCCTGGCACCTGTGACATAGGTGTAGATGTCCACTTTCCAGGTCAATGTTTGTACCAGAACTTGAACATCACCCTCCGGCATGCTGATAAGCTTGGCGTAGAACCTTTCATCAGCAAACAGGGTAACAGTTTGCCTAGTTGTCCCAAAGTAACGACCGTCAGATATGTGCGCTGGCCCGCAGATAGTGCGCTCACCGTTTGAAGAACGAGGTGCCAATCGGTGGAGTCAGCTGGTTGATGTACTCTCGTGGAGTCTCTGAGTTGTCCGTGGAGTCACCAGCCTGGAGCTCCTGCAGGCGATGAACAGCGTCGACGATCTCATTGTCAGACATGTTGAGGGGCGAGGGTGTTGAGTGTTAGTGGAATTGTGCTTGAAGCTCACCTTAAGTACGTTGGAGAGCTGGCTTGGGAATACTGTTTCTCCACCCAAGAAGCCCGTCGAACGTGTCCTCGGGCTTGGTGAACATCCATGCGAAATACATACCATGAAACGGTATCTGCAATCCCACTTTACCCCGCAGCCAACGAACGGTGCCGAATAGAGCCCGGAGGACTACCGTAGCATTGAACAGCATCGGGGGCCTTTGAGGGCCGCACACTGGATTTGGAGCTGATGCCTTGACTTGATGGCAAAAATAGACAATGTTCTGCCGCGAGCACCGTGTGCTCCGACTTACATTGCTATGTTTCCTACGCTTACATCGCGCAGAGCGTCGCCGTGAGTCCTGCAATCTTGAATATTTCGCTGTCGTCCTTCGAAGTGACACTCGTTTACGAGCTAGGAAGTAGTCGTGAAAGACCCCGCAGATGCTTATCTTGGCAGTGTTCGCCCCAACGGCGACTACCCAGGCCGATACCCGATGGTTGGAGTTAGAGAGGTGTATCAAACTTCTCTCCAATTCGGTACCGTAAGAGAAGACCCATATCGCTGATGGGACGAGTATAGGACGAGGCACCTATGTTTTCATGGTGACGTGCGCGAAGTCGTTTGTATCATCGTTTTGATCATCGTTTTGACGAGAGGTATAATCGTCTAAACCGCCTGGGGCACAGAGCACTTTCAACAAAGACTGGATGATGAAAGGAATCGACAGATTCATCTGACACGTCGAAAACAGCCCGACGATCATTTTATTTTTTTGCTTGCATACATGCGAGTCGAGAATGGTTCTCCGTGCTCAGGACGGCTCGATCGGAGGAGCTATGCAAGGGCATGAGTGAGGTGGGCACCGTAGAACTCCCATGTGGACCAATTGGTTCCTGTTTGGGTGCCTCAAGGCGAGACATAGCTCGCTTCGTAGATCAGAGTTGCCGTTGCTCAGTTTTCCAGTCAATAAACGAGAGCGGGGGGGCATCACCGCTTCGTTGTTGTCCAGAACGCGAGACACACATTAACGAGGGAGGGTCTACGCGGCGGGGACAGCAGCACCTAAGTTCTACGAGCGGTCAACGTAACGATGTGAGCTTACTTGCTTGGGTTTGACGAATGCGTGCACCAGCGGTGACAGCAAACCGCGGTCTGGGGTGCACTCGTACGTCCAATAGCTATAACACCGTCCTAATCGCAGCCATGCAGCGAATCACTTCACCGAAATGTGCCAGGGTATGCTCGCCAAACCAAATCTTGTACCTAGCGTCGGTCGCCGCCGTGAGGAGCGAATTCATCAGTCACATCGTATCGTTGTATCCTGAACAAAGGGTACGCCGTTGATTCAAGGGCCCAACCTTAGGCAATGATGATGGCGTCCGTGATCATCCGCTCTTGATCTGGAGTGCAAAGAGAGAAGGTGACTTGGTCGGCTGCTGTAGCAACGCGGACGTCGAGTTCTTGGGGCAAAGATCTATAGACATTATCTACAAATATAACAGTCAGCAGACGCGTATATTCTACGGACGTACCTCGTTTAGTAGATGGCAATGCCGCAACAAGAAATGGGCCGGTCATCATAACCGCAAAGCAGAAGAGCGCGAGTTGGGTGAAACAATGCATTGAGTCTACACAAGGGCAAGTATGTGAGTCGCCATCCGGAGAACTTCCACTCTACCTCTTGCTACCGCGAATATTTTATACGCATTTCATGGCCTGGATTCCGAGGAATGGCCTAGGATGGTTTTAGACATCCTGCACTCACGAACCGACTTGTAGTACAGTATATAGACTCGCTGGTGTCGTCGGCTCGAGCCCCAGACCTCGGAAAAGCGCGTTGCTAGCAGCTTACTCGTTTGTCGATTTATGTAACTCGTGGAATTTCGTGAAGAGTGTCCTGCGAAGGGGGAGGGAAATTTGAATAACGCTGAGGAAAGGATAATCATGATTCACGATGCGCTGAGGGAATGAGAACGTCGCAACCTCTAGAGAGAAGCAAGGGAGACCGTAAATTTTGGTCCTTATAAGTGGGTATCGGTGGTATTACGGCCGGCGTATTTGGTTAGCATACGCAACTGTTCGCGGTCTAAGACTCAACGATTGGGAACCATTCGCTGCGAAATTGGATCAACTGCGGTTTACACAACATACGGTAGGACCTACATCAGCACGGGTTGATAGCAGTTGAAGCTCAGTGTCCGGCGAGGGGCTAGTGCGGAGATAGGTTCGTTCGTTGAAGAGTGATCACTATCTCTATGAAAGTATGGATGATCAGCAATACTATTCAAATATGATACTCGCCTATATTCTTGCACCTCGAACAATCCAAGTCGGAAACTACAGTAGCATGGTTTCTCGAATACTGCCAGAGCGCCACCGATAAGCGCCGGCCTATCTATAAGCACAAACGTGTGGGAAAAATTGTGTAGTAATTGATGTCTATCACTTCCATCAGCTTGTTCAATGCTAATCACACGATCTACACAGTATCTAACTTAGTAACTACATGGACGCGGTATGGTGCGTCGCAAAAGCTCTTATCGTTTGCACTGGCGCCGAAGTACTCTGTATCCTCTGATCCTTTCACTCTAATATAAGAAAGCACGCAAACGAAGCCAGCAACCCGCCAGCAGCAACCTCCCGGGCCCGCCAAACCCCAGTGCAGACCACTATCACTTTGGCGTGATCTCAGACTCGGGACATACTCGAAACTCCGTCCAAATATGGGACCGAGGAAATAGGACTTCCGTCTGAAAGACTGTCCTCCTACGGCGCTCAGGTGATTGCAGCAGTCAGTACTGCTCGTTAAGATGACACGTATAGTAGCTTGATTATCTAGCTATAGTTTCTCTGCGTTGAAATCGCTATTTATTTCTCGGTACGTTCTTCACAATCATTTTGCACGTTTGCTGACATTTCGTTGCATACTCAGGCGCCGCGTATTTGCGCGTTCCTCGTTGTTCACATCCGTCTAATGCCAGATAAACATCTCCGGTCAAGTTTATCAACCATGGCTCTGGCGAATTTACGCGTAGTGCCCATGGTGGTCTCGCACCTCGCAAGCAGATATATAACAGCCTGCCTATATGTCGCTTTCTCGCCACCTCAGCAAGTTCCAGAGTCATGACCTCGACTACGAAACACCCCCTTCCCTCGCACTTCATCCTTCCGGACCTTCTTGACCAATGGCCTTTTGAAACCGAGCCTAATCCCCACCAAGAAATTGTCGACGATAGCGCACGCTGGGTGGAATCCTACAAGGCCTTCAGCCCAAAAGCCCAAGACGCCTTCAACCGCTGTAACTTCGGCATCTTCGCGTCGCTGGCGTACCCCAGATCAGAAGGAACACATTATCGAGCCGCCTGCGATTTGATGAATCTGTTCTTTGTCTTCGACGAATTTAGCGATGCCGAAAACGGAGACGTCGTGCGTCAACAGGCTGCTGATATTATGAACGCCCTCAGGTAAGTTATATCGCATTCATAACTATAGTGACGGTGACTGACGGTGTACTTAGGTACCCTGACAAAATCCCAGCGGGTGGTGACAGTATACTTGGAGCCATGACCCGAGAGTATGATCATACGTTGTGATCATCCACCACCATTCTCATCTTCTATCTTCTGCAGCTACTGGAAGCGGACTCTCGAGGTCTCAAGCAAGTCGTCTGCCGAACGCTTCATCCGCAACTTCGATGGATATACCGACGCGGTTAGGCAAGAGGCTGTTGACCGCGATGAAGGCCGCGAGCGATCGATTGAAGAATATATGGAGCTTCGCCGTGGAACCATCGGCGTTTACCCATCCTTCGATTATTTTCTCCTTGAGGACGACATCCCTGACGAGTATATCGACCATCCCGCCGTTGCAAGCCTAGCTCTGGGGGCGGTGGATATGACAATATTGGCGAATGTAGGCCTAAGATTATGTCCGCTCTAATATCGCCTTGACTTTCTTGCGTAGGACGTATATTCGTGGAACGTCGAGCAGTGCCGCGGGGAGGACAGACACAACCTTGTCGCCGTAGCCATGCGCGAGAAAGGGTTATCGGTGCAGGAAGCCATGGACTACGTTGGGACCATCTACGCTGGTATCCGCGACAAATATGTCAAGGAATTCAACGAGCTTCCCCAATTCCCTGAAAAACATGACAAGCTTGTCAAGGACTACTGCTGGCACATGGGGAATTGGGTGACCACGAATATCAAGTGGAGCCACTTCGGCGAGAGGTACTTCGGGAAGAAGGGCAGAGAAATCTTGAAGCATCGGACGGTGGAGGTGATGCGGCCGTCTGTCCTTGGATGGATCATGCGGAAGTCGTACCCCCTCATAGTGGCGGTGAAGTACGCACCCAGAGAGTACCACTTCATTGTGGCGGCATTCCTCATGCTTTTGTTGGGTCTCTTGAGCGCCCCTTCGAGAGCAAGGATCCTGGGCCTCGATCCGCATTCCTTCTGATCCATCTTCTGCCTCATCGTGCATTAGACACATGGGCAACGACACTGGCATTTTCTTGGTATCTAATTGATCTGATATCATCAATCACCCAAAATGTACTAGGGATACGGAATATATGTTGTCGATAGATTAAATGAGGCTGTTGATAATATGATAAAGGTGGGTACGTATATAAACGATTCATAACCTGGCTGGAGAGACATTACTACAGTCCAAACTGGCCGCGCCAGTTGCTGCCTCGCGTCAAGATACTATCTTCTCTATCGCTTCCAAGCTGATGTTGGGGTTTGTTGCGGTCCCAGAGACAATGTATCTAGCCTGCATAGTAGCGGTGCCAAGGTACGTGACCACATTGGTGTCAGCGTTGGAAAATGCCTGATTCGTGGTGACCTTGGCTTGGATCTATACACATATACACTGTCAGCGGAGGCGAGAGGAGTTTCAGAAGGTCCCAACATTGTCACCATTGCTGACAGATTCGATGTTGTTGAGGTCGAATGCGATGTACTTTCCAGCAGGGACGCTGCCAACCGGTATGCTAGATATGGTGTGTTTCACGACGTATACGGTGCTGTCGAAGACTGCCAAGCGGGAATCAATTACAAAGCGGCGGATCTGGTGTTCATACTGTTCAGCGCAAAATCTGTTATTCGCACTTAGCATCACATACATTGGCACGAGACATGTTCAAGCAGTTTTGGGCGAATTGCATTTGAAGGTCAATGGGGTGATCCAATTGGTGAAACGAAGCATTATCCCGGACACCTTTATATGCGCGTCGAGTTGCCGACCGACACTAAGCGTCACCTTGACATCTTGAGAAAGGCAGTGATCACTACTTCGACACTAGGAATGAAGACCGGAATTCATAACTGAAGATTATGAGACACAAACATAGCCTGAGGTTAGATGGGGCAGTACTGAGCGCCCCTGCCATTTCCCGTCTTCTTGATACATAAAGAATTATCCCCGATTTCGCGACTCGACACCAAGCAGGTTAGCACTATGATCGGAGATTGTTCTGAGTGAGGAACGGAGTACCGCAACGTTGAACTGTTTATTGTTGAGGGGACACATGGTATAGCGAATTAAGATCCTAAAACATTAAGCCGTGAGTGTCAAATCGCGTATTAGTATCTCACCGGGGGGACAACGCCGCCGCCATCTTGCTTCCTCCTTCATCATGTCATGAATACAGTTCTTGGCAACATCTTCTTTTGCATTTCAAAATGGTCCGTGACGCTCGCCGAACCATTCCCATCGACGACAATCTAATGTTGTCTGGAGTTATCTAGAGATTAATACTACTTCCCGAGCTCCGCCGTGTCATCCCCAACAGCGGTTGTAACGTGTTTTGAATGATGGCAGATGTGGCAATTGAAACGCGCCTCAACAAATGCGCCCGCTAGCTCCTAAGCTCCTATGATTCAAGGCGCGTTATCGTAGGCTTTGCCTATACTACCGTCAAAGCCCTCACTGACAATACCTTCATGGCGCAGGCCACATGCATTGCCGTGCTAAGTCAATGAAGCAGCATCGTGGAGATTTCATTGGAACTCGAATCTCCGAGAAGGCCCAAAAGCAAGTCCATGCAGTTTCCTCGTCTATTTAATCCTTCGAAAAAGAGGGGAGACATATTATTTTGCGATATAATACTCCTAAACACCGCTTTACACCGTTAGTCGTTGAGCTCGATCGCCTCAAATGTGATGTTGGGGTTGTTTACATCGCCACTAACGAGGTACCTGGCCTGCTGGTTGGAGGTACTACAGTACGTAACCACGTTTTTGTCAGTATTGGAGACCGCGCGAGTAGTGGTGATCTTGGCCTGGATCTATATCCTGGATCAGTATCGGCAAAAGAGAATTGAAAGGCCATTCACATTGTCGCCATCCTCGAGGCCTATAAGTACGTTGAGGTCAAATTTGGTTAACTTCGTAGCGTCAGCGGGGCCAGCTTTAAGGTTTGTGACTTTGTATTTCAAGGCGTACACAGTATTATTGAAACTTGCGGAGCGAGCATCAATTAGTAAGCGGCTGACCTGTCAGTCGTTCAGCAATCTCCGAGTCTTACTTGAACGATAGTAGAATCACGTACGTGTCCAAGCGACATTTCTGTGGTGTAAATAAAGGCGAGTTCGCTGTGGCAGGGCACCCTATATATATAGTCCCAAAGACGGGTCTGTTAGTAGTCCAAGAGGGCGTAATGGCAGACACAAACGTCAGAATCCATACTATACTCAAGAGTGACATTTACTCGGAGTCTTAGTTAACATGTCATCAGGAAGTTCCTATCACCGGTCAGATCTCTGGAGTCGGAAAGCAAGGTCGCGTCCAGTTCAAAGATCCGATCTATATCATTCTGTCAACACCAGCAATTGAAGCCGTATGGCTATGTACGACTTTGATTTCGTTGTGTTCAGCGCAAGGAATGCCGGAGTTCCGCAATCGCCTGTGATCGGGGGCTGATCGGAGTTGGGAGCGCTAGGAGTACTATCGACATATCTGGGGTGTTCCCTAGAGACTGTTCCAAGCAAAAGAAGCTGTTAGGAAATCACGGCTATAGCAGTTCTGGCGGTTGTCTGATGTGAGTGTAAATATAGGATGAGTGCCATTGAGTGGAGGGTGAGATAATACCCCCGCTGTCCGTCAAATGTATTTGGACTTGTAATTCTCGGCGATGATAACGATTGGTGTGCTCAGGTCCACGGGCATCGCTTCGTATGTGTGCAAGATGGTGTACCCCGGTGATATATTCTCTCCGATTCCCATGTCATAGAAGGACTAGTAGAGTACCCGCTTCTTGGGAATACTACGAGTGGTTTCCATTCATGCCTCAGGCGTTATTGCTCAATTATGGTCAATTAGTACCCAGTGTCAAGCTCATCCACGGCTCAGAATGGTGACCGGCTTGGATTCTACTGAACACGCTGAAGGTGACAACGTGTGGGATCGATACACGCAAGCAACAGGCAAGGCCAAGCTTGGGCGAGATCTAGAAGTGCAAGCGTGAGTACAGAGACCTCCTAGATGGCTGCGTTGCTAACAAGCTGTGGTCGCTTCTTTCGACCATCTACCTCTCCGTCGGACACAGTTGCGCCTCTCCGAGCCAGCCTGGATATATGAAGGGAGTACGGTGGCGTGCGCCAAGCTCTCTACATTGTTGATGCTGCACAATAAATACCAGCTCTATTCCGACTGAAGTAGCGGCTGGGACTGGAAGTCAAATCACAGTCTTTCCAACGTACTTCACCTTCGCCATGCTACGAAGTGCCCTGTCTGGGTGTTTCTCTCGCCATAGATCTGCGGTGCTGTATTTATTCCTGATGCTTGCCTCTCGCTCCCACATATGATTTATGCATTTTGCTCCTGTGTTCGAAGAATTCAACTATCGTTCTCGGTCATTACGGAGTAGTGTCACATAAATTCGCATCATTCATTGTTTAAAACTTGACTAATAACAGTGTGAACCGTCTTTGAAGGTTAACGATCAGGCCCGACTCTTTGACAATACCCTGCCCACTCCCCAAGCCTTCGCAACCGATGTAGGGCTGGGCTCATTCTTTGTTCTCGACCTTGACGAACTTGATGACAGGGATCGTGGAACTACCCTCGATGCGAAACACGGCCTGCTGGTTGGAGTTGCTGGAGTACTCGATGACATTTGTGTCCTTGTCGCTGACTTCCTTGGATGTGGTGATTTTGGCCTCGAGCTGTAGCCCACGTCAACATTAGTGATCTGCAAATAGAATTAAGGCAGCAACTCCTACATAGTCGCCTGCTTTGAGGCCCAAGATATCGTTGAGTTCAAATTTGACGCGAGTCCCCCCCCTAACTGGGCCAGCAGCGAACTCGTTGATTTGACTCTTCACAACGAAGGCCGAGCCGTCCCAATTCACATGGGTAGTGTCGAAAACGAAGCGGCTAGCCTGGGTTGAACGCTTCAGCACTATGCTCAGTCGAGAGATCTGTTCGGAAATACGCACGGTTCCACGAGACATGTTGGAGAAAGTTGAAGATGGATTCAGAGTTTACTCGAGGTGATGATCCTGCTGGGCTCGAGGTGTGTATAGTACACCTTTTATACATGCGAGACGTTCTAGTTCACCATCGATTTGTTTCCCAAGGAGCAATTCCATTGCATGGGACGTACTAGCAACTTTGAACCACTGAGGCGCAACCCGGCCCCTAAAAATGGGTGATGATGTGAAAAACTGCTATGAAGCATCCGGAGAGATCTCATCGCCGAGTAGATCGTGTCGCATACCCTCTTCTTAAGTGCTGAGAAATGTATAGTGAGAAGAAAGAGGGTGCGCTTCTGCCCGAATGATCAATAGCATGCGCTTGGTACTTGCCATAAACTGACAATAACGCCTGAGCAAGTGTTCGTATGACATGGGAATTGCGATATGTAGGAGATATTATATCACCGGCGAATCTTGAGGCTGAGATGGTACACAAAGGATAATGGCGGCGTTGGATAGTACAGCCGTTTTCTCGAAGTCAGAATGGTATAGTCGGATCACAACAGCGACAGAGTCCTCGCACGGCATTCCATGGAGTGTTGCCACCTCAGGCATACAAGTCCAAACTCGAGAACAACTTGCTTGTTTGAGAACATTGAATATGGCATGGGTTACGTACCCTTGCTAGAATCATTCTTTTCTGCCACATTTCTTCCTCCTGTACCCCACCCACAGTCCTCCCTTTCAACCCAAGGGCTGCCTTTGGGCACGACTCTTACATGAAGAATGACCATCAAAGGCCGACCTCACGGAAACTGTACCAATATGGATCTAGACAAACCGGACTCGTCGCGGAGTTATAATAGTGTTGTTTGCACAGTAAGCAATCTTGGGTTCAAACGTTCATAACTCATCACTATTGATCCATATGTTGGCAGAAATTTGAAATCCGTGATGGCAGAGATCAAGTCTTGACGGCGATTCAGCAGATACGGCCTAAACGACATTCATAATCATGTCAGTTGATAACCCGACCTGCATAGAATCGAAGTCCACCCGGCGAGGATATGTCTCCGACTGCGTGGAAGTGGGGAGCTTCTATATTGTGCTATAGCTTTTTAAGGACTCCGGCCTTATCGCACTACTTTCGGCTTTCTCATGTGTTCTTAGATGGAGTTTACCCAATGACCTCGACCCTTGGATGTTGACACTGCCCGTATTGGACGACTAGATTTATTCGTAATTTATCTATCTTGGTGTATCAGTTCACCAGCTTTAGGGCGACTCGTATATATAAATGACAACATCAAGTGCCCCTCGCCAGTAGGATCAACGACATAACAAATCCGAACTACCCCTCTGCATTGCAATGTCGTCCAGTGTATGGCATCCCATATCCCCTGCTACATCATACTAATCTACGTATTCGCCAGGCCTTGGAGTCAGAAGGCAACCAAGTTGACCATATGTTCTTCACGAACAAGTCCACGTTTAGCGGTAAACTGCACGTCATCGTCGGTAATAATAACGACTACTACCCGATCGGCTCCACCGAGCCCAATGGGACCACAAGGGCTAAAATTGAGCATGACAAAATTCGGAACGGTAACAAGGTCAGCCATCGCTCTAGTCTTGGTTGCTGGCACTGACCAAGATCCTGTAAGTTAGCTCCGAGCTAAGGTTCTCGCGAAGGGTGGGAACGAAGTTGTGGATAGAACCGAGGTGGTGTATGCGAAGAATGTGGGACGCGAGGCCGTCTATGAGATCGTTGGCACCCCTCCGGCCCCAGCAATCACATTCCAGATGTTCAGGGATGTGCCGCTTCGTTTTAGTCGGGTCGAGGTCGCAAACAAAACATCCTTCGACGTAGTCATATACGCAGTTGCCGGCGGTAAAGGCTTACTTGAGATTGTCCGCGCGGGACAATCAGAGACAGCCCCAGCAAAGGTCGCAGGGAACGTCAGCAATGGTAATAAGGTTAGTCAACGGTCATACACTTCTGAAGACTGCTCGCGCTGAATCTACGCCCAGTTCCAAGTGATGACTCGCTCTAATGAAGATGGGCAGGCCGCCGACACCACCGAGATCATCTATGACGAGTCCTCCACAGAAGTGGCACATTTTGTTGTCGGCGGCACAGTAAAGAACCCGACCATAACCTTTGTAACTGCGGTGAATTAGGGTCATCTAACGCACCGCGGTCAGCTTCGGGGATTGGGGTCACGTACTCAAATACCGCCTAAATGTCTATTGGTACCGTTGGTTATTGTTTGAATACAGCGTCGCATTGCCTTGGAGTGATTCGTGAAGAGTTGCCGTTGGCAAAATCTCACCGGAAGCAAATCCTTGTGTTGAGAAGAGGTTGCGGCTAAGCACGAGCCGGTGAGTCGAGCAAGGATCATGTACATCACACGACATCTGTATTATGTGTGGGGACAGCGGCGGACGGTCCCCACCCTCCGATCTTCGACAACAGCAGTGCTGCAAAAAGAAGGGACAGGTGGCGAGCTACCTAGAACAACCCAACAGTGAACGCTAAGACATTGCATTGTGTTGTTCCTGCTCCGTAGGACTCCAGGTGAAGATTGGGAGTGGGTGGGCTTCAGTGTTGAACACCCATTTATCCAGAGGTATAATGTTCGTTTCAGCGAACAAGAGGTAAAGGTATTTCAGCCTGAAGGGGAGAAATCAACACTTGTTCGTCGGGAAAGCTCTGAACATACGTTTCTGCAAGGAAAAAGCTACGACGAGAATGTGAATTCGGGCAAGGGAAGTAAAGCAGACGTTTAGCGTACCTCGGCATATCGTCGCTTGTTTCTGCTGGCACTTGGTCAACATTGCGAATAATCGCGTATCCATGCTCGACGCGCGTATGCTTCTCGAGGGCTTCGTAAATAGCCCACCCCCTTTCTCTCCAGCGTACATCCCTGGTGGTCTTCCACATGAGGAACAGCGATTCCACGGTCTGCGAAAGCGCGCGAAGTTCATGATCATTATCGGGATCCCGCACGCGATTCGGACGAACGAACGACGTACCTCAGGCCGCAGCAGGTATACGCTCGACGAGACTTTGTAGTCCCTCTTATCAGCAGCGTGCTCTTCAGGGACTTCGCTCACGCCGGGCGGTGCACCTCCTTCCCTCCCTCCACGCTCCCACTCCGCCAATACATCGACCCACAGCCTGCTTTGTTCGTCGAACTGCACGCCGTCCGGGCCGAGGCCGGTCGCTTGGTCTGCGTACGTGATCCAGCACGTATGCGCTAACCCTTGGGCGACCCATGTGTGGAGCTCCTTATCCCGCGGAGAGAGGTCGAGCGCGTGCACGCCGAGTGCGAACAGGCCTGGGAGGAAGCAGGAGAGGTGCTGCAGATCGTGGATGGGTCGCCCCGATGCGACGTCGGTCACGTAGAGCAACTTACGGCGCGGGGAGATGTAGAGGAGCTTGTTGATGATGCCGGTCATAGACGCGAGATCTGTGGGTGGGACATGAGTTGCGGGAGTAGAAAGTGGAGGGCGAGGGGAGATTACATTGGTCTTTGGCCCGGGGCTCTGTCTTCCCACTGACGAGATACTGTTTGAGTAGGTACTCGTACCCGCTATCGGCTGATGCGCCGACAGAGAAATGATCTACCGACAAAGATCGTTAGAATGACACAGCAGGACCACAGTATCAGGGACAACGAACTGTTCATGGGCGATGCGTCCGCGGCATCCCACCTCGTAGTAAATAATCCGTCGGAGACGTTGGCGTGGTACATTTTGTTCATGATGTTCTCGACCTGCAACGCCGAGAGTCAACCGATGGTGCCAGAGACAGATGGGCGGGAACGAGCGACCTTGTCGTAGTATTCGGAGCGCCCGGTGACATGAGCCAAGTACTTGTATTCGACCTGGCAGCTTGTGGCTTCGGAAAACAACACGGCGTTGCCCGTCCAGCCAAGAGCAGTCTGACCGCTGCGAACGCGACGATGTTTTAGTCCGTTATCATGTAGCGAAGCAGAAATCTGCTCTTACGTCGCAGTATTGACACTGAATCGAGGAAGACCAGATGGCGTGTCGAAGACGGGCAGCATACGGTTGCCCAGATCATTAGCGCGATCCAGAAGTATCGCCTCTCCGGAAAGAGCGTGGGCTGATAGCAGCCCCCCGAGGTAGCGAATCACCGTTTCGAAGAACGGTGCGTATGTTGACTACGGTCATTTAATGGTAGATTTAGTAGGAGAGAAAGGGAAATAACTGACAGAAACTGCAGTGAAGTTCTGCTGAGATGCGACCCGCACTGCGTTGTCGAACTCGTCTCGGAGGCCCATGATCCACATGGTGTCCATTGAGTCGATCATCGAGACGCCCCTTGGTGGTTCTTAGCGGCGTATATATATTGTCAGTATGTTCGAGATACACACCACCCATTAAAGCTGTAATCAATAAGATCAATACGCTGCATCAAATTCTATGACCGCCACGTACTTGTCCTTCCATCCCTTGCTCAAAGGAAGAACCTCATCGTGACCCGAAGCGTACTTCAAGTACTCATTGTAACCATGCAGATATGATTCCCGAACGTGCGCAGCACGCTGATTCCATAGAAGAGACTCATCCAAGATGGGGGGACGCAATGTGGTGGTGCTCGGCACGTCTTGAAGTGGTGAAACGAATGCGAGATGTATAGGCGCCAGAAGCCAGAGACCTGCAATGAGAACCAGCCCTAGGCCGACCCATCTGGCTAGTGGGCGCCCTAACCATCGCCGAGTGAAAGCTTTAGGATCTTCGTGAGTGTGTAGTGGAAGCATCGAAGGCACGACAAGACGTGGCCCAGTTCCAAGAAAGTTGATACTCCGATACAGCTAAAATTCCGATCCGGACTTTTTGAATTCGTACCAGTACCTAGGCTCGTAAACCAGTGCTCTATTCGAGATTATGATACGTCGAGTAATCTGAAAATAGAGCGCTGGTTATCTCGGCCGCTCCGGTTGACCATAGCGATATCGTAATATTCGAACCTGAGCCGTTGGAAGGCTTTCAACGACGGGCTCTACTACTATAGCGCTGACTCGCGGATGATCGCTGATATAGCGTAGTAAGTGGGTATCCCTTGCATCTATTGTCCTATTTACAGCTCTGCCCACCCTCTTGCTCAGTATACGGTGATGTACTTGTCTTAATTAATTGCGTTCCCTGTACTAACATCGTCTTAGACTGTGATGTTATCGTTAGGTGTGGCATCGATTGTATGGCTTCTGTGATTATACAATGAGATGGCGCCGGCCAGGGAGTGGTGGATGCTGCCTCCAGACTTATTGAATAGCGCCCATGCCAGAGCACTCTTACGGTCCTGGCAGTTGCCGCGACGTTCAAGTCCATCCATATGTGGGAGTGGAGATTATGCGGCTTATGTTTGCACAATATGGAAGGATTGCCCCCCCGCAATCGATTGTCCATGCGAGTACTCAAAAGGGTATACAGAAGCGAACATCAAGCATTGTGGTTCTTGGTAGGAAGTTTGGCATGGAAGTTTCAAAAACAAAATTAAGATAAGTATAAATACTACGCAGCTTACTAACGTTGTGCCTGATTACCATCTAGATCGTGGGCTTTAAAGCGAAACGGCAAGAAACGATACTCTCCATCTTCTTTGCCTTCGTCCTTGACACAACATGCCAATCGTCGAATTTCTCACCATTAACACCTCCGAGGCCTATATCAAAGACCCCGCTTCTAGTGTTCAACCTTTGGTTGACATTCTGAAGAAGACGGATGGATGTATCACGTATGTATGACCCAAGATAAAAAAGATCAGTGCCTTTGGATGGGTCGCGATCTTTCTCGATTGTTGATCGATGACCTAATGCGACTGACATCGTTGATAATGCACACAGGTTTTATCATGGCGCGCAAGAAGAGGGGGAGAAGACCAAAGGGCATATTGCTATCAGTTCGTCACCGTTGATACTCGTGACACTGTGCCAACGATAGTTTATAGTTTGGGAAACATACGAACATCATGCCGCTCTAATGAGGGACCCCTCCTATCCACTTGTCGGGGAGGCGTTTGGCCTCTTACTTGCTCCTGGGATACCGCAGGAGAACGCATCAATGGATCATATTACGTTCTCGGTCGACTCCGAGACGGCACTGTCTGCTCCTACGACGGAGATCGCTACTTTTACGCTGAAGGAGGGCGGCGATCCCCAGGATCTGGATGCTGCTTTGGGTGATCTGGCGAAGTCCATTGATGCAGCGGATGGAGGGCATCCGCCTTGCTGTTGGGGAAGTTCGAGAGAGCGAGGCAAGCTATTCTTTCTGTTGGTTGGCTGGGACAGTTCGAAGGTAGGGGTTTGTCTCCTCGTACTGTCGGTGGGAGGCATTGACCGGTTATGTAGGCCCACATTGCAAGTGCTTCCAGTCGTCCTGCTGAGGTGAAAGTCGTAACCGACAAGCTGAGGAATCTTGCGGACGTAGCGGTCGTGCATACCGCGTTTTCGAAGGCATAAGATTAGGGCTCATGTACAGGGGGAAGAAGCGGGGACGCGACGACACCAGCATGGTTGAGTGCCTTCACGAAGCCGAACCACACTATGATCCGAGTTACTAGTTTATAAGAAAATGGAAATGTAATTTTGTGAGAAGGAGGGATCGGTTACCTCGTCTCCAGCCAGTGAACCGATTCCGACACCAGCGTTCGAGCCTAAACCTTCTGCCTGATCCTCAATTCGCACTAGAACAAACCAAAAATGCATCAGCTAGTCCAGTGGAACCGGTGACAGTACCACTGAGTCATCATGGCGAGCAATCTGTGGGCATGGCAGGTCATTGGAAGGTGCGAGAGCTAGACAATGGTGATGATCGGCGTACGGATTAATAGTTTACTTTACGCCCGCGCCCGCGCGCGATGCTAGGCGAATTCTTACCGTGCCAATACTATTCTTTACGATCAGAAACGCTACAAATATCCAGAATCATGTCGTGTTGTCGCCCTCGAAGCTATGGTAAATGAGCCCGCTGTTGCCAGTGAATTGATTTCGAACTTTGGGTTGATCACGTGTCTCTGATGCGTCTCCGTGTGAACATATTACTGCGTTTAGACTTGCCTCACTTCACCACCGTTCGCGTCGACACTAGTCCCTCCCATTCGCATATCCGACAAAACGCGCCAGCCATGGATCACGGTGCCCACAAAATACTGGAATCTGCCACATTCCGCACCCTTCATTCCCAGAACTTCTCGCGCGCTTCTACTCAAGCCTCCTACGTCCTAACTGACCTTCTTGAAAGGTATCTTACGCTTCTCTCCTCCACGGCCGGGAAGTTCGCCGAGCATGCTGGCCGCGGGAGGAGCATTGGTGTCAGAGACGCTGTCTGTGCCCTCGATGAACTTGGAGTAGGCGTCGACGAACTGAGAGATTGGTGTGTCTCGGAGGGCGGTGAGATGAGTGGGAGGTACGGGATTAAGGGTGCATGGTTGGGTGAATTCAATGGTGCGCCTTTTGGATCTTCTCTAGTTTTGGTTTTGATTGTCCCTCGTCTCTAGCGCACCTGGCGGACGGACTCAAACAGGATGCTGATGATGCATTCCCCCTGCACTACAGACCGCTTGACGATATCACTAACGAACGACCACCCGGCGACGAACCGGATCCCGACGCTGACGCTGAGGAAGAAGATTACGAAATGATGATGGACACCGACGTTAACGTTCTCGAAACTAGCGCGCCGTTCGTTCGCAAAGCCGAGCATCCTCCCCCCTCTACATCAGCAACGCGTCCTCCCCATTTTCATTCACCGACATCGCCATCATCGTACTCATTGCCACAGATACAAACGACTTTCTCCTCGCCGCATGGCCACCAACCACTCACATTACCTTTGTCTCCGATATCCAACCCCGGTTCACCTTCTCGGAAACGCGCACGCACGGCTAGCTGGAAAGCCCCGCAGCACGTCCCCAATTTCCTGCCTCCGTTTCCTACGATGTCGACTGACGTAGGACGAGTGGTTGATGGAGAGGCAGTTGGAGACAGTGGCAGCCGAGGTCTACTACATGAACAAGGGGAGGGGGCACCCGCCTCCTTATCGCAGGAGCCGGCACAACCTGGGTTAGACATTGGATTGGTGAAGACGGAGATCCAAGGCCAGACGAGCATACCAAACCCAACGGCACCGGTGGTGGCTGCCACCGTATCAGCTGCGCAATTGGTTACATCGTCTGACTATCTCTCGCAAGTTCCATATTCAGAGTCAACATTATCCTCCGTGCCTGAATGGCACTTACCCCAACCACCTCCCCCTTCCACAGCCCCAATATCAACGAGATTGGCTACGCCCCAGACGGAGCCCGCTTTTATTAAAGCGTACCACCACATCCTCACGCATTCCTCCCAGTCCCACTCCTCGCACGCATATGGCTACCCGCATACGAACGGCCACACCAACATTGCCAATGGCGTCAGCAATCCCCTGCGCCACAAAATAGCCATGTCGCTAATGTTTGAGATGCAGTGCACACCACGGTGGGAGATCGCGGACACGCTGTTTGGAGGGGTTGGGCCGTGTGTACCACGCAGCGCTGTTGTCGTACCAACGCATCCTTTGCCCATCGCCTCGTCTAGAGGTAAAATGGATGCCGGCGGTAGCGGGAAGGAGAAAGAGAAGGATGTGAAGTTGCCTGGGGCGCAACCGAGGGCAGTGTCTACGAACGAGAGGGTCGCTCATCTGGTCAGTCAGCAGTCGTCAAGGATCCCCGAGTTGGCGCGAAGGGTACTCCCGGTGAGCACTTTCTGTCTGATACTGCGTAATATTTTTCGACCGTTCTCTTTAATTATGACGGCAAATTAATTGCTAATAATATCGAACAGCCAGCGATCTTGACAAGAACAAGCCGATTGTCTCATCCGCCGGTTATCATGCGCGGCACACAGAAGCTCACGTATGGAAGCGGCTCGCCTGCACCTTGGAACGGCGGGGCGAACTCGGCGTCGTCTGCGAATGCTGGCAAGGCCAAGGGTGGCAAAGGGGACAAGAACAAAGACAAGAATAGCGTGAACAAGGAAGACGTTGATGACGATGGGAAAGGTGATGGGGGAGGAAGAGAGGCGGTTAAGACGGCTGTGCTGCCTGATGCGAGGATGTTTGCGACGTGGGATGCGGATAAGAAGGATTATAGAACGCCACTTAATATGCAGACGGGGTATGGAAGGAGCACCAGAACTGGAGGAGGACTGGCGACAGGTGGAGGGAGCGTTGTGTTGTCGTTAAACCGGGGGAAGAGAAGGGATTCTGGCCACTCGTAGACCTGTACTCAGCAGAAGATGGTCGGGAGGGCGGGATTCTGAATATGGAAATGCACGTGGTGATGTACTTGTGGCAGTCTGTTCGCACGATCATTAGAAATATCTCACCATCACAAACTGACGACCATCACGTCCCCATAATTCACATTGCATCTTCAGCTCTCCCTCGAGCGCGATGCAGAGGACGACGAAGCGTACGAAACCCCCAAATCTTGCTCTTTTCCACCAAGAGCACAGTGAATCTTCAAATATCTCCCTCGATTCGGACAGTGACGAGGATGTCGACCTCGACGCCGACGGTGCGTAACATTCGGTATCTGGCACAGGCCCGTCAGTTTTGATCGCGTATATAGGCCCTGAGCTCGACGACGACGACACGATCAGCCCGCCGTACTCGAACGGCGTCCATAGACACTCTAGAGCGCTGCCCATTTTGACTTTGGACTCGGACGGTGATGAGGACAAGGACGACGACGGCGCAGATGATGATATCAAGCTGGATTTGGGTGACGACGGTGATGCGGACGAGTTGTCAAAGGACCTACGCGCCCTCGAGAAGCTTCGCAAGTCCGTGCAGAAGAACCTCCGACTGCGTCCAATACGCTCGTCGCAGCGTCTCCCGAAGGTCTCCTTGACGCCGTCCGCGAACTCAGAATCGCCTGCGTCGGCAAAATCCCTGCTATCCAAATCCCCAAGCTTTCAGCGTCTGCGGAAGCCCTCTTCGCAGGCATCTCTCACCCCGACCGAGCCTGCCCCGTCGCCGTCGCCGTCACCCAACACAACTGTGCGCTCCCCATCGTCCTCAGTGTCGTACTCGTCGTCGAAATCGCCAGGCTCACCCTGGAACGCGGTCGATTCCACAAGCTCGACCGATGACACCGAAACGGATGTCGACACTGACGTAAATACGGTGGATACGGACGTGAGTGCTTCGACAACGGACACTAATGTCAGCGACGAGCCCATGAGCGCGACAAGCATCATCTCCAACTACTTCACACCGCTGTCCGAACACAATCCCTCACCGACATCATTCCTTATCAGCCACCCCCCGCTATCGCCTCCCATGCAAACATCCCTCGTGCCTACGCCCATAACACCCGACCACCTGCAGTCGATTCTTGCCACCACAGATACCCGTCCACTCATGATTGATACCCGCCCACCACCGGTCCACCTCGCTGCCCATGTGGTTGATTCCGTCAACCTTGCGATCCCGAGTCTGCTTCTGAAGCGCACGCGGAAGCAGAAGCGCTCAGTGACGAGTACCACGTTCCCTACCCTGCATTCCCTTCGTCAGTATATCACAACTGACGAGTCGCTCACCGTGTGGGACTCTCTGCTCGTCCAAGGCCAGCCCAGCGCACGATGGGACGGCACGCTCGTCGTCTACGATCATCACATGGATGCTTCACAGAAAGAAGATCCTAATAGTCCCTCTTGGACTCTTTTGTATATTCTGGAACCAATACTACGAGGCGTTCCTACTGGCCGTTTATGTTATCTTGAAGGTGGCTTCGCAGCCGCGCTGAGTCGGAAGGATTTTGCATCAGGCTATATCGTAGCTGGCAACAGCACCACTGGATCTGCATTTGTTGGGAACGGTGGGTGGTTAACGGAGCCCGATGCGAAGAAACCGAAGCCAAACGACACCCCCTCCATAAAAAAGCTCCCTTCTCTCGGTTTGTTCCAACTGGACACACAAACGGCCGCGCGGTCGAAGCAGCTGCCAGAGATAGACTTGAGCTCGTCCGCCACCGCGTCGCCCTCAGAATCACGGCACGACTTCACCACATCCTCGAGTTCGCCCAACTTGTCGCCCAATCCGCAAGGATCTTCGTCCAACGTCTCCTCTCCGTCTCCGACCAGATTACATCATCTCCACGTCTCCCCGCCCACATCGTATCTGACCGCGCATACTAGCTCATACCTTGGCGACGCTCCTCGCTCACCCATGCCTGTGATGCCCTCGGCTATGGCAGCGTCTTCGCCCATATCCCCATACATGAACGGACGATTCAAGTCGTCAAGTCTGGGGCCAGCTTCATCTTCGCCTGGCCGGCAACCCAGTACCACACCCTCCGGTACCCCCGGTTCTCTAGGTCGTGGCAAAATTAGTGTCGCCATACCAAATCATCTTATCATTGATTCCTCGCCATCACCGCCGCCTTCCCAGTCCCATCCCCATCTATCTTTCCGAAAGCCACTACCACCTTCAAATTCCCGCAGGCCAAGCATTCAACGTCTAAACACAAGATCAGTGGAAAAGTTGCCGTCTATAAGTACAGGTTTGGACTTTCTCACTTTCTTTTGTTGGGCGTTGCTCAGTATATTTCGTAGGCGTCGAACCCACGAAGCCGAAGCTTGGACTAGATATCAAGTCGACGGAGGGTCTACCACGCTTGGACATCAAGTCGGCAGCCGCTGTCAGTTCCCTTCCGCGATTAGACATTAAGTCTGCGACGCGGACGAAATCCGCTGAACGCCTCCCGAAACTCAGCTTACGCACGACAGGGATTGGGCCGTCGGTCAAAGGGCGTTCAGCGACGCTAAGTGTACCGCCAAGTGCTATTGGCGATGGGGGCGGATTCGCTAACAACTTTCGCGGCGGCGGGGGGAGCGGTGTTGACGGCACTTTGGCTTGGGGTAGTAGTGTCGGGGGAAGTGGTTATGGGGGGCACGGGAACCAGGCTATGAGGAGTCCGGTCGACTGGGGATTCCTGAACGCAGGATACGGGAAGATGGCGCAGACGGTTACCTGTGGGCAGGCAAGGCAGGATGGTTGTGATAACAGCGGAGAGAAGCTTGGTGAAGGAGAACGTGGGCGATCGCGGGATAAGGGAGGAGAGGATAGGCTTACGCCATATTATACGCCGCCGCATTCACCAGGGACTCCGAAAGCACCTGTCTTTGAAGGCCGCTTGAATGGGTTTGACGATATGCGGAATGAGAACGGAATTCCGCCGTCGCCGAAGACTGCACGACCGGATTCATCGTCTCCTGCGCCTGGGTTTCCTCCGTTCCTCCCTCGTGTGGATGTTGTCGCTAGCGACTCGTCTTCAGACGGCGATATTTCGTACCCTGCGTCACCATCTCATGCAGAGTTTCCTCGGTCACCGATGGCCATGTCATTCGGCATGGATCCTCCACCTACAGCGTTCGGCAGCTCGTTTCCCCACCACTCCGACCACGACCCAAGAAGCGACGATACCGACGGTCCCCCGACAACAGAAGACCCACATCCACCCTTTACTGTTTCTATCATCCTCCCGCAATTCCTGTTCCTGGGCCCAGAGCCGTCTGCCGAGGACCATCTGCAGATGCTGAAAGATCATGGGGTCAAACGAATATTAAACCTTGCCATCGAGTGCGACGAGAATGACCATGGGTTAGCCCTCGCACAGACCTTTGAAAAGTATACAAAAATCGCGATGAGGGACCATGTCGAGGAGGAGGGCGTAGTGGGCAAGGTGAGGGAAGTCTGCGATATACTTGGTCAGTCGGCCCTCCTATCTAATTAGAAGAATGCTCATATATCTTGGATTCTCAGACGACGCTCGCCTACATAGCGCCCCCACCTTCGTGCACTGCAAAGCTGGAAAATCGCGCTCGGTGACGGCTATCATTGCATATCTGATACACGCGAATCACTGGACGCTATCAAAAGCCTATGCGTTCGTCCTCGAGCGTAGGAAAGGCATCTCGCCTAACATTGGCTTCGTCTCGGAGCTTATGACATTCGAGGAAGAAGAATTGGGCGGAAAGAGTATTGGCGTGCAGCCGTCAGTTCCCGGAGGACAGCAAGGGGATAGTAGCGTAAACCAGGCATACCACGGCGTTGGTGCTGGTGGAAGGCGCGGTGGTCACATTCGTGAATCGTTGCCCCCTGTGTTCACCACCGCCGGTCCAGTGTCAGCTTTGGAGCCGATTGGGAGCGGGTTAGGAGGGGAGGGCGATGCTGGACCAATGAGCGCTGGTACATTGTTGGTAGGAAGTGTACGCGCCGAAGTGGGGCAAGACATGGAGATTAAGGACGCGCAGGGTAGATGGCGGCATGCGCGTCGCGCTCCCGTAGACGAGCAGACCTTGCAACCCATGCGGCGAGTTAGCAAGGCTGGGTTAGAGAGTTCTGCTTATGGTTATGGTGTTCCATGATTGTTGTCCATTGCTTTATCTGCTCTCATTATTTGGCATTTTCCCGAGGGACTGATCCCATTTATTGATGCTACGCCGTTGCATATTTCTAACGTATTTGGAATCGTTTAGTTCTTGTTCTCGTTGTATGTTATTTATCTTGTCTCGTCCAACACGCCCATGTACATATACCACACAATGACTTGTAACGCATTATCAATTAGCTGCAGTTGTGACCAGCCAACTGGTGTGGCTGAGAGCCTCACGCTACTTCTTAGAACTCGACCACGATCATCGATGCCACCTAGATTACCACCAGAGATTCTTACGGCCATTCTCAAGCACATCGACCGAAAGAGGACTCTCATCAATGTCCTTGTATCTTCGCAATACTTACGTCAAGTCACAGAGCCAGTGATCTGAGCCAGTGTCCTCTTGGTAGTTCTTGAGACAATATGCGGGCAACGAGCAGCATATATTCGTGACCCCCATTTCTCTATTCTATACGAACCAGTCGACAAATACCAGGTCATTGATCAAATTCCCATGAAGACGATAAATTTGAAAAATCACCTTTGGCGGCACTCATAACCGCTTCAGTTTTTCAACAATCCACAATTCCACCCCAAAGAACTCTCCATTACCTCCACACCATTGCCTCATCGATATCTGCACTCTTTTCTCGAAGTTCATGGCCCCACCTTGGAGAGACTAGATCCTGTCAGCTTCCAAGATATAGATTTCGATATAGCCCTAGTACTACCCGAACTCAAGTTCCTTAATATCTCAGCAGATACACTCCAGATTCCTTGGCCGTTACTCTTTCAATTGACACACTTGTAGGTTCATGGGACGGAAAGATCAGGCCTGTCGGCCTACCCCCAACATAGCGCTCTACATTCCGTTCGCGTACTCTCGGTCAATGGCGCCTGTCCGTCTCTGATGACTTCGATGCCGTCGCTCTTCCCCAACCTCGAGTGGCTAGAGATGGTAGCATGCCACAAGACTGATATTTTCGCCATTCTTACCCGGTCATCCCTGTATCGTCATCTTCAGGGTATCCGGTGGTGCCAATATCTTGATCTTCCTACACGAACCCAGATCATGCAACACTTTGATTCCTTTCCATCTCTCCGTTTCGTGGACTTTATATCTCTAGAAATGCGGGGGCTACCCTCTCATTGGTATCAGGGCTCCGGCACGCCAGCCACCATTCTGAGGAAATGCCGGGGGGCGATGAATGGTTCGCTAATTGGGTCGAAGATGTTACTGTCGACGCATACCAGTGAGTTTCTTTCGCAATCGATTGTGTGCTTGTGTTCTTACAAGCTAGTGACACCACTTGCTAGGGTTCATTAAGGTGAAGGTTAAGATCATTAGGCCCCCATAGGCTTGGTCCGCTAGTGCCTACATACCACCCTCCAATCTGAATTCACCCAATCATTGATAAATCTTACGCTCCGACCCCCCAATATATTGCCCACCGAACTAAAACGGCAACTTGACTTTCGCCTCGACTTGAATCCTGGATGCACTCGTAATGCTCGCTCAGGAGATCGGAGAGTGCTTACTACTTCCGAACTATGCCAGACTGCATATGGCACCCAGCCACTTAAAGAATGCGCTCGCCCTTTCTTGTACTTACCGTGTGTCAAGTTCAGCACACCGATTGGCTCACGCTTTCGACACTATCTTCACGTTCTCTATTCAAGGCATATTCCGTACAGGGCACAAAAACATTCGTCTCGAGGCGCCTTATCCTCGTTCTCTCCCTTTTGCCCTTTGCTAATGCTTGGGCAGAAGCAGCAGACCGATATTGATCGGAGCTGATCACTCTTGTCAAAACGGTGGCTCGCTGGAACAAATTACCGAACTTCCTAAGGGAGCATATCATTACGGCTGCGCAGCAACACCTACCACAGCAAGAAATTTGGTAGTTCAAGCCTTGAAATGCTATGTCTTTCTCAACAGTCTCCCCCGCCGAACCCGCCCGTCCTTACATATGGCGAGCCACCTCTGTACAGTACATGCTTGACTGAGGTGAGGTACCGTGTTGTTACCGAGTCCACGAATGCACCGCCTTGGGAGACGTTCTCACAATTCGCGCCTCGTTGGTACATCAAACTACGTTTTCGGCGAGCCTGACTGACAAAAAAATACATTGCAAAGACTGTCAAGAGTCAAGCCCCAAGACGTGGCCACTGGGTTTATGGCTTTGTACGCGATCGAACAGCCTACAATATACATCGCGGTCATATATATCTGCTCGAGGTATGGGCGCACCAACTCTACTATGAAAACACCGACGATACCCTCCAGACTCTTCCAATCCATCCTACGACCCAAAGACCACACGCGGGAGTACATCAACCAACTCATTCCACCAATTGGCACTTCGTTCTTCAAACGGTAAGTGGATACTACATACATGTCCCACCTCTTTGATAACGAACACTTTGCTGAGCCTGCGACGCTTGGAACCATCCAGTTCCCTGTGCAGACATTGACCTGGAAAGTCGAAATCTACACCTATGTCACAGGCCCTAGCCCAGATGACTCGCAATTTCAAGGGAACATAGGTTCTGTTATGATCGTCATTGTACACTCAGAGCATCTGGCGTTTGATGGAAGATACGGTGATTCTATATTCAGAGTCATCGCAGCTTCGTGGCAGCGCAGAAACAGTTGCCTCCAACTGGAAGCGGCATCAAAAAGGATGCTTATTGGAACTGTGAGCCGTTGTCTGAATATCTCCTAGCCGCAATGAAATCACCCGCCGGCAGACACCATATCTTACGGCCAACTCATGAACATGTTCAGCAACGGAGGTAACGGCACTTTCAATTTTGACGCCAGGTGCAAGGTCGACTTCTCGCGCAAAGAACCCAGAGCGGAGCAACAGTGTCGGGCGGGCTGGAGTTTGGAAGCGAGTTTAGAGCCGTGAGGGCAGCCGAAGCACTGCTGCGGCAGCATCTTCCTCAGCAAGAGACTTGGCAGCATATAATATATATACAACAATACTGGAATATGCTGCATTATTCTGAATCAAGTAACAAATGTAGCAAGTATGATAACTAACAGTTAACCTATCCACGAGGAGATAGTTCAATTGACTGTCGGCTAGCCCAAGGAGCGTCATCCTTGATATCCTTCAGTTTCTTGTATTTTGCGTCCTTGCGTCGCCTTTTCAAACATCTAAAGAGTGCCGGTGTCCGCAATAAGTCTTGCATCTTACAGCACAAGCAGTGTGAAACTCACAAGAACCCAATCAACATCACGACCAAGCTGACAACCCCCACAACACCACCAATCAACGCCGGTTTGTTCGCAAGTACTGCCGCCTTGAGTTTGTCTAGACCCTGTGGATCGGGATCTACAAACTTCAGTCTGCGATTTGAGAGTGAATCTTGAGAAGGCGGGTTCTGCGGATCAAAACAGTATTGTTTAAAGCATTTGTTGCAGATATCTGAGCGAGGCGTAACTGGCGATGACTTGTATCTGCCACGATCTATGGCTGCGCATTTGAGACATTTTGGCCAGTAGGGGTCAGGTTCGTTCGTGTCAGGTTTGAAACCACCAATTGTATTTGTGAAGGTTTGATCGAGGAAGAGTCGGGTGTGCTTCAGAGTATAGTCGAGTTTGAACGTATCGGTACTATTGATTGGGCATCAGCAATGGAAGCGACGGATAGCAATGAACATGCACGTACTTGGTGACTGGGTCGTCGCCGTTCAATGGAGGAGAGTTGGGCAGGTATATTACCAGGGGATATTCAGCAGGTGTCTGAGTAGGGTCACATCCGAAGAATGTTGGTCGCCTATTAACGCCTGTTGATAGAAAGTGCTCCTTTAACTGAGGAATTGGTGGGAAAGACTGATGCGTGGCAGTCAGCAGTGTGGACAATCTTTTCGAAGTCGTCAAAAGCGAAATCCCCCTAATTTGAACATCATTAACACCGACTAATCAATCAGTAACGAAACAATTACGAACTGGGGCCAAGAATCTACTTCGTCATTTCGGTCAGTGTCAACAGCTACAATGACATCGACCTCCCTGCTGCGGATAAAAAGAGATCCGAATGGAACAACCTCTTCGTTGAGTCCGCCGTCGACGAGCTCTAACCACGTAGCGTTGGAGTCTATGAAAGTTGTGGGTTTGATGTTCATAAATGGGTTCGGCCAGTTTGCGACATCATCTGCGCGACTTTGCACACTTTCTAGCTCTCGCGAAAGAATGTACAAGAGTCCTTTGGCATCACCTCCAGAAAAACCCTTGACAGTCTCAATACCATCGTCGAGGAGCGCCTAGATAACACAATAGATATAAGTATGGAAGAGATGAGGAGGATTTGTAGGTGCGGTGGGCGTACATTGAATAAGCTAGAACTTGAGCCCATGATGAACCCGGCTTGATCAAGGTCCGTTACACAGGACGTATCATTCCGCGGGCGGCCATTATCCAATGACGTGCCCACGAATGTGAGGTTCATCATCGCTGAAAGACCTGGGTCGTACGACCCAAATTCAAATGGTGTTACCTGAACGACAATAGCATCAGCCAGCCATATAAGAGAAAACATATCATCATCGCACACTGACCTCATATACCGTCGCATCTAGTGGTATATCAGCGCCCTTGTCCCAGTTTGCTGGCCGCGAATTGAACACGACGATGGGGAATGGGGCACTGTGCTGTTGAAAGGAGATGGAGCTTGGGACGTGTGACCAGAGCTGGCCGGCTCCGTGAGCTGAGTCGTTGGTGAAGAAGTTATTGCGGTCGGTGTCGTTAAGAAAGTGGTATGAGATCGCTCTTGACTGGGCGAAAGGTAGGTAAAATATAAAGAGTGCGGGAACGACCTCGACTTACCCATGGATCTGTAAGGCTTGTGTCACTATTAACAGTGTTAGCTTGGAGGTAGACGTATGAGCGAAGACGACTCGCATTCCGGTGGCTGCCTTTGCCACTGCGCTTGACAAGATGCTACTGAAGTATGCCTGGTTCTTATCGTCGAATATATTTATACCGTTTGGCGTGAATAGATTCAGATCAAGAAGCCAGCCTGGTAGATCCTGTTTCCCGAAAACGAGATCGGTTATCTCTGGCCAGTCATTCATGACGAGTGATCCTAAAAGCCATGACCCTCCTGGGCACCGCACGACATTAGCCGAGAGGTAATTATCAGTGATAATTGATACACACCTGATAGACCGGACACATATGTCGACACTTGGAGAAGCCCGCCCGTCCCAGCGGCCTTTGCAGACGCGTTGCGAGCATCCAAGGCGTTCAGGACTCCTGCACCATATTGTGCTGCCCGGTATCCACCACCGCTGAACGCCATCCCGACTCTAGGGTATTTTCCTTTGAAGGTGTTGGCCTGGTATCCAAGGTCGGAGCAGTCACCTAGCCAAGAGTCCCATTCTGCGGGAATGATGGTGGTCTCCCTTGCGTTGATGTAATCGTGTTCTCGGGCGTGGATAGCTTGAGTTTGAGGGGTAAAGACGCGAAGGAGTGGGGTCTGTGTTACGTTCGGACATTTCACATTGACCTTGGGCGCGTAGTCGGATGACCCTCTTTGAGCAGAGGCGGTCTGGAATAGTACAGCGCAGCACAGAGCGATGAAGGGTAGTCGCATAGGAAGAGGGCGGAACCTGAAGAAAATTGAAGTGCATCCAGGGAGTTAAACTTGCCTCAAATAGAGGATGTGCAGGCTATGTGCATGTAGTCGGATTCCTTGAGTGGGCGCGCTGTGCGGGTATCATGGTAAGCTGAATTTACATCCCCAGCAGGGAAGGGTAGATATGGTGCCAGTGCGACACTACTTCAGGCTACGTGCACAGCGAGGACAAGCAGGCAAGATTTTCAGGCACCAGTGCAGCACTGGTCGAGTGTACGTTCCGCACGACGGGCGGCTCGGACGAAACCATTAGCTGAGCGCCAAGACGACATGTCCGAGTCTCCCAACCTTGATAGGCGTGAACAACACAAGCAGCTAAGTTCAACTCTAGAAATATGAAACAAGAAGGAAATGAACTACCCCAAGACTTGCCAAAAGGGATTAATCGCATCATGCGCCGTGGTGGAGTTTAACGTGGTCGACCTTCAGTGTCGCCACTTCTAGGATGTTGCCCATGACCGTTTTTAGGCTCTCCGTTGCCCCCGCTGCTACAAACGTCTTGTGCGCCTTGATGATTTGGTTAGATGCTTTGGTGCAACCTGTATCAGACTCAGACTCACCTCGATCGATTCCCAGCCAATGACCACGACAATCTCTCCATCACTTTTGTCTGATGTGCCCCATGTTCCATCCACGACACCGTGACCTCTCATCGAAGTCATCTCGTTGAGGTAGGGTGCTACATCAGCTGCACTCTTGCCATCTTTGAGCTCGACCATCAACACCTCGACAATGCCGGCTTCAAATACCGGCACCGGATTGGACTTGAAATCGACGCCCATCGCCTCGCCGATCATCCCAACTTTGGTGGCAAGGACCACAGTTTGAACTTCTGTATTCCGTTGGCTTTCCCGGAACGTCTGTCTGCTCTCGGAGGAGGGCCATACTAGATGTACCCCGCGTCAGTGTAGTAGGCACTTTATTGTCTTGCGTAAACGTACTGGGTATCAAGTAGCCAAATTCTGGGTCTTCGTGCTGGACTCCGTGGTATACTCTGCACACCATTAGATCTAGCTCGTGCTCGACGCGTACTGTGCAACGCACCTCATGCATCCGGCTTCTTTTCCTAATGACTGCAGCTCATCGTTCATCGACTGCGGATTTGCGCGATATTCGTCGGTCGTCACAAAGCCCAGCCATGAGGTGGGAAAAGTCGACATGGAATCAGAGTGCCATTTTCTACTGCCACCGCTGATGTATATATAGAGCGTTGCGCCCACAGTCCCTTTGCGTGGACTGAACCTTGATTTACTACATATGTATAGTACAATCAGTTCTTCGTTCAAACTCAGCCTTAGAAGAGCTCACCTTTGGTCCCTCGATACTCGATTTACCATGGCCGAGGCTCCCCAAGGCACCTATTGGTATAGGCTCATCCATGCGTCCACCCCCCTCCAGACCCGATATAAGAGAGCCTTCCGCTCAGCGAGTTTGATGTACAATCGGGGTTCATCCATGTTTCCACTGCACGGGAAGTCCCCAGGACACTGAAGCTGTTCTTCACCAACGAGCCGCGCATGTATGCATCCCAATCCGAGCGATTGGGAAAGACGTCCTATGGGAGGCACCGTCGGTGCCAGGTGCGTGAACTGGGTGTTCCCACCGGAGGCACGATGAAGCTCACTACAAAGGCACTTGCTTAGAGCTCACGTAGCTCGGACGTCTGACCGCCTGCTTCTGAGATGTATCCATAAATAGAATAAAATTCCCACGCATGCCACATCATGCTGCCAGCACCGTAACTTGGACTCGAGTTTTCCGTGCACTCTCGACAATCTACCCATGCCTCAAGTACTCTGTGTATGCAACCGATGCCAAAGGAAGACCTGTAAGCTTCACGGAAGAGTGGTACCTGGCCAATTGGTATCCACAACAACATGTCAGTCCCATGAACGAAGCCAACGTGCTAGATCAACCAGATCAATGTTGCCGGAAGACATCCATTCTGATGAGGAGGCAGGAAGTGAAGGACAACAAGGCTTGCAGGGCAGCGCGAGGGCTAAAGAAGTCGTAAAGGCTATTGATCTAAACCATGGTGTGTCTGTCCGGTTCCTGGATAGCAAAATCTGGTGAAATTCACGGTCACTTTCCCTAGTGGTGGCAGAGGGAGTTGAGCTGTGCCAGCTCCTTGTACTTTGGCTCTCTCTAACTGCTGGTGTCAGTCGGAACACCGCCAACATTGTACTGGTCACTCTTAAAATGATCATCACCACGATCCTCCATCTTTTGGTGATTGCGCTTGCTGCAACTGGTGTCGACATCTCTTTGCCCGCTATCAACCTGCCTTCTGATGTACGGACCCTCTACACAAAATTCAGCCTTGAGCCTACCCTTCAGCGTGTCATTTGTTGTCCAAAGTGCTTCAAACAGTACCCTCCGACTGGTCCGCTACCGCAATATTGTACTTGGAAACGATCTCCGCGGGCGAGAGTATGTGGGGGTGAACTTTATACATACACTGAGCCAAACCAGCAGCTGGTTCCCCGTTGTCTCTATACGACACAATCATTCGAAGCTTGGCTCAAATTCTTCCTATCTTCCCCTGTGATACGTGCTGCATTGAATCAGACATATGAGAAGACTCAAGCCCCACGACAGCCAGGCGAGCGAATGCATGGCATCCATGATAGTCCAGCATGGGAATCCCTTCGTGCCTTCTTGCACTCTCCCTTCCATCTTATCTTTGGCATGTATATCGATTGGTTCAATCCATTTACAAATAAGATTGCTGGTAAGCTTTCCCAAGATCATAGCTGGTGTAGGACTAATTTTTGGAATACATTGTCAGGCAAGGTCGTCTCTTGTGGTGCCATCGTTCTCTACTGTCTCAATCTCCCCCTTGAGATTCAGTTCCTTCCTGAGAATGTCTTTGTCCTTGGGATGATGCCAGCTCCTAGCTCACCGACTATATGGACCATTTCCCACGTACTCTCAAGTGTTACAGCAATGCTTCTTCCCTTCGATCTTCCTGGTCGACAACTTGTCATTCCTAATGTTCACGAGCCGACCCTTGTTGCTGCACGATTAATTCCCCTTGTTGTGGATCTTCAGGCAATGCGCAAAGTTGCCGGATTTGCATCCCATGCAGCAAGCTACTTTTGCTCCTTCTGTAAATGCTTGAAGGAGAACATAGAGGATCTTGCACACGACTCATGGGTGCGCCGATCAGGAGCTGAGGTTCGAAATCAAGCAGTGCAGTGGAGGGATGCTCAGACGGTCAAGGCGAAAGAAGAAATCCGAAAGGCCACTGGGGTACGATGGACGGTATTACACGACCTTCCGTATTGGAATCCCGTTGACCATGTTACCCTTGGTTATATGCATAACTTTCTCGAAGGTGTGCTCCAGTATCAACTTCGCATTCTCTGGGGCATTGGTCGCTCAAAACAAGCTCTCAAGAAGCTAATGGAGCTTGATGATGACACAACAGGGCACGAGTCATCAGCTTCTGGCTCTGAGGATATTCCACAAAACCCTAGCTTCGCAAGCCACTATCCCAACTTCGACGTGTCATCTTCCGACTCCGACACTCCTATTGCATCCCTTTCCCATAACAGTGATGAAGATGATATGGGTGCAAATGATGCCACATTTGACATTCCTGTGGGCTTTGACTTTACTCCAGCAGAGCTTTCATCCATTCAGGCATGCATACAGAACATCTACCTTCCAACTTGGGTCCAGCGACCCCCTGGAAATCTTGGCAATGCAAGTCATGGCAAATTGAAAGCTCATGAACTCCTTGTTCTCTTCATTGCCATTTTACCACTCATCCTTCCGGAAATCTGGTCGACCTCTGGCGAACTTGGTGTTCACCTATTGCGAAGCTTCTGTGATCTGGTTGCAGCAACAAATATCGTCTCTGCATACTCTGTTACATCAGCAGAAGCAGATGCATATACAGCTCACTATACAAAGTATAGGGCTTCCATCCAGCAACTCTTTCCTGCTTTTGGTTCAATGCCCAACTGTAAGGGCAACCTCAAGATGGCCGACAGCGCAAGCCTAGCAGAGGGAGAATCCAAAGAGAATGAATAAGACTAACTACAATACATGAGAGAGCTGCTCACCTAGCAGAGGGAGAATCCAAAGAGAACAGGATAGGGATTCTCCATGCTAGGAAGCGAAGTATATACTGTAGTAGCGTGGGAGGAATGAAGGATAACTGTACAGTACACCAGCCACAAGTCCGAACGAATATCACAAGGTACGAGGGGGCATGTGATAATGAAGTGGAAGAGGAAAGTACAGGAGTCGTGCCAGCGACCAGGGGAAGTAAGGGCGAAGGGAAATGAAGTGGGGAAAGAGGATAAAGGTAGTCCGGACGAGCCCCGAAGTGTGTAGATGAGTCCGAGCGAGTCCGAGCGAGTCCGAAGTTCGGGAAGACTTCGGAGTCACCGGACGTGGCTCGGATGCGAAGGGAGTGGTCGGAAAGGAAAGGGAAAGGAAAGGGAACGAAGGGGAACGAAGGGGATGTATGTAAGAGTCCGTGGGATGAAGGATAGAGAAAGGAACGAGGAGGAAGGGAGAGGGACAGGGGAATAGGAGAAAATAGGAGTGTCCCCTTACATCACCCCCCCTTCAAGGTTGCGGCGACCCGACGCGAAGATTCTTGCCTGCCACGCCACGAATTCACCAACCCCGAAACTCCGGATTGCTGCGAGAAGATGTCGAAGTACGACTGCACAGAGCCCGGAGCCTTCCGACTGCGCCAGCGCTCCCAGGAGTGGTCCAGTGCCGTAGGAGTCATCCGGAGTGGTAGAGGAGTCGTCGGAGTCATCGGACTCGTCCGGAGTAAGCGCACTGCGTCCGGATGACGATCATGGAAGTCCTTGACCTTCTGGGCAGCATGCTGGAGGTTGCTCGCGGGCTCCCAGGAGTCGTGCTCGATACCATAGCCTCGCCAGCGTACCAGATACTTCAGCACCCGACCAAACCGTCTGCTATTCCGGACCTCTTCTACCTCATGTTCCTCTTCTCCGTCAACGAGCTGCGGAGGTGGCGGAGTGGCAGGGCGTCTACCCGGAATGGGGTCCGGAACGAAGGGAGAGAGTTTGACCACGGGGAAGACGGGATGGAGACGGGATAAGCCCGGAGGGAGCTGGAGTCGGTATGCTGCCTTGCCAACCTTCCGGACGACCTTGTAAGGACCGAGACGTGCGTGTCCGAGCTTCCGGGAAGGTCGGGCGAGGTTGATGTCCGACGAGTCCAGCCAAACCTTGTCACCCGGTTGGTACTCCGGAGCAGGAGTCCGACGCTGGTCGTAGTAGCGCTTCATGTCGTCCTGGGCTTTGACCAATGCAGACTGAGCTTCATCGACTGCGGACTTCATCCGGTCTACAAACTCGTTTGCGGACTCCATCCGAGACGGTGGCTGATGAGGTTCGAACCCGAGGCGAGGATGTCGGCCGGTATCTAGGAGGAAGGGCGACTGCTGAGTGGACGCATGGACCCGGTTGTTGTACGCGAACTCTGCCATAGGTAGGAGTCGAGCCCAGTCGTCCTGACGCTCTCCGACGAAGATCCGGAGATAGGACTCGAGTTCCTGGTTAGTCCGCTCCGTCTGTCCGTCGGACTGAGGATGGTACGCAGTGGATGCAGCCAGCTTGATTCCGAGCATTCGGTAGACTTCTCGGGTGAACTCTGCGACAAATTGCGGACCCCGGTCGGACACAACGGACCGAGGGAGTCCGTGCAACTTCCAGACGTTCTGCAGGTACAAGTTCGCGGATCCGAGGGCGGACACTGTGGTGTGAGTCGGAATGAAGTGGGCGCGTTTGCTTACAGAGTCGACCACATTCATGACAGCGTCAAATCCATCGGACTCGGGGAGCTCGACAATGAAGTCGACACTCAGACGATCCCAGCGTTCATCCGGAATGGGAAGCGGATGGAGCTCACCCATGGGCGGATGCCTTTGGGCCTTCGTCCGGAGACAGAGGTCGCAGTGACGGGTGTAGGATCCGACGTACCGGGACATGTTGGGCCACCAGTAGCTGCGCGAAACGAGCTCAAGGGTCTTCCACCTGCCAGCGTGTCCTGCGACCTTGGTGTCGTGGTGCTGGGCTACAATAGTCCGACGCAAGTCCGGTGAGTCCGGAACGTAGATCTTACCCCGGAACATCAGGAGTCCGTCCGATTGAGACCATTCCGCACTCCGGACTGTCTTGCGACTGCCCTGGGCCTTCTTCAACTCCTCTGCCGCCTTTGCCACTGCATCTTCGAACTTCGCATCCCGCACTCCGGTCCGGATAGCCGTGAGGATATCCTTCTCCTCCCCTTCAAGAGTGACACCCGTGGCACGGACAGCAAAGTAGGACGGCTTAAGTAAAACCACATCCTTGTTGTCGTCTTTACCATCCGAGTGATCCGAGCGACGCGAGAGAGCATCCGGCTTACCCATCGTCCGACCCGGACGGTGCTGGAGAGTGAAGTCGAAGCGAGAGAGGTACAGGGACCAGCGGGCTTGACGGCGGTTGAGCTTCTGGGCCTTGATGAAGTACTCCAGGTTCTTGTGGTCTGTCCAGATCTCGAACGGAGTCTCAGCACCTTCCAGGTAGTGCCGCCATTCTTCGAGTGCCCGGATGATCGAAAGCATCTCCTTGTCGTGTATTTCGTAGTTCCGCTCCGCAGCCTGTAGACTTTTAGAGTAGAACGCGACAGGATGCCATTTACCATCATCCGGATCCAGCTGCGACAAGACCGCACCCGTAGCGTAGTCCGACGAGTCCGCTTCAACCCGGTACGGCCGATCCTCCTTCGGAAAGACCAGAACGGGTTCCGAAGTGATCAGCTCCTTGATCCGAAGAAATGCGGATTGAGCGGAGTCGTTCCACTGCCATTCCTTTGCACAGGTCAGGTCGAAGAGCGGCCGAGCGATATGCGAGTAGTCCTTGATGAAGCGGCGGTAGAAGTTCACGAACCCGAGGAAGGATTGGAGTTCAGTCCGAGTCCGAGGGGTCGGCCAGTCCGCGACTCCGGAAACCTTTACGGGGTCCATCTCGATCTTACCCTCGGAGATGACGACTCCGAGATACTCCACCTTGGTCTGCTCGAAATCGCACTTGTCTGCTCGGAGGAAGAGCTTGTTCCGCTGGAGGATCTCTAGGACTCGCTTGAGAACCCGGCGATGCTCTTCGCGCGTCTTGGTGTAGATCAGAATGTCATCCAGATAGATAATGACCACACCTTCCGTAATGAGCTCCCGGAAGAGGTCGTTCATCATGGTCTGGAAAGTAGACGGGCTGTTGGTCAGTCCGAAGAACATCACCAAGGGTTCGAAGAGTCCGCGCGTAGTCCGAAATGCGGCCTTCCACTCGTCACCCTCCTTTATCCGGACGTTGTTGAAACCCCATCGGACGTCGAGCTTGGAGAAGTAGCGAGCGTTCCGGAGTTTGTCCACCAAGTCCGAGATGAGCGGGAGCGGGTACCGATTCTTGATCGTCATGTTGTTGAGCTTCCGGTAGTCCTGGACCAAGCGGAGCGATCCGTCCTTCTTCTTGACAAAGAACACTGGGGCGGCCATGGGCGATTTGCTGGGGCGGATCCGACCAGTCCGGAGATTTTCTTCCAGAAATTCGTCCAGCTGTTTCTGCTCCGCCGGGGACAGCGGGTAGCACTTGGTAGAGGTCGGTTCCGCTCCGTCCAGTAGCTCAATGGCGTGGTCCCAAGGACGCGGCATGGGTAGTTCATCAAAGGACTCCTTGGCAAAGATGTCCTCGAATTCCTGAAGGAAGTCCGGGACTGCGCTGTTCCGAGGATCGTGGGGTTTGTTGCGCTGGAAAGCCAATGCGAGGCGCTGTGAGACCGTCTCCGAAGCCCGGATGTGTTCTTCCCGAAGAGTCCGAAGGTACTCCGGGGTCGGAGGGGGAATGGCTGCGAAGATCCGGTCACCCTTCTCGAGTCCGGAGTCATCCGGAGTCGTAGCCTCATCGTCCTCATCATCGTCCTCACAGTCCTGAAGCTGCGGGAGATCGTCCGAGTGGAGTTCCTCAACCCTCGGCATCGGACCGGTACGACACTCCCGGAGTCGCACGGACTCCTTGCGTCGGGTCAGCTTGTCATGGCGGAACTCCTTCCGACAGGTGTCGCATCCGGACGGACAGCGGCTCATGGTCACCTCCTTCGTCTGCCAGTCGATCTCGGGGTTGTGCTTCCGAAGCCAGGTGTATCCGAGGATGATGTCCTGCCGTCCGATGTTAGTGACTGCGAAAAGCATCCGTTCCGTGTGATCCTTGAACCGGAGCACAAGGTCGACGACTTCGGAGATGGATCCGTTTTCGTTTGGTGATCCGTCGACGTTGAAGACCGGAATCGGAGCGGACAGCTTGCGTCGGGTGAAACCATGGGCATCAGCAAAGCGCGGATGCATGAAGACTCCGGTGGCCCCGCAGTCCACCAGGGCCTGAAGGGTGCATCGGTGTTGTGTATCCGTGCTCTGCACTTCAACGGGTATATCTAAGGAAAGCTTGCCGGGCAGCGCGGAGATCTTATAGCTACTGGGTAGCCGCCGTTCCCACTGCGGGCGAAACCTTCGGATAGTGCGGATTGTAACCGGAGTCGTTTGCTTAGCGTCGGATGAATCATCGGATTGGTCGGACTCATCATCTTGTATTTCGTCTACGCTAAGACAAGCAAATCGGTTATTTACCAACGAGGTCGCACTGATCACTCGTTGGTCCGGACAAAATCCGCCGTGTCCGATTCCTCAACCGGGGCCGTTCCCCCATCGTCTATTCCTTCCGAAGTCCCCGTACTTTCTACAACGTCGGCCGCGGTCAAGAGATCTTCAATGGCGGACATCCGCTCCTCGGTAGTCATGAACCGGACGTCGTACCGGAGTGGGCACTCGCGGGACATGTGGCCGGGCTTGCCGCATCGGTAGCAGAGCTGCGAAGTGGCGGGTCGGGAGCGGGTGTGGTCGACATCCATGGGGACGCCGGGTGAGAGAGCCTTCGGAGGAGGCGGGGGTTGGAAACGAGGTTGGAGAGGCGGGAGCAGAGTCCGAGGCGCGGGAAGTACACCCGCAGGAGTCCGAGCGACTCCGGAGTTGGCTGCTGGTCGGACGAGGGGTCCGGAGTGTCCGGAGTTACCGGAGTGCACGCCGAAGTGGAAGGACTGGTTGGCGGCACGATTGTCAGCAACCCGCTGCGCTGCTCTGTACCATTCCTCGAAGTCGTCCTCGTCCGGACAGTCTGCGGACTCAGCAACGCGGCTCTGGATGATGGAGTCCAATCCGCGGCGGAACTTCATCGTGATGTTGGAGCCCTCGGAGTATCCGGATTGGTCTACAAGATCCCGGAACTCGTCGAGGTACTCCTGGAAAGTCCGGCGGCCTTGGTGGTACCGGGAGGACTCCAGTTTTAGCATGGCGGCTTCGCGTTCCCGATCCGGAAGGAAGCGAGTCCGGAATTCGGTTGCGAAGGCGGCCCAGGACTCGAAGTACGGATCCTTCGGACTCCGGAGCACCATGTCCGCGTACTCTTTGGCTCGATCCTTCTGGAAGAAGGAGAGACACCAGAGGATTTTGGCCTGCTCGGTCGGAAAGTGGTCCGGACAGAGCTGGAAGTAGATGGAGCACGCATTATAGAACGCGCGACCATCCTTGCGGTTTCCGTCGAAGATCGGGGGAGAGGCGGGCTTCAAACGGGAACGCGGAGTGTTTTCGGATCGACTCGGGGCGTGCTGGGAGGCTTCGGTGCCCCTCAGCTCGGACTCCGGAGTCGTTTTCGGAGTGATCGGACGGGGTGTTAGGAGGAGGTCTTCGATTCGGGCGAGTGTGTCATTGATGGAACGGATTTGGGTTTGGTGTTCGTACGTCTGAGCCCACAAGGTCTGCAAAGTCTCGGAGTCCGGTCCTGAGTCGGCTGGCTCGGATGGCGGGATCTGGCTGGAAGCGCCCGTCATTTCGGAGTCGTCAGGGGAGCGAGGGATGGAGTTCCTTGGGTCCTCAGAGGTGGGTGGGAGTAGCAGGAGAGCGTCCGGAATGTCCGCAAAACCGGAGAGACGTCGGGAACGAGTCCGGAGTGGCGCAGGACGTTTTCCGTAGGGCTCTGGTGCCAGGATGGGAGATCCTGTTCTGCTGTAAGGGCAACCTCAAGATGGCCGACAGCGCAAGCCTAGCAGAGGGAGAATCCAAAGAGAATGAATAAGACTAACTACAATACATGAGAGAGCTGCTCACCTAGCAGAGGGAGAATCCAAAGAGAACAGGATAGGGATTCTCCATGCTAGGAAGCGAAGTATATACTGTAGTAGCGTGGGAGGAATGAAGGATAACTGTACAGTACACCAGCCACAAGTCCGAACGAATATCACAAGGTACGAGGGGGCATGTGATAATGAAGTGGAAGAGGAAAGTACAGGAGTCGTGCCAGCGACCAGGGGAAGTAAGGGCGAAGGGAAATGAAGTGGGGAAAGAGGATAAAGGTAGTCCGGACGAGCCCCGAAGTGTGTAGATGAGTCCGAGCGAGTCCGAGCGAGTCCGAAGTTCGGGAAGACTTCGGAGTCACCGGACGTGGCTCGGATGCGAAGGGAGTGGTCGGAAAGGAAAGGGAAAGGAAAGGGAACGAAGGGGAACGAAGGGGATGTATGTAAGAGTCCGTGGGATGAAGGATAGAGAAAGGAACGAGGAGGAAGGGAGAGGGACAGGGGAATAGGAGAAAATAGGAGTGTCCCCTTACACCAACCATCACTATGCCATGCACAATGGAGAACTACTGAAGCTATGGGGTCCACTTTCCTTGCTTAGTGAATTCCCTGGTGAACGTCTAAATGGTGATTTTGGGAGAATCAAAACAAACCGGCGACTTGGTGAGCTATCAGAGTTTCTATATTATTGCATTTCTGAAGATTATCATACTTTCAGGAAACATCGAGCTTACTATGCTCCGCCAGACAAGCCGTCGTGGCCGTCTGGATGCCCAGCTCCGAGACTTGCAGGATAAGAACTCAGGAGAATCACTTCAGAAGCTAGCCACTGTTCTGGCATCTCATCGTCCCACCTTCCAATCACCACCAATGATTTCATCTGCTCTTGCCCAGGCATATGCAAGTGGCCGAACCCTTAATCACAACCACTATGAATTTCTCCTTCAATATCTGAACGCCACTGGAAGGGTTTACGAATCTGCCTACATGGAAACACCATACACCTTCACAAATCCCATCCTACCAATTTCCGCCCAGCAACCAAAGCAATTACTTCACCGGAGCAGAACATACAGCATCCTCACCCAACATGAAGCAAATAGCCACATTCATTTCTTCCTACCGATTGGCAATGGAGCATCATCGCAAACCGGAGTAATTGAGGCCATTTGGGATATTGTTTTGGATGGACAGTGGCAACAGTTTCTGCTAATTCGCCCCCACCGACAGCTATCGGATGTACAGCGCTCACAAACACCCTATTCAATTGAGATATGTCAGCTTCTCAAGACAAATGTGGTGTATCAAGATCCCTCGCAAGTTACCATTGTTATCGAGCCTAGGCATATTATTTGCCATCTTTCTGTCTACAAGCGACCTGCTGGAACATTTGGACTAAACTTCAACATGTTAGTTGTAAACTGGTCTCTTGGACGAGGGCGAGGACAATAGAATACAATTACTACAAGTTACTAACGTACAGGAACATATGTAGCTACTGAAGAATACAGATTGATCATATATCATCATTACCAGTGTCAGCATTGCTTGTACTATTCATCGCAGCTAAGTCCTCCTTTGTCGGAACATTGTATAGTGCGCGTACTTTATAACCATACTTATTCATAAACTCCTTCTCCCCCATTGTCTTCCAATCCCACCCTGTGGGAGATGCAGTAACATCAGCAGGTAGTGGTAATGCGATAGGGCACCCAATGTAAAGTGCCCGAATGCTGATGTCGAGAGAGTTGAAGTAATCAGGGTCAAACCAGTCAAGCGGACAGTATTCAGGAAGCCGTCGAGAGATATCACTTTCTTTGTTGAAAGGGTGAGGAACCCGAGGATCTGGATAGCGGCGGCGTTGGCCACGGAGGAGAGGTGTACCATTGATTCGCTGGGTATCCATTTCGCGGTAGAAACTGGTGACATGGGGATTCCGTGCTCGTTTGAAGAGGACATGCAAGTTGCCGGATGCATCGCGTTCATCATCGGATGTGCATTCATTAGAGTCGGTGAGCATCTTGACTCGTTCATTCCAGCCATTGTTTTGCAAGTGTATGGCACGCTTCATGGTGAGCTACGGTGGTATTAGTATGTTGTATAGAATGGTGCACCGAGTCTTACCTCACTACGCCGTTTGTATGCCTTGTTGTCTAAGTCAGCCTGGGCAACAATTCCAGGGCTCCGTAAGTCCTTCACAATCCTATTCTTCATATACAACCAGACAAAGTTGCGATAGAGACTTTGAATAAGTTGGGTGTTTTGAGCGTGCTCGGGATTCACCCTCATGTGAGCATAGGCGAATGTGGCGACCACTTGCTCAAAGGTCCAGATGGCGATGGCCTCAAGGGCGGCATTGTACGATGAACTGTGGTCACCGAGAAGGTCGGGGCGCCAGGAGGTCATGCCGAAAGAGTGAATGGTAGCGAAGATGAGACGTATGGCATGGTCCGGAATGCGAGCGATATCGTTCATGGTTTGAGAGCGTGAATGTGAGGGTAGAAGAGCAGCACGACGGCGAAGCGCTGACAAAAGCTCAAAGGCAGCCTTGTCTGCGGATTGCGTAGATGGACTTCCTCGCTGTCGTAACTGTCGTTGGATAGCTGACATGTCGCTGTGGTGTTCGGTAAAGGACTGGATGATGTCTGGTGTCGGAAGATCAGGAATGGCGGTATGGGTGTCGAGCCCCCATAACAAGCGGATGTGGGTCTCAATAGCGACCTAAGGAACAGTCAGTACACATACGGATGATAGAACTTGATGACACACCTTTAACCCACGTACATCCTCGGGTAAATCCTCCTTGTTGATATGATGAACCTTTGCACTGGGTTTCTTCATCTTTTGGGGATTCGGTCCAGGACGTTTCCGCTTGGATGAAGCAAAGGGCGACACACTTCTTACGCGCTTGGAAGATGAGGGGGATTTAGAATTTGAAGGTGTTGGAGCTGAAGGGGGCATGAGCGTGCAAGGGAGGAGTGAAGGATTGAGTGGGGATCAATCTACGACACTTTAAGCACTCACCCATGTCTTTGTAGCGCCACCGTCTTTCATGGGCCATGCTGCAGGCAGAGGGACAAAGAGCTAATAACCATCAGAGGAGTGCTGATCCAAGTGCCATCCAAGGTCGGAAGCTCTTAGAAAAGCACCCCTAATGTTCGCCCTCCTACGGCGACGCCGTATGGGAGGCTCCTTGCTGGCCAACGGTCTTGGGGGACTGGTAGAATAGACGGAAGGGGGGTAAAACCGGAACACACCTTCCGAGAGCCTCTATTTACCTAAAGGCAGGAAGCCAAACATCCAAAAAAGGAACTAAGATGGATAGGCCTGCAGTAGGGAGAACGACGTGAGGTCTAAGCGGTTCACCTTTGTGCGAGCTTCATTTTGCCTCCGGTGTCCAGTGATTCGGGGTGTCCCTTATACGAATTTGGCAAATATTGAGCGGAGATGGGGCGCAGATAGTACATTCCCGCATTCGTACAGCGAGAAACTGGGCAGCGCTTAGGTGGAGCGTGGTGCTCTGGGAAAAGGGCGGGGGACATGGGATAAGGCGCTGGGGGCAGAGGAGGTTATTTCCTGGTTAATCCTTTGACATAGTGCGACCGTAAAGCCCTTCGCTGCTTATGTTCACATTGCATGCAATGACCATGTCAACGCTGTGTTCAATCAGTGTTATATATTTACTCCCCAGCATGTACACTGTGTAGCTTCCTATCAAAAGACCTTACGCACCAACATCAATTCTGCTGCCCAATGCCCGCCAAATAGCAACATCTAATAATTCAGACGAGTCCCCGTTTGCCTTGAGGACATCAAGCTCCTCGAGATCTCGATCAACCTTATCCAAATATTCAGCGGCACCGGAAAGGTTGGCGACCTTAGCGCAAGCTGCATGAAGAGCGAGAAGCTCTGGGGACGGTAGCGGGAAACGATGCGGATCGCTGGTCGTAAACGTCACAAACTCCCGCCGCCTGACAATAGCTCCGGTGCGCCTGGAAGATTGGATACGATAGCGATGCGGGATTTCCTGAAACCGATAGTTGTTGGAAAAGAAGGTTCTGACGTGGGGATAAGAGAATACTCACCGTTGCCTCTAACCATAATTGTAAACGATCAAATAGATCATGGACACTGCTCTCCAACGTCATGATATTGACCAGGGAATGGACTCCAACACCGTTTAATGTCTCGACTGGATAGCCGAAACGCTTCAAGACGGACAACATCGATGCTGCAAGCTTGTTCTGACAAACAAAGACTTAGTGACGGCGGAAGGATACAGAATGAAATATACTTTGTCGGTTGGCTCTCCTTGCTCATCCACGCCCACGTTGAAATGTGTAGATGCCGGCACAATATGGGCACACTGGGTGTTGACTTCCCCGACTGCGTCTACTTGTTCCGGAGAGATCCCGAGCTGACTCTCCGCCAGGAGGTCGTATACGCCGGTGATGACACATCTGTATCCATCTCGAATGAGGGCCTACAAAGCGCTAGCTGAGTTGGGTTCCTTGCGTAGGAATGGTCTCCATACTTGTGCTTTGGCGTCCTTGTGTTCTTTTGGGGCTGCCTCTAGTTGCGCCGACATTACTTCTCTTTCTCGATCGAACGACGGTCGACTAGGATGATATGAAGGGATAGGGGTCCGGCCTTTGCTCTTTCTGACTATAGGCCATGGGGTCGGTAGGCAAATAAGTATATGTATCGTGCTTACAGATATTGATGAACCACTTGACGAAGGACTCTCCCAACTCATCCAGGTTTTCGCTATTCTCAGCGCAAGAAACGATGCTCTGGGCGATTTCTGCTTCTGCTGTGTGGTTTGGTGCATGCAAAATCAAGTAGCCAAGGACTCTGGCGTGCATGACAGTCTTCGCCGCAGTTGATTTCTCGAGTTCTAGGCAGAGTTTATAGGCGCTCTGTTGTGTCACTCGGTGAGAATGTTCGACCTTGAGTTTTTCATTGAAAACATTCAGAGAAGGAAGCGGCGTTGGTCGCCAGAACGAGGACATTGAGGTGGTTCAAGAAGAAGCATAGCCCTGGTCGTGACCGTGAGACTTTCAATTATCGGACCCGGAACGACCATGCTCTCCTCCGTGTCCTTGTCTCACATCATCTTCGGGGTTGCTACATCCAATGTCCAAACACAGCCATTGATCCCCGGATTGCATGGATCACTCGCCGAGAGTGTTTCACCATCTAGGCTTCGACCTACTCCGCCCCAGCGACTCAAAGTACTTTATTTCTTTGATATATTGTGATCATTGCGACGGCCGACCTCTAGAAATGAACTCTCACTATTTGTGATGCCCACGCCTGCTGATCCTGTTGCATGCGACTCTGTGACGTGTATTTTCTGTATTTTCTGTATGTTTTTGTCTGGTCGAGTGGAAGATGGGAAATGCCGAGCCAATCAGATTGCGAATGCTGTTGGGCCATTGCGAGTGGGGTTTGCAGTAGAGAAAAGCGATTGAAAAGGGCGTTTTCGGGTGCGGAAGCCTGCCAACAGCTGTGCGACGACGCAGATCATTTCTTATTCTCTATCAAATATTCCCCTCTCCCTCACTCCTCTCCCTCACCGTCCTCCACGACGAGCTCACCGCAATGCCAGCCACAGGCGCCGACGTCCTCGTGGTCCCTGACGACGTCCACATCGTCGACGACAACAACAGCGCCATCACCATTTCAAGCCGCGCTCAATCTCCCCTCAACCTTCCCATCGTCCTTCCTCCCCCTGAACAGCACCCACCGCCCTCAAAACCATCCTCATCGTCGTCCAAGGTCGTATCAGCCAAACCAAAGTCGGTGCGCCACAAACCACGCACGCCGTCACCGTCACCGCCGCCCCCGCCGCCGCAACCTCCACGACAGACAATCCGGCTCGATATCAAACTTGGCGGGCCTAGCAACTATGAAGTCGATATCTCGTCCCTGTCAAAAGAGACGGGCCAGCGTCCGCCAACACCGACACCGGTCAAGCGCGACACCAGCGAGAGCGAGGGTGACGATGATGAGAAAATCAAAGATGGCTTGAGACCACCTCGGAAACGCAAGGTATGTCGTGGATCTCTTCGCCCTTTTGGTGTTCGTTAGTGAGCCCGTGCTAGAAAAAGACACTGGCTGCCGAGTACTACGACGTCAACGACCCCTTTATTGATGACTCGGAACTCGCCATCGACGAGCGGACATATTTTGCGCAGACCAAGCAGCAGGGGTTCTACGTGTCTTCCGGGGAGGTCGCGTTGCTCAAAGACAAGTACGTGCGCATTTGTCATGATGCAAGGTTCTCTTTGAAACATAGGCTATGTATGGCAGATCGCCGAAGAAGCAGAAAGCTAAGAAGGGGAATCATACGGATCCTTCCACTTCGACGCAGCATCGCGCGTTGGCGTCGATCAAGAACGACGGGACGAAGGATGCGCCTATTGCACTGATGTCCGATGCTGAAGACGAGCTCGGGACACCGCGCAACAAACCTGTTCCCTCGATAGGCTCAGTTGGGTTGCTCGGACACACGCTCGTGAAGGGCAAGAGACATCTGACGGTGATGGAAGGCGGCAAAAAGAAGAAAATGATTGACGTCGAGACATTTCATCCCGATCTCCAGGAGTCGTTCAAGACTCTGAAACAGGCGATAGCGAACGGTGCGTTTTATACTCGGTCGTGCGCAGTGCGCATGTCACTGATATATGATGAAATGCGCAGAGGATTGGGGGCAGAAGGGAAAGTTCCCGCCGTCTATCAAGCCCTTGCTCAACTCTATCGCCGTGCAAGCCATCCAACTCGACCAGTATGATGATTACTTTTTCGCGCTCATGCCGGAATTGTTCCCTTACAACAAGTTCACCATGACCGTATGTCCTTTTTTGGGCCGTATCCAAGTATCTGAAAATATAACATTTGTGATAGAAACTCATCAAACGGACAGTGTTCATAGATCATTGCAAACTTCTGACTGATCGGCAGGACGAGTTGCTGGTAGAACTCGCTGACCTGGCGAAGGCGGGGTTCGCAAAGGCGGAAGAGGAGTACGAACGGACTCTTAGTCAATGGGGTAGGCTTCCTTCCCGGTTCGAGCGGCTTGACTTACGAACACCCTTTTACGTGTAGCACAGCGGCAGGAGCAGTTGCGCGTGGAGACTGAATTAGGCCGAGCGTCGTCGGCTGGTGCGGGGAGTGGTGAACAGCCGAGTCGGCCACCAACGGAGGACCCAGAGCCGCCTACGCACGACATGGACGTTGACGGTCCCCCGCCGCCGTCACAGGCTGATACATCTGGTGCCGGCACCTCGGCGAAAGAGAATGCGCCGACGAAGCGGTACAAGCTCTCCGACGCGATGAAGTTGATCATATGGCAGTTGGTTTCAATCAGCAACGAACTGTGTCGCTTGGAAAACGAGAAGAAGTGGGTGTTGCTTGATTTGTTTTCTGTAGGATCTTCCCGAGGGGCACTGCTGATGATGGATCTTTGATTTGCAGTGCGTTTGAAAATTCGATGGCTACTGTCAGTGAACAAGGGCTGAGGAAGTCGGTATATCAGAAGGTGGTGGCCGCTTTCCCTCCCGGCTGGATGACATCCGGACAGGTCTCTCGCGAAGGTCGGTGTCAGATGGTTGCTGCTGGCTACGCGACTTATGTTAGTTCTTTCTAGTGAGCGTGATGAAGAAGAAGCTAGAGAAGGAGGCTGCTGACGATTAAGGGTGGTCTGGTTGTATTATACATTATTCTATCATTTGTTGTCTTTTATGTGCTTGTCTCTGGGAGTCGCGTTGCGTTTACTTTTACTTTAGTTGTTGATAGTGCATTATAATAAATCCACGCGTTATTTTTTGGCAAGAGGAGCAGGTCACGGGCTGCGGCAGTGCACAGGCCAAGGACATTACGTATTCTGAGACAATTCGAGCGGCGCCTGAAAGCTGGGCGACCGCCAGTTTGAGTGCCGTCCTCAACTCTTTCAACCAGCACAACCCCGTCGTCTACACTCCCTCCTTGTTGCTCACTTTCACCCCGCCCCATCCCATCCATCCAAATGGCCGATATCAGAAGGAAGCTAGTCATCGTTGGTGATGGTGCTTGTGGCAAGGTGCGCCTTTTCGCCCATATGAAACGATTTTGGACTGCAGACCCACTGACGGACCGTTTCTGTCTCTAGACCTGTCTGCTGATTGTCTTTTCGAAAGGAACATTCCCTGAGGTGCGTTACCGGTCCTTTTTGCTGATGCGGAAGGCTGTTGCGGTTGCGCGCCTGTAGTTGGTGCTGGTGGTGATTGATAATGTGACTAACGGATTTGTAGGTCTACGTGCCCACCGTCTTTGAGAACTATGTGGCGGATGTCGAAGTCGATGGCAAACATGTCGAGTTGGCGTTGTGGGATACGGCTGGGCAAGAAGACTACGATCGTCTTCGCCCCCTCAGCTATCCTGACTCCCACGTCATCCTCATCTGTTTCGCCGTCGACTCGCCTGACTCGTTAGATAACGTCCAAGAAAAGGTGCGTACTTTGCGCCCGACTCGTCGCTCGTTTGTGCACTCAACTGGAACCGATTTGACGTAATGCTATGCTGCTATGCTATGCGATATGGAACACCGCTTTTGCAAATCACACAGTGGATTTCCGAAGTCCTCCACTTCTGCTCTGGGCTGCCCATCATCCTCGTCGGCTGCAAGAAGGACCTCAGGAAGGATCCGCGTGTGATCGAGGAGCTCAGAAAGACGAGCCAGCGGCCGGTTACCCCGGAAGAGGTACGCCCTTTGGCGCTGTTTCGTTGTTGCGTGCTTGGTGCTGACTCGTGTGTGGGAAGGGCATGGCTGTTGCCCAGAAGATTGGTGCCAGACATTATTTAGAATGCTCCGCCAAGTCGGGCGAGGGAGTGCGCGAGGTGTTCCAGTATGCCACCCGTGCTGCGCTCCTGACCCGGTCCAAGGGGAGCAAGAAGCACCATTGCATTGTCTTGTAGAGGACAAGCCGGCACCGTCGTTTACGTTCACGTACTACACACTCATGTTCCATGCCATGGTTCATGTTTCTTTACCCCTTACTACTACATGGATGATCATGTCCTTCACTATTTTTCGCGAGCTGCCTGTATCTCTGTTGTCGCATTCAATTTTATGATTTTGACGTCCAAGTCCCCTAAGCAAACAATTCGCCATAAAGCACGCGCTATCATTGGCCGGGCAATTCCGGACCTCCTTTCTTCTCAATGTCCACCTCGATGCTCAGAACGACGCTTGCCCGCAGATTGCCCGCTGTTGCTCACCAAGGTGCGCGTTGCTGAGCGGGCATTACAAACGCTGCAGGCACTGAACGCCATTCATTTATCATAGTGAGACACGCTGCGTCCACTGCTTACGTTCCCGGTGGTCGTGAGTCCATTTGCCTTCCTTCCACGCTTCCATTCATCTCGGAAGCGTAGCCATCTACAAGGGCACTGTAAACGACCCAACGACCTTCCCGCCGCCTTCCAGGTCTCACGGCTCGTACCACTGGGCGTTCGAAAGACTCCTCTCAGCCGGGCTGGTTCCGCTCACTGCAGCCGCCTTCGTAACCTCCGGAACAAACTACCCCATCCTCGATGGCATACTCGGCGTCAGCCTGGTCATGCATAGTCACATCGGGGTGCGCATTCGCTTTGTTTGATTCTGGTGATGCGCATATACTTACAGTAAGACGATGTATGGGTGTAGTTCGACTCGATGATTGTGGATTACCTCCACCCGCGCAAGTTCCCCCTCATTGGGCCCATCATGACCTGGACTCTGAGGACGGCGACCGTCGGCGTGCTCGTTGGCGTCTACCAGTTCAATACGAACGATATCGGTGAGTGCCGCGACCGGCGCTTGTGATTTCGATGGCTAATTGGCGGGCCGTCCGTAGGTCTCACCGAGCTCATTGCGAGAGTGTGGACGGCTTGAAACAGCAGTCTTTCCTGTCTGATTACCGTTTACGTAGCAAGTGTGTGGTAGTAGAGCTACTGTAAAATCCAACATCAAGTACCATCCCATTGAAGACAGATTGGATTACAGTGATTGACCGGCTAATGGGACGGCCAAACGAAGACTTACATGAACACAGAGCAGGTGTCAGATCACAGAGTCTTACTATTAATAGATGTCTTTATGTTCAATCCTAAGCAAACCCCTTCTCTCGGGGTTCGGACGGTCCTGATGCGGGAGGACCACCCTGAAATGGAAAGTCCACCGATCTCTCCATTAGAGGTAATATATAAATGTACACAAACAAACTATACAGCAAGCTTAGCAGCAATCCTTAGCATTTGTCATCTATAGTACATGATAACTAACACCTCTGGGAGAGCATGAAATGCTACAGACTTGAACTTCTCACATCTACTGTCAGCCCAACATCCCGAGAACTTGGCCTCTTTCATGCCACTACACCCAAGCCGGCACTCTTGTGGGAAACCACACATCATCTGCATGTACGGTGCTCGCTCCTCTTTCCACTATGTCTGTCTGAGGGGGCCTGACCTCTCTGATTACAGCCACTTTTAGGACCTCAGCATGGAACAAGTCTCAATTGAAACTGTCAAAAGTCCAAATTGACTGGGACGGACAGTCCGCTGTCATACCAGAACATAGGTTCGGTATAAAGACATTAGGAACTAGGATGTACCCCTGAACCCCTAGGAGCGAAGCCCCTAGGATATTATCCATTGTTGGGTTATTGCTGACGTTCGTTCGTCATGGAAATTCGTCATAGAAACCTGTAACAATGGATTCTATTGTTCTACGTCTCCATATAATTCGCCGTGGAAATCACTAATAATGGTGTCCATTGTCCCTCTATTATCCCATTGTATACATATATTTATTCTATTGTTCCAACAAGGCATTGTTCATCTTGTCCATTGTCCTACCTCTATTATACTACTGTGTACTATTATTTGTCCTATTATTCCTGTAGGTCTTTGTTTCTTAAAGACCATTGTTCCCCGTATTTATTTGTATTTACCTCACTATTCCTACCATTGTTCTTAGGTACAAATAGTTTAGGTATAAAAGGGAGCCAGTCTCTCTGCCAAATAACAATCTAGTTATCACCCACATTCTAGTTCATTAGTTCGGCTGTATCTGAAACGAGTAGGATACCAGCATTTCCGTTTGTAGAGACCTGAAAAGTAAGTACGGTCTATTTCTTTTGCTAAGTCTGCACCGAAACGAGTAGGTGACAGTAACGCACTAACAGCTAAGTCTGCACTGAAAACGAGTAGGTGTCAGTAACGCTATTTTGACAGTTTGACTATCCCGAAACGAGTAGGGAAACCCTTTACAAGTCCAGATCTGAAACGAGTAGGATTCTGGCATACTAACTTCCGTTAATTAGCTATCTAGTTCATTCCATAGGTTTATTATTTAGACCTATAACCCCGTATATACTTGCTACCTATCGTACAAGTAGATACACCACCACACCCCTATCTACTTAGGAGTAGTATTGTTGATTGACATACTATTTCTAACAACCGACCTCACCCTATCCATACCCTTCTGAGAGTATTTCCTCTATTCCAATAATCCCGAAATCAACGAACGACCAGGTGCAACTCGACGCAGTAGTCCACGACCATCTGGGCACTAATTCATTAACCTGACTTAGTGTGACACCGCCCTGGACAATCATGCAGACTCGTGATTGCGTGATGGCTTGGCTCATCAGGGACATCGTCACGGAGTTCCTAGTATACTGCCACATTAGCCTACTTCCCTCCTCAATGGCTCCCCCCACGCTCGCTCTCGCTACTCCTGCTGGCCTGTGCGCCCCCGGTGGTCGCATCACTTATCAGTCATAGTGAGGATCTTACAGAGTATGACTTCGAGTATCCACTAACTGCCAACAACCTCTGCTATCTATTATTTCAACAAGTCAAATGCACTATTTCATTGTTGCAAATGGTGAAGATTTTTTCTAGGGGAATGATCAAGACGGTAAGCACCCTCAAAAAATGGTTAAATGCCTTGAATGCATTCAAGTCATCTCATCCCTCGTTCTTAGCTCCTCAATGTCTTCTTCGAGGGATCTACCCCAATTTCCTTTACCTCAACCCACGCCGCATGTATGATGCTTCAAGTGCAACAAGGACTCACTAGGCCCGCTGATTTGTGGTCAAGGAGGTGGGAAGTTTCTTGGCAACTGGGGAAGATGGATGCAGCAAGTGTGTCATGACTTACTATGCATGCTTCCACTGACTCATTGCTTTATAGTGCACCAATTGTGGCGACTTTGTCTACCATGGCCCGCTCACACTTGCAGAGTTCATCCCTTCCACTGTCTCTGAACGGTTTTATCAAGACAAGCTCAACTTGGAATCAGACACTGATTCATTTATCTACTGTGCAAACAAGCAAGGCACGACGAGCCAACAAAGCATGCCCAAGCTTGTGGTGTTCCAAGTGCTGCATGGACAATGGTGGCTGCGACATTCACCGCAGTGCAAACTCAGAGGCTGGCCCTATTTCTCAACCCAGCGCTGTAAGGGCAACCTCAAGATGGCCGACAGCGCAAGCCTAGCAGAGGGAGAATCCAAAGATAATGAATAAGACTAACTACAATACATGGGAGAGCTGCTCACCTAGCAGAGGGAGAATCTAAAGAGAACAGGATAGGGATTCTCCATGCTAGGAAGCAAAGTATATACTGTAGTAGCGTGGGAGGAATGAAGGATAACTGTACAGTACACCAGCCACAAGTCCGAACGAATATCACAAGGTACGAGGGGGCATGTGATAATGAAGTGGAAGGGGAATGTGTTTAACTTCAGGCTATTATAGTGTGATCAGAAGCTTGTTTAAGCGTTCTAATGACTTCTAATTGCCTTAGTAACAATCACTAATGATGTGTTGATGCAATCAATCAATAATATGTAATGATTTGCGCTCTATTGACTCTTTGTGTCTATTACTCTAGACATGTAAGGAAAGTGACCATCCCAGGTTCCCACGGGTACTGTTCTGCGCGAGGCGTGAATATTGGTGTCCACTAAATCGCGTCCGAATTTGATTAGCTCCGGAGCAGCTTGGGAACATGCTAGACATCATTCTAATGATGGCTCCATGTTTCGTTTTCGCTCCTTTTGCTTCCCTGCTGAGACCGAGGCGTTCCGGTGCTTGTTCCGGCCGTCACAATAGCGGTCAATAGACCTACTAATGGGGCGCCAAACGTGGGAACGTTGCACTGACCGTGGGAGTCGTGCGCTTCTAATGTATGTACAGATTGCTAAAGAGTGCTTGCGCACTTTTAGCAATACTGTCAACACCAGTCATCCCATGATGACCTGGGTCGTCCCAATGGGTGTTGGCAGTGTCTATGGGTGGTCCCCAATGCGTGGGAACCGGGCGCTTAACGTGCGGCTGCACAGCGCAACTTTGTTATACATTTGTACAACAAGTGTGTGCATCACCTTCAACAGAATGTACAGGAGTCGTGCCAGCAACCTGGGGAAGTAAGAGTGAAGAGTAATGAAGTGGGGAAAGAGGATAGAGGTAGCCCGGATGAGCCCCGAAGTGTATAGATGAGTCTGAGCGAGTCCGAGCGAGTCTGAAGTGCGGGAAGACTCCAGAGTCACCAGACGTGACTCGGATGCCAAAGGAGTGGACGGAAAGGAAGTGGAAAGGAAAGGGAATGAAAGGGATGTATGTAAGAGTCTGTGGGATGAAGGAAAAGAGAAAGGAACGAGGAGGAAGGGAGAGGGACAGGGGAATAGGAGAAAATAGGAGTGTCCCCTTACAAGCGCTGAAGATGCCTTGACGTTAACCCCACCCAGCAACCAAACTGGCCCCTCAACTACCCGAGGGTGATCCTTTGCCCGAGCCGTTGATGAAGACTATGGTTTTGTGTATGTTCATGGGCATAAGCAAACCTTTGATGCAAACAATGCCGTGGCTCAGCAACACCAGATAGCTGAGCTGGCCAATAATACCATTACAAGTGTTCTATGGACGATGGTAGGTGTTTTTCAGCTACGTTATTTCTTCGCTTAACTGGTAGTTAAATAGGCAGGAGTTGCACCACTTCGGCTGAAGGTTGCGGCCATATCAGGCTATGTTGTCCTCGAGCAACACCCCATATTCCTTGATGCCATGGACAGTATCTCTGCAATTGAGGTTTATCATTCAATCCCGACTGCTCATTGGATTCGTCAAACATTCAAGACACCCATCAATATCTCCATGGAGTCTACCCTTCTTTTGCGTGTGCCGATTCTCAGTGATGTTGATTGTATGGGCCTCAGTGACGAGGTGAAGCTACTCAAAGGGAAGTACATCATGACAAACAGCAAAGCACAATGTAAGTAGTATATACTTCTTGCTTGATCTTACTGACTCCTTGAATCAGCCCCTAGTCAGTAATACCCCCTGCTTGAGTTGAGTACCTACTGGTTGTAGTTGGCTATACCTAATACAATATTACGTATATCTGGCAGTTACTGGATTCAGTTGGTCAGGTCTGACCAGTTGGACACCAACTTAAGTCAACTGAACTACCAACCACAGCGTGCAGGATAGCATATTACCACTAACATTACATATTCAATATCTGGGGTAAATGTTCAATAACCTTCTCTTATTGATCCATGTATTATGTGATAAATACTTAATCACAATGAGAGGTTTATGTCAGTCTAAGATAATACTGCCGTTGCTATCTCATATTCATTACATATTGGTCACCATCGAGATAACTCAATATGCATCGCTTAATTAAGATAACCAATTAAATACTACCGCAGATGATATCTTTTCCTGCACCCAGTGAACTGAACACCAATTCAACCAACTAAGTTCACTTACATTCAGTTCAGTTCAGTTCTCCACCAAGTGGCCACCACTTGAACACCACTTTACATAGTTAGAGCAGTTTCAGTTGGTGTCCAGTTGATAACCAAGTGGTTTTCATGTGAACTGTGTACCATAGAGTTAGTAGAAGTACAAGGGATCATCTAACTGGTGTTCAGTTGGTATTCAGTTGGGTTTCAAGTGGACTTTGGACTTTGCAAAATTCACACAAGTCCAAATGGTGTTCAACTGGGGGTCAAGTGGTATGTGTGTGAGTACAGACATAGCTACAAGTGATATTGTGAGTGTTCAGTTGAACCCCAGTTGGTCTTCAAGTGACTGCCAACTGAACACCAGTTGAGTGTTATATTCCACTGATAGATACAAGTCCAATGATATATTAAGTGCTCAGTTGATACTCAAGTGGTGTCCAAGTGGTAGCCAAGTGGTAGCCAACTGAGGTTCAAGTGATATCCAAATGGTGTTCAAGTGATGTTCAAGTGGTGTACAAGTGTTGTTCAACTGAAGTTCAATTGATATACAAGTGAATGCCAGGTGAACTACATGTGAAATTACTCATATCATTCAATCATCATCATCCTGCACCTCTTGTGGCCCATATCTCACACCATTCTCATCCTCTTCATCCTCACTTTCATCTCCTGCTTCTTCCTGCCTCCCCTGCTGCCTAGCAATAACACATTGAGTGTGCAAGAAGAGCAGCACATGCATGGTGAAGTCAAAGTTGCTGACAGTCATCCAGTTGAGGACTGTCTGGAACCCACCCAACCATGCATTGAGTTGCTCACAAGCCTAGGTACAAGCAAATTAGACAAGTACAAGTGACTGAGGAGTAGAGTCACTTACCTGAGTGTTGAAGGCCCTCTTGTAGTAAGGTCTCCCCTCCTTGTCTTCATCAACCACCACCAGGTTTGGATTGAGTGGTGCTGGGTTGCACCAAGTCCGGCAGAGGTGGTCAGTGTTCCGGTGATTGATGTAGTGAATTGAGTGGTGGGTTCCCAAGTAGGCCAGTGCCCTTGCTTGACAATGTGCTTGAGCAAGGCACATCCCTTGTCAATAGCAATGTAGCTGGTCGGGAGCTGGGATCTGCATAGATGTCTTCAAGGAACCAAAGAATCTTGACCACCCCTTCAGCCTTGGCAAACTTGCGCCAGGCAATCACCACACCACATGGAGCACAGATGGTCTCCACACAGTAGAACCTAGGAGCAGAGAAGTAGTTTTTATACTTGGTGCCACTGACCTCTTCAACCTCCTGCTCCTCCAGGTTGTCATGTTCAAGCCCCTCTGCATCAGCAGCACGAGGCAGCCACTCCTGTCTCTCCTCCTGAGCTCTCCTCAACATCCTCTGAACTCCAAGGAGTGAAGTGTTGGCATAGCGAGCCCGGTAGACCCTCCACTGCTCCTGATGATCAACACATGCCTGAGTCCCAGCCACCTTGACTCTGACACAGTCTTTCATGCGACAACGGACCCCCATCTCATCCTGATGGGCCTTGCAAAACACTCCAGTCTGAGCATTGAGCAATCCCATCTCACAACCTGGGATGGCACAGTGGCGAGGCCCCATGACAATGCCGTCAATAACAATCATGTGAACATCTGCAGGATTGTTAAGGACTGGACCCCCAGCAGGTTCAGATCCATCATTGGCTGGGACATTGTCAACATCCATGGCCTCAGCATCTGGAACAGCTGCCTCTACAGCAGGGCCTACATACTCTGGGACAGCATGATTTTCATCATAGCCAGCAAGAGCAGCAGCATTGTCAGGCTGGTTAGGGATCACGTCAGCCACATCCTTGAATGCATAACAGCACTCATCGCAAGAATGCCCCTCTGCACTGCGGATGACTCCTCCATCTCCCAGATACTCATAGGCAGCAGTAACGAGGTCCTTGACAGCCATGTTGTCCACAAAGAGGAGCTCAGCACCACTGGGCTCTGCAAGTAACCGGATGGACTCCAAGACAAAAGCCTTCCAAGTATGCCTGCAAGTGAGTTTGAATGTGGCACCACTGGGCTGGACAAAGGAGTAGTTCCAGAACTCAGTCACTGCAGCTGTCGAGTCATGAAAGCTGTAGTTGGCATTGACAATAGCCTTGGAGACCAGGCGGTCAACCCAGACCTGAGTTCCAACTTTGAGGTATTTGGCGTCTGGAAGGTGAATGGCAAGGCGGCGATCGTTAGGAGGGTCGTTGAAGCTCTCATGGTCAGCCCAGAACATGGAGGAACATGCAAGACATTTCCCTGCAAGTACTGGAACCTTCTCAAAGCACTCGCTCCCCCTAAGCAAGGTGACTTTGGAGACATCACGGTACCGCTGGTACTGAGTCAAAGCACGACCAGGACATGTAGCATCAGAGCATTGCATGACAGTGGGAGTGATGATGAGGACAGGGCAAATAGCAGCAGTGGATTTGGGGAGGAGCTTGCGACGCAAAGTACCTCTTTTCTCATGCAAGTAGAGATCAAGGAAGCGACAAAAGGAGTCAAGCTTTTTACCCAGAATGGTGGTCTGTTGTTTTGGAGACTGGTCCGCATGACAATCAGTGGGGAGAAATAGCGTGTCGTAGGCAGATCTGCCATCAGAAGAGCCAGAGGTGGTGGAACCAGAACCAGAGTCAGAGTCAGAGTCAGAGCCAGAGCCAGAGTCAGAGTTCATTTCAGCATCAGAATCATCATCAGCGACAAGGGAGTCAAGCTGAAGCTTGTCTTTGATAGCATGGACGAAGGCAGCCATCCAGCTAGTCACGACCTGAGTGTTGGTAGGGACAGCTTGTTGTTGACCATGGAGGTTGAGAAGGTCGGTGTTGTTGGTGACACTGAAGAGGAGCATTAAGACAGTGGGCAAGAGTGATGTCGGCACCAAAGCTGGATGTGATAACCTTGGCAAAGTCTGTTAAAATCAGGGGCAAGAAAAGATGGCCAGACAAGGGTTTGAACCAAGGACCTTCTGGTTGCTTTCCAGACGCTCTACCATCTGAGCTATCCGGCCTTGGTTACTGGTTGCACAACATTGAATATGTTCTCCCTATCACATGACCACCCAACCATTCAATCAATACTGGCCGGGCTCATGCCCCTTTCCAGTCCATTCAAATGGTGATCATGTGCCGGATTACATCATTCCCAACAAAGTCCACAAAAAGGATGCCTGGGAAGGGATCTTCCAGTGGTGCTGCAGAGACACACAGAAGGAGTCCGAGGAGCAGCCAGAAAGAGAGCAGCATGAGCAGGGCCTGTAAAGAGAAACCGTTGAAGTCAGTACAAGTTGAAATGTGAGATGAGATTCAAACAAGAAATGGCAACACGAAATCATTTGAATTACATCTATGATTAACAAACAGACTACCTACTTTGAAGTAGAAGCCTTTCTGGACTTCTTCTCTTTGGCCAGCCTGGCCTTCTCCTTGGCCCTCTTCTCCTTGTCCTCCTTGTCCTTCAACTCCTTTGTGATAGCTGCCAAGTTCTCCTTTGTAAGCTTGCGAGTTCCCCAAACAGCTTTGTGTTCCTCTGAGCTCTGATCGTAAGCGGGGTCGTTCAACAGAGCGTGGAGGATGGGGAACTGCTCAGCGTTGTCGAACATCTTGGAGTAGGTGTTGTAGTTGGTCTTGCGGATGTAGAGTGAGCAAAGTTCGTCGATGGAGAGATCACGACCAGTCCACTTCCCTGCATTCTTCAGTTCCAACCACTTTGCTGGGACTTGGGCAGCTGCCTTCATCCGAACATAGATCTGAGGAATCTCACCCTTCTGAGATGCCTTGGGTGTCATGCTGTAGGGCACCTTCAGCATGATGGCAAGCTGAAGAAGGGCAGGATCGGAGAAGGTGGCGGCGAGCTGCTGGGCAATGGTAAGCGAGGCGGTGTCGACACCAGCAGTCGAGATGGAGGCAGAGGGGGCGAGAGATGAGATGGTGGAGGGTGCGTCAACAGAGTGGACAGAGGGGGAAGGAGGGAGATGGAAGGCAGAGGCAGAGTTGGGGTCCGAAGGTTCCTAAGTGAGATAGAGTTAGAATTTTTTTTAGTCAAGTTGGAATTTGCTTACCATCAACAAGACCAATTCCTTGTTGTTATCCCACTCGATGGGCTCATCCTCCTCAAGGGCAACAGCAAACGGCCCCATGATCTCCCAGTCATTGTTAACCCACAATGAAATGTCAGAGCCTAAGTGGAAAGAAGAAGTAAGCAAAAAACGCGAAGTCAAAATCTGTAACTTACTAGCCCAAGCAGTCAGTTTCTTGACCATGGACCTGAGGACAGGCCCCAACATGTAGGCCAAAGGGACCCTCACAGTGCGGACGTTGGCCTTGGTGCGGTCATGATTGTTGTACACCAAGACCCTGCCCTCGTTGTGAACAGGGACAAGGTCTGCCTGCTGGGTATCTAAGAACAAAGCCGGTAAGTGAGATGAGCATGAGAAGCATGAACTCACTGAAATCAGCCATGTTGGGGGCTACACCATGTCCTTTGGCCCTTGCAACTCCACCCATGGTACGGGAGGCACCTTGCAAATCGTCGAAGTCGTCAGCGATGGGAGAGGAAGGCGGATCATTGAAACCAGCAAAGACAGGGGCAGCCAAAGGCATATCATTGGCATGGTCAGCCTTGCTGCACTGAGCTACATGGCGATGGGCGATGGGGAGGCGCTAGCCTGACGCTTGGAGGCAGGCGGGTTGCGAGGGGTGACGTTGAGGTCGAGGTCCATGGCATGCTCACCAGAGTTGTCACTCTCCTTGTCATCACCTGCATCAGAGAGCTTGTCGTCACCAGCATCAGACACCTTCTCATCACTCGACGTCTTTTCCTTCTCCTCCTCCTCGCTTGACATCTTCTCCTTCTCTTCATTGTCATCCACATCCCCTGGGCCTTCATCGCTCAACTTCTTTTCTTTCCCCTGATCCTCTTCTTCCTCATCATCATCCTCTGGCTCATCCTCTGCGTCTGATGAACCGAGATTGGTCAAGTCGCAACCTTTCCCCTTGTCTACGACTTGGGGAACATCACCCGGATCAGCACGGCGAACATGGGTGGAGACAATCCTCGGAGCAACTGGGGGTAGGAGAACCCCAGTCCCAGCTTGACGAGGTGGCGGAGCAAGAGCAGCCCCACTCTCACTGAGAATTCTAGAGGTACTGGTGCGGAAGGTCAGTTTGCGGACACAAGCAAGAGCAAGTAAAGACTTACGCAGTCATATTCTGCACTGTAGGTTCCTCAGCCTCTTCATCTTCTTCATCACGGTCTGCGGAGGTCCTACGAACAACCAGCATGAAGAGAGAATGAATAAATAGACAACAGAGAACTTACTTGATCATCTTGTTGGCCTTGGAGGTCTTCCTGACTTTCTTGACTTGCACAGGGAGGATGTAAGGGGACACCCCTATTTTCTCCTATCCCCCCTGTTCCCCTCCCTTCCTCCTCGTTCCTTTCTCCTTTCCTTCATCCCACAGACTCTTACGTACATCCCTTTCCTTTCCCTTTCCTTTCCGACCACTCCTTTCGCATCCGAGCCACGTCCGGTGACTCCGGAGTCTTCCCGAACTTTGGACTCGCTCGGACTCACTCGGACTCGTCTATACACTTCGGGGCTCGTCCGGGCTACCTCTATACTCTTTTCCCACTTCATTACTCTTCGCCCTTACTTCCCCAGGTCGCTGGCACGACTCCTGTACATTCCCCTTCCACTTCATTATCACATGTCCCCTCGTACCTTGTGATATTCGTTCGGACTTGTGGCTGGTGTACTGTACAGTTATCCTTCATTCCTCCCATGCTACTACAGTATATACTTCGCTTCCTAGCACGGAGAATCCCTATCCTGTTCTCTTTGGATTCTCCCTCTGGTAGGTGAGCAGCTCTCTCATGTATTGTAGTTAGTCTTATTCATTATCTTTGGATTCTCCCTCTGCTAGGCCTGTGCTGTCGGCCATCTTGAGGTTGCCCTTACAGAGGTCCTCACTGTCAGACAAGGTGTTGTTAATTCATTGTCAATTTATTTGAATTTATAACTACATTACATGCTACTACTACTAACTACTAATGATGAGGATGAGGGGAGGGGAGGCTGACTTACTTGAGAGCCTCTTGCAGGGCCTTGGTAGCTGACCTGGTGGACCTGGGCTTGCTGCTGGTGGTGGCCAAGGGGCAGATAGGGGCGTCCAGGGGATGGGGGTGAGGTGGTAGGGTATTGGGGGACGACAGGGGCGTGTGTGGCATCGTTGTCGACGAAGGGGGCATGCGTGGGGTTGTCGTCGACGTTGGGGGCATGTGCAGGGTTGTCGTCGTTGAAGTGGGGACGACGGGGATGTGCGTGGCGTTGTCGTTGACGAAGGGGGCATGTGCGGGGTTGTCGTTGACGTTGGGGGGCGTTGCGATGATGAAGGGGGATGTTGGGGCGTTGGGGGCATGCGTGGTGTCGTCGTCGACATTGGGGAACAATGGGGGACAATGGGGGACAATGGGGGATGTTGGTGGACGTTGGGGGTGTGGAGAGGTGGTGGTGGAAGGCAGGGGAGTCATCAGATAAGGAAAAAAAAGGTGGGGGGCGGGGTGCTTACCTTGGCTGTCCCTCCTCGTCATTCCTGGCCGTTCCTCTGTGTCCTCGCGATGTTGGCTTGCGTGGGGGCATTGCGGCGTTGGGGGGGCATTGGGGGAAAGCAAGGGGAAGGGGGATGGTGGTGGTTGAGAAGAAAGAGGCGGTGTGCCTGTAAGGGCAACCTCAAGATGGCCGACAGCGCAAGCCTAACAGAGGGAGAATCCAAAGAGATGAATAAGACTAACTACAATACATGAGAGAGCTGCTCACCTAGCAGAGGGAGAATCCAAAGAGAACAGAATAGGGATTCTCCATGCTAGGAAGCGAAGTATATACTGTAGTAGCGTGGGAGGAATGAAGGATAACTGTACAGTACACCAGCCACAAGTCTGAACGAATATCACAAGGTACGAGGGGGCATGTGATAATGAAGTGGAAGGGGAATGTACAGGAGTCATGCCAGCGACCTGGGGAAGTAAGGGCGAAGAGTAATGAAGTGGGAAAAGAGTATAGAGGTAGCCCGGACGAGCCCCGAAGTGTATAGACGAGTCCGAGTGAGTCCGAGCGAGTCCAAAGTTCGGGAAGACTCCGGAGTCACCGGACGTGGCTCGGATGCGAAAGGAGTGGTCGGAAAGGAAAGGGAAAGGAAAGGGATGTACGTAAGAGTCCGTGGGATGAAGGAAAGGAGAAAGGAACGAGGAGGAAGGGAGGGGAACAGGGGAATAGGGGAAAATAGGAGTGTCCCCTTACAGTGCCAGCGTGGCATGCCACTGTCACATGCACATGGTGTCGCGCTGATTGCCGAGAATAAGCGCCCGTCCAAAAAGAAAAAGAATATTAATAATCGTAGATAAGCGCCGAATAAGTGCCCGTTCGAGCAACATGACTTATCTCTAGATAAGTCTTGCTAATCCATTTCTGGCCATCCCAAAGCGGAAATTGATCTGGAAAAAGTCATAAAAACTCAAATGATTTCCAAACAATTCCCAAACATCCATATAAATTCATATAAATTACTAGTAAATTGTAGGATATATGTATATATACATATTTCCATATTAATCACTTGGTGTCCAATTGATGTCCACTTGATGTTCTACTGAATTTTCAGCTGAACATCAACTGAACACCAAGTATTCACTTAGTTCACTTGGTCTTCAACTGGTGTTCAACTGGTGCTGAACTGAACTGAACTAGTGTTGAACTGAACTTTTCCAGCCATTTCTCAGCCAAACTAAAAAAGTTCAAAGTTCAGTTGAACACCAACTGAACACCAACTGGACATCAACTGCCAACTGGATTCAGTTGGATACCAACTGAAGATGTGGTGAACTGTCAGGTGCTCACAATCGAGAGCTCAACATACGAAGTCATATCTCGAACCATCACACAGGAAATCCCACAACGGACGGTCCCAACTCGCCATCGATACTTATGCCCGCTAGTTCCCCTTCATCCTCGAAACGATTAATTGACTTCGCAGAAGACCAAGTAGTAACGCCCAAACGAATTCGCATCCATCCATCGTCCCCCATATTGCTATCTACCCTTTCACCCCTATCATCTGTACCCTATGCCATTTCTGAACCGCCGTCCGACTTTACACTTGTCCCTGGAACCCCCAGTCCAAGCAGCTCCCCCAAACTACCAGGCTGCTTCCCAAGTCCACCCGCCAGACCTGTCGGCGAGAAACTGTGAAAACTTTTACGTTGAAAGACGCCGGGATCTATTTTCATTCACCCACTCGGCTGTTATTGTGTGTCGAATGTAGCTCTGTGGTACCGGCTCAACATCTGGCCAAACACATCAACGACTCTTGCTCTCGACATATCAGATTCGACACAGATGCTTTGGCCTCGGCATTGCAGGAAGTCGGCACCAACCTATCAGCCCTCCTTCCCGAAGGAGGCCTCGACCGGCCCATTCCAATACTCCCCATTCGACAAGGTTGGCGATGCGCCACCCCTGGTCCATGCTTTGGTCTCGTATTTGGATCTAAAACCGCTCGAAATGCACACCAGCAAGAAAAGCACCCCCAGCAGAAGCCAATATTTGTCGATACTCAATGTCAACAAATATATAACGCTTGCAACTTCACTAAATATGTTGCAATTAATTCCAACCCACCTCCCGACAACTTTTTACCCCACATGAGTTCTTGGCACAATATGAAGAAGCAACTGCAAGATCAAGGCGCCCTCACGCTGGAAGATCATCGCCTAGTCACCCACATGCAACTATCTCCATTAGAAAATGTCACCAAATGGCATCTCACTCTTCAAGGAGCGCATCTTGGCTTTGTCCGCACTTATTCTCGTCCACTGGCACCAGAACTCGCTCCGTAGAACTACCATCGAATGTTTGACGTGTTCAAATACTACATAGTCCACATTGTGACACCAGTACTTGAGAAGAGGAGCAATACTATGCTCCTCCGTCTCATTAACTCTCCAGACAAGTAAGTCGCCATATTTACGTCGTTCGTATATCATATTAAATGGAAATCATTCAGAGGCAATTGTGAAAGATATCCCTTTCGATTGCCGCAGAATCAGAAGACCGTCCGCGACTACGTGCATATCTTTTCCTGCATGATGACTTTTCTCATGCATGTCGCCGACAAGGCCATCCCCAGCTTCCCCGTTACTACCACGGACACGCAGCTATACCTAATACGGCAATTTCTAAATTTGGATACCCCGGAGGACCTGGTCCACGCACCTACCCCCTTTTGGGACCTGGTACATAAAGTCTGTTGGTCCATGTTCACATCCATCCCGGTCTCGAGTGACTTTAATGAACTCGACATCCCTTTGACACGTTTCTTGATCGCATACCACTTGCGAGACGACTTGTCCTCTAGATTTAAGATGGCAACCCACATCTGCCACAACATGATCGCCATTCAATGGTGCTGGCGTGCTATGGCGCTGTATCAATGCAAAGAGTCCGCATCCTCGAACGAAAACGGCAAGATAGGGTAAGTCCCTCGCTTCCTTACGAAACCGATACTAAGACAACGGAATAGTGTGTACGAGGACATCTCCAAGTATCTGACAGAGGGCGGTCACTCCCCCTTTGCCGTATTACGCTGCCATATACATCCTATCAGCGCCATATTGATGCAAGAGCTGATGGGCCTGGACATGGAGACGTTCTTGTACAAGTCTCACCCATTCACTATGTCGTCCTTCAAGGACTTTGCCATCGCACTTGTTGCTTCATCTGAATCGCTGATGGCGCCAATCCTTGACGGCCTCAACATAGTAGACCTGGACGCCCGCATTGCTGTAGTGTTGTCCCTGGACAAAAGTGAAGGGTGGTTCAACGACACGCTACACGATGAGGACCCAGGCTATTCCTTCCTCTCAGATGAAAGAAATGGGTTTGCCAGGTACGAGGACGCACTCATGGACCATATGTGTCGAGAAGACAGCAGCTTGTATGCGGTTCACACTCCTGAAGGCATCCAGTTTAAAACCAATGCTCTTCTGTCGTTTACCGATGATGTTGATGACCTTGTCGAACATCTCTTTGCCGCGCTGAATTTCACCTGGGCTGGAGCCGCTCGGGGGACCGAGATCGAGGACATCCGTTACCAAAATGGGCATTCTCCTCGCAACCTATACTTTACCAATGGAGTCCTTATGTTCGTCACCTTTTACAACAAAATGCAACATAATACCAGTCGCAAGTCTATGATACCCCGAGCCGTCCCTCCTTGTTTGGCTCGACTTTTTATCCTCCTCCTTGCCGTTGTATACCCTTGCACCAAATACATGGCCAGAATCCAGTCATCCCAAGATCACGCTGTCCTCTACAACAGTTGTATCTTCGTTCATTGCGCCTGACTGCTCAACACTGAGCGGACAGTAATACCCCCTGCTTGAGTTGAGTACCTACTGGTTGGAGCTGGCTATACCTAATACAATATTACCAGCTACGACTTTGTTGGGAATGATGTAATCCGGCACATGATCACCATTTGAATGGACTGGAAAGGGGCATGAGCCCGGCCAGTATTGATTGAATGGTTGGGTGGTCATGTGTGTTAAAGGTGATGCACACACTTGTTGTACAAATGTATAACAAAGTTGCGCTGTGCAGCCGCACGTTAAGCGCCCGGTTCCCACGCATTGGGGACCACCCATAGACACTGCCAACACCCATTGGGACGACCCAGGTCATCATGGGATGACTGGTGTTGACAGTATTGCTAAAAGTGCGCAAGCACTCTTTAGCAATCTGTACATACATTAGAAGCGCACGACTCCCACGGTCAGTGCAACGTTCCCACGTTTGGCGCCCCATTAGTAGGTCTATCGACCTCTATTGTGACGGCCGGAACAAGCACCGGAACGCCTCGGTCTCAGCAGGGAAGCAAAAGGAGCGAAAATGAAACATGGAGCCATCATTAGAATGATGTCTAGCATGTTCCCAAGCTGCTCCGGAGCTAATCAAATTCGGACGCGATTTAGTGGACACCAATATTCACGCCTCGCGCAGAACAGTACCCGTGGGAACCTGGGATGGTCACTTTCCTTACATGTCTAGAGTAATAGACACAAAGAGTCAATAGAGCGCAAATCATTACATATTATTGATTGATTGCATCAACACATCATTAGTGATTGTTACTAAGGCAATTAGAAGTCATTAGAACGCTTAAACAAGCTTCTGATCACACTATAATAGCCTAAAGTTTAACAGGTTATGGGCCCTGGGCTCTAACTTGACAATACTGATTGATTGTTCCTGCATTATTGAATTGCTGCCTATTGTTATTACTGGGGGTTATTGTGATTGATCTAGTGACTCATTGAGTACTGATCTCGCATTTTGGCCTATTGGAGCTTATTGAAAGTCACAACAAGACTATAACACTGTTATTGATAGTCAACACAAGACTTTAAATTGTTATTGATAGTCACACAAGACTTTAAATTGTATTGAACAACACTATGTCTACAAGTTCTACTTCAGATAATGGGGTCAAGGTGAAGCCACTGTCCAATTCCAATTATCAGGAATGGTGTGGTGAAGCCAAAGCCTATCTGATGCGACTAGGGCTGTGGAGACTAGTGTCTGGAAGGGAATCTAAACCCTCAGACAAGGCTGAGCTGACCAAATGGGAGGCAAAAGCTGAAAAGGCTGCTGGGGAGATTTACCTGTTGGTTGAAGCAGACCAAAGAATTCATTTCCGAGGTCTAGAGGATGATCCAGTGGGAATGTGGGCTGCCATAGAGAAGGCACACCTGTCCAAGAAGCCCGGCGCACGCTTCAATGCTTATGACGACCTGTTCTCAATTCACAAGGAGGACAACGAAGGTCTAATCGATTTGGGAGTCAGGATTAGCAAAGCCATGGCTAATATCCAAAATCTGCGTCCAACAGGCTTTACCATTGAGCAGTTAGATGAAGAGTTGCAGTGCATGGCATTGATTCGGGCTCTGCCTGATGAATACAAGCACCTGTCAGCTTCTTTGTTGCTAATGGAAAAGCTGGACAAGGATACTATACTCCAAGCATTCCGAAGCGAAGAGCTTAACCGTCAGCGCCAGACCGAGCAAGCGAATAGAGCTGGTCACAAGGGTTATGGAAAGAAGGGTGGGGCTTATAATGGGAAAGGCAGAGGTCACCCCACAGTTGATGCAGACACCTGCTCATTCTGCAAGGGCAAGGGTCACTGGAAGAGGGATTGCGAAGCTTTGAAGAAGGTCATTGCTAGCAATAAAGAAAGTGGATCTGGGGGGAGCAATGCCAAAGTGGCAGCTGAGAAGGCAGATGCTGCGACAGAGTTTGCTGGTCAGGCAAGTGCTCGTTCTATGAATGACGCTTGTGCTGCATTTTCTAATGATACCCATTGGAATACAGATACAGGGGCCACTTCTCATATGACACCTCACAAAGAATGGATTCGCAATTATACCACATATAGAGTGCCAATTAGGCTAGCGGATCACACCATTGTATATAGTGAGGGCGTCGGAAATGTGCTCTTTAGACCTGTTATTAATGGTAGACAAGTTAGAGATGTGGAGATCACTAGAGTACTCTATGTTCCTGCATTGTGCAATAATCTGCTTGCTGTTTTGTACTTGACTCGTAATAAAGGCTTTAATGTTCATATCACAAAGGATAAAATGGAGTTTGTTCGTAATGATGTTCTTTTGTTCTGTGCTACAATCAATGATGCTGGTATAGGCTATTTAGATGGTAGTACAATAGATACAAATGAATTTGTTCATGTTGCGTCCACTCTGCCTTTGGATCTGACACTATGGCATAGACGGCTTGGCCACCAACACCATGACGGAATTAAGCAGATGATTAAGGACGAAATGGTGATTGGGTTGACATTGGACTCTTCTGCAAAGTCAGATCCAGTCTGTACACCATGTCTGACAGGAAAGATGCATGCAAATCCATTTCCTTCGTCATCCAACAGAGCTGATGAGCTGTTGGCACTAGTTCACTCTGATGTTCACTACGTCGGAATTGATTCACACTCTGGTCAAAAGTACTGGGTCACATTCATTGATGACTACTCCAAGCTGAAGGTGGTGATTCCGCTTAAGCTGAAGAGTGAAGTCTTTAATGCATTCAAACGGTTCAAAGCTTGGGCTGAAAACCAAACTGGAAAGCATATCAAAGTCTTCAGATGTGATCAGGGTGGGGAATTCATGAGCAAAGAATTTGACAAGTATTTGGAGGAGCATGGCATAGAGAGGCAGTTCTCAGTGCGGAACAGGCCACAACAGAATGGGGTAGCTGAGCGTGCAAATAGGCTGCTTAGTGAAAGGATCACTGCAATGTTAGATGAGTCTGGACTGTCAAAGGCCTTTTGGGCTGAGTGTTTGGCTGCACTTGTTCATGTCTTGAACCGATGCATTACATCTTCAGTAGCTCATGCTACGCCATATGAGGTGTGGCATAGACGAAAACCTGATGTTGGGCATTTACGAGTGTGGGGATGTGTTGCTTATGTGCATGTCCAGAAGGACAAGAGGGAACACTTGGGTTCGCATATGGAGAAGTGCATATTCATTGGGTATCCTGATGGGTACAAGGGTTGGAAATTCTACAATCCAAAGACGAAGAAGGTCATCATCTGTGAACGCGCAGACTTTGATGAGCGCTACACTTATAGTGGTCAACTTCTCAAAGGCATTGATGAGCACAACCTCTCAGAACCAGTTCCTCCGAAAACCAGTCAGCAGAGCGCACCAAAGGCACCATCCAAGGACAACAATGATGCTCAGCAAAGGGTTGTAGACTTGCCTGCAGTTGATAATGACGATGAGGACAACAGCAGTGAGGATGACACTGATGTTAATGTGAAAGAAGAAGAACAGGTGGAGGGTGAAGCGCAACAGGAGAATGACGAGACACCAGAGCCAGAAGAGACTCCCCCACCTCGTCCTCGTCATAGAAGAGCTGCACCTCGTGTGGATGATAGTGATGCTGAAGCTGAAGTCGATGATAGACCTGTGGCTGTTAGAAGACCAAAACGCGACATCAGACCTCCAGGGGAATGGTGGAAGGTTCCTGCAGCACCTCCAAAGGCAAGGGAGGCAACTCCTGATGTCTGGGAAATGCGAGATCCAACTCCTGCTTTAGATGATTCCGAGTCTGAAGAAGAAGCTTTGGAGGCTGGTCCTGTTGGCAAGCTAGTAGAGCCAGAGACTTATGCTCAGGCAATGAGGTCACCTCACGCTGCACAATGGCACGAGGCTGCACTAGCTGAATACAACATGCTGCTTGCTAATGGGACATGGACATTGGAACCTTTGCCAGAAGGAAAAGTGGCAATTGGAGTCAGATGGGTCTTTCGGGTCAAATATCATGCAGACGGAAGCATTGAACGGTTCAAGGGTCGGATTGTTGCTAAAGGATTTAGTCAACGACCCGGATTTGACTATAATGAGACCTTTGCTTCGCCTTCGAGACATGCTACCATCAGGGCTGTGCTCGCTCTAGCTGCTAGAGATGATCTGCACTTGCGCTCAGTTGATATCTCACAAGCTTTCATAAATAGTGATATTGACACTGAAGTGTACATGGATCAACCTGAGGGATTTAAGCAAGGTGTAACCAAGGGTCAAGGAAGGATAGTCTGTAAATTGAACAAGTCTCTGTATGGGTTAAAGCAGTCACCTCGGTTGTGGAGTGAGAAATTGGGTGAAGCACTGCATTCAATGGGCTTCAAGAAGATTTACTCTGACCCCTCGCTCTACATCTATGATGATGGCACTGTCAGAATCATAGTCCCTGTGTGGGTGGATGATATCACTCTTGCTTCGAAATCAAAGGAGGCTCTTGACAAGTTTGTTATTGAGCTAGAAAAGCATTTCAAGTTGCGGGACTTGGGGGAGACTTCGTATCTGCTGGGCATGGAAATTAAAAGAGACTGGGATAACCACAAACTCTACATCTCGCAGCGTCAGTACATTGTTAATAAGCTTGCACAGTTTAATATGTCTGATTGCAAACCAGTGGGGACTCCCATGGCTCCGGGTATGAAGTTGACCACAGATGACTGTCCCAAGACATATGAAGAAGCACAAGAGATGGTGGATATTCCCTACATGAGTGCTGTCGGCTCCTTATTGTACTTGGCTACAATGTCCCGGCCTGATATAGCCTTTGCTGCGAGTGGCTAGGTTCAACTCGAACCCAGGCATGATCCACTGGAAAGCTGTAAAGCACTTGCTACGCTATGTCAAGGGAACGATGGATATGAAGTTGGTTTATGGACCTGATCCCGCCATAGGAGAGGAAATCTTTGTCACATACAGTGATGCAGACTATGGTGGTGATAAAGGGACAGGGCGGTCTACAAGTGGTTACTTGGTTAAGATTGGGCTGGGAGCGGTCTGCTGGAGCAGTAAAGCGCAACAGATGGTTGTTCTGTCAACCACTGAAGCCGAGTATGTTGCTGGGGTTGCTGCTGGTAAAGAAATATGCTGGATGAAGAACCTACTCTCTGAAATTGGCTACAAACCGACTTCACCATCCACGCTATACATGGACAACCAGTCAGCAATTAGAGTGGCAAAGAACCCCGAACACCTGTTGAAGGTGATGCACACACTTGTTGTACAAATGTATAACAAAGTTGCGCTGTGCAGCCGCACGTTAAGCGCCCGGTTCCCACGCATTGGGGACCACCCATAGACACTGCCAACACCCATTGGGACGACCCAGGTCATCATGGGATGACTGGTGTTGACAGTATTGCTAAAAGTGCGCAAGCACTCTTTAGCAATCTGTACATACATTAGAAGCGCACGACTCCCACGGTCAGTGCAACGTTCCCACGTTTGGCGCCCCATTAGTAGGTCTATCGACCTCTATTGTGACGGCCGGAACAAGCACCGGAACGCCTCGGTCTCAGCAGGGAAGCAAAAGGAGCGAAAATGAAACATGGAGCCATCATTAGAATGATGTCTAGCATGTTCCCAAGCTGCTCCGGAGCTAATCAAATTCGGACGCGATTTAGTGGACACCAATATTCACGCCTCGCGCAGAACAGTACCCGTGGGAACCTGGGATGGTCACTTTCCTTACATGTCTAGAGTAATAGACACAAAGAGTCAATAGAGCGCAAATCATTACATATTATTGATTGATTGCATCAACACATCATTAGTGATTGTTACTAAGGCAATTAGAAGTCATTAGAACGCTTAAACAAGCTTCTGATCACACTATAATAGCCTAAAGTTTAACAACACCATGGCAGAATGAAGCAACTCGACTTGAGCTTCTTTTGGTTATGTGATCAAGTTGATTGCAAGTGCATACAGCCAGTCTATCTTCAAACAGAGGAAATGCCGGCAGATCTGCTCACCAAAGCACTGGCCAAACCACAAGTAGAGAAGCTGAGGGAGATGATGGGATTGGTAGGATAGGAGGACGTATTGGGCCAGGGGGTTGTTTATGGGTGCCCCAATACGTGGATCAACCAAGTGTTGCATCAGGGGGTTGTGTTGAAGGTGATGCACACACTTGTTGTACAAATGTATAACAAAGTTGCGCTGTGCAGCCGCACGTCAAGCACCCGGTTCCCACGCATTGGGGACCACCCATAGACACTGCCAACACCCATTGGGACGGCCCAGGTCATCATGGGATGACTGGTGTTGACAGTATTGCTAAAAGTGCGCAAGCACTCTTTAGCAATCTGTACATACATTAGAAGCGCACGACTCCCACGGTCATGACAGTATTGCTAAAAGTGCGCAAGCAATCTGTACATACATTCGAAGTGCACGACTCCCACGGTCAGTGCAATGTTCCCACGTTTGGCGCCCCATTAGTAGGTCTATTGACCGCTATTGTGACGTCCGGAACAAGCACCGCAACGCCTCGGTCTCAACAGGGAAGCAAAAGGAGCGAAAATAAAACATGGAGCCATCATTAGAATGATGTCTGGCATGTTCCAAAGCTGCTCCGGAGCTAATCAAATTCGGACGCGGTTTAGTAGACACCAATATTCACGCCTCGCGCAGAACAGTACCCGTGGGAACCTGGGATGGTCACTTTCCTTACATGTCTAGAGTAATAGACACAAAGAGTCAATAGAGCGCAAATCATTACATATTATTGATTGATTGCATCAACACATCATTAGTGATTGTTACTAAGGCAATTAGAAGTCATTAGAACGCTTAAACAAGCTTCTGATCAAACACTAATAGCCTAAAGTTTAACATAAATGTCTGGGCAACCGGCGTGCCAATGACCACCCAGGTTACAGATCTTGTTGGCTAAGTTATTTCGCCCTATGCCGCGTTCAATCTCCTTCAATCTTTTCATAGGGAAGTCTATTAGAATCTGTAGCCACATTTTCCTTCTTTTTGACTCAGCCCTAATGTACACTCTCGTGTTATCCAATCTATTGACCATGCTAGCTATCTTAGCACCAACCACCGCCTATCCACCAATCACCGTCAACGTCCGACTCCGACCTCACCCACTTGTAAACGGTGTGGATTACTTGTAAGGAAAGTGACCATCCCAGGTTCCCACGGGTACTGTTCTGCGCGAGGCGTGAATATTGGTGTCCACTAAATCGCGTCCGAATTTCTTTAGCTCCGGAGCAGCTTGGGAACATGCCAGACATCATTCTGATGATGGCTCCATGTTTCATTTTTGCTCCTTTTGCTTCCCTGCTGAGACCGAGGCATTCCGGTGCCTGTTCCGGCTGTCACAATAGAGGTCAATAGACCTACTAATGGGGCGCCAAACGTGGGAACGTTGCACTGACCGTGGGAGTCGTGCGCTTCTAATGTATGTACACCAGTCATCCCATGATGACCTGGGTCGTCCCAATGGGTGTTGGCAGTGTCTATGGGTGGTCCCCAATGCATGGGAACCGGGCGCTTAATGTGCAGCTGCACAGCGCAACTTTGTTATACATTTGTACAACAAGTGTGTGCATCACTTCAACACACTGTTATATACTGATCATGAGCCCCTTAGGGCTACCCCCTTAAGCCCCTTTTTGGACACTCGGACACTAGGAACCCTTAGGCTCGGCCCTCGAGGCTTATGCATGGTGCGTAGTACTTAGATTCACTTGTTACATGTTTCATATACATGTCAGCCTCACCTTGTACACATGTTAGCTAGTATTTATAGTAGCATTAGTACACATGTATTCCTTACTTTGAATCTTAGTTCCTTCTTCATGACCTCTTGTCTTCTTACCTTTGCTGTGGGCTCCTCCGTGGAGCCCACCTCTCATCCTTGCTCACTCCAAAATCAGGACACCACAGGGCTAGGAGGGCACAGCATCTAAGCTGAAGCCAAGTCCCATATGCTCCGCTCGTCCACTCGTCCGGGCTCCCATGCTTCTCATGCTTCCTGCGCCCCTAGCAGATGAGTCAGGAGGCCCCATGATACCGTCCTTAACACACACCCATACATCCTCGCTCCCCTCATTTTCCCCCTACACCTACAAGGATCCCGCGCGCACCGCGGATTTGCGTAGCCCAAGTCACCCGCAAGTGTGGCTCTTAACACACTGTCTTTTGGGGATTCCTCATGTGTGCCATGACTACTTGCTCATACAGAACTTCCACGTCTCAGAGGTCCTGCTTACAGGCTTAGTTGGAGGATTGTGCCATTATACCAACAGTGTTGACAGCAGCAAGGCTAGAACCCGTACGTGACATGCGAGAGCTCTGACCCACTCGCACGGGCTGTCGCGAGTTCAGGTTACAAGGTGAATGGTAGTTTGTCCACAGGCCAACACAGAAACTGGATTACAGTTTGTACTAACAAGCATATATTATGTATCAATTCACTGCTATCGTCGCCGGTTGACCTTCGGGATTCTGTGAAGTAGGGGCGCCAGCTCGTGACAAGGCGGCACCAAGGGCTTGAGTACGAATTGATAGCCCCCGTGTCTTCTCGATCACAGACTGGTAAATTGGCTGTGGTGGCCTGTTGATCTCGATTACGTTCTGTGGGAAGGGGATTAGGAACGAAGAAAAGAAAGGGCGAAAACGGACCTTTTCGAGGTCAATTTTTGCGTCCTGACCCATGCGCGTCTCGCGAATGAGGTTGACAATCCACTTTTCGCCTTCGTCGCGGGACAAATTCAGGCGGTCGGAGAGATCCCTAACTCGGCTATGTGAGGAGAATTCGTTGTGGGGATAGCGAGACTTACCCGATGTCGATGCGTTGATGTATGCGGCAGTATGCCTCGCTGATCAGATAACGAGCATTATCCATAAAGTCGTCTTTGAACTCCTGCAGGAAGAAATCGTTGCCAACGACCTTCTCCGCGAGGCCAAGATGGCGCTGGGCTGCCTCGAAGTCAAATTCGACATACAATTCCTTGAGGAAGGAGGTAACGGGGTCTTGGAACTGATATTCTTCCATCTGTATGACGCGCACGACTTCGCGGATGGCGTTTCGGACGCGAGAAGAGGCAGGATTGGAGGCGGAACTGGCAGCGGCAGTCTTCCGTGATAGGATAGCTGCAGTAGCGAGATACCTCAGGATCCAAGGACAAGCGGTTTGGATGGTATTTAGGTAGGTGGGGGAGAGGAATGTCTCGAGGAGAAGGGTTCGACCTTGTTCGTGGTTAAAGTAGACAAAGAGCGACCAGTGGAGTAGCCATGAACGAGAGTGTAGTTGGGTGAGAGCTGGCTCAGAGGCATTGGTGGAAGAAGAGTTCGGGAGTAAAGGAGGTGCTTGGCGTGAATCCACGACGTCCCGAAGGGAGTTGAGCTCCTCGAGGGCGACATCCCACTTTCCCGTGAGGATATCCGATGCAAGTTTTCCCCAATGAGCAGAGGTGTTCAGATCGTTGTCGGTAGACAAGACACGGAAGTGGTAGAGGTAATCAGCAGCACCGCTATAATTTCCGTATGAGAACTGGTATTGCCCAAAAGTATACAGAGCACGAATTTGATCAAGCGTGAGCTGTAGGCCGTCTCCCTTAGCGAAATCGACGTGAATCAGACCTGAGAAACGCACCCCGAAATTATCTTTCAAGTACTGTAGATTTTGGTTCTTATCCTGGCGCAGCGCTTGCGCAACTTCAGGGTTTTCGATAACGTCAAGGACAGCCTGAGCCTCTTGCTGCAGCCGTTCATTTACTGAGACCGCATTTTCTCGTTTCTCATCGAACTCTGTCTAAAGTTTCATTATGAATATCCGCGAATGCAGAGGTTTGCTCACCTGCCGGCACTTGCTCATCTGGGTGTATTTGGGCGAACAGACTCGCAGCATAGGTGAACATGTTCGTTCCTTTCGCCAACTCGAATTGTGCAATCTGGACTTGGCTTTCGGGGAACAATTCCGTTTCAGCAAGATGTGCAAGAATGGGGAACGTCAGATGGCGATCAAGGTAAGGTATGATCGTCTTCGAGAGGTCATATTCGGCCATTTTGGTAAGGATACGATATATATCGTCGTGAGCAGCACGTCCATTCAAAGTGACGTTAAATTTTGCAGGTATCCCGATTTGGATATAAATTCTCACATACGATGAGCCCCTATTGAAGGTATCGACACGACGATCCTAAGCTCAAGGAGATTCTAAAGTTAATGTTCGATATCTTTACACTGGACGGAATGATCTCCGTGCTGTTGCAAGGCTGCGATCGTTAACCAACATGGCTATGGCGACTCCAAGCTCGCTGGGGGGACCCACCATGAGGTAGTACTGGACATCACGAACCAGCGGATGGCACAACGACGGGTCCTGGTGATCAGAGCTCAGTTTTCCAGTATCAGCTTGGTGCATCACAATTGTATATCTATTTCTTGAACATGTATGTCCTTCTCGCCCTTGGTATCGACGCAAGTACTACGTTAAGTAACACAAAAAATCGCCCAAGTCCACGGGGCATCCTTTTTATGCAAAAAGTCGCTTCGTATAGCTAGGAGTGTTAAGAGTCCATTAGCAGGTCTCCAACAAACTGATTAGCACTTACGAATTCAACCCGTGAACGCCTCCCTCGACCTGAGCGCTACCGCTCCTGATCTCAAACCTGACCCGCCCACCCTCAACGCCCTCAGCCAGCTCGTTCAGGCTCTTCACTCCCAAATCCTGCATCCCATGCTGCACGCCAACATGCAGGTATTTGATGAAGGAGAAGACACTTCCCTTGTCTTGAACATCGCCCGATACACCCTGCGCGACCTTGATGGACGAAGATTCGGAAAAGTATCGAGATGTCGCCGCGTTTTCGATGATGGTGGGGTTTTTGGGTGTCCCGCCGATTCCGCCCATCTTTGTAGAGTTGACCTTGACGCCGCTTCCACCGCTTCCGCCCTTACTTGGGGCTGCCTTGCTGTTCGCGGAATTGGAGTTGCCCCCACCCTCCATAGCTTCCAAGCTGCCCATCCCGCGATAGGCTTTGACACGCTTGCCCCCTTGCCAGAAGTACTCCCCTGGGGCCTCTTCAGTCCCGGCCAGCAAGCCTCCCATCATGACACCCCCCGCACCCATGGCCAATGCCTTGACTACATGCCCGACATTGCCTATCCCTCCATCAGCGACGACAGGCACTCCAAACTTCTTCGCAAACTCGGCCACCTTGTAGACTGCTGTTGCTTGTGGTCTGCCTACGGCCATAACTTCTTGAGTGATGCAAATGGATCCTGAACCCATGCCCACGCGAAGACCGTCGGCGCCTGCAGCGATGAGGGAAGCGGCTTGTTCACGCGTGACAACGTTGCCTGCGATGACTTCCAACGAGGGGAAAGTGGATTTAATCCATTTGATCATCTCGATCTGGTAAACTGAGTTCCCCTGCGATGAATCCAAGATGACAACGTCCAAACCCGCATCGACCAATGACCTCAATCTCTCCTTGTCGCTTTCCCTTGTACCGACCGCAGCAGCCGCGATCAACTGCTTCGTTTTCTCATCCTTGCTTGCGAGAGGATACTCCTGATTCTTCAATAGATCAGATCGAGCGAGCAGAGATACGAGATGACCAGAGGGATCAACGATGGGGAGTTTTCCCTTTTTAGAGTCACGAAGGATGTCATTTGCTTGTGAGAGCGTGATGCCTTGAGGGGCGGTAACTAAGGTCGTGGACATGATCGTAGAGAGCAGGGTCGAGGAGTCTTGGAATTGGACATCGCGGGACGTGACGATACCAAGTAGTTTGCCACCGAGTGCGCCAGTGTCTAAGTGGTAGTAGTGTCAGTCAAAGATGATGGACCACAACGATAGCAGGCTAGTCAGAATCCAAATGTGTATCTCCGCATATCACACGAAAGATCGCGTTATAAACTCGGAAGAACGAAGGTTATGGAAATAAAGGCTCATCGTGTGCGTAATAACAGCGAACGAACGATGTGGCGAAGCCCACTCACCTGTGATGGGGATACCGCAGAAGCCCAACCTCCTCTTGATATCCAACACATCTTCGACCGTATGCTCCGGGGCCAGCACGACCGGATCGGTGATAAAGCCGTTTTCGTGACGCTTTACGGCTCGGACCATGGCTGCCTGCGACTCTGGGGACTGATTGTGATGGATGACACCAATTCCGCCTAAGAGCTGCAAGGAGGGACGATGAGGAGGGGTGATTGGTGAGTGGATATAGAATGTACCGCCATAGCAATCGCCATCTCACTCTCGGTCACGGTGTCCATAGGGCTACTCATGAAGGGAGTCTTCAAAGTGAGCTTTTTCGTAATGCGACTCTCTGTCACGACCTCAGAGGCGGGGAAGTCGATCTTTCCGGGAAGAAGCAGGAAGTCGTTGTAGGTCAGACCGCCATGGATGGGAGAGTCCATGAGATCGGTGACGCTGAGACCATCGCGGGACTGATATGACTTAAGAACGTCGAGGGCAGAGGCGGCATCGAGAAATTGGGCAGACGACATGGCGAGTGGGCAAGATTGCCAGAAAAAACTGAGCTACGACTGCAGCTTGCTTATATATGGAACTCATGTTATTTGTGCGTATTTGGAGCATATCGGATCACATGTATACATTGGATGGAATATCAAGTACAAGCCTACAAGTAACTTTGCGTAATGGAACCAAGCAAATGAGGGAATGCGAATGAATACACGGAGAACATCGAGCGAGCAGACGACAAGACAATCAGGCATCAACAGGCTACACCAAAGAGAACCGATAAGCATCATGGTCGTAGTGCACGACGATTCAAATCAACTCACAGCTAAACATTGTTTTTGGAATAGATTACCAACGCTCGCCGCCTCCTCCTCCTCCTCCTCCATAGCCTCCACCTCCACCTAGTCGAGTGAGACGCGCGCAAGAATCTGAAAACAAATGGACAGACCTTGGTAACCACCACCGCCGCCACCACTTCGGTAGCCTCCACCTCCACCTCCACCACGACCTAGGCGGGTAACATATATAAGCATTTAGTCATCAAAAGGGAGCGTCAGAAGACATACCGTAGCCTCCGCCTCCTCCGCCACGTCCGCCTCCGCCACCAGTTCGTTCGGTAGCCATGTTAACCTTAATGCGTCTTCCATCAAGTTCTTGTTGATCATAGCCGGCAATAGCAGCCTCGGCCTCTTCGTTGGTCCCATAGGTCACGAAGCCAAAGCCTCGCGAACGACCAGTCTCGCGATCGTTGATGACAATCGACTATATAGTGCATCGCACACACATAAACTCAGCTCAGCAAACGGACACAACGGTCTTTCACGAAAGACACAGAGAGAGAGATAAGATCGCGCACATCAAGGACATTGCCAAATTCTCCGAAGGCCTATAATTGAAAAACGTAGTATGGTAAAACATCATGATCAAGAGAAGGAAGGCGGCGCGCAGCTGCAGTCCGAGGGTTACACTAACTTGACGCAGAGTATCGTCGGTCGTGTTCCAACTGAGACCACTACATCAAATCAACATGAATTTAGCTTCTGTCGCAGTCTCCCACATCGATGGCAGGAGATACAAGGGGAAACCATTGCAAGGCGCAGACTAACCCAACAAAAATCTTGAACGACATGTTTTCCTTTGGGGTGAGATGGGCGAAAGGAAGAATGAGGTTGATGGCAGAGAACGCTCTTTTTATCATCGCGATGTGGATTCAGACTCCGCTCATATCGATGCCCAGCGCCTAGATCAAGTTCAATCTTGGAAGTACACTCGCATGGGACCTCAATCATCGATGCTTATTTTCCCCTTCTAGAATCGACGTAATGCCGGCGTTCTCTGTACACTATATTAGGCATGTTGAGGTAGGTCTCATTCGCGGATTTCGATGTCAACCTCTGTTTTGTCTTGTTGAGAACAATAAACGACTTTTAACGTCGCGTAGAGTGAAAGCGGTGTCCGAGAACTATAAGCCATAGTAGTAAAGCGAATGTGGTAACAGGACGAGAGCTACAGGAACAACTGATACGAGCTCTTAACCGGGAGATGACACTGAGTGGGGTAAGAGAAGAGCTTGGGCGGCGCGGTGATTACGCATATGGGTTTACTGCACCCATTTGATAGTCGGGCGAGGTGAATTGTAGCGCACGTAGTGATCACCGATTTGATATGTCGAAACTTTGTATCCATCGCCGCTCTCGTCGAAAAAGACGAATGGCCCTGTGCGGACGTTGGAAAAGTCCAACCTGTATTTCCATATGGATGGCGAGTTGGAATGGAGTTTGTAGCGCGTGATGCCCTTTGCTCCAGTATCGACGTCCTTCCAGGTATCGTCGCCGACTGGCCAATCGACAGCAATAGGAGGCCCATCGCGTGGGCGGTCGGGTTCCCCCTCGTTAATAGCTGCGCCGCCAACCTTGACGCCGACTTCAAAGGTTGCACCGTTCTCGCTCTTCATTTCTTTCCAAACGATGCCTGCAGCATCGGCGGCTATGACCTGCTCAGTTGACATTGTAGCTTGTTGCTTTTCTGCGGTAACAGGCTTTGGATCAGTAGGGACCAGCCTGAAAGTTTGGGCGAGGACGTACTGGCTCTTGTGGAAGTGGTTTGTGGCAAGTGCATAGCGAGCCCGGGATATCTTATATAGGACGCTTGTGACACAATTGTTGACATGCCATGAGGAACAAACAGCTCGCAGAATTCTTAGGATGTTGTATATTGCTAGGATCATGAAACGGACCATTGTCACACGGACGTCGTCACGTCGGGTCACGTCTCTTCCGGGCCCGGTTCTTGCCATTGACCACAGCGATGCGACCATCACCAGCGCGCCTTCTCAACATCCTCGTGCCCGTGAAACGGTGAGCATATTCGACCTTGCACTGCTCAGCCTGTCCCCATCATTTTGTAATCTTAGCGCGGTCGACTATGCTGTCAAAATTCGTGTTAATCCCCAGCAAACGGGTATCGACACCAATGTGAAGCACTCTATGGTACGCACAATCCTTTCGACCAATCGCTTAACATATTCACAACAGAAATTCGAATACATTAGAACCCCTTCGATGAAATCGGTTAGCTTTATCCCATACAGCGTAGCCCGAGCCTGACCCATCTATGGTTGTAGCCGTCGAAGAAGCAGTCCGCCTGCGCGAAAAGCTGAAATCCTCCATCGAATCCATCAAGCTGGTGAGTATTGGGCCCTCCAAGTGCTCGGAAACACTTCGCACTGGCCTTGCCATGGGTGCCGACTCTGCCATCCACATCGAAACACCCGACTCGGCTCCCGCTCCAGAACCACTCGGAGTAGCCAAGGCACTGCGCCAGATCATCGCAAAGCAAGAAGGTGGCGTCGACATCGTTATACTGGGCAAGCAGGCCATCGACGATGACGCTGGGCAGACCGGTCAAATGTTGGCGGGTCTCCTGGGCTGGTCACAGGCTACCTTCGCGTCCAAGGTTGATATCGATGTGGAGAAGAAGGAGGCTACGGTGCTGCGAGAGATAGACGGTGGTTCAGAGGAAATCCGCTGTCGACTACCTGTGATTATCACGACGGACCTTCGGTGAGTTCTTACCCTACCTACCCTTTTCTCCGTCCCCAGAAATTGATCCCCGTCGCCTCAAACTCTGTCACTCAAAGTCTGAACGGTACGTCGATAGCCATTGTATTCCCGTTGGGCCTTAGTTAAACCCTCCCGCTCAGAACCTCGATACGCGTCGCTCCCCAACATCATGAAGGCCAAGAAGAAGCCAATTGAAAAGCTAACTCCCGAGCAGTTGGGCGTCGACTTGACACCCCGACTCCAAATCATCAAAGTCTCAGAGCCCCCAAAGCGCATCGGCGGTGCCAAGGTGGAGAATGTCGACCAGCTAATAGAAAAACTAAAGGAGGCTGGGTTCACGGCCGCATAATCATCCCCATGTTGAAGTTCGTTGCATCAAATAGAACACCACTGATATATTGTACATCTCGTACGACGTGCAAGGCCGATCTGGTTTGTGAGTACTTACTAACTATGCATCAACTGGTTTGCAGCAATGACATGGTACCGAGTACAGCCGTCGCCACGACACGTCCGACTGGTATTACCTCCTGTCATGTTTAATTCAGTGTGCTCATGGAAGAATCATTCGTGCTGGGACAACCTCCATAGCGAGGCTCTAACCCTTTGTGAATGCTCTTTGGATGTGACATTCGAGTCCGCTCTTGCAATCCGAAAGCGCGAACTGAAGGCCCACACCTGAACCAAGGGAGGACTTAGACTGCGCCGCGATCGCGAAGTTTTTGTCTGCGTCTATGTCAATCGGCCTGCGACCGTTGTGTCGCGCTATTCGAGTTTATGAATACGAAATACACTCTACGAGCCAATGCGTCTAATGTAACATCACCGCAAGGAGTCGGCGCGGTTTCTGTGTTACCACCGACACTATCTCTACTATCTAGAGCGAGACCAGCCGCCCTGCTTCAAGAGGTTAGTGAATCAAGTATAAGATCGCCTGGCGCGCAAGACATTGATTGACAGCCAATGAACAAGAAACAAGCCTTGTCGTGAATGGCACGGTTTAAAAGCTGTTGGTATCTACGAGCAGTGAGTGCCCAATGTACCAATTGTCCACGAATCGGGGCTGAGGCTGATGATAAATTCTCGCCGCGTGGGTGAATTTCTTGCTGTCCAGGATCGACTCAATGTAGGGCTTCGCAAGATCGAAGAAGAGCGCTCTTTGACCGTTCGCATTCAAACGTTCAAGCGCTCATGTTGAGCCTCCGTGTCGCATGATCAGCAGCAGATCCTCGGCGTTCGCAACGGCAACTCCTTCCGATTGTCACGACAAAAATTGTGGCTTCGTGCAGAACATATAGCAGTACTCCAGCTTTGCTACTCGGTCTCTCGAACTGTTCTTAGGGACCCTTAGGACGAGCTCGTGGAAGAACCCGAAGACAACTTCCATTGGCATGATGCTGAAGTTGGATGAGATGATGCCTTCGTTTCGCCGCCCATCCAACGGCTCGAGACGCATCGGCCCCAATTTGATGTGCTGGACGAAAAGGGGGAATCTGAACTCCAGGAGCTATTCCTCGCTGATCTTCATCGCCCAGAACTCTCAGTCAAGGTTGCTAAAACACCACCTGAAAGGCCCTCCCAAGGCCCCGAAACACTCAATTCGCGTCCACGGTTGACATCGATGTGGAAAGGAGGTGTTCCGCCAAGTCTGCCCTACGTGATCCATTTACGCTCCAACATAACATGATATGTCAATCATACTTGATTTTTCCAATTTCCAATTTTTTGATTGCCAAAGCGGTTTAAAACCTACTATGTAGTGTGTGCGTACAACTATATACTAAGACGAAGACTAACAGCCGCATACCATACAACGAGACAATTACACCCAGTTTACACCACCAAATCCGAAAATAATTTATGCATCTCCAAGTCACGACTCACCGCGCAACGCTCACGCGCGCCGCCTGAACTTCTCGCGGATCTGCGCCGCGATGCGCTCGTTCCAGCCATACGTCAGCGCATTCGCGAGGCCCACAAACTGGGTCGACGCCTACATGATCTGCGTGACCTGCGACTTGTGCCCGGTCGCCTCGACGATGCGGTGCGCGAGGCCGGGGACCCACAGCAGGATATACAGCAGCGGATACGCATTCAGCAGCAGCACGCGCTGGATCGCGCGCTGCCGCGAGTTGCCCGCGCCGTCCGCGCCGCCGGGGGTGTTGGGGCCGGCGGGCGGGAGCGTGCGCTGGTGCGCCATGATGTGCGTCATGGGCATCGACGCCTTCGAGAGCGTGGTCGTGGGCGCGGCGGGCGGCGCATCGTCGCCGATCGTGATCGTCACGCGCTTCGCCGAGTAGTCGCCGTCGTCGCCGTCGCCGTGCCCGCCCGACTGCGAGATATGCACGTCCTGCTTGAACTCGCTGAACGTGATCGGCGTCAGCGGTATGCTGCGCGTGTGCTGCTCGCCCTGCGACCCCGACGACGGCGGGTTCGACACAATCGGCACCGCCAACCTCCTGAAATGCCTCCTCAGGTAGAAATGGAGGTACGTATACACGCCTACTTCAATCACCATGAAGAGGTAGCGCCAGCCGTGCGTGAGGACGTAGCGGAGGTAGACGGGGTCTGCGGTGAGCCAGCACCAGTTGCCCGAGACGGGGGCGTACCAGTGCTTGCCGAGCGCGAGGAAGCCGGTGAGGAGGGGGAGCGCCCAGATGGCGGCGGTGGCGGACAGGATGAGCGGCCACTCCCACTCGCCCTGGATGAGGCGCGAGGAGGAGGTGCGCGTGATGGTGTAGACGGTGACGAGCGCGATGGCGAGGATGGCGCAGTCGGTTGCCTGAGGTTGGTTGCGTTGCGTGAGTGAGTGAGAGGATTGGGGAAAGAGATCGATCGACGACATACCTGGACAGTGATCTGGCCGATCATGCCATTCAGCACGCACCCGGGGCCGGGCGCGAGATCCCTCCTATGCATGATAATCTGTCCCCCCGACGCCGCGTTATTCACCGAGTTCGCGAAGTCTACAATGCACAAAAAACGCATTAGTACCATTCTACGCTCCCCATCCAAAACCATTCACAAACAAAAAATGCACTCACCCGCGACCGCCAGATTCAAAATGAGCACGTGCCTAAAATGGCGCTTGCGCGGGAGCGCGAGGTAGCAGAGGAGGATGCACCCGGAGCCGAGCGCGGAGAGGAAGGAGCCCGCGAAGGTGAGGCTCGCGAGGCCCCAGCGGAAGCCGTGGATGCCGGCGGTGGACATTTGGTTTGATGTGTGTGGGGGTAGAGGTTGGGTACGTCCGAAGGTTGTAGGGGGACGGAGGACGGAGGACGGACGGAGGGTGTCGAGGAAGAAGGCTAACGATCAACGATCCTCTTTTATATACCCTCCATGCCCTTACACTCTCCCTTATCCTCGTACCCTTACTCTCCCTTTTACGCCCAAAACGCCCTTACCCCCGTATCCAAAGCGTCAAACATCGAAAAGCTCGATTTTCAGGGAGATTCAGGATCGAAAAGCGGGGGCTAATCGCGACTCGAAAAATCGAAAAATCGACAATCTCTGTGCAGTGTGCGGCGGGGGCTATGCCCTCTTGTCAGTTGTCAGTTATTGGTTGTGAGTTTGGTGCATTGCGCAATCCGTCATTTACTGGTTGTGAACATGCAACCTCCGAATTGTAATCTGTTGCCGGGTGTCAGTTGTCCATCAATACATCAATACTTTAGAATCAATACTTCCATACTCCATACGCGACGGATCACTAACCGTGACTCACTACTCACTAATCGCCAACGACCCTCGACGTCAACACCCAACGTCGCCGTCCATCACGATGGACAGGCTCGTCTCCTCTCACCCACCCACCCTCTATAAGCCTCTATAGTTCTCCACCCATAAGCTAGCGAGAGCAAGGGGCAGGCACCAACCCACCTACCTGAACATGAACATGAACGCTGTCATGTCAGAGTGGCGTTCGCAAGGGTCGAGGAATGTTACCTGTTACCCGTCCTATCCTTTTGATCAAGTCGAGGGTCGAGGGAGAGGATCTTTTCCGAGTTGGGATGTCTAGGAAGGGTCGTTGCGTATTGATGTGATGAGAGTTGGGAGGGGGCGGCGCATATGACCTGTGGCTGCGTGGCTGCGTTGGCATCAATAACCAAGAATCGTAGAATCAATAGAGTAGAGTGGTGCATATGATTATGATTACAACTGGCAATATTCGATATTGGGTGTACATGGGCTCGAGTAGCAAAAGCCGACTGTCGAAAAGTTTCAAGAAGACATACATAGCGTAAAGAGGCAGACTCGTACTCTACTTTTCGTGTTTATTGTATTGGAAATTTTACGCTCTGCTCTTTTGGACACACAAAACACCAAAAGCTCCAAACGCCCAAAACACCAAAAGCGTCCAACACAAAACTTGAGTCGAAAAACTTGAGTCGAAAAAGCGAAAAACGGAGCTTTTCTACGCGTACAGCCTCTGGAATTTAAAGCGCGCGCGGGGGGGTAGAGAGGCGAAACATCAAACATCGAACGATACATATGCATCAGAATAGATATAGACAACATATAGGGCGCTTTTAGAGGGTACGAATGTCGAAGCTCGGGAATATGGATGGATGGTGCCGGTAAGGGTGGGGACGCTGAAGGGATGCTGAGGGAGTGATTTGGAGGAAGTCTCTGGGTTACGCTACGTGTATGAGCGCAAGGAAACGTTCACGTACAGTGCAAATTCCAATGCTTCCGTATACGGTATCAGCAGAGACTACGAGCCAGGGGAGGGGAGGCAGGGACGGCTGGATGAGGACAAGCGCATGGGGGTGGCGTTTGGTAGGCATCGACATATTCACGGTATTCCGACATTCACATTCATGTGCATTCTACATATGCGTCGTATCATATCCTAGCGAACGCCATCATACTCGGGTGTGGACGTAAGTCGAGAGTAATGCATAGGAATAGGAAGGGGTGTAGGAGCGACGGATTGGGTGAGTGGGTGCCCTCCTCTCCCTGCCTCGCATCATCATCCACCTCCGCATACAAGAACGCACGAGCATAAACGGATAAACGGGAGGAGGAGGAGGAGGAGGAGGAGGAGGAGGGGATTCGGGATTCGATAGTCGGGAAAAGAAAGTAGGGAATCGGGAAGGCGAAAAGAAAAGTAGGGAGTTGGTTTGGTTTCGTTCGAGAGGATTCGGGCATGAACGTGGATATGTTTATGAATATGTCGGGAATCAGGAATTTGGGTTTCTTTCTTTACTTGGGAATTCACGAAAGGAAATGACGCGAGAATTCTGAGACAAGTCGAGCGTCCGTTTCGAGAGTTATATTCATAAACTCGTACATTCGTGCATTCGTGAACTCGTATACTCGTGCATGCGTTTTAAGGGCTTCGTCCCATGTTCCAAATTACAAGAAATCCTCCAACCAAATAAAAAATAAAAAGGCATCTAGGCATCTAGGCATCTATCCTCGCCACCCATTCGTCCCCCCTCCCCTCCTCCCCTTCGTCTTCCCCCTCCCTCCTACCACTCCCCTGTAGAAATAACCGTTTCTTCGCGGTTACTCGGGTGTGAGATAGCAGTAGACCCTCGCAAACGCGCGAGGGGTCATCTCATTCACACTACCTATTTATCTACGTGAGAACAATCAAATGTAATCTACTTCTAACTAAATGTGATTAGATAACCGCGTGCTCAGATTCGGCGAACACTTGAAACGTGCAACGCTAACTCCAACATCCCCACCTATATCTATATCTCTCACTCGCAGCCTCGCACGCACGCGTCGGGAAGTACGGTTTGCGCAGTACATGCACGGAGTGGGTACGCGAGTAGAGCCGTTGAGTTGACAGTGCGTGAAGGGGAGCGCGTAGTACGGTTCCCGGTTCCTCGCGCCTGTACTCGCACTTCACGGTGCTCTCGCGTGTATCCATATGCGAATTCACATTCACATCCAAATCCGAATTCCTCTACGCACCGCCTGCCCGACTCATCCCGACTCGGCCCCCCATCCCGACTCGTCTCCCACTTTCACCTCTCCCTTTCTTCCTTTCGTTCTACTTACATTCACTTGTAAGTGGGCCAATGCTTTGCATGGCATGTACGGGCCCTGTATCTGATATGCTAGGTTACAAAATCAGCCTTGTATTCATAAAAGAAATTAGACAGAAACATGAGGAGATTTCTGAAAAGGAAGAACAGGTAGGCAATAATTTTAAGGCAAAGACATTCAAGTAATGCACTATTGAGCCGGAAATACATTCCTATAAGTTTGAAAACATTCCCTGAGTGGGACAAGTACTTTATAGTATCTTATATTGATGTATACAACCATTTCCAATATTACAAACTCAGTGGGGAATGCAAAAGTTCTGCAATCTAACGGAGCCCCTACCCCCTACAGGAGGTGTCACATGTTTGATCACTCTAGTCTAATCTGGAAATCTTATCTAATCTATGGAAATCGAGATGAAGCGCCAAAATGAGATTCAAGATCTCGATCCCGATGAACCGGCTACCGGCTATCTCAATACCCTCCCTCTTTTGTAAGCGCCCATGAGCGTCCGCAAATTAAGAACGGACCTTACACTACGTTCCAGGACCCGTAACTCTCCTTCTCGGATAACGTCATTATCAATATCAACATTAATATCAATACCATACCATACCATATCATCATACCATATCATACCATATCATCCATTATGGGATATCAGAGCATTACGGGGATATTACTGGGGTATGGGGTGTGGGGTATGGGATATGGCGCGTCTACAGGATGTTCACGAGGTGTTCGTAAGTTGTAACGAACAGAGTTTTGAGTTCTGGCGTTCTGCGTTTTAGTGGTGCAAGGCGTACAGTGTACACGAAGACTAGACTCGGGGGTCGGAGGTGTGGTTGAGGAACTGGGAACCGGGATTCGGGATTCGAGATTCGAGATTTGAGTATCTGAACACTCGAATATCGAATATCGAATATCGAGGAATATCGCGAAATGGCGGGTGCGGGTGTGACATCGCTTCCGTCTCCGCCTCCCTCCCCTGGACCACCCACCATACCACATACACCACCACCACCATCCTTGTATCCAATTCATACCCCCGAGTCCCGATCTCTCTAGCATCACCCGCGTATCTCGCCGGTCCACCCCCAATCCTCAATCCACCCCCAATCCCCCAACCCCTCAATCCTCCGATCTTCCAATCCTCCAACGCCCCAATCCCCAGCTCTGAGCTCTGAGCTCGAGCTTCGTCTTCTTCGCGTCTCCGAAGACGAAGACAAAGACGAGGACGACGCCTCTACGCTACTGATCCTACGACCTACGAGTATACTTGTTGATAGCAGGTGGTATATTTATTGGTAGCGGGTGGGTCTGATAGTTAGCTTGATAGTTTGATTGTTGATGTGATTGATTGGTCGGTCGGGCTGTTTGATCGGTTTTTTGTTGGTTTGTTGGTTGATCGGTTTGTTTGTTGATTTTGATTTTGATGTACGTTTCATCGTTGTTCCGGGAAGTAAACCGTGAGGCTCGCGGCGTGAGATTTTGGATTTCAGGTATCCCTGCTCCTTACTCCTTACTCCCTACTCCTTACTCCTTACTCCGTACATACTCCTTCGCTCACTCTCCGCCACCACGAACCACTCAACTCAACCTTGCGACCTCTTTGTGACCTTCCGACATTTCACTTTTCGACTCTGCTACTTTGCTACTCTACACCCACGACGACTCTACGACCAAGCAAGCACCGTAGGTCCCCTGCTAACCGCCAATCACCCATACTCTCCAGTTCCACCAGTAAAATTCACACTAACCACTAACCAACTCCAGGGATCCAAGCACAATCCCGTGCGTACCAACTATCTGTATAGCACACTGGCAAGCGGGTCAAGAACAGGATCGGTGTCGGGATGAACGGCTTGTCACCGAGTCACCGAGTCACCATGTAGGTACCTGGATTACAGGCGCATTGTCTCCCCCGTCTAAGAATATCTCTCCTAGTCTGTCGTAGAAGGCCTCGGCCATCTTCCTCAACCTCTCCCCAACCTTGATCCTACACTGCCGGCCGCAAATTCCTTCACAATGGCCCTCCAGCTTCTTCGCAGCCTTTGCAAATACTCGATGACCTGCGAGGTAGTGGCCGAACACTCCGTCATCTAATCGAGCAAAACTCGCCCTCTAAATTCTGCCAGTGAGCACTTCTCGCACGCAAGATCAAGCTTCGGCCCTGCAGGTATCCCCTTTCCAGCACCCTCTGTAATCCACGCACAAAGCCATGTGTTGATCTTGCAGCGTCCTATTATGAGTATCATCAAGTCCGTAACTCCTAGCATTTCGGAGAGCCACGTGGAGGTGGCATAGCATAGTAAGCCACGGCGAGAGGCGTTCTGAGCCCCTGGACAGATTGGTCGTGCGAGCTAGACGGAGTAGCTCTCCGGGATTTGGCACCCCCCATCGGGATGCTTCTTTCTCTCCACGCGTTGTAGTCTTTCCCTGGCCAATCCATCGTTAGGTGAGTGATGAGCCGAACCCTCAGCGCCTCCGTTTGGTCTCTGAGGGCGAGTAGTAGAGGCCCCTCAAAAACTGTCGCTGTGGTGGAGTAGCGCGGTAGAAAAACTGAACTTGTCGCAAAACTAGGAGTCGATCAGCGTTAAGATAACGAGTATGGTGACAGCTGACTCACGAAGGCTCATATATTGCTTTTGCGCGCCTGGGAGTACAGTTCTACGTGGATGCTGCCGCGAACATCGATGTCGACTTGACGCCGCGAGAAAAATACGTCGTTGAGAGCGAGGGGGTCCTGCACGGTCGTGATGCAAGACCTCTGCGACTGGGGCGCGTATACACGACTTGACACGACAGTCAGGGGAATAGTCAAGTAACGGGGACGTCGTCGAGCGCACAGAAGTGGTAAACAATATGCCTGGGGTAGCGCGAGCGAAGTCTTGAGTGCTGCGGCGTATTATTCTGTACGCCAGAACTATCTCCTGCCCCGCGCCAAGGGAGCCATTGAAGAAGCGCCCTCTGATCGATGACTAGGATCAGCCCTCGACAAGAACTATGAGCGTCCACGACGACGTCTGAGTCCGTGGGCGGTGTAGTACGAGAGGGCACCAACAGGGCGACGTAGACCTTCGGTGTATCCAATGGCCTTGAGTCATGAAGAACACGATGTCGTACACGGAGAACAAAGAGCGAGAGAGCGAGAATGGCTGGTTGCTCTATAGGCGTATCTCCATGACAAGTTCCGGGACGAAGGCCGTGGAGGCACCACGAAGTCATGATGGAAGCAGAAGCAAAGTCCGGCTTGGGGAAACGGCTCATTCAATGAAGCGCGAGAAGGATGGATGTTACGAATGGCGTGTCCAGCGGCAGAAGATGAAGCAACGGCCTAGATGTGCGTGTGAAATCAGTTCGCCAGTAGCAGGAAAAGGGGGAAAAAGTAAACACTTAGAAAGGAGATGCCAAAGGGAAGTAGGGAGGGCGTGGAGGGAGTCGTAGAGAAAGAGGCTGGAAGACGGATGACACATACCTCAGCAGATAAATTGACAGCTTTCTAACCGCTCGCCGTCCAGACACCGTATGCCGTTGCCGTGCTTGACAGGCTACAGCTGCAAGAAGGTCTCTTTCTTAATGCCAGCATCTCGTCGGGACACAGGAGACACGGGCGGTTGATCGGCGTCGACGTCGATCATTTGTATCCCACCACCTATTCCAATCCCGATCTGAGCGCGAGTCAACGTCCACGGTCAACGCCCCCATTGCAAAATCAGCAACGTAGTCCACAAACCCTCCGCTGCACTCCTTACGCTCAAGTGATTGCCCATCCCGCCCCATCTCGCCCTACCGTCGATTCCGACGATTCGCATTCGGCGCGTGGGCGGAGCGATATGACGAGGGGGTTGCTGCTAAATGGAGGGGTTTCAGTGGACGTCGGGAGCTGCGGGCATGTAGAAGGAAAATGCACGGAAGCAGCGAACAAACGTACATGAGCGTTGACCGGCCGACCGCCATACACCAGCGGAAAGGGGAAGGAAAACACGTACACGCACAGGGCAGCGCATCCCATACGACGCTGGTACCGAGGGTGACTACGTATGCTGGTAAGTACGGGATTGTGTGCTTGTAAAGGATGTGTGCTGACCTTTCGCTGTCTGGGCAGGAGTGTTCGTTGGCTGTACACCCATCGACACCATTCACCGTCGTACGAGCTCGCTCGATGGTCTGTGTAATCCAAGACGGGGAGGTCAGTGAGGCATCCGCAATACCAGAGATGGAGTGTGTGCTCTCCGTTGATTACTATGCAGCGGTCGACCTTGTACGCGCGCGCGCAAGGGAGGGGTGAAGGATGATGCGCGATGGACCCGTCGTTGGCACTTGCTAGAAGATGACGGCAGTCAACGCAGGGGGTGAGGAATACTCACTCAACGTAACGCCGTGTCGGGACACAATCACCTCAACGTGCGACTTTCGATGAATCGCACACACAAGCTACAAGCTATGAAGACGTTAGCGCAACCATGCTGCACGAATACACGGTCACGACGCATCTGGCCAGACATAACCCGCCTCTCGACTCCATGGCGCCCCTTTCGCCGCTCGTCGCTCGCTGTTTCATGGAGCAGTGATGCTGGAACCGCCAGCCGTTAGCGTGCTTCGAGGCGAAGACAATCATGTCACATGAAGTCCATAGTAGCCATGCAAATCAAGAAAATAAGATTTTAATTCCAGGTTCAATATGAGAGGAAAAGAGAGTCTAAATGAGAACGAGGGGAATAGAAAAAGCGTCTGAAATGTCCACCAGTCAAGCCAACCGCCTGCTTTGCGCGAGGACTGAGTATCCGCCTCCTCGTGGGCCATTTATCTAGCAAAGCCAGGATAACATCTGTAACGATATTGGAGCAACCTTAATTAAAGAGTCGGAAAGAGCAATGAAATGATGGGTACAAAGTAAGGCACACCTTGCCATACATAGCCTTGCATCCAATGCGGTGATCAATCAACCGAAAAAGGGAGGGTAGGAGTCGAGCTCGGTCAAGAGTCTTGACGGCCCTTCATGCGGTCTTTCAGTTTGGGGGCCTGGAGTCGGAGTACTGGGGGCTCAGAGTTGGCAATGAACAATTCACGGAGCTCGGCTTTCCTCTGGTCATCCAGACCTTCAAAACAGGGTTGATGTTTCTCGAGCCGTACGGCGAGTGATGCTATAGAGTCATTGTTCGGGGCGGCCGGTCCCGTCCACTCGTTGATGGCAGTTAAGAACAGTGTCCACAGCTCGAGGGACTGGGCAGCGGCAGGGAACTTCTCCGCGCTGGCATCGTTACGAATGCCCGATACTGAAGGGTACTTGCTGATCGTTAAACGGGAAAACTTGTTATACGCGTCTTCAGCGGTATAGCAGAGCATAATACCAAGCCGATAGCATGCTATAAAGTTGGGAGGGATGTCGCTCAAGTACTTGGGCGCATCTTTTATGAAGTTGCCTTTCCTTCCCCGGCACTCTTCAGGGCTTGCAACTACCCAATCTGCGATGACCTTGTGACGCTCCGATTTCTTTACAAACCCACCAAGGCACATGAACGGAAGACACCAGATGAACGCTTCTAGTTCGTGATGATAGTAACGGACAATATCTCCACTCCAGTACTCCTCCTGCAGGAGTTCGAGGGCCATGAATGGAACAGTGCCCGTGCGATCGCAGCCAGGGACACGGTCCTCCCACTGTAAAATCGACAGGTCAAAGTCCGTCAACACCCCACGACGGGTTTCTGGGTGACACATGATGTTGTAGAGACTCGGATCACCATGTTCGACACCGTGCTTCCAAAGGAACGCGTGGCCTGTTAAACGGAAATTGTGATTCAGTATCCTTAATCAGTTGATCAGGTCGACATACATGTTACGGCGTCAAGCCAAGCGTGAATGAATGACGGAGCATCCAATGAGGTGATCTTCTCCAACTTCTTCATAACCAAGATTCGCATGATCCGATAGCCATTACCGGATTTACCAACCAAGCTTCGAATGCGCCCAGTATCTGTGCCATGGACGTCGGCGTAGTAGAGCAGTTCAGGTAGATGGCCGGTCATTGATGCGTCGTGCTTGTTCGCGATATTCCGTATGCCTTTCATCGTTTTGCCTTCGTGGGTGCGACGCGCTTCTGGATGCGAGATCTTGACTATGAGGGACTCTATCGAGCGAGCCCCATCTTTCAACTTCGGTTCACACGGAAGGACTCTGGTCGCACGCCCACCCAGGCATCGAGGCCGTGGTGACAAATAATCCTCGTCCGAGCACTTGATTTCGAGCCCCTGGAGGTTATGGGGGTTGTATTTGTCTCGGAGGACGGGATCGTCGAGCGACACATTGAACGACGTCGTGTTCGGAGGGCAATTGAAGGTCTCATTTCGACCCCAATCCTCAGGCGTAAACCGCTGGCAGAGAGCCATGAGGACGAGGGCACGGGGGAAGTCGGCGATGAAGCTAATGCCGTTGGACCGCACAATGCCTTCGCGATCAAAGTACCATATGAAGAGACAGTCGTCTAGAAGACTGAGAAAGTAGCAGGAAGAAGTGCACGTACTGTAACTCACCGATATGAAGCAGGTTGATCGTGTGCTGGATACCCGGGTTCTGAGATAGCATCTCCAGCGCGTAGGCGGCACACTGCACTCGGCCATCAAAATTCTTCGTGTTGGAACTTTCTTTGCGCAACTCTGTCCCCTCTTTGTTGAAGCCGAGACACAACTTCTTGCTGCTAGTCAGGTTATTCGTGGCTTCAAGTTTGCGTTTCGAAGATCGAGAGCCGGTGGCCGGTGGCGTAGAGGGGGGCACTGCGCTCACGCTGGGAGAAGAACTACCGATGGGAGACGGCTGCACCTCGTCTATCTCGTTGTCCGACTGTCTGACGTGCACACGCCTAGATGTCGTAGCGAATGCTTCTTTGATGGCGGCGCAAGCCTGCTCGCTGGGACTCCCGATGGCCTTGAACTCTTCGAAGCCGAAGAATGAGTCGAACTCGGGTTCGGCGCCCTTGTCGGGGGCTTTGTCCAGGTCAGAGCCGAGCGCTTTCACTACACATTCGCCGGCCTTTCCTACATCAGGCTTTCTGTGAACATAGTCGGTCCCCGTGTGGGACTTGAAGACGCTAGGATCGAGACGACGGTATTGCAGGTCTGTGGCTGTCGGCGACCGAAGTGGGAGATGTACTTTTCGGAGCAATGACAGAGCCTCGTTGCATAAGTTCACGTAAGGAGCATATCGGTCTGTTTCTACGCCAGAGAAAGACGTTAGGCTAGACGAATGGGGTCAGGTTTCGCTACGGTTAGGAGCACGACCAACTCACTATTCGGAGAGTAACTTTCTTATTCTCTCATCATTTGCCAGAGGCAATACTGCCGTAAGGCACTGCTCAAGGAAATCTTGCAACGCGTCGTCCCTTTCCTTCTGCAGGAGGCGAAGACGGTCAGACTTTTTGCCGTCGTCGAGACAGTCACTGCGTTCTAGTTTCTCGATCTCGTCTTGAAGAGTCTCGAGGGAGAATTCGTCGCGCAGACAGCGGAAGACAAAGGCGCGTAAAAAATCGTCGAAATCGCACACTTGGGCAACACTTGTTTCCTCAAGCAAGATGGTGGCGAGGTCTTTCAGCCTGTGGCGCGCGCAACTATGAGCACAGGTGGCTTTGTAAAAGTGGGAGCATACCTTGCGAGTTGATTGCCAGCCTTATCGTTTCTGGCGAGTTTATGCTTGCATGGAGAACTGATGGTCATGGTTAAGAGTGTAACGTTGTGAAGACACAAGTGTCGACGGTTGATCATGTGACACTCTGCACGTCGCTGGCGCAGAGTCACGGCAGTCACGTCTATGACAGGGGCTCCGTCACGCCCTTTCTCGTCGAGACACTTTATGTCAGACGTGATTGTCCCCGCACAACCATGCATTCCCCTTCCGCGATTTCCTCACATAGCCGAAGAACGCACTCCCCTTCTTGATGCCATCTACAAGGCTCTGCGTGGCAATGGCGCTGACCCAGTTGACCAGGTCCATCGAATGCGCTTTGCAGTACACCACGGGAACGGCAGCGCGTTCGTTGGTGAGGAGTTGGAGGTTGTGTGGGACAGCAGAAAGGTCCTTCTAAGCACCGGAGGCATTATTCGCAAGCAATGGGACTTTTACGCAGTCGAGAAGGAGAATATACAGTGCGTAAGTATTGGGTGGCTTGATCGCAGCGGAGATGTTACGAAACACGGCGACCGCGATCCAGCAGTCGCCGAAAGGGATGACAAGCAACCTACGTTTGGTCCGTTCGCTAGGCATTCGGCCAAGGCCGAGAGACCTGAACACATCCAGCATGCCGCCACCAAGGACCTTCGCATACGCGCTATCTATGTCTTTCTGCGCTTCACAGCACATATCATCCCCATCTCAAGCGCAACCTGGAACGCTGAAGCCCACAAACACCTTCCACCCAATGTCTGGGACTCGCTCTCGGACTCGTACTCGTTCGCGCTCCCCTTCGTGGCACGTGCCGCATGGCCTCTGTATCCACACGGGGTGCTGGTGCAGCGCGTACTGGAGGACAGTGAAATAGAGGATGCCAAGAACTCGGGGGAAGAGGTGCTGCCCACGCTCTTCACCGTGACCAAGGCTTTTACGGAGCTAGGTAGCGTAGGGCTCACGCAGGGCATCGTGGACTCACCTACGGACGTCAAATTAGTGGATGAGGAAGAGGTGCGGCGTGGGCCTCTTAAAGCAGTGCCGCCAACGGAAAAGATCGTATGGGTGTCGTGTACTTCACGGGATAGGTATGCTGCTTTGTTTCGCTCATGGAGATCCACGATGATTGATCGCGCTCCTCAGCAACACGACACCATTGGAGTTCATTATCAGTTTGGATGAAAACAAGAAAGTCTTGACAGTGTGGAGATACGCCTATGTGCCTCAGCCCGAGAGGTATATACAAGTACGCTACAATCACCGCGCTGTGTCTGATAGTGACTAGCACCAACAGCAGCAAACCCCCACCACCAGTGAACACAAATGCAAATACGACAAAAAGAAAGCGGCATTCCGTATTGGGGCACGCTCGCATCCCTTCCAGCGGCGTCCCTAGCGACATGGTAGAACGGACGGATCCACTGGGCGATGATGCTGTTGATCCAGTGCACGACTCTGGAAGTAATCCAAGCGCTATGGTCAACCCGCTGCCACAGGTACCAGCTGCAGGTAAAACGAAGGCGGACCACATTGCGCTGGGCGCGATACCGAAGATGAAGCCGGCGTTGACTGGAGCGATGACGATGGAGGGATTGATGCATGGGATGGGTGTGGAAGCTCCATCTCCGCAGACGGGGAAGGAAGGAAAGAAGAAGTGGTTAGAGCAACAGGCTGAATGGGCGGCGAAAAGGGAGAAGAGCAAGGCTGCTACGACGGCAAAGACAGGGCGAAGGGAGTCTGGGTCGAAGTACGATTTGAGCGTCACGATGGACCGAATGGTACTTGGTGGACGCGGAGGGGACGCGGGGGATGACGGCGCTCCAGACGATGGAGACACAGAGTGGTCGGGCGAGGCCGAAGAAGAAGTGGGGAAATTGAGGACGAACTACTGGCTGCAGAAAGTACAATCGCATGAGATCGGGGAGGACGAGTGAGTCTGTGTGATTTGTTTGTAGAGGGGTTACTGATCTCGTTGCCTGCCTCCAGTGCTAAACAATGGAGGGATATCAGCGTGGCGGTTTATGATAAACGAACCTTCGGAGCTGGTAAACGTAGCTCTGAGCGCTGTAGGCTGGCGATTTGCCTGCCCGCGCAGAACATCGTCTTGATTCATAAATTAACGCTGATTCCAGAACAAGATGTCAACATCAGCGACAGCGCTATCCCTACCGACGAAAAGAACGCGTCGGAAACAACGAAGGACCGTCGCTGGATCGTCAATCCTGAGGTAACGAAGGTTACTGGCGTGTCCATTGCAGCGATCAGAGCTACGCGGGAGTCGATTATGGACCTATTAGTGGTCGATATCGGGGGCAAGCTCGCACTTTATTCCCACTCAGATACTCGGGTATTTTTTATGGTGTTGCGACATCGAGATGGTAACGGGCGAGACTACATCACAGGCGCGAAGAAGATCAAGGATGTCGTCCATTCGACTGCTCTGTTGGACATCGCCGACGTTACCTGCGAAAGCGGCATAGGGGAGGTTAGGGCCTGTTTCGATTTTGTCCCGAAGGACGAGTTGACAGCGAGCTGCCTGAGACTGCTGTCGATGGTGCTTCCAGATCCAGCCGTCGCCGATTTGCATCGCCAATTCTTCTACAAGTGGTTGATGTCCGGATGGATGCGCCCCACTTTGGATGCCCCCCCTGTTGTGACAAGGCTCGGAACCGACGAGTTTGGGAGTTTGGCAAGTTCGCTGTATGAAGTCCTGAGGGTGACGGGTGTGGAAACGGGGACGATGAACGCAGAGGCTAGTGGCGATACCAACAACTGGGATCGTATGTCGTTATCGCCATCTTATGAGCGGTTCGCGGAGGATCCTGTTATGAAGTATCTCAAGAAACCTCAAAAGCTACAGGATTCAGCAAAGAGGGCTGGCGCGCAAACCCCGAGACTCAAGGACGATGCCCCAGCCAACGCGTGTGCATTTGTGACCCCCGCCTTATATGGTCTGCATCTTCTTGCCATGGATATGCGCTTGTCAGTGAAATCGTACAGTGATGTGGTGAGACTATGCCCCGTGATATGCACATTGGCGTCGATCGTGAGGCCGGAGTGGGTCGACTTTTGGGCGACACTGTGCCCGACGGTCGTGCAGGTCGGGGAACGTGATGTCAATGTCGATGGTGAGGGTTAACTTGATAGAACAAAAACGACCACTGATGTATAAGTGACGGCATTTTTCTTCCGTTCAGATGAGAAGTACTTCGATAATCGAATTCCCGCTTGGCCCCCTGATGGGAGTGCCATTTTATTCGGTAAACTCACCGACTCATCATGGGTCGCCCCCCTCCATGATATCGACTCTGTCGCACGTGAGGTACTGGGCGGTACCCCATCGTATGCGTACGGTGCCATCAACCCGCTAGTACATCTCCCTCATCTGTATCAAGTGTATCGGAATCTGGGCGACAAGTCGAAGCCCTCGGCGCAAAGACGGGCGGCAGACGCTATCAGCTACTTAGTAGATCGCGGGATCATCAAAGACGACGGGGAGGGGGATGGAGAGTGGTTCCGATGGTTACCTTTGGGGATCATGGCTCCCATACAGGAAGCTGCCAGAATGTGCCAAGTGGCGCCTCTTACCAACTGGTCGGCTGCTGCGTATTCGTTTATCGGTCGGAACGACTTAGCGGCTAGGGCAGTTAACGCACCCGATCCACTAGTCAACGACGGGTATGGATCAGTGAAAGACTTCGTGGTATGACCAGCTTTGTTCTCTTTGTTTCGTGGACTGACCTGTGTCCTTTAGAATCCTTCAAAGCCGAGGAAGACTATTACTGAGTTTGCGCTCCATGCCAGGTCCATGGTCGGTGGCGAGATTGATGCTATCTCTGGCGTTGAACTGGGTCTCGAAGACTTTACTAGCATTCGTTTCGGACAAGATCGCAGGTTGGACGAAGTTGCACGCATCCTTTGTTCCTCAGTTATTCCAAATGTGCGGTACTTGGAACGTCCCGAGCTTAAGTAAGTGGCCTTGTTGCTGCTGTGTGTCGCATTGATAACATGCTTCTTTCAGCGAACATGATCAAACAAGGGAACAGCAAAATGTTGTGCTTCGTGTAGCTGAGAGAACATTGGCACTTCCATATGGGCGCGCGATGTTTACTTTTGGTTCCGTCTCAAGGGTTACTCGAGAAGCATACTCGATCCCTAAGCTGGAGTACGCCATTCGACTCCAACCCTTGAACATAACTGTAGCTCCCGAACCCAACAAGATATCCACCGATTCCACGAATTGGGGCGAATTCCATAACGGGGTAGCGGCGGCTTTGAAGATTTCCTCATCTTCCCGAAGAATCGAAAGTTCGTGGATCGCATTCAATAAACCCTCTGACCTGAGTCCTGAGCACGCCGGGTTCCTCCTTGGGCTGGGGCTAACCGGTCACCTGAAGGGGATGCTCACCTGGCACACATTTTCGTATCTTACCCCCAAGCACGACCTTACTTCAATCGGTGTGTTACTCGGCCTCGCAGCTGCCAACGTCGGGACCGGAAACCATCATGTCATGAAGCTACTTGCAGTCCACACACCGGCTTTACTTCCCCTTCCGAGCGTGGATCTCAACGTGTCTTTGATGACTCAAGCAGCAGGTCTCGCGGGCGTTGGGCTGCTCTGTATGGGCACAAAAAATCGGAGAATGGCAGAGGTTTGTTTGGGTCAAATCAGCCGGAGAGATCTGGTACAACCCGACCTGAACAACGAGCACCGGGAAGCGTATACACATGCATCCGCTCTTGCATTCGGTATGATTATGTTAGGTAAAGGATCCAATGTACCAGCGGACGCCGCCATCCTCAACCGCCTGGGCGTCCTCGTTCATGGAGAACACACTGGTATGGGACGCGGCGAGGCTTTCGATATCAACCTCACATCCCCTGCGGCAACTATCGCTCTCGGCCTAATGTACCTCCGAACCAACCGTCACGACGTGGCTGAGATGCTGAATATTCCCGATACCGTGCTCGAGCTGAATCGCATCCAACCGAGTTTTGTGTTTTTGCGTACACTGTCCAGGGCGTTGATTATGTGGGACCACATAACCCCTACCAGCCAATGGTTTTCGGCCCAAATCCCCCGGCCGATTGCGGCTGCCGTTGAGTTACGCTTCCAGGGAAAACCCATCGACGACGCTCTGGAATTGGCGTATTACAACCTATCTGCAGCCTGTTGTTTCGCCCTCGGCCTCAAGTACGCTGGCACCGCAAGGCAAGAAGCATATCTCAAAATTATAAGCCATTTCGACCTGTTCACCCAACTTGTACGTCTGAACGGTGAGCGCCCTTCGTTTGGTACGATGTTCTTTGTCTCAGTGCCCTTTTGCTAGGCAACGCATTTGATCAAAAGATCAAGCGATCCGCAATTAGGGACGGGCTGAATATGATCTGCATATCGTTGAGCATGGTCATGGCGGGCACTGGGGAGATCACTTGCCTACGGCGGCTCCGCTATGCATATGGCATCCACCAGCAGGCGCCAAAGTATGGTGTCCACATTGCGACACACATGTCCCTGGGTCTTCTCTTCTTGGGTGGCGGAAGGTTCACCCTAGGAACATCAGATGCTGCCATCGCGTGTATGATTGCCGCTTTCTTCCCTCGGACTCATCAAGTGTCTAACGACAACAAGAGTTACCTACAAGCTCTGCGCCACTTGTGGGTACTTGCAGTTGAGCCGAGATGTCTTGTGGCCCGTGATATCGATACGTCCGAGGTCGTCTATCTCCCCGTTAAAATAACCATGAAGGATGGCAAGGAAGAGTCTACGACCCAGCTAATCTCCCCCACCCTAATACCGGACTTGGACCACCTCTCCGCAATTCGGGTAGACACTCCCAGATACTGGCCGTTTTATCTTGACGTCGAAAAAATTCCGAAACACAGAGAGAGTCTTTTGAACTGCCAGACGCTTTACGTCAAACGAAGGACTGCCTTCCTCAGCTACACGGAAGACCCTAGGGGCAGTAGGAGCCTGTTTGTTCGGTCTGGGTCGTCTTCTGCGGGTGATGCCTTCCTATTGGACTTCCCACAACTGACTCAAGTGAAACGACACCCTGCCAACGATCTCTCGGAATTCATTACGTCTTTCTCGAATGACGTTCGATTCCTCGCCTTCGCAGACCACTTTTCGAGATCCCTCATTGATGTGCAAGCTGAAGGGGCGGATGATTTGACCGAACGAGAACGGTTATTCCAAATGTACTGCCATGCCAGTCTGCTCGACTGTATCCTGCAAGATAAGCCCTCTGTCCTGCAGGCCCACTTAACTCTTTGGTCGTTCCGAAACATGAAGCCTACTTCCAAGTTCTTCCATCTGAGGCTCGCAGATTTGCGGTTCTGCGCAGACTTTTACGACAAGTTGTACACAAGACGCTTCGGTGGGGGCCTCAGCCCGTCAGGAAAGGCAAGCAACCCACTGCTTCAAAAGCACAAGCCGCCCTTGATCAGGGATAGTACAGTTGGTGGTGTAATGTTGGCCTTGGATAATTCGTTGAAGCGTGTGCGGGAGATGGACGGTTTCAAATCCGCACTGCGAAGTTATGCAAATGGGCTTCGCTTCGACGGTAGCATGATGCTAGAGTCGATATCGCCTGTTGGACCAGGGGAAGAGCCGACCAAAGTCGCCCAATACCTATCGTGGTACTTGTTAAGGCATTGCGTTCCAGCTTCCGCCGTTCTGTTCGTGTTGAAGGACCTGGCGCAGAGCGCGCATGCTCTGTGTATGGACAAGGCCAGGAATGATCCTGCCTCGCTGTGGTCTACGCATGGCGCATCTACGAATACCCCTGGTCCATTCATGGCAGGAGCAGTGATAGGCGCAAGTCTGGCCGCTCAACCAGTGGATACCGTTTCCTTGAATGATACTGGGTCAGGTGGAGAGCGGATGGCGGTGGATGGCGAACGGGAGGTAGAAGGTACTAGGCCGACAGAACTCATCATACCCACCAACGGGCTAGACGAGGGGGCTTTGGACTTGGCCATCAAGACAGTGTTGCATTCGACTGGGACGAAGATGGCCATAGCCTACGGATCTGGTTGGTCGGCAGAAAGCTTGGAAGACATAGTTGCCGCATGGCGGACTGTTTAAAGCATCGCGCGTATGCCAACTCTTAGAACAATTCATAGCAAAGGACTTGTAGTATAGCTCACGCATTTCCGGGTGTATCAAAAGTCACTGACTTCTAAACAGCGCGTAGAGTCAAACTAACAGCGCCGGCCGTGGTTAAGATGATTGATGCATTCTGAAAATCCTAACCGCATCAGTGACAGTTCAGTGCTCAGACTCTAGAAGCACCTCTAAGTATGTTCAAGGATTAAATTATCCCACCAGCACTTGGTATGTTCCCCAGCTAGGTTATTGTCAGACCCTAGATTGCTGTCTTCTCCAGATAGTTGGTTCAAGGGTCCTCTTTTTCGGGGAAAATACGAACTAAGTGGTAGATAATCACCATGTCAGGGCGATAGATATCGCCGAGGTCCATTCTCTTTGTCGCCTCACCTGTATAAAGGGATATGTGGTTTGCCTACAGTAACCAGCAAGCTACTGCAGGCGATACAGTGTAAGTGTCTTCAGTTCGCAGTAGAATCATCGCCTAATTGAAGCATTACCCCAAACAGCTTCCCAATTACCGTCCGTGCTATCTCCCCTAGCTGTGAAGGGCATGCCTGATTCATTCGTACAGACATCAACATGCGCGCTGCATTTGTCGTCCTCGCATTGTCTTTCTTCGCAGTTGCCCGTCCCTTTGGCGGCGACATCGTTGTCCGATCAGTGGACGATGCCAGCGTTCAGTCAAGCCCAGAGATATTGGGTAAGATTGTGGGTGCGCTCAAGAACGCAGCGAAGACCCAAGGCAAGGCCTTGCTTTCCGATCTGGCTGGAAAAGCCTGCGACCATGTCCAAGGAAAATTGGCAACTAGAGAAGTCGATAGTAGTGACCTAGAAAGCACTATCGATGCGGTCGCGGACAAGATGTACGAGGAATGGATTACCGAGCATGATGCGACTACGCTCGAAGAAAGCGGTATGCTCTTGAAGAACTTGGCCACTGCTCTCGGCGGCGCGGTAAAAAATACAATCAAGGGCGCCGCTTCCGACTTGGTGGGCCAGGGATGCGAGCAGGTTCAGGCAAAGCTTAACGCTTAAGCCTAGCGGTACTACTCGGCGGTGCTCTTCCATGTACCAGTATGCATATCAAGTCCTGTATAGTGGTTGTTTTGTAAATCGTCATGGCTAGTATGTGCATAACGATGCACTTCTTTGGTAGCTGTGACCCCTTGGCGTGTCCCTTGGCGACGAGTCTCCAACAAATTCTGGTCCGAGTCGAGAAGTGCACGTACGCCAGGTGCTCTGCCTTTGCTCATTGTTATCTGGAAGTTTGTACCGCTAGTTTATTCCTCTACCCAATCTTTAGAAACAACGAAAAGTAGAATACCCCTGTCATCACCCCTGAAGATTTCCCCCAAGCGCCCGTCAATTCCGCGCCGAACTTGAAGCTGAACGACGATGAGCACAGTCACACTAAAGCCCGTTGCTGGTTTCTGCGTCAAAACAACTGTTGCAAACACTCAAAGCAAAGTCTTCGTCAATGTCGCCTACGACAAGAATATTCCCCCGCCCACCACCACCTCTCCCGACTATACAGAATGGACCATTCCCGTCCTCGTCTCCGATCCCCGCAAAGATGTCGATAAAGGTTCGGGAAACCCGTGATCCGTATTGATAGTGACGGTGCTAATGTACAGAATAAGTAAAGCTGGATCTTCTTGTCTAGTCTTCGACTGCATTTACAATCCCAGTATAAAGTCGAACATCACCCAGCTCGACTCCGACTTTCGTCTTTTCATCATCGAGCTTTCTTTCCAACGCATCGAATCACAGTCAGGGAATACTGTTCTACTCACGCGCACCCACATCAGATCACCCAACATCAAATCCAAAGGAAAGCTCGAGGAACGGACAGTAACTCTGCCAGATCCCAAACCGAAGCTGAAACCGGCACACAAACCTATCATTGAGACTATAGATGATACTAACGCAGAAAAGTCGAGCTTGAATTCGAAACCCAAGTCGATCCTAAAGAGTCCTACCAGTGATCCGAGCTCAGTCATTGTGCGTCCCGCCTGCTAGACTGTTGAGTGTATGCTCATGTCGACTAGAACCGACCATCATGGTCGTGGGCGAAGGAGCCAATCATCGGAGACGAGTACACAATCGCTCTGACTATCCTCGTTCCATCCCTTGTAAGCCATGTCGTTCGTGACTCGCAATATCAGTGCATAATTGATGTCTATCATCGCAGACACATTCCCTGCACGCAACCGCATCCCTCGACATTGAACCCCGTCGCATCATATTCTCCGTCCCTTCCATTTACTTCCTCGACCTCAATATAGTTCTCGATGACGCTGAATTCGTTGCCCTCAAGGGTCTTCGAGCCTTCGACGTCGACAATGCACGCGCAGAATGGAGTGTGCGTAAACATACTTTGACTATCTACTGTTAACCGCTGTATGGCTTGAGACGTGTACACACTGCTGCTCTCTCTCATATCAAAGGACTTCTATAAATAGATCTCAACCAGTGGCAACCGTTCTTCAAATGTCATATTTTGGTACGCTGGAGCAGAGTCTCTTGTGCCTGCACTCCGCACCACCGACCTCCTGATTAAATCTCGAGTCCCTCGATATCGAGATGGCCGTGTGCTACGACCTTTTCCATTACTCCGTCAGGCTGTCTACGATGTGTATCACGATATGGGTTGGGCCTGGGGTTCAAACGTTCAAGTTCCACTGTTGAACCAGTGCCCCCATGTTACCTCTGGAATCGTTATCTCAGTGGTGTCTGCGGGGATATATTCAGTGCGCTAAAAACGGAATACAGCTCGTCTCCGTCTTTGTCTCGGGTCAAAGTTACAAAGAAAGGTGACTAAATGTCTGGACATGAGGTATTTGCATGACGAAACGTCCCCACTCTCGGAGGGTTCGCGCCTTACAGGATCGGCTCACACAACTGCTGACAAGCTAGATCTTGAGTGAGCTTCTAAGCTTCTACACGACGAGTCGGTCCTGTGTCCCCTCATGGAGCGTGGGACTTTCACGATATGGCGGTATTGATCATCTAATCACGCCGTCCTATATAAACCCCTGCCTCCTCTTTCACCCGCAATCTCCACTTTCACCACTACCATCCCCAACCACCCATCCTTGTGACTATGGTGAGTCTACTAATATCCATGCACAATATACCTCAACTCGTGCGCAGGTCAACGTCGGGATTAACGGGTAGGCATCTCGTCGCGTATTCAATCCAATCTAACGAAATACATCTGGGCGGGCATATAGCTTTGGTGAGTCTTAGTTCGCTCTATTCCCAAAAGCCTGTCCACTCAACAAAATATATTCTTGATAAGGTCGTATCGGCCGTATTGTCTTCCGTAACGCGCTCGAAGTCGGAGGCGTCGATGTCGTTGCAATCAATGAGTGAATGGATTTGACATCATGTCGCTTGGATGACCATCTCACACCGCTTGTCATGCAGCCCGTTCATTGATCTCGATTACATGGTTCGTTTATTTCGAAGGCCCGCCGATCTTAGAAGTGCTGACTTGAATTTGATCCAACGCCTTCGCTTACTTGCGATTGTCTTTCTTTCGATCGGTCCATGCTTAGGTCTATATGTTCAAGTACGACTCCGTCCACGGACGCTTCAAGGGCTCCATCGAGGCCAAGGATGGAAAGCTGATCGTTGAGGGAAAGCCAATCCACATCTTCGCTGAGAAGGACCCGGCCAACATCCCTTGGGGATCCGTCGGCGCTGACTACGTCGTCGAATCTACGGGTGTCTTCACTACCATAGACAAGGCTTCAGCTCACTTGAAGGGCGGCGCTAAGAAGGTTGTCATCTCTGCCCCCTCCGCTGACGCACCAATGTTCGTCTGCGGTGTTAACCTTGAGTCATACGACCCCAAGTACAAAGTTGTAAGTAGCAGTATGATTTGGCGTATATATCCCACTAATGACACGTGCTTGACCTTTATACAGATCTCAAATGCGTCTTGCACAACCAACTGTCTCGCTCCCCTGGCCAAGGTCATCCATGACAAATTCGGTATCGTCGAGGGCTTAATGAGCACCATCCACGCTACCACCGCTACCCAAAAGACCGTCGATGGTCCATCGCATAAGGACTGGCGTGGAGGTCGTAGTGTGAACAACAACATTATTCCGTCCTCCACCGGTGCCGCCAAGGCTGTCGGCAAGGTTATCCCTTCGTTGAACGGAAAGCTCACGTACGTTTCCTATGTATATTCCCATACTCCATCAATATTAATCGCGTTTTAACTAGTGGTTTGTCCTTCCGTGTCCCCACTCTCGACGTCTCCGTCGTTGATCTCGTCGTCCGTCTCGAGAAGCCCGCTGATTACAAGGAGATCGTCGCCGTTATCAAGGAAGCCTCCGAGACGACACATAAAGGTATCCTCGGCTTCACCAGCGACTCCGTAGTCTCCACCGACTTCATCGGAAGCACCGATTCTTCCATTTTCGACTCCACCGCCGGGATTCAGCTGAACCCCAACTTTGTGAAGCTGATCGCCTGGTACGACAACGAATACGGATACTCCCGCCGTGTTGTTGATCTGCTGAAATATGTTGCGGAGAAGGACGGTGCGCAGTAGATGTTGTCTCTACTATCGTTCCGCGAAGTGAATTTTGATGTGCTTTCGTAGGTTCTGTTGAACGAAAATCTGCGTTGTAGTTGTCGGCGAGAACAAATTTGTACGTAGATACTGTAGTTAGAATAGACTTCAGATGACTCTCATGCTCAGTGCAAATTGGTACCGTTTTGAAGACAGTATCCACCAGTCGTACATGCGTGACTTCGATTCGTCTTTTCCCACAACGAATCCCTACTTGGCGGGGCCGGATAGACGCCCGTGGCCAGTACAAGTATTGCAAGAGTTAACGTTAGGTTTTGTGCAAGATACCGTTTAGGTCTGCTTCGTCTCGGACCGGTGGCATTTCAATTTCGTGACCGACTACATAGGACTTCTTGAGTCTTGGGCACATGGTTAGTAGTCACTTGAAGGCCTTGACACGCGCACATATAAGCTACATACATATTTACTTTTTATATTCGCGCAAGTACGTTGGATGTTACATGAGGATGAACAACGAACTACAACATAGGTATGTACATACAACAAGTCGTCGAGATGCACCTATGCACGTCGAATGTTACAGGCTTAATGATAGGGACGGCGTAGTTGGTGAATGGGCGGAAAGCATGGCACCAAAGAAAGCAGGAGAAAACAGAGAGCTGTAGAGAGTTTGATAATCGATTATAATCGCGAAAATGTGATTGGGTAGAAACTACGGACCTAAATCAACTGGAGCCCTTGGGCGCTTCTTTGACAGAGATGGCCTGATGGAAGAGGTGGCGTTAGCGGTAATTCGGGTACAGTGGCAGAAACACACCTGCTCTTCGCCCATGGCACTGACGATAGTGACGAGGAGATCCTTGCCTTCGTCAAAATCGGCCTGAATCTGCTTTCCAAGATCGCCTTCAGGGACCTTGACGTCGTCTTTGGCGGCGCCGTCAGCGGTCATGAGGTTGAGGAAACCATCGTCAATGTTGACCTGTGAAGATTGTTCGCAACACGATCGAATGGTAGAAGAAGACGACGTACAAGTTGAAATTCGTTACGGTGAACATTAGGTACATCCATGTTGTGGGTAGAAGGACAGATATCTTCCTGTTGATACGGTTAGATGTTTTGTAGCACACGCTTACGATGGATGATCGGACTGACCAACTTCTTCCCGGTGAAGATCTATAGGCAAAATGTTATTGCACACGATCGGAATGGATCGAACGGGTAACAACGCACATCAATGGCGACGAGATGAACCTTTGCGTGACCGTGCTTTCCGGTCTTGGAGGTAGACATATCGACGATCTTGCAAGGGCGTCCTACGCATCGCGTCAGATATAGAGTAGATAGTTGATGGCGCGATTGCCAACATACCCTTGATAACGACGTGTCCGTTTTTGCGGAGAGCAGAACATTGCATGGGGAAGGTCAAGGACGCTCCCGCCGAAGCCTGTGAAGCGCGATTTAGTTGATAACGCTCATCGTTGAGGAGCAAGGGGGCTTGCCTGCTGGAAATCATGTTGGTGCTGCTCATCGTCGGACATCGTGAAGGAAAGATATTCAAGGAAAGTCTATAGCGGTGGTGGTGGGAGGTCTAGAAATTTTTCAGCACGATGGTTAAGAGGATCAACTGTGCCCAATTTAAATCTCCGACTAATCGCAGTTGTATCTCCGCTCACTTCTGGCGCTTGATTGCGCCTGCGCGTCTCATCTTGCATACAACCTCTTTCTCTCACCGCGACCATGCATCCGTTCACCGGGACTTCGGTTTGCCCCAAATGTCTGAAAGCCGTATATGCTGCTGAGCAGGTCAGTGTCTGAGACTTGGCTAGCGACCCCGATTGAACTAACTCGGCCTCAAACAGGTAATGGGCCCAGGACGAATGGTAAGTGCGCATGCCTTTGGTCATCTTACTGAATACCAAGTGGATTTTGTAGTTGTACCATAAAGTGCGTTCCGCGGTATCCAAGCGCTCTGTAAGATGCTAACGGGGTCACGCGGGAGTAGCCATGTCTGGCCTGTACGATGTGTAATAAGAGGTTAGATTCCCTCACCCTGCTGGAACATAATCATAAAGTAAGTCTCACCGTCGCTTCCCAGCCGAGCCGGTCCTCATATGTCTTCTACTCACAGCCATACTGGTGTGTCTGCCGATGTATTTCCTCGATAGTGGTATTGATGTACTTCTATCAGTAAACTTTGCCATGTGAAGCATTTTGGCACGAAGGACCTTCGTCAGGCGAACCTACCTTACATGCCAGCGGAATCGTCACAGCCACCACCTCTTCCCCCATCGCCAATGAAGAACCTACATGCACAACCCTCAAGCGGCTCAAGCTCAGCAAACCCTTCCGACTCTCCTCCAAATACAATCGTTCAAGTGGATGGATCCCCCACATCCGAAACACTGTCCCTTGAGCAAGAGCAAGCAGCAGCAGAAGACGAGGAACGAGATACTGTTCCACCCGTTTTACCGTCGCGTTCCACCGCCAATCTATCTAGAACGCCCGCCACCGCTAGCAGCACCGTCAGTGCGACGGCTCAGGCGCCCATACGTACTATGACCACAGGTGGCTTCCCCACTCCACATCGTTTCAAGCATCGTTTCTCCTCGAGCTTAGACTCCTCCGCCAACAATCGTTTCAACCCAGCTACCATGGGCCGCTCACATACCGCAACGGGGGTTCCAATGAGCGATGATGCTAGTCAGAGCGTGCGCCCTTTGGTCCAGACTGCTACAGGCGGAGTCGCGTATCCGTTAGTCTCGACGGCTACTGGAACGAGATATGGCATAGCTCTCGGGGGGAGTGTAGGTGTCAATACGACCGGGTCGCCAAACAAGAGGTGGAGTATGGGAACCAACCCCACTTGTCCGAAATGTAGTAAAACGGTATATTTCGCTGAGCAGGTGCGTTGATACTCGTCGCTCATCTTCCGCATCATGAATTAATATGACCTGTCCTCTCCGTTCGTTCTATATACCCGATTCACTCAACTGCTTTGCTCCTTGTCTAGGTTAAAGCAATCGGCAAGACATACCATAAAGGCTGTCTACGATGCACGCAATGCAACACGTCCTTGGATTCGACTCGTCTCACAGAAAACGACGGGGAACCGTTTTGTAGACAGTGTTATGGCAAGGTGAGATTCACTTTGTACCCTTCATTTCATTGCTGGCGCTGTGCCTTTTCGACTCTTTATTCAAGGTTGCTCCTATATCGTTACTGATGTTATTCTCACTTTCCTAGATACATGGCCCACGAGGAGGCGGATACGCACTCCTCGGCAAAGCAGGCGGTTAACTTGACTCGTGGACATTTTAGACGCTTTATCGTTCACTTCCCTTCTAATCCCCTCGTTTTACTCCGGACTCTCATTTCCCTAGCGCCGGAATTTATACTCACCTTGTTCTTGTTGCCGAGACACGGCCATGGCTATCCAAGCCAATTATCTTAGTGCCCTCTGTTGTATTCATGCGGACTCTACCATACAGGAGCTTGTAATTTAGAATGCGTAATTTGACACTCGGATCGTTACCATGATTCCTTTGGCCCTCACGTCCATTTTGCTTCTCTTTTCCATGATTGCTCTTAAGTAAAAGTCTATCGGGACGAGTAGGTATGTTTAGGAACGATCTTGATTCATGATCTTTGGTTGCGTGCATCACATGATCGGCAATAACTCAGCCAGCGCGTCAACGCGTCAAGCTCAGCCGCCATATCCTCGCCGGACACGATAAAAAGCTGGACCCCTCCACCATCTTGCTTCAGGAAACAAGTGTTTCTCAAGTATGCGATTTCGACAACTTCTTGCGCGCCTTTGTCTTCCGCTGTCTGCGCGACGAGTTCTCCCTTGAGACTCTTCAAGACGAGATCGAGAAACTAGAACGCAGTGACTGTCTCGACGACGGCAAAAAGTCTTACCTTCGCCACCTGCAGCAGGAAAGGGACGACGCGTTGCAAGATTACCTTGAGCAGTGCCTTACGGCGGTATTGCCTCTGGCAAATGACGAAAGTATAAGAAAGTTACTCTCCGAATAGTGAGTTCGTCGTGCTCCTAACCGTAGCGAAACCTGACCCCATTCGTCTAGCCTAATGTCTTTCTCTGGCGTAGAAACATACCGATATGCTCCTTACGTGAACTTATGCAACAAGGCCCTGTCGTTGCTCCGAAAAGTACATCTCCCACTTCGGTCGCCGACAGCCACAGACATGCAATACCGTCGTCTCGATCCTAGCGTCTTCAAGTCCCACACGGGGACCGACTATGTTCACAGAAAGCCTGATGTAGGAAAGGCCTGCGAATGTGTAGTGAAAGCGCTCGGCTCTGACCTGGACAAAGCCCCCGACAAGGGCGCCGAACCCGAGTTCGACGCATTCTTCGGCTTCGAAGAGTTCAAGGCCATCGGGAGTCCCAGCGAGCAGGCTTGCGCCGCCATCAAAGAAGCATTCGCTACGACATCTAGGCGTGTGCACGTCAGACAGCAGGACAACGAGATAGACGAGGTGCAACCGTCTCCCGTCAGTAGTTCCTCCCCCAGCGTGAGCGCAGTATCCCCCTCTACGCCACCAGCCACCGGCTCTCGATCTTCGAAACGCAAACTTGAAGCGACGAATAACCTGACTAGCAGCAAGAAGTTGTGTCTCGGCTTCAACAAAGATGGGACTGAGTTGCGCAAAGAAAGTTCCAACACGAAGAATTTTGATGGCCGAGTGCAGTGTGCCGCCTACGCGCTGGAGATGTTATCTCAGAACCCGGGTATCCAGCACACGATCAACCTGCTTCACATCGGTGAGTTACAGTACGTGCACTTCTTCCTGCTACTTTCTCAGTCTTCTAGACGACTGTCTCTTCATATGGTACTTTGATCGCGAAGGCATTGTGCGGTCCAACGGCATTAGCTTCATCGCCGACTTCCCCCGTGCCCTCGTCCTCATGGCTCTCTGCCAGCGGTTTACGCCTGAGGATTGGGGTCGAAATGAGACCTTCAATTGCCCTCCGAACACGACGTCGTTCAACGTGTCGCTCGACGATCCCGTCCTCCGAGACAAATACAACCCCCATAACCTCCAGGGGCTCGAAATCAAGTGCTCGGACGAGGACTATTTGTCACCACGGCCTCGATGCCTGGGTGGACGTGCGACCAGAGTCCTTCCGTGTGAACCGAAGTTGAAAGATGGGGCTCGCTCGATAGAGTCCCTCATAGTCAAGATCTCACATCCAGAAGCGCGTCGCACGCACGAAGGCAAAACGACGAAAGGCATACGGAATATCGCGAACAAGCACGACGCATCAATGACCGGCCATCTACCTGAACTGCTCTACTACGCCGACGTCCATGGCACAGATACCGGGCGCATTCGAAGCTTGGTTGGTAAATCCGGTAATGGCTATCGGATCATGCGAATCTTGGTTATGAAGAAGTTGGAGAAGATCACCTCATTGGATGCTCCGTCATTCATTCACGCTTGGCTTGACGCCGTAACATGTATGTCGACCTGATCAACTGATCAAGGATGCTGAATCACAATTTCCGTTTAACAGGCCACGCGTTTCTTTGGAAGCACGGTGTCGAACACGGGGATCCGAGCCTCTATAACATCATGTGTCACCCAGAAACCCGTCGTGGGGTGTTGACGGACTTTGACCTGTCGATTTTACAGTGGGAGGACCGTGTCCCTGGCTGCGATCGCACGGGCACTGTTCCATTCATGGCCCTCGAACTCCTGCAGGAGGAGTACTGGAGTGGAGATATTGTCCGTTACTATCATCACGAACTAGAAGCGTTCATCTGGTGTCTTCCGTTCATGTGCCTTGGTGGGTTTGTAACGAAATCGGAGCGTCACAAGGTCATCGCAGATTGGGTAGTTGCAAGCCCTGAAGAGTGCCGGGGAAGGAAAGGCAACTTTATAAAAGATGCGCCCAAGTACTCCAGCGACGTCCCCCCCAGCTTTGCAGCATGCTATCGGCTTGGTATTATGCTCTGCTATACCGCTGAAGACGCGTATAACAAGTTTTCCCGCATCGACGAAGACGACGAAGATAACGACGATGACAATGCTGGAAAAGAACCTTCCCCCGCTACCCGGTCTCTTGGACTGTGGACAGAGTTTTTAGCGACCCTCAAGAAGAAGTGGCAGAAACCGAAATCAACTTCCGCACAGATGTTGGACGCTGCCGACATTGCATCGCTCATTGAACGGCTTGAGAGCCATCAACCCTGTTTTGAAGGTCTGTATGACCAGAGGAAAGCCGAGCTCCAAGAATTGTTCATTGCCGACTCTGAGCCCCCAACATTCCGACTCCAGGCCCCCAAACTGAAAGACCGCATGAAGACTTATTTTCTTGATTTGCATGGCTACTATGGACTTCATGTGACATGATTGTCTTCGCCTCGAAGCACGCTAACGGCTGGCGGTTCCAGCATCACTGCTCCATGAAACGGCGAGCGACGAGCGGTGAAAGGGGCGCCATGGAGTCGAGAGGCGGTTAAGTCTGGCCAGATGCGTCGTGACCGTGTATTCGTGCAGCATGGTTGCGCTAACGTCTTCATAGCTTGTAGCTTGTGTGTGCGATTCATCGAAAGTCGCACGTTGAGGTGATTGTGTCCCGACACGGCGTTACGTTGAGTGAGTATTCCTCACCCCCTGCGTTGACTGCCGTCATCTTCTAGCAAGTCCCAACGACGGTCCATCGCGCATCATCCTTCACCCCTCCCTTGCGCGCGCGCGTACAAGGTCGACCGCTGCATAGTAATCGACGGAGAGCACACACTCCATCTCTGGTATTGCGGATGCCTCACTGACCTCCCCGTCTTCGCCCCCATCCTTGCGCCAACTGACGATACCTTCTTCGATTACACAGCCCATCGAGCGAGCTCGTACGACGGTGAATGGTGTCGATGGGTGTACAGCCAACGAACACTCCTGCCCAGACAGCGAAAGGTCAGCACACATCCTTTACAAGCACACAATCCCGTACTTACCAGCATACGTAGTCACCCTCGGTACCAGCGTCGTATGGGATGCGCTGCCCTGTGCGTGTACGTGTTTTCCTTCCCCTTTCCGCTGGTGTATGGCGGTCGGCCGGTCAGCGCTCATGTACGTTTGTTCGCTGCTTCCGTGCATTTTCCTTCTACATGCCCGCAGCTCCCGACGTCCACTGAAACCCCTCCATTTAGCAGCAACCCCCTCGTCATATCGCTCCGCCCACGCGCCGAATGCGAATCGTCGGAATCGACGGTAGGGCGAGATGGGGCGGGATGGCCAATCACTTGAGCGTAAGGAGTGCAGCGGAGGGTTTGTGGACTACGTTGCTGATTTTGCAATGGGGGCGTTGACCGTGGACGTTGACTCGCGCTCAGATCGGGATTGGAATAGGTGGTGGGATACAAATGATCGACGTCGACGTCGATCAACCGCCCGTGTCTCCTGTGTCCCGACGAGATGCTGGCATTAAGAAAGAGACCTTCTTGCAGCTGTAGCCTGTCAAGCACGGCAACGGCATACGGTGTCTGGACGGCGAGCGGTTAGAAAGCTGTCAATTTATCTGCTGAGGTATGTATCATCCGTCTTCCAGCCTCTTTCTCTACGACTGCCTCCACGCCCTCCCTACTTCCCTTTGGCATCTCCTTTCCTTTTCCTGCTACTGGCGAACTGATTTCACACGCACATCTAGGCCGTTGCTTCATCTTCTGCCGCTGGACACGCCATTCGTAACATCCATCCTTCTCGCGCTTCGTCCTCATTGAATGAGCCGTTTCCCCAAGCCGGACTTTGCTTCTGCTTCCATCATGACTTCGTGGTGCCTCCACGGCCTTCGTCCCGGAACTTGTCGTGGAGATACGCCTATAGAGCAACCAGCCATTCTCGCTCTCTCGCTCTTTGTTCTCCGTGTACGACATCGTGTTCTTCATCACTCAAGGCCATTGGATACACACCGAAGGTCTACGTCGCCCTGTTGGTGCCCTCTCGTACTACACCGCCCACGGACTCAGACGTCGTCGTGGACGCTCATAGTTCTTGTCGAGGGCTGATCCTAGTCATCGATCAGAGGGCGCTTCTTCAACGGCGGGGCAGGAGATAGTTCTGGCGTACAGAATAATACGCCCCCAGAATCTACAGGTCCTCCGTCTCCGTCTCCAACGCAGCACTCAAGACTTCGCTCGCGCTACCCCAGGCATATTGTTTACCACATCTGTACGCTCGACGACGTCCCCGTTACTTGACTATTCCCCTGAATGTCGTGTCAAGTCGTGTATACGCGCCCCAGTCGCAGAGGTCTTGCATCACGACTGTGTAGGACCCCCTCGCTCTCAACGACGTATTTTTCTCGCGGCGTCAAGTCGACATCGATGTTCGCGGCAGCATCCACGTAGAACTGTACTCCCAGGCGCGCAAAAGCAATATATGAGCCTTCGTGAGTCAGCTGTCACCATACTCGTTATCTTACCGCTTATCGACTCCTAGTTTTGCGACAAGTTCAGTTTTTCTACCGCGCTACTCCACCACAGCGACAGTTTTTGAGGGGCCTCTACTACTCGCCATCAGATACCAAACGGAGGCGCTGAGTGTTCGTCTCATCACTCACCTAACGATGGATTGGCCAGGGAAAGACTACAACGCGTGGAGAGAAAGAAGCATCCCGATGGGGGGGTGCCAAATCCCGGAGAGCTACTCTGTCTAGCTCGCACGACCAATCTGTCCAATGGGCTCAGAACGCCTCTCGCCGTGGCTTACTAAGCTATGCCACCTCCACGTGGCTCTCCGAAATGCTAGGAGTTACGGACTTGATGATACTCATAATAGGACGCTGCAAGATCAACACATGGCTTTGTGCGTGGATTACAGAGGGTGCTGGAAAGGGGATACCTGCAGGCCGAAGCTTGATCTTGCGTGCGAGAAGTGCTCACTGGCAGAATTTAGAGGGCGAGTTTTGCTCGATTAAATAACGGAGTGTTCGGCCACTACCTCACAGGTCATCGAGTATTTGCAAAAGGTTGCGAAGAAGCTGGAGGCCCACTGTGAAGGAATTTGCGGCCGGCAGTGTAGGATCAAGGTTGGGGAGAGGTTGAGGAAGATGGCCGAGGCCTTCTACGACAGACTGGAAGAGATATTCTTAGACGGGAGACAATGCGCCTGTAATCCAGGTACCTACATGGTGACTCGGTGACTCGGTGACTCGGTGACAAGCCGTTCATCCCGACACCGATCCTACCAGTGTGCTATACAGATAGTTGGTACGCACGGGATCGTACACACGGGATTGTGCTTGGATCCCTAGAGTTGGTTAGTGGTTAGTGTGAATTTTAGTGGTGGAACTGGAGAGTATGGGTAATTGTCGGTTAGCGGGGACTTACGGTGCCCGGCTTAGGCTTAGTCGTGGAGTCGTGGGTGTAGAGTTTGAAGTTGCGAAGTGAAAAGTCGTAGTGATTGTGAGGGGAAGGACGAGTGGTTTGTGCCATTTCGTGCCGTGCTGGCGGAGAGTCAAGTTTCAACTTTCAACGAAGTATATACGGAGTAAGGAGTAAGGAGCAGGGATACCCTGAAATTCCAAACTCTCACGCCGCACGCCGCACGGTTTACTTCCCGGAACTAAAGTTGAATGTACTCCAAACCAACCGATCAACAATTGCCTAATCGTTACACTCGCCCTTCCGGACTCGTGCAGACGAGTCCGCTCAGGCTTTGCTCGACGAAGCAACAGGACCTTCCTCGGGGAGATCGTTGCAGAAATCCATGAGCATCTCCTCGTTCTCTCCTTCGTTCCTGGACGCCTCATTAGCAGCTGGAGTCTTTGATACCACAGCTCTCTTTTTCCTTTGAACCTTTTTCTTTGGCCCTTCCATATTAACACTGTCCCTGCTAGTTGTGATAGCAGAGACGTGGACAGAGGAATGAACGGCAGGGGAATGCTGAGCGGCGCTGGCCAGAACAGCCAGCACCAGATTCTTCATCACTGGCCCTTGTGGACGTCCCATCATGGACATGGGGTTGTGGCGATGATTATCGCATTTTTGGCCTTTGCCGTAGAGAGTCGTGTTAGTATGCAACACCAAGAGCTTGACGAAAAGACCCTTGTCTTCATGTTCGGCATTGGTACAGCATGAAACCGAAGTCTTTGTGATAGCCTGTGTGAGCCCATTGTTTCGCAGCCCGAAGTTACGAGGCTGAGGGTCGCGTTCGGAGACAGTGAGGGAACTGTCGGTGTTGGGCACTGTGAACTTTGACCAGATGTTTGGCTCCTGGTTGTATGCGCGAGCAAATTTGAGGTAGTCGAACAGTAAACCGCCGACCACGGGCAAGCTTCCCGACTTGACCTGGCGGTTGATAATGATATAGTTCATGATTTCCGCCGCTGTTCGAGTGATGACCTTCTGGGTGGTGAGGTTTGAAACAACGAACTTGTCAGGAGCAGGCGAAGTCGTGAGAACGTGGTGGTGGAAAGTATGTTACCGACAGGGGCAGACATTTTTCGAGGAACAAAGTAATGGGTATGTTGTCGAGAGGATGTGGTTGGATTCACAAGGTGTTGGGGTCGCTTTGCAGGTACTACACCCAATAGTCGACGCGGCAATGGCTGCAGACACTGTGTACAAAGGGCACTATTAAATACTCTTTTGTTAGGGGCCGCATGAACACCTCCTAAGAATACTTGGGCATCATCTTTAGGGGGAACGCCAGAACCTTTGGCCAGTTTGCCAATCTTGTGAATGCCTAGAGCCTCCAGGTAATGTTCTAGAGCCTGTAGGTGAGCAATCTTGGCATATTCCGGCCATGTTTTATCACCAGACGCCCACAGGATCTCGAAGATTGCCTCCTCTCCGGAGCCATGGTGGGAGATGATCTCCTTAGCCGCCCATTCCTTGCTACTGATTCCCGGGTTCGAGACTTGGTCCAAAGATCTACTGGGAAACAATCAGTCATCATTAGGCACATGCATTCGCAGCAATGAGGCATGAAAGACATTGTGCACACCCCACTGGAGGAGCTCACTTGGCAATCTCACCTCAAATGAATTATTGCCAAACTCTTTTGTAATACCGTAAGGCCCTACAAATTTAGGCAGCAATTTTCTGGCTAAGCCTTTAGGGAATGCAATGTTTTTTGTAGAAACATACACCAAGTCACCTTTCTCAAAAGGCGAAGGCCGCCGCTTTCTATTTGCATTTCGAGTCTGCTTCACTCGTGTGGCCAGCACAGAGTCATGCACAGACATGAGCACATGTTTTATTCGCTGTGCAAACACTCGTACTCTGGGGAATTCATCCTTACTTGGAGAGTCCCATAGCAGAGATCTAGGCATGCAACCATTGTTTAGAAAGAACAGCGCATAGCCCGTAGATTCCGACCTCGCAGAGTTCACTGCAAACTCAATAGCCGGTAAATGTGACACCCAGTCTTTCTGGTTCGGCTCAACACACTGACGAATCATCTGCATTATAGTACAATTTGCACGCTCAGTCGCGCCATCTGACTCGGGATGGTATGCACACGACATCCTCAACTTTGTACGTAGTAGACAATGGAGCTCCTGTAAGGGCAACCTCAAGATGGCTGACAGCGCAGGCCTAGCAGAGGGAGAATCCAAAGATAATGAATAAGTCTAACTACAATACATGAGAGAGCTGCTCACCTAGCAGAAGGAGAATCCAAAGAGAACAGAATAAGGATTCTCCATGCTAGGAGGCGAAGTATATACTGTAGTAGCATGGGAGGAATGAAGGATAACTGTACAGTGCACCAGCCACAAGTCCAAACGAATATCACAAGGTACGAGGGGGCATGTGATAATGAAGTGGAAGGGGAATGTACAGGAGCCGTGCCAGCGACCTGGGGAAGTAAGGGCGAAGAGTAATGAAGTGGGGAAAGAGTGTAGAGGTAGCCCGGACGAGCCCCGAAGTGTGTAGACGAGTCCGAGCGAGTCCGAGCGAGTCCGAAGTTCAGGAAGACTCCGGAGTCACCGGACGTGGCTCGGATGCGAAAGGAGTGGGTGGAAAGTGTATGGAAAGGAAAGGGAACGAAAGGGATGTACGTAAGAGTCCGTGGAATGAAAGAAAGGAGAAAGGAACAAGGAGGAAGGGAGGGGGACAGGGGGAATAGGAGAAAATAGGAGTGTCCCCTTACAAGCATGAGAGGAATGCTGTAAGGGGACACTCTTATTTTCTCCTATTCCCCCTGTTCCTCTCCCTTCCTCCTTGTTCCTTCCTCCTTTCATTTCATCACACAGACTCTTACATACATCCCTTTCATTCCCCTATGTTCCCTTTCCTTTCCACTTCCCTTCTGCCCACTCCTTTCGCATCCGAGTCACGTCCGGTGACTCCAGAGTCTTCCCATGCCTCAGACTCGCTTGGACTCGTCTATACACTTCGGGGCTTGTCCAGGCTACCATTACCTTCTTCCCCCACTTCATTACTCTTCACCCTTCCTGCCCCAGGTCGCTGGCACGACTCCTGTACATTCCCCTTCCACTTCATTATCACATGCCCCCTCGTACCTTGTGATATTCGTTTGGACTTGTGGCTGGTGCACTGTACAGTTATCCTTCATTCCTCCCATGCTACTACAGTATATACTTCGCTTCCTAGCATGGAGAATCCTTATCCTGTTCTCTTTGGATTCTTCCTCTGCTGTAGGTGAGCAGCTCTCTCATGTATTGTAGTTAGCCTTATTCATATCTTTGGATTCTCCCTCTGCTAGGCCTGCGCTGTTGGCCATCTTGAGGTTACCCTTACATGTCATATACCAGTCCTCAAGCCCCCTTAGGGGTCCCCCCTATGCCCCTTTCGGATACTCGGACCTTCGGAATCCCTCGGGCTCCGCCCTCAAGGCTTATGCACAGTGCGCAGTACTAGGATTACTCTGTTACATGTTTCACCTACATGTGTTGCTTACTACTAGCCTTACTCTGTACACATGTTAGTTAGTATTTATAGTAGCACTAGTACACATGTATTCTTCACTCTGAATCTTAGTTCCATCTCATCACCTCTTGCCTTCTAAGTCTTTGCTGTGGGCTCCTCCGCGGAGCCCGCCTCTCACCTTGCTCCTACCACAATCGGGACACTGCAGGGCTAGGAGGGCGCAGCATCAAAGTTGAAGCCAAGTCCTGTATGCTCCGCTCGTCCGCGCTCCTGCGCCCCTTATGGACGAGTTAGGAGGCCCTTGACATGGTCCTTAACATTACAGCAGAACAGGATCTCCCATCCTGGCACCAGAGCCCTATGGAAAACGTCCTGCGCCACTCCGGACTCGCTCCCAACGTCTCTCCAGTTTTGCGGACATTCCAGACACTCTCCTGCTACTCCCACCCACCTCTGAGGACCCAAGGAACTCCATCCCTCGCTCCCCTGACAATCCCGAAATGGGTGGTGTTGTTTAGTTTTATCAACAATACCCAAGCAAAGCCTGAATTCAAATTGTTCCACTTCCCTCAGGCCCTTGTAGTTGATTGTAATAGGCCCTTGTAGTTGATTGTAGTAGCCATTGTACTTCGCTAGAGGGGGGATTGTACTTCACTACTAGGGTGATTGTAGCTACGATTGTTCTTCGCTGGTAGGCTGATTGTAGCTACAATTGTACTTCATTAGCAGGGTGATTGTACTTCGCTAGAGGGGGGATTGTATTTCACTGGTAGGCTGATTGTAGCTACAATTGTGGTTCACTACTAGGGTGATTGTACTTCACTAGAGGGGGGATTGTACTTCGTTTGCAGGGTAATTGTACTTCGTTTGCAGGGGGATTGTATTTCGTTAGCAGGGTGATTGTACTTCACTGGAGGGGGCATTGTACTTTGTTAGCAGGGTGATTGTAGCTTTGATTGTGGTTCACTACTAGGGTGATTGTAGTGATGATTGTGGTTCGCTACTAGGGTCATTGTAGCTGATTGTAGTTGGCGTTGGACTTCAATGTAGGGTGATTGTCCCTTGGTGATGTCGGCTTTGGACTCCAACACAGGGGTGATTGTACCTCAACGTTTGAACTTAGCGAAAATCGTGAACGTGAGCCTATTTCTCTTTCTGCCTGAAGTCACAACGTGTAGGGACCAAAAACATATGCTCATTGTATTGCCCTACAGTCATGCACTAGCTAATCACTATCATAGTCCATGTAACCATTGTCCCCGTCATCTCGCAAAGCTTCTGAATCAGAAGTGCCGCCGTCCTCTTCTGAACTCGACCTCGATCCTGACTCCGAATCCGAACCGTAGATGAGTGGGATTTCTGAAGTCACAGTGTTTCTAGTTGGACTCGATCCAATGCTTACATCGGGGACAATGGGGGTATGTGGCTTCTTCTTTGGCACATTAGCCACTAGTACCGAATACTCCGTAGTCCACGGGCACTGAGGGCTGGAAGCCATATGTCGACAGAGTCTTGAAGAAGAGCGTGAAGAAAGCTTGCCTGCTTGAGCGCGTAGGCCAACAATCCGGAGGAAACGGCCGGAGGGATGTTGCCTCGTCGTGTAGCTTGTTCATACCACCAATCTGCCTTCCAAGCCAGAAATTTAAGGGAACGTCGCATCTCTTCCTGAACGAGTTGTAATTCCTCGACCCATCGATCAGCCCGTGCCTTCGTCTTAGCCCATTCTATCCGCATTGTGTCGTCGAATGCAGGCTCCTGTGTTTCATCGACGTCAGCTGTAGTATCTGCCATGGAATTTGTCTGTTCTTCATCGTTGTGGACTGATGGTATTGGAATAGTGGAGGGGAGACGTGCGTCTGGCGTAGGTGATGTGGGATTGGGTCCCATAGCTTGAAGCACAGTTGCTGGAGTAGATCCAGCTGAGTTGCCAGTGCTGTTAGGTGCAAGCGCAACTAGCCAGATCCACAAGGGCTCGAAGTAGCTGTTCCGCGGGTCACTGCCCTCCCGACCAGGTCCACGGATGTTGCCATCCGCTAACTCGCGCAGGCGTCCAACCCACGTACCCTGAGGATCGAGGATTAAGAGGGCAGTGCGGGCAGCACGGTATCTCTGGGCAAGTCCCGCGATCTTCTTGTTGACTTTGTCGAAGACAGAGCGGATTCGAGTGTTCGGTTTGTTTCCTGTGCCTGATACCTTGAACTGGTAGACACTGTGGAGGACTCGTCGTTGGCGCCGAATTCCAGCAAGAGCGTCCTCAGCCTGTGCGAGACGGTACCAGATTTCGTTATTGGCATGGACCTGGACGGTGGATAAAGCTTCCGACGGGATGCCGGAGGGCAAGAACAAGGGTAGTTGTTCCGCCGAGGTTTGTGATGTATTGTCGGCGTTGGCAAGGGAATCGGGAGAGGTGAGCAATGTTGCAATACATGGCATATAGGCTAGCTGTATTGCACGCCACGTCATAATGTCATGAAGAAGAGTGTTCCGTCTTTGCTCGATTTCGGCAAGTTCTTTCGGGGACATCTTCTCCTGAGACAAGCAGTCTCGGGCCAGCGCTCATCTAGGGCAATATTTAGATCAAAGCTAATATACTGTGCAAAGAAACTTACTGTTTCTCCTCTAAGTTCAAACTGTGAAGTAAGAACTTGCTGGCGCTCGTCCGATGGATACTTGTTCGGCCTGATTTCGACGCTTCCATCTCTTCCTTGGCTAGTTCGAGTTGGACATCATGAATGGTGAGCGCTAGAGGCAACGTTAATGAGTGAATTGTGGCCCATCGTGACCAGGTTGGATGAATACCGGACGGTGTTTCTTCGTACGGACACTTCCCCCTCTTATCCCGCTCCCAGTCCTCTACCATCTTCCCTGTAAGGACAACCTCAAGATGGCCGACAGCGCAAGCCTAGCAGAGGGAGAATCCAAAGATAATGAATAAGACTAGCTACAATACATGAGAGAGCTTCTCACCTAGCAGAGGGAGAATCCAAAGAGAACAGGATAAGGATTCTCCATGCTAGGAAGCGAAGTATATACTGTAGTAGTGTGGGAGGAATGAAGGATAACTGTACAGTACACCAGCCACAAGTCCGAACGAATATCACAAGGTACGAGGGGGCATGTGATAATGAAGTGGAAGGGGAATGTACAGGAGCCGTGCCAGCGACCTGGGGAAGTAAAGGCGAAGAGTAATGAAGTGGGGAAAGAGTATAGAGGTAGCCCAGATGAGCCCCGAAGTGTGTAGACGAGTCCGAGCGAGTCCGAGTGAGTCCGAAGTTCGGGAAGACTCCGGAGTCACCGGACGTGGCTCGGATGCGAAAGGAGTGGGCGGAAAGTGTACGGAAAGGAAAGGGAACGAAGGGGATGTACATAAGAGTCCGTGGAATGAAAGAAAGGAGAAGGGAACAAGGAGGAAGGGAGGGGGACAGGGGGAATAGGAGAAAATAGGAGTGTCCCCTTACATTCCCCCAACGAGCAACCACAGCTGGTCTGAACGTAGCGTTGAACTGCGCAAATATATCGGTCTGGCGGATCGAGTTTGTGCAGGCATCCTTGAGACGTTGAAGGAGTGACGAACCTAAGTAGTAGGATGATGAGTATCGTTAGTTCGAGCATTGCAATTAATGTAGGCGTACATAGTTTGACCAATTTTCGGAAGTTCCATCCACTCCAGTGGTCATTTAGTGCTTCTCGGCGAGCACTGGGTGCCATTTCTCGAATGCTCGCCCTCATTTGGTTTGATACTGACCAGGTTGATTTGATATCTTCACCGCAAGTCTTTCCCACCCCGGGAGTGTAGTTGAACGAAAAACGAGTTTGGCAGAACTGATCATGACCCTCGATATGCCAGTGAGGGACGACACATTTAATCGAAGTTCGGGACGTATCGGGTTGCATTTCGGCGGGGTATTCAGCGTTTTGACCATTGACAAGCAATATCATACGATAAAACAAGGAGCCTAAGTTGGAAGGCCAACAGGGCGGAAAGGACAACGTAGTCAATCGAGCAATACCTGTTAGGATTATTAACCTCAGTCACGAGGTCTGGATAGATGGTGCGTACTGTTCGCCTTTCTCGAGGTCACCGGCACCATTGCCCCGAACGAATGCATGCCGTGCACAAATTACAAGGGCGACACCTGAGACATTGTAGCCGGGAGTATGTCGAGTGGTGGCACGCAAAATGGCATCATGCTCGTTGCGGCACATATTAATCTGATACAGAAATTGGTAGGTATGGTGAGTATTGAACCCACGGAGCTATTCGATTTCGATTTACTCACCTCGGGCTGATCAGAGTGTTTGAGCAGATGGGCCTTGTACCGAGCATTGTTGACAAAATAGCTCCAACCGGGATCGAGTTCCACATCTTCAAGACCCCTGCTTTTTGACTTCAGCTTGAAGTTTGCATCGATCACGAGAAATAATATATATAGCCAGCTGAAAAAGTCAAATGAAAAGTATTGCAAGGGTCTTTTGTTGCACTTACACATCCCTCGTAGCAGATTCCCAGTCCAATGGTAGGTTTCGATCTGGGTGTGGACAAGCTGGGCATTCAATAGCTAGCTGACCTTGTCTCGTCGCCTGGATTCCACTCGGATTGTGAGCACGTCCAGCTCGCTTAAGCATTTGGAGCTGTCGCCACATTCACATGGTCCGGTGAAACTCAGGGCGTCGAGGCTGCGTCAATGCAAAAAAGTCAGGACATTTTATACAGAATCAAATGAAACGACATGACTTACTGTTTGCTTCCTGAGCTCCATGTTGTCGTCAAATGCAATGTTGTGAGATAGTAGTCGTAGAGGGCAATCTTTCCCTGCAGGTTGAGTTCGTGAAATTGATCAAGGAACGCAAAAGTAAAGACAGTGCGAGGGCGATCAAAAGACGCGGGGAACCATCGATTGCGAAGGAGCTGCCAGTGACGAGCAACATTCTTGCAAAGGCAATAGTCAATGTGTACCGTGTGAATTCCACTTGTGTCGAAAACGGTCATGACACTCCCAATTTGGACGTTCCGACAGGGGTTACCCCCATGCCCAAGCTGGACTCGCAAACCCAAGTCTTTGAGTGTCGTATGTTCAAATAATTTGCCGTTCCAGCGCTTCGTACCGACAATCAGGTATGCTCAGTACAATAATATATCTTGCTCACCTCGATGCGATGCAACGGCAGAAGTCCATGTTGAGCCAGAGTACACCCGGCGCAAGATAGCCTGTTGGATTGGCAGCACATACAGCAAAATAGACCTTCGGTCTCTGCGCAATCGACACATGTTGTGTCACCAACATGGTCCCCAAGGCCTTCGAGTCAAAGTAATTCATCCAGGGCAATACTGCGAAGTGTGAGGTATTCTTCAAGTTGGGACTAATGTACAGTCAGAAGGCATGGTGTCATGAAGGGAATAGATGGGAACGAACATGTGTTGTATCTTTTCTTGTCTTTGGGTGATGTAGTTTGCCTATAACTCCTCCTCTGTAACTACGCACTTTCCGTGTGGACTTACATTTGACCTCGGTGGGAATTGGGTGATCGCCATGGTTGTCAGATATAACGGACCAATGCTCGTTCGAAACACCTTCAGATTCAGTAACTTTGTGTCGGTGAGTTAGGCTTCCATCCTGCCGTGATCGTGCGCTGATTCGATTTCGAACGACGATGGTAGCTTGTGACGATGAACCCTGGGCACCAACTACTCTGTGGAATGTAGAGACCCGCGCGCGTTTTGTCATAGACCGTTGTAAAGGAGAACGGCTTCGCTTTGCCATCGTTGAACCAGTGTACTCAAAGACACAATACTACTGACCTTATATACATGATTCCTTGTGCTCTAAATGAACGGAGTGTGAACGGCATATTTGTGATCATGACTCCTCTCGCAACGTCGTTCACATTCTCTCTGCCTAGAAATTGAAACCTCATAATATGGCTCTTAATTCTGCATGCACTTTGAACGTCCTTTGTCATATTTCTTACCCTCGAGTAAAGTGCAAGGTGAAAATTCAAATTGAACAAACACTATACACAACAATGACTATCTATGGTATATCAACGGCGGTTTCTAAAGGCCCGAATGTGTCCTCTTCCCCATCTTCACGTTGAACGGTTATAAGACCACGCGCCTTAAGCTCGTAAAATGAGTGGCGTGCATCCGACAGGTTTCGGTAGCCTTTGTAGCGATTGTGCGGAACACTGTTAACAAGCGAAGCAACAAAATTCCTTTTTAACTGTAGTGTTAGTACCAAGAGTCGCGGGTAAGGTTCAACTGCCATACCAATTACTATAGATCCCGCAACGGCGCCCACACGACACCACATAGGAATGGCGGCGCCCATGAAAGGACCCGAGTAGAACATGCACCACCCTGATGAGGTGCAGGGTCAGCTGAATACGCGGGAGGGTTGTCCTCAATACGGAGAAGGTGAAAGGGCACATCCAGAAGTAAGGAGTCCGAGGTGTCGGCGGAGAAAGTAGCCCGGCTTGCTGGTTGACTTGGAGCCGTACATGTACTTGCATATTTGGGGACAGAGCCCTTGCCATTGTGCTCTGCCACAAGGCCATCTTCAGGGATCAGACCAGAGTCGTGCTCAGAACGCCGCGTTATGATTTCTTGCGGAGTGTGAGTTACGGCACATGAGAGGAAACACACCATGTTCAGTCACTTGCCGTGCAAAGTGAGCGTTGACCAAAGCATTGACTAGGGCAGCCATTTCAGCGTCCTCGGTTGTGTCATCAAGTTCCGGGTGCTGAGTGAAATGTGCGTCGACCAAAGTGTCGATCAGAGCAGCCATTTCGGCATCCTCTTCCTGCTCCTCAACCTCCTGTCCTAAGTCATGAGGCTTCCCTGTGTCCTCTACTAGTGGAAATGTGAGCAACGCAACACATTTGAAAAAAGTACTTACCTGTCCTCAGGTCGTCCTTGTGGTTACGATGTTCGATGTACATAATGTGGTGTGGCAAAGGGTTGGGCTGAGTCAACGAAGGTGGGTCCGAATTTAATAGACGGCTGTTAAGCGAGGAACATTTACATACCAAACAACCAAAATCCGTAAACAAAGCAAGTGGTCAGACGCCTGACTGTTTCATTGGTCAATCATCCGCCTAGCATGCCCAACCTGTCAGTTTTCTCTGCAGAGCAGCGAGAGTTTCTCTCAGATCTGGTCAATGATTTCATCACTGCGCAGGCTGGAGCCACCACAGCAGACTTCCTAGTGAACATGTACCAGGATTTTGTTGCACATTGGCCAAACGCGGCACCGACACTCAGCGAAATACTGGTCCACAGCAATGGGAAATTCACGGATATGCCATCTGACGACCCAGACAAAATCAAGGCGCTCGCTGAAGCTCAGACGAAGGCGGAGGATGCTGTTGCTGCCAAGATGTTGAACATTAGTTTAGTAACGTGAACTCCATCTAATAAAACATACTCACACTGTTTAGCGTATCAAGTTCTGGTTTTACAATCGAACCCGGGGTGCAGGGCCGTCGACGAGGGTGAAAACGCCGATGTCATTGAAGGAGTCGAAGCCGCTTCAAGACTGGCAGGTGTACCAACAGTTATATTACAAACCCGACAAAGAAAAGCAGACAAAAATGATGGCAGATTATAATGACTGGGCTGCGACAGCCAGCGCAGCACAGAAGAAGAAGAAGAAGTACTTTGTTTGGTTGAACGAGCAGATGAAGAAGGAGCTTGCCGCCGACAAAGATATCCAGGAAGAGGTTGCCGAATTCATGAAGGGGAAAAAATCGACCCCCAAGTCTCTGTCTGAGGTGAACAAGGCTCGTCATCGGAGCATACGCCAATTGCCAGCGACACTCGACGTTGTACTATTGAAGCTCGTCAGGGAGACTAGTTGGTGTGCAACAGTAATGATGGGCGGCCCAACACCAAAATTGGGAGGTATGCCTTCGACGTTAATGTGAGCCGGATGAACGAAGTCTGCGTTGCGATATTGACACTCCGTTAAGGCAGGGCGATGGTCCAGACGAGAAGATAGACTTCTTTGATTGGGTCGATAGAGACTGGTTGAAGATGTTCAATAGCAAGTACACTGAGTATCTAGCTGAGATGATTTGTAAGTGTGTCACCTGCTTGTCTGAACAACCGCTTACATGCTCGGGCTTGTATAGCTGAACAGGAAAGACAAAGCTATCGCCTGTCTGAGCGACATGCCAGTTCTCCAGCGAGCGATAACGGGACCTCGGGCAGCTCGTCGACGCGTGACAACACACCACAGATGAGCGACACGGAGTCCAGCAGCCGTAATTGCAAGCGCAAGAGGGTATCGAGAAGCGAGGAGGACGATGATGATGAGGCCGAAGGAGACATGGACTATGAGGTGTTTGACAAGACGGCCGACAAGATCGCCGAAGATAGCCCTTCAGAGACTCCTACACGCCCTGTTGTGAAACATGGAAGGTTAAGTCAGTATGAAATCGAGCGTGAAGCTAACATAAAACGAAATCAAGCGTTAGTCGAGGCGCTGGGAATCCCGGAAGCGGTTCAAAATCTGCAGAAAGACAAGCCATGGAAGGAAAAGGCTCCACCAAAGCCAACAGCATTCAATGGAGAAAGTGTCCCTCGTCGTTCTCCGCGCTGGTCTAGGTAAGCCTCTGCTCGCCGCCAGCCAAGTACTACTCCTGGTCTTACCACACATTAAGCGCCGACGATATTGAGGTGGATGTTCCCACGGGAGGCCCCAAGAGCACCTCAACTGCCTCAACTGGTACAACTTCCGACGCTGAAACTCTCAACACTGTCTCACCAGCTACTCCCGACATACCCTCACTTACTTGCACTGATGCTGCCATGCTCACCGCACCCGGCGCTGATACTCCCGCTTTCCCGGACACGTCCACGCCCACCAGTCTCGACACTGCCACTCCTGCTGTCCCGGTTACTGCCCTTCCAACCATCCCCGACGGTGCAAGCAACAGGGCTCCCCCTCCCGCCAGCAGTGTCAGTTCTGGGCCCGTCGTTATGACAGATTCCTACGTCAGTGATGAGATTCCGGAAATGTACGATACCATCGAAGAAGTCCTCGAAACATACAGACTACCACCCTGGATCTCGCCCAAGCTTGTTGAGGTGATGAAATTGGCCATCCCTGGGAAGCTGTGGGAGGCTATAATTTGTCTCTGGTTGGAGCTAGAGTGCTGCGCTGAAGTTACAAATGGGGTACGTTGTCATTCTCTGCCAGTCAATGGTGTGCTGATGTCTTCGCAGTCGCTACCTACCGCACATCGTCCAGAACAAGTTGCCTTCTGGATCAAAGTGAAACGCCTGCCCCTCAAGATTCCCAAGGGGGTTACTGCATCATGTAAGGGGACACTCCTATTTTCTCCTATTCCCCTGTCCCTCTCCCTTCCTCCTTGTTCCTTTCTCTTTTCCTTCATCCCACGGACTCTTACATACATCCCTTTCATTCCCTTTCGTTCCCTTTCTCTTCCACCTCCTTTCCGCCCACTCCTTTCGCATCCGAGCCACCTCCGGTGACTCTGGAGTCTTCCCACACTCCGGACTTGTCTATACACTTCGGGGCTCGTCCGGGCTACCTCTATCCTCTTTCCCCACCTCATTTCTCTTCGCTCTTACTCCCCCAGGTCGCTGGCACGACTCCTGCACTTTCCCCTTCCACTTCATTATCACATGCCCCCTCGTACCTTGTGATATTCGTTCGGACTTGTGGCTGGTGTACTGTACAGTTATCCTTTCATTCCTCCCACACTACTACAGTATATACTTTGCTTCCTAGCATGGAGAATCCCTATCCTGTTCTCTTTGGATTCTCCCTCTGCTAGGTGAGCAGCTCTCTCATGTATTGTAGTTAGCCTTATTCATTATCTTTGGATTCTCCCTCTGCTAGGCTTGTGCTGTCGGCCATCTTGAGGTTGCCCTTACACATCAGGCATGGCCTCTACGTGGCGCGTATGGTGGTACACAATCCAGCCAGCATGGCGACAGGCTGCTATCACCCCGGGTATTTGGCCGCTCCCTCGTAACTGTCCCGACCGTTCTATTTTGAACCCATGGAGTGCTCTGTCTCAGCACGGCGCCAATGGGTTTCTATATGTCATACTTTGTCTTACTTGGTGGGGACAGGCCACGTATACAAACACCGAGGCCGCAGAACTTGATGTTGCCATCATCGACGTTCATTGGGTCGTAACACAGATAGCGCTAGCCGCCAAGAAAGCTGAGAGGGCGGCTATAAAGGCTGCCGCTCCGCCTCAACCTACTGCTACCCCACCTCAGCCTTCTAAGCGTTGGCGCATCTGATCCCGCCAACGATACCACTCTCGTAGGCTACTAATGTGCTCTATTTACCGTTTTTATTGAATCAACTGCTGTTTCCTATTTTGGCTTGATAAGATAAGAAACTGAGTGCACAATCACCCTGCTAACGAAGTACAATCCCCCTGCAAACGAAGTACAATCCCCCCTCTAGTGAAGTACAATCACCCTAGTAGTGAACCACAATCGTAGCTACAATCACCCTAGTAGTGAAGTACAATCCCCCCTCTAGCGAAGTACAATGGCTACTACAATCAACTACAAGGGCCTATTACAATCAACTACAAGGGCCTGAGGGAAGTGGAACAATTTGAATTCAGGCTTTGGTTAGGTATTGTTGACAATAGATAACCAACACTAGTGCCGAAATGATGGGCGCTTCCAGCCAGATCCCACCATCCGAGCCAGTGGACTCCGAGACTTTGCAGACCTTGTGGGCTCAGACATACAAACACCAAACCCAAATCAGATCTATCCATGACACACTTGCCTGAATTGAAGAACTCCTCCTAACACCCCTTCTGACTACTCCGAAAACGACTCCGGACTCCAAGCTGAGGGGCACTGCAGCCTCCCATCACGCCCTGGGTCGATCCAAAAACACCCCGTGTTCCCGTTTGAAGCCCGCCTCTCCCCCGATCTTCAATGGAAACCGCAAGGATGGTCACGCATTCTACAATGTGTGCTCCATCTACTTCCAGCTCTGTCCGGACCACTTTCCGACCAAGCAGGCAAAAATGCTCTGGTGTCTCTCCTTCTTTCAGAAGGATTGCGCCAAGGTGTAAGGGGACACTCTTATTTTCTCCTATTCCCCCTGTCCCCCTCCCTTCCTCCTCGTTCCTTTCTTCTTTCTTTCATCCCATGGACTCTTACCTACATTCCCTTCATTCCCCTTCCTTCCCTTTCGTCCCCTTACCTTTCCACTTCCCTTCCGCTCACTCCTTTCGCATCTGAGTCACGTCTGGTGACTCCGAAGTCTTCCCGAACTTCGGACTCGCTCGGACTCGTCCACACACTTTGGGGCTCGTCCGGGCTACCTCTATACTCTTTCCCCACTTCATCTCTCCTCGCCCTTACTTCCCCAGGTCGCTGGCACGACTCCTGTACTTTCCTCTTCCACTTCATTATCACATGCCCCCTCGTACCTTGTGATATTCGTTCGGACTTGTGGCTGGTGTACTGTACAGTTATCCTTCATTCCTCCCACGCTACTACAGTATATACTTCGCTTCCTAGCATGGAGAATCCCTATCCTGTTCTCTTTGGATTCTCCCTCTGCTAGGTGAGCAGCTCTCTCATGTATTGTAGTTAGACTTATTCATTATCTTTGGATTCTCCCTCTGCTAGGCTTGCGCTGTCGGCCATCTTGAGGTTGCCCTTACAGCAGAACAGGATCTCCCATCCTGGCACCAGAGCCCTACGGAAAACGTCCTGCGCCACTCCGGACTCGTTCCCGACGTCTCTCCGGTTTTGCGGACATTCCGGACGCTCTCCTGCTACTCCCACCCACCTCTGAGGACCCAAGGAACTCCATCCCTCGCTCCCCTGACGACTCCGAAATGACGGGCGCTTCCAGCCAGATCCCGCCATCTGAGCCAGCCGACTCAGGACCGGACTCCGAGACTTTGCAGACCTTGTGGGCTCAGACGTACGAACACCAAACCCAAATCCGTTCCATCCATGATACACTCGCCCGAATCGAAGAACTCCTCCTAGCACCCCGTCCGATTACTCCGAAAACGACTCCGGACTCCGAGCTGAGGGGCACCAAAGCCTCCCAGCACGCCCCGAGTCGATTCGAAAACATCCCGCATTCCCGTTTGAAGCCCGCCTCTCCCCCGATCTTCAATGGAAACCGCAAGGATGGTCACGCATTCTACAATGTGTGCTCCATCTACTTCCAGCTCTGTCCGGACCACCTTCCAACCGAGCAGGCCAAAATCCTCTGGTGTCTCTCCTTCTTCCAGAAGGATTGAGCCAAAGAGTACGCGGACATGGTGCTCCGGAGTCCGAAGGATCCGTACTTCGAATCCTGGGCTGCCTTCGCGGCCGAATTCCGGACTCGCTTCCTTCCGGATCGGGAGCGCGAAGCCGCCATGCTAAAACTGGAGTCCTCCCGGTACCACCAAGGCCGTCGGACTTTCCAGGAGTACCTCGACGAGTTCCGGGATCTCGTAGACCAATCCGGATACTCCGAGGGCTCCAACATCACGATGAAGTTCCGCCGCGGATTGGACTCCATCATCCAGAGCCGCGTTGCCGAGTCCGCAGACTGTCCGGACGAGGACGACTTCGAAGGATGGTACAGGGCAGCGCAGCGGGTTGCTGACAATCGTGCCGCCAACCAGTCCTTCCACTTCGGCGTGCACTCCGGTAACTCCGGACACTCCGGACCCCTCGTCCGACCAGCAGCCAACTCCGGAGTCGCTCGGACTCCTGCGGGTGTACTTCCCGCGCCTCGGACTCTGCTCCCGCCTCTCCAACCTCGTTTCCAACCCCCGCCTCCTCCGAAGGCTCTCTCACCCGGCGTCCCCATGGACGTTGACCACACCCGCTCCCGACCCGCCACTTCGCAGCTCTGTTACCGATGCGGCAAGCCCGGCCACATGTCCCGCGAGTGCCCACTCCGGTACAATGTCCGGTTCATGACCACCAAGGAGCGGATGTCCGCCATCGAAGATCTCTTGACCGCGGCCGACGTTGTAGAAAGTACGGGGACTTCGGAAGGAATAGATGCTGAGGGAACGGCCCCAGTTGAGGAATTGGACACGGCAGATTTTGTCCGGACCAACGAGTGATCAGTGCGACCTCGTTGGTAAACAACCGATTTGCTTGTCTTAGCATAGACGAAATACAAGATGATGAGTCCGACCAATCCGATGATGAGTCCGACGCTAAGCAAACGACTCCGGTTACAATCCGCACTATCCGAAGGTTTCGCCCGCAGTGGGAACGGCGGCTACCCAGTAGCTATAAGATCTCTGCGCTGCCCGGCAAGCTTTCCTTAGATATACCCGTTGAAGTGCAGAGCACAGATACACAACACAGATGCACCCTACAGGCCCTGGTGGACTGCGGAGCCACCGGAGTCTTCATGCATCCACGCTTTGCTGATGCCCATGGTTTCACCCGACGCAAGCTGTCCGCTCCGATTCCGGTCTTCAACGTTGACGGATCGCCAAACGAAAACGGATCCATCTCCGAAGTCGTGGACCTTGTACTCCGGTTCAAGGATCACATGGAACGGATGCTTTTCGCAGTCACTAACATCGGACGCCAGGACATCATCCTCGGATACACCTGGCTTCGGAAGCACAACCCCGAGATCGACTGGCAGACGAAGGAGGTGACCATGAGCCGCTGTCCGTCCGGATGCGACACCTGTCGCAAGGAGTTCCGCCATGACAAGCTGACCCGACGCAAGGAGTCCGTGCGACTCCGGGAGTGTCGTACGGGTCCGATGCCAAGGGTTGAGGAACTGCACTCGGATGATCTCCCGCAGCTTCAGGACTGTGAGGACGATGATGAGGACGATGAGGCTACGACTCCAGATGACTCCAGACTCGAGAAGGGTGACCATATCTTCGCAGTCATTCCTCCTCCGACTCCGGAGTACCTTCGGACTCTTCGGGAAGAACACATCCGGGCTTCAGAGACGGTCTTGCAGCGCCTCGCATTGGCTTTCCAGCGCAATAAACCCCACGATCCTCGGAACAGCGCAGTCCCGGACTTCCTTCAGGAATTCGAGGACGTCTTCGCCAAGGAGTCCTTTGATGAACTGCCAATGCCGCGTCCTTGGGACCACGCCATTGAGCTACTGGACGGAGCGGAACCGACCTCTACCAAGTGTTACCCGCTGTCCCCGGCGGAGCAGAAACAGCTGGACGAATTTCTGGAAGAAAATCTCCGGACTGGTCGGATCCGCCCCAGCAAGTCGCCCATGGCCGCTCCAGTGTTCTTTGTCAAGAAGAAGGACGGATCGCTCCGCTTGGTCCAGGACTACCGGAAGCTCAACAACATGACAATCAAGAATCGGTACCCGCTTCCGCTCATCTCGGACTTGGTGGACAAACTCCGGAACGCTCGCTACTTCTCCAAGCTCGACGTCCGGTGGGGTTTCAACAACGTCCGGATAAAGGAGGGTGACGAGTGGAAGGCCGCGTTTCGGACTACGCGCGGACTCTTCGAACCCTTGGTGATGTTCTTCGGACTGACCAACAGCCCGTCTACCTTCCAGACCATGATGAACGACCTGTTCCGGGAGCTCATTACGGAAGGTGTGGTCATTATCTATCTGGATGACATTCTGATCTACACCAAGACGCGCGAAGAGCATCGCCGGGTTCTCAAGCAAGTCCTAGAGATCCTCCAGCGGAACAAGCTCTTCCTCCGAGCAGACAAGTGCGATTTCGAGCAGACCAAGGTGGAGTATCTCGGAGTCGTCATCTCCGAGGGTAAGATCGAGATGGACCCCGTAAAGGTTTCCGGAGTCACGGACTGGCCGACCCCTCGGACTCGGACTGAACTCCAATCCTTCCTCGGGTTCGTCAACTTCTACCGCCGCTTCATCAAGGACTACTCGCATATCGCTCGGCCTCTCTTCGACCTCACCTGCGCAAAGGAATGGCAGTGGAACGACTCCGCTCAGTCCGCATTTCTTCGGATCAAGGAGCTGATCACTTCAGAACCTGTTCTGGTCTTTCCGAAGGAGGATCGGCCGTACCGGGTCGAAGCGGACTCGTCGGACTATGCTATGGGTGCGGTCTTGTCGCAGCTGGATCCGGATGATGGTAAATGGCATCCTGTCGCATTCTACTCTAAAAGTCTACAGGCTGCGGAGCGGAACAACGAAATACACAACAAGGAGATGCTTTCAATCATCCGGGCACTCGAAGAATGGCGGCACTACCTTGAAGGCGCGGAGACTCCGTTCGAGATCTGGACAGATCACAAGAACCTGGAGTACTTCATCAAGGCCCAGAAACTCAACCGTCGTCAAGCCCGCTGGTCCCTATACCTCTCCCGCTTCGACTTCACTCTCCAGCACCGTCCGGGTCGGACGATGGGTAAGCCGGATGCTCTCTCGCGTCGCTCGAATCACTCAGATGGTAAAGACGACAACAAGGATGTGGTTTTACTTAAGCCGTCCTACTTTGCCGTCCGTGCCACGGGTGTCACTCTTGAAGGGGAGGAGAAGGATATCCTCACGGCTATCCGGACTGGAGTGCGGGATGCGAAGTTTGAAGATGCAGTGGCAAAGGCGGCAGAGGAGTTGAAGAAGGCCCAGGGCAGTCGCAAGACAGTCCGGAGTGCGGAATGGTCTCAATCGGACGGACTCCTGATGTTCCGGGGTAAGATCTACGTTCCGGACTCACCGGACTTGCGTCGGACTATTGTAGCCCAGCACCATGACACCAAGGTCGCAGGACACGCCAGCAGATGGAAGACCCTTGAGCTCGTTTCGCGCAGCTACTGGTGGCCCAACATGTCCCGGTACGTCGGATCCTACACCCGCCACTGCGACCTCTGTCTCCAGACGAAGGCCCAGAGGCATCCGCCCATGGGTGAACTCCATCCGCTTCCTATCCCGGATGAACGCTGGGATCGTCTGAGTGTCGACTTCATTGTCGAGCTCCCGGAGTCCGATGGATTTGACGCTGTCATGAATGTGGTCGACTCCGTAAGCAAACGCGCCCACTTCATTCCGACTCACACCACAGTATCCGCCCTCGGATCCGCGAACTTGTACCTGCAGAACGTCTGGAAGCTGCACGGACTCCCTCGGTCCGTTGTGTCCGACCGGGGTCCGCAATTCGTCGCAGAGTTCACCCGAGAAGTCTACCGGATGCTCGGAATCAAGCTGGCTGCATCCACTGCGTACCACCCCCAGTCCAACGGACAGACGGAGCGGACTAACCAGGAACTCGAGTCCTATCTTCAGATCTTCGTCGGAGAGCGTCAGGACGACTGGGCCCGACTCCTACCTATGGCGGAGTTTGCATACAACAACCGGGTCCATGCATCCACTCAGCAGTCGCCCTTCCTCCTAGATACTGGCCGACATCCTCATCTCGGGTTCGAACCTCATCAGCCACCGTCTCGGATGGAGTCCGCAAACGAGTTTGTAGACCGGATGAAGTCCGCAGTTGATGAAGCTCAGTCCGCATTGGTCAAGGCTCAGGACGACATGAAGCGCTACTACGACCAGCGTCGGACTCCTGCTCCGGAGTACCAACCGGGTGACAAGGTTTGGCTGGACTCGTCGGACATCAACCTTGCCTGACCCTCCCGGAAGCTCGGACACGCACGACTCGGTCCCTACAAGGTCGTCCGGAAGGTTGGCAAGGCAGCGTACCGACTCCAGCTCCCTCCGGGCTTATCCCGTCTCCATCCCGTCTTCCCCGTGGTCAAACTCTCTCCCTTCGTTCCGGACCCCATTCCGGGTAGACGCCCTGTCACTCTGCCACCTCCGCAGCTCGTTGACGGAGAAGAGGAACACGAGGTAGAAGAGGTCCGGAATAGCAGACGGTTTGGTCGGGTCCTGAAGTATCTGGTGCGCTGGCGAGGCTATGGTATCGAGCACGACTCCTGGGAGCCCGCGAGCAACCTCCAGCATGCTGCCCAGAAGGTCAAGGACTTCCATGATCGTCATCCGGATGCAGTGCGCTTACTCCGGACAAGTCCGATGACCCCGACGACTCCTCTACCACTCCGGATGACTCCTACGGCACTGGACCACTCCTGGGAGCGCTGGCGCAGTCGGAAGGCTCCGGGCTCTGTGCAGTCGTACTTCGACATCTTCTCGCAGCAATCCGGAGTTTCGGGGTTGGTGAACTCATGGCGTGGCAGGCAAGAATCTTCGCGTCGGGTCGCCGCAAGCTTGAAGGGGGGGTGATGTAAGGGGACACTCCTATTTTCTCCTATTCCCCTGTCCCTCTCAGTTCCTCCTCGTTCCTTTCTTGTTTCCTTCATCCCACGGACTCTTACATACATTCCTTTCATTCCCTTTCGTTCCCTTTCCTTTCCACTTCCTTTCCGCTCACTCCCTTCGCATCCGAGCCACGTCTGGTGACTCCGAAGTCTTCCCGAACTTCGGACTCGCTCGGACTCGCTCGGACTCGTCCACACACTTCGGGGCTCGTCCGGGCTACCTCTATACTCTTTCCCCACTTCATCTCTCCTCACCCTTACTTCCCCAGGTCGCTGGCACGACTCCTGTACTTTCCCCTTCCACTTCATTATCACATGCCCCCTCGTACCTTGTGATATTCGTTTGGACTTGTGGCTGGTGTACTGTACAGTTATCCTTCATTCCTCCCACACTACTACAGTATATACTTCGCTTCCTAGCATGGAGAATCCCTATCCTGTTCTCTTTGGATTCTCCCTCTGCTAGGTGAGCGGCTCTCTCATGTATTGTAGTTAGACTTATTCATTATCTTTGGATTCTCCCTCTGCTAGGCTTGCGCTGTCGGCCATCTTGAGGTTGCCCTTACAATACCTGGCTTTCTAATAGGTGTATTTTCGACTTTTTGAATTTTCCCACAGTCAGTATGAACAGTGTCAACATCTACAGTAATTGTTGGTCAAATGTTGATCAACTGCCTGGGTGTTAACACCTGCAACAGTAGATGGTCATATGTTAATATCCAACTGTGAACAGTGTTAACTTCTATAGTCATTGCTGGTTAGGTGTCAACTACTATCCACAGTCAATACTGGTTGAATGTTGACTACTGTCTTGTAGCAAGCTGTTAATACATACAACAGTAAATGTTTTAGTGTTAATATGCATCTATAGGTAAATGTTAACATGTACAGTATTCAATGGTTTAGTGTTAATATCCATCTATATGTTGATGTTAACATGCACAGTAATAAATGATTGGGTGTTAACATTTTACAATAATAAATGGCCAGGTGTTAACATGCCTCTATAGGAAGATGTTGACATTTTACAGTAATGAATGATTGGCTGTTAATATGAATCTGTAGGTAGATGTTAACACTGTACAGTAATAAATGATTGGCTTTTAACATGAATCTATACATAGATGTTAACATGTACAATAATAAATGGCTGGATGTTAACATGGATTCATGCACCAGTGTTAACACATATCATAGTAGATGATTCAGTGTTAATATACATCTACCAGTCAATGTTAACACATAGCAGCATAGATGGTACAGTGTTAACACTCATCCATAAGGTATGTCCATATATGGCTAGCGCAGTGTTAACACACACAGAAATGCATGTTAAAGGGTTAACTACTAACATCTGGAAAGATGTTAACACCATCATATATTGCTGTGTATGTGGTAACACATCCATGTCTTATGGGCCATTGTTAAACCCATAAGTACAGTAGTGAATGGTACAGGGTTAACAATACTATCCTCTATTACTGCACAAAGGAAAGGCAAACAACACGTACCTACGACATGCAGCCTGCGGCGGGATATGGCTTGGCGTCGGTGCTGAAGTTCGTTTATGTGTGCTTGAACAGACGGGCTACGGGAGAGAGAGAGGTCAGCAACGTGATCACGAGGAGAAGACACAAGGAGACGGCGACGCGAAGGTGGGGAGTTGTGGCAAACAATGACCAAGCGAGAAGAGGGAGCCACGGGCCGTGCACTGCATGGCAACACTTGTGTCCCACGTCTGGGGCTGAGTCGTTTGGTAAGGCAATATCCAATGACTTCGATGTTGCATTCGCCGTTGTCGTCGTTTTGGCCCTGTGGACCTGCACTGTGCGCAGTGTACGGCCAGGTCGTCACCAAGTCTGGCCCTGCAGATATTGTGCAGACCGCTGGGAGCACACCACCAACTTGTGCATGCCTGGGATGTCCACTGCCGCGTCGCCAACATGCTAGGTCCGCAGTACGAAAAATTAGCGAGCCTGGGGTAGCATCTACCTGCCACCCAGGGGGGCGGCTTACCAATGTTAGTGCTATGTCAACACCGCGATCGTGTTAAAGATGGACGCGCTATCTATCCAAGACGTTGTGGTTGGCAAAAAGTTCCGTAGCTTGACATTCCTTCATCTCGCCGACAATCCACTCGATGTCGATTCATTCACCCGACAGCCGACATCTCCCTCGAGGGACTAAGGTTCAACCAACATCTACCGCTGATGCCGTGAGTCACAACGTCGAGCGATTGTGCAAGCCTTTCATGATCGTGATCAACGTAACTCAGGGAAGGCGGAAAACTGATGTATTAGATGTTGTAAATACATGGATGAGGCAACCAGAGGTATTTCGAAGTCCGAAGTCGGTTTATATACTAGAAATTTCGGATTATGCCAACTATCCAAACGGGGAAGGACCTTTGCACGCCACCCAATCTCGTGCGATCCTCCTCCTCTTGGGCTCAGTTCCCCGAGCGGCGTGGTGGGATGGACAAGCCCTGAAAAGTTGAGTCTCGTTCAAAACAGGTCGAAACAGTCTATAGGCCATTTGCCAGAGTGCAAAGGGACAACAAGAAGAGTGTGTTATTCTGTCTTGGATTTGTCTACTTACAACTTCCGATCTCCTGCAGAACGCGGGTGTCTTATAGATGTCTGCAGTCATCTTTTGTCTGATCCAGATGGTATACGAAACATCTGCTGTATCTGTCATCGTGTACCACTGCCACCACCGCTCCCTCGAGTGCCCTCATTTGGACTGTCTGCTGGGACCAATGACAGGGACGATGCATCGGATTCTAGGGTTTCCTACTCGCCGACATCGATCCTATTGACGAGTAGGACTGTGCAACAGAGTTCGGTGGATGGGTGGAGTTGATGAGTCGACGAACGGGGTGGCATCATGAAGAATAACATAAAACAATGCAACAATGTTGGTCCGAACTACAGTTTGAAAGAACGATGAACAAAGAACAGATATTTAGGGCACAAAGTTCGCTTACATTTTGAATGTAATCAAAATGTAATCATCATAAGTGCTGGACATCACATATTATCAGTCCTGAGGATGTGATAAGTTATAATATCGAACACAAATGAAGGCCGAATTGCGTACACTTGGTGAGCATATCATGAATATAATTTATGTCAATTCACCATGTTGGAGAGGATTGAATTTTGAACATGAATTACAATTACAAAATTAATGTAATCAACATACAATCACAATGAACGAGCATTGATACATTGTGATTACACTGTTGAGATAAGTCATAATGCATACCGACAAAGTGACGCTCGTAAACTAAGATTACATTTTGATTTTCTTTCTTTGTTTTCAACATATTCCCACGAGAAACATATTCCATGATATCTCAAAGGGATCACTATACAACGGCAGATTAAAGACAAGGCCTTTGTGCTCAAATTTAGAATACATTTTAATCATATCCATCATTTACTGATGTATCCTATCTTACATACATTTTGATGTTATATACTTTATAGGCACTCGATTTATCACAATGTAATCAGGGGGGGCATTGGATTATGTCACCAGTGTCATAACGCCACACTCTGAACCATGACCATCAGTTCTCCAAGCAAGCATAAACTCGCCAGAAACGATAAGGTTGGCAATCAACTCGCGAGGTGTGCTGCCACTTTCACAAATCCACCTGTTCTCATAGTTGCGCGCGCCACAGGCTGAAAGACCTCACCACCATCTTGCTTGAGGAAACAAGGGTTGCTCAAGTATGCGATTTCGACAACTTCTTGCGCGCCTTTGTCTTCCGCTGTCTGCGCGACGAGCTCTCCCTTGAGACTCTTCAAGACGACATCGAGAAACTAGAACGCAGTGACTATCTCGACGAAGGCCAAAAGTCTGACCGTCTTCGCCTCCTGCAGAAGGAAAGGGACGACGCGTTGCAAGATTACCTTGAGCAGTGCCTTACGGCAGTATTGCCTCTGGCAAATGATAAGAGTATAAGAAAGTTACTCTCCGAATAGTGAGTTGGTCCTGCTCCTAACTATAGCAAAATCTGACCTCATTGGTCTAGCCTAACGTCTTTCTCTGGCGTAGAAACAGACCGATATGCTCCTTACGTGAACTTATGCAACGAGGCTCTGTCATTGCTCCGAAAAGTACATCTCCCACTTCGGTCGCCGACAGCCACAGACCTGCAATACCGTCGTCTCGATCCTAGCGTCTTCAAGTCCCACACGGGGATCGACTATGTTCACAGAAAGCCTGATGTAGGAAAGGCCGGCGAATGTGTAGTGAAAGCGCTCGGCTCTGACCTGGACAAAGCCCCCGACAAGGGCGCCGAACCCGAGTTCGACTCATTCTTCGGCTTCGAAGAGTTCAAGGCCATCGGGAGTCCCAGCGAGCAGGCTTGCGCCGCCATCAAAGAAGCATTCGCTACGACATCTAGGCGTGTGCACGTCAGACAGTCGGACAACGAGATAGACGAGGTGCAGCCGTCTCCCATCGGTAGTTCTTCTCCCAGCGTGAGCGCAGTGCCCCCCTCTACGCCACCGGCCACCGGCTCTCGATCTTCGAAACGCAAACTTGAAGCGACGAATAACCTGACTAGCAGCAAGAAGTTGTGTCTCGGCTTCAACAAAGAGGGGACAGAGTTGCGCAAAGAAAGTTCCAACACGAAGAATTTTGATGGCCGAGTGCAGTGTGCCGCCTACGCGCTGGAGATGCTATCTCAGAACCCGGGTATCCAGCACACGATCAATCTGCTTCACATCGGTGAGTTACAGTTCGTTCACTCCTTGCTACTTTCTCAGTCTTCTAGACGACTGTCTCTTCATATGGTACTTTGATCGCGAAGGCATTGTGCGGTCCAACGGCATTAGCTTCATCGCCGACTTCCCCCGTGCCCTCGTCCTCATGGCTCTCTTCCAGCGGTTTACGCCTGAGGATTGGGGTCGAAATGAGACCTTCAATTGCCCTCCGAACACGACGTCGTTCAACGTGTCGCTCGACGATCCCGTCTTCCGAGACAAATACAACCCCCATAACCTCCAGGGGCTCGAAATCAAGTGCTCGGACGAGGATTATTTGTCACCACGGCCTCGATGCCTGGGTGGGCGTGCGACCAGAGTCCTTCCGTGTGAACCGAAGTTGAAAGATGGGGCTCGCTCGATAGAGTCCCTCATAGTCAAGATCTCACATCCAGAAGCGCGTCGCACCCACGAAGGCAAAACGATGAAAGGCATACGGAATATCGCGAACAAGCACGACGCATCAATGACCGGCCATCTACCTGAACTGCTCTACTACGCCGACGTCCATGGCACAGATACCGGGCGCATTCGAAGCTTGGTTGGTAAATCCGGTAATGGCTATCGGATCATGCGAATCTTGGTTATGAAGAAGTTGGAGAAGATCACCTCATTGGATGCTCCGTCATTCATTCACGCTTGGCTTGACGCCGTAACATGTATGTCGACCTGATCAACTGATCAAGGATGCTGATTCACAATTTCCGTTCAACAGGCCACGCGTTCCTTTGGAAGCACGGTGTCGAACATGGGGATCCGAGCCTCTATAACATCATGTGTCATCCAGAAACCCATCGTGGGGTGTTGACGGACTTTGACCTGTCGATTTTACAGTGGCAGGACCGTGTCCCCGGCTGCGATCGCACGGGCACTGTTCCGTTCATGGCCCTCGAACTCTTGAAAGATGGCTACTGGAGTGGGGATATCATCCGTTACTATCATCACGAGCTAGAAGCGTTCATCTGGTGTCTTCCGTTCATGTGCCTTGGTGGGTTTGTAACGAATTCGGAGCGTCACAAGGTCATCGCAGATTGGGTAGTGGCAAGCCCTGACGAGTGTCGAGGCAAGAAAGCCAACTTTGTATCGGACGCGCTTGACTACTCCAGCGACGTCCCCCCCAGCTTTGCAGCATGCTACCAGCTTGCTATACAGCTCTGCTATACCGCTCACGATACGTATAACAAGTTTTCCCGTTTAACGATCAGCAAGTACCCTTCAGTATCGGGCATTCGTAACGATGCCAGCGCGGAGAAGTTCCCTGCCGCTGCCCAGTCCCTCGAGCTGTGGACACTGTTCTTAACTGCCATCAACGAGTGGACGGGACCGGCCGCCCCGAACGATGCCTCTATAGCATCACTCGCCGTACGGCTCGAGAAACATCAACCCTGTTTTGAACGTCTGGATGACCAGAGGAAAGCCGAGCTCCGTGAATTGTTCATTGCCAACTCTGAGCCCCCAGCACTCCGACTCCAGGCCCCCAAACTGAAAGACCGCATGAAGGGCCGTCGAGACCCTCGGCCATGCTCAACTCCTCCCATCCCCCCTCCTTTGGATTGATCACCATTTTGCAAGCAGTATAGCGGGGTGGTTGCTACTTTATTTCATGCTAGTATGTCGTGACTCGTCACTGACTATAGCCTGCTGCACTCCACGGCAAAGTAGGGGTTGACTTGATTGGTGGACATTTCTTACGCTTCATCAATCATCGTTCATTTCCCTCTTCTCCAGACAATTCTAGCTGATCACGTATTAGTTGAAAGACGTTGTCATTGTTGCAGTACAATCAGTTGTATTAGAGTACACCATAATGGCTACATAATTTTCGTGCCTCTTTAAAAGGTATGTGTAAAGTCCCTGTAGCGCTCCTGGCCCATAACGCCAATGCGAGCCGCGTCATCCACGTCCAACTCCTCCTCGGGGAGCTGGTTGCGCAGCCGCCGGATTGCGTCGAGGCGTGCGTGCCAGTTCGTCTTCATCTCCACGCGCACCGTGTCATTCTGCGTCTTCTCGAACACAGAAGCAAACCAGTCGGCCAACAGACTAACCTGCCTCACCAAATACGGGAGGTTCTCCGCCGAGATCAGCTTGAACTGCCCTATGGGCGCGAACTCGGCCATGCCCGGGGCCAGCTGCATTGTCACCTTGAAGTACTCAATCTCATGCACGTTGTTCGAGAACGCCGCGATCGCACCCACCGAGTGCGGCTCGATGACGATGTTGACGAACTGGAACTGCGTCGTCAGCGTGGCGAACCCGTACGGCCGCCCGGAATCGTTCCACACAATACGCACGTAGTCGTTGCCGATATGGCGTTTCTTCTCCGTCGCCAGCGGATCGTGTGGGGTCGTCGGCATCATCGTCGCGGTATGGTACAGTATCTGCCCGATGTCGTCCCACCACGCATACGCATATTCGCCGTCCTCGTCCGGGTTCAGGCCGCCCGCATATACGTCAACCTGTCCACGAAGATTGATGAGCCTCCCCAGCCCCTCGAGGAACCGCGTGTACGCCGGCGAGCCATGCGTATTGCGCAGAATCTCCGCCTCGTCCGTCTGGCCGGGGGCGACATACAGTATCCCGACTTTATGCGTATCTATCACTGGAATTCTGTCCAACCCTTGTATGAACTTTTGCAGGGACGGCGCGGAGACGAGCCTACGGACGTCAGGCGCGCTGCGCTGGTCGGGGTATGCAGACAGCTGCAGGACGAGGAAGGCCGGGTCTACAACGACGTCTTTCCTCCGTTGCGACGGTGCAGATCCACTCCACACGTAGCCCGTAACCGGATCTGGCGGAGGCGGCGAGTCTTCTGCTGTAGCGCCGCCATTTGCCGCCTCCCCATCCTCCATTGGCAGAATAGCCGATAAATCGCTCTGTGTCGTGATCACCAAGGGTTTCTCAAGGAGCATCGTTGGTACACCCCGCTTACCTGTGGTACAACACCTGCATCTTCTCCGCAGGGCGGCCCGATCGGTCTCGAGATATCGCGCCCCATAAGCAAGCTCGCCGTCACCGAAACCAGATCTGGATTGACCTCCCCCGCATTGGTCAATGGCACATTCTCTACCCGGCAAAGAATTTTTGTAAACCCCGACGGACGTCGGGACAAGACTTCCACCCATCCCGCGCGCTCGAGACTGCGGACAGTCAGGACAGAATTGCCTATCAACCAAGTCTTCTCGCTGCGGTCGTTGTTTTTTGCGAGGGTGCCGCCCGGGTTCATCACGATGTCGTTGAGTAGCGTGTTGGAGGGCCGTGGATCGGCGCTCGCATATGTGTAACGCGCCAGCCAGTCGAAGCAAACTTCCGTAAGCTCGTCAACCTCCTGGTTGCCCTCGTTCGCAAGCAGGAGCTGCCGCGTAATGAACTTGACATGGCGGGGCCGGTCCGGTATCTTCACCGCGAGGAACCAGACATAGACGATGTAAAACGAAAGTATGCGAACGTGCTGAGAAAGCGCCCACGAGATTGTCGGCGAGGTCTTGTTTTGATTGTGGTGCTGGAGGTACTGGAGCGCCACGCCGAACACCATCTTGAAGTCCGCCTCGGTAAAATTGGCATGCAGCGCGTTCAGCGAGCCGACAACGGAGAGGAACCCGAGGATATGAACCGCCATCTCGGGGTTCGACATGATCTGGGACAGCTTCTCGAGGATTCGCGACAGGCACTTGGTCATCGACGGCTGCAGCTCGAACGCCGACAGCGTGAGAGCGTGGAGGCAGCACTTGATGGTCGACGGGTGGCCATTCAGGCCGGCTTGGAACACCTCGACGAGGAGGTGCCGGAGCTGCATGTCGAAACACCGCCTGTAACTCACTAAAACGGAGAGTGTGTGGTATGCGAGTCCCTGGGCGTCGCGCGTCTTCAGCCCAGACGGCCATGCCTCGATCGTGGAGGCCAATCCGCCGTTCAGAATGCCGGTGCAGATCGTCTTCAGTATCCCCGCAATGGCGTCTCGCGATTTTGGCCCGCAGAATAGATGCTTGTTGGACAGTTGAGCGGGGAGGTGGCATAAGAGATAGGACAAGATCTCCCAGTCGGTTTCTTTCTCAAGAATCTCCTCCACGAGTCGTAGATACGAGGAAACGGGGAGAACTGATCGCTTGTCCGGTCCTTCGGGATCATACGATATCAACGTCTCGCTGGGGGAGTCCATCTCACAGACATCGAAAGGGAGCTCTTCGGGGAGTGCCCATATAGGGTATCGCACTTGCGTTCGATGGCGTGAAGGGGAGATGGCACTCGGAAGGGGAATTCTCGACCCGCTTCGACTCGTAGCGGAATTGTTCGATAGCCCCACGCCGCCCCTCCCGCGAGAAAGACGTCTGCCGTACCGCTCTGGGGCAGGCACACGCGGACGGGCCTTTCGGGGGTCACTACCACCAAAGTCTTCTCCCAGCCGCTCTGAACCCGTTCCAGGCGTCGACGAAAAGCCCTCGCCAGGCTGTTGTTCGGTGCGTCCCACAAGGTTAGCCAACATCGCAATCAACCCGTCGCGGTCGTACTGAGACTCGACGTAATATAGGTGATGGTCTCTATCAGCGCGCAGGCGCATGATGAACTGCAGGACAGCCAGCCGTGATCTTGCCGATGCTTGGGACTCGTGCTTGAGGATAGCCAGCAATTTATCGAACACCGAGAGTGCCATCTGGAGGTTGCGCTCGGAGCGACATAGAGGAGTGAGGGCCAGTTGATGAAAGATGGAGATCAGGCTAGAGGTAGCGCCCACGGAGCTGCATTTGTATTTGGGCTTGCATTTTGCTTGTATTATCCGGTCACTGTTAGTAGGAGCGGGTGAGCCAACGGTGACCGATTGCGGTTGCATAGACTCCGAACGAGACTGTGACAGCGCCGTATTGCCCCCTGTTGCTATCGAGGTTAACAGCGACATCACCGAGGGCAAGTTCGAGGGTTCTTTCTCTACTTTGCCTGGTATCTGTTCGGACTGTATCCTGGATAAGAGGGGTGAGACGATTGTCGAGGTACTAGGGTGGGACGAAGGCGATGAGATGTCAGCAGAGGCGGCAATGGACACAGTATCGTCTTCTTCTTCGTCTACCGGTCCATCGTACGCACGTGAGTGCGCCACTTGCTCGATGAACTCCAGATATTCGGTGATTGCAGCGCCATCGCCCTCCTGGTCCTCGACTTGGCGAGCGACAACCTCATCGCCTAGAATAAGCCAAACAGCGTCGTCTGTATCCCCCTGAGCGACCGCAACAGCGCTGTCCTCCTCCCGTACGTGCTCCCTCCTAGCAAATGCCAGCACCAAATCCGCAAGAGGACGCCTATAGCGCGGCATATCCTTAACGGGATCATGTACCAACTGTAGAGCCGTTAGCACGGCTTCCCTCGTCGCTGGACGCCCGATTAGAAGGGTGGACTCTCCTAGAAGGCTATCCCAGTTGCTTAACCAGTCGGGTGATGTTGGAGATAGATCGTGCTCTTGGGTCATAAGAACGGGGAGCTTGGCGGTGTCTTCGTCCGTGAGGTTCGAGGCTATGGAGAGCAAAATAGCGGACAGAGGCGGGCAGAGTGTTGTGGCATGGTCGCGGGCCAAAAGCGAAGCCAACGTGCGGATAAATGGGCTTGGGGCATCACTTGGCTGCGACAGCGGTAGAACGAACATCGAGCCATTTGGATTTCTTATGCAGCACAAAATTATCAAATTCTATCAATTTGAGATGATAGGCCAGCATGGCAGCGCACCTAAGAAGAGTCACATACGACGCTAGCTTGGACAGCGTCGCGCCGACGGCAGAGGCCTCCTCCTCGTCCAAAGCGGCGTCTTCCTCGTCCCTCGCGTCTAACTCTTGGAACACGTCTTTCAACGTTCCCGCAGCCTCGTCTAATATCTTCTCGCGACCGGAGCGAAAGCCATCCATCGCCTCCTCGCTGGGTTCCTCACCATTCAATCCTGGAGGCAACTCGAATTTGATCCAGGCCTCCACTCCCTGAGCTAACACGGTCCCCAACCGCCCCGCATCCCATCCTCCCAAATCATCCTTTGCCCATGCGCGTTCGATGAGTTCCCTCTCAACCACTTCCATTTGAGCAGGGGCACCAGATACGGTGTAGCTAGTGGCAACGTCTCGGGATATATAAGCACGAGCAAGCCTGGTCGATAGACTTTTCCGAATCTGGACGCGTAGCGTACGGACGGCACCCAGGGAGCGTTGGATTGAAGAATTGGCATCGTCAGATTTGGCCATTCCAGGTGACAAGGACCGTTTTAAGGCTAGGAAACATGACGAAGAGTATGGCCCGGAGTAGAGCGCGCTAAGACACTCGGTGATGCGCTCCTCGTTCGTAGCAGGCTTTGAAGTTGAGGATGAGGTTGACATGACTGTTATTCTGGGCAACGGAGTAGCGTAGAATGCGGCAGCTCGAAAGAGAAGTGGAAGTATGTCGTTGAGATGGGACGGAGATATGATTTTGAGTTGGGAAGAGAGATGATTGAGATATAGATTGACTGCAATATCGGCCGGGTGCTTTGTCATGAATGGTGGGCTATGACTAGCAATGTTGGGCGAAGCTAAGGAAGAAACCGAGACCGACGATTGATGACGGCGATGTACCCTTGGGCTTGGGATAGTTTCAACGACGGGCGAAGACGTAGGAGATTGGGGGTGATGAGAGGGGAACCGCATGCCATAATCTACGAGACTTGCGTAGAATTGCAACACTCCCGCTAGCTCTTCCTCCGGTATCCTTGCAACGACATCTTGGCTTCCAGTTACGGAAGTCAAAAAGGAAGCTAGAATATCGATGCAACGTTCCCTCTCTGCACGTTCAGCACGCTCTATGGAGTCGCTCCCCAGCGCTTCAAACGCGCTGTTGATCCACCCTTTGAGAACATTGAGAAATGGGAGCTCGATTCCAACGATTTCGGTGCCAAACCTTGTAAACGCACGGAGGGCCTTGAATCTTGGTTCCCACGAGTCAATGGTCCAGGTTGACGTTGGGCCTAAGAACAAGGAGAAAAATACAAGCCGATCCGACGTAGAAAGTGTTGTAGCCTCCGAGTTTTCCCAGTAAGCGGAGAGGATATCATACCCTGCCACCTGGAGTGACGGAGGGGAGTCAACAGCACACAAAGACGCAAGTATGGGACTCAGAATAGATGGTCGTGGAAGGGGTGAATGAGCGGCCAGGGCGCTAGCGAGAGAACGCGCATACTGCAAGCTCGGAACAGCGGGCGGGGTGAGGTCATCAATGAGTACTTGTATCGCAGGTGATGGCGATGGGGGGAGAGGTGCTGTCTGTAGCTGATCTGACTTGTTCCGGCGCCATGCACTGAACGGGAATGAATTTGTGTTGGATCTCGGTCGGGCTGGTCTGCTGGAATCAGTGTCCTGGGGATGAGGGGGCATTGAGATTGAGGCCCCGGCGTTTTCTTTTACCTATGCTGTTAGTGGTATTCATCGCTCATCAAATCTTGACGATCTCGCACCTTTCAATGGTGAGCCAAGGGCTTTAGAGTCACTTTCGAGGTGGAATGCTTGATCAATCACGTGAGAAGGAGACTACACGTGACCGCCATCGCTGATCAGCGCGAACCAAGTACCAACCTTCATGGTCCTCCTTCAATTTACTGACCATATCAACGCCTCAAACTCCTTTGAAACTGGGAACATCGAGATTCCTACAACTATGCATCAAGGGCCGATACTTGTTCATCGACCAGCCTTGGCACTGAGTGCGGAGCTTCAGGACCATGCCGAGCCTCTCTTGGCATGCTACAAAAGAAAAACTAGGGCGCAGTTCCCTTCCCTCAATAATGGCTTCCCTCTCCCCACCGATTCTTTCTCTCAAATCTCTCTTTCTGTCGTTACTCTTCACTCTTAACCATGCTGTTTTTGCTGTCACCGTTTACGGCCAGACGCCTCTTGGCATGACCATGACTTCCTCCCTCGCATCTGGACCGGTGCCTACCCTACCTGCCTACGACAAGACAGTTCTCATCCCCCCAGGACCGCCTCAACCACCAACAACTGCGTTTGGATTAGAGCTTCAGCCTCAAGCAGCAAGCGTCCCGGGCTTGTCAATCACCCAATCCGGAGCGTTCTTAGGATTCTCCATTGAAATGTCTGTCGTCAATCAAGTCCGTGAGTGCTGGGAATCAAGCCCATCTGCAATCCCTTCTTCCTACTCATTCATTGATATCCTATCTCATTAACCAGTTGGCAAAAACTCGTACGTCCAACAACGTTCATTGCCAAGGTGCCTGATGCGATGATTCCCACAGATCCCATATCGCTGTTCCATTGCTCAATCTTCTGGGAAATCTTCAGCACCGTGCTGGTAGCGTTCGTATCCGTTGTGGTGGTAATACACAGGAGCTAGCTCGATTTACGGACCAGTTGGACAATGGCGCAGCCATTGCTAAGGAAAAAGGCAATGCCCTGAATCCAGTACGTTGGCCGATTGCGTTCGCGAAAATCTTTAACAGTAGTTCTAGACACAAACACCCGCTGTCTTATACACCATGGACTTGTTCTATATCATGTCTAACATCTCGTCCTTGGTTAATGTCAAGTGGTATCTCGGTACGTGATTCGCATACAAAGCCCTTTTTCGCTTTCTAATGAGATGCGCAGGCATTCCGTTCAACGACACCAACTTCGATTTGAGAATATCCGAGTACGGCCAGGCAATCTTGGGGGATAATCTCCTTGCCCTCCAAGCGGGAAACGAACCTGATTTATACGCTCGGTGTGTTCTTCATTTTAATCGTCATCATATGTCTTGCGACTGCCCCCCAATCTAACATATCCTTCTCTCTTCGTCTACAGCCATCAGAAACGACCAGAAACTTGGCATGTGGCCGACTACATGCGCGAATTCGGTGATCTGGTATCATTTATCAACAACCATCCGAACATCCCTGTCAAGAACAATCTCATCGGCCCTAGTGTTGCCTCAGCAGACTGGACACCCGAAATGGTCTGGGACGCCGGATATATCGAAACTTTCAAGGACGTCTTAAGCATCATTGCCGTCGAACAGTACGCACTTTGTCTTGGCCTGTTTCTGTCCTTGGCATCTCACTCTTCGCACCGCGCATAGCTACCCCAACAACAACTGTTTCGCTGCATTCGGTGGATCGGGTAGTCTCAAGATCCCCCAGGACGAATTTGCCGCCTATCTCAACCACAACGCCGGACGTGATCTTGTCCGCCCGTACCTCAATTCCAGTGCCATCGCCCTCGCGGCAGGGAAACCATTCATGATGTTCGAGACCAATACGGCTTCGTGTGGTGGCTTCCCCGGTATTTCGGATACATTTGGTGCCACTCTTTGGGCCTTGGACTACGGGTGAGTTGCCTCACAACGCCCTTATATCGAAGGATTCTGATAGCGAACTGTTTCAGCTACCAAATGGCGTATGCCAATTTCTCCGGCGCACTCTTCCATGTTGGTGGTCAGAACGTTTACTACAACGTGAGTCCAAAACCGTATATTTCCTTCCTTAGTTGATACTTAACTCGTCCCGAACAGCCTTTCACTGGTACGTGAATGTTCATCGAGTCCATTTTCCGCGTACTGATCTTCATCAGCTCCCCCTACTAATCAGACCGCTTTCCATCAATGGACGGTCGGCGCCATCTTCTACTCCGTCCTCGTCATGACAGAGTCCTTCGGCAAGTCCAACCAGTCGAGGATCATTGATCTCAACGCCAACGGCGACAACATCTTCACCCCGGCGTACGCCATCTACGATCAAGACGTACTCTCCAAGGTGGCCCTCTTCAACTACGTCGACGACGCATCTGGTGCGAGCGATTACACCGCAACTATCTCCATCGGGGGCGGAAACACGGGCGCCCCGAACTCATCTCCTGCCGAGGTCAAGGTCAAGTGAGTAGGAACACGTGTATGCAAAGGCTACTTCCCCTGACTTACGCACTCCCACTAGATACCTTGCGGCTAGCTCCGTCTCCACCGGCGTCAACATCACATGGGCTAACCAGGTATGTTGTTACCCACCTCCCTCAATTCTCCCCCTTCACGGCTGATATCTCCCTCCCAAAGACATTCGGAAACGCTTTCGAGGTCGATGGGCATCTCAAAGGCGATCTCGAAGTCGTAACTGTTCCCTGCGACCAGGCGTCCAACACCTGCCAAATCCGCGTCCCCGCCCCCGGCTTCGCCCTCGTCTTCATCAACGGCAGCCCAGAAGTCGAAGAAAGCGACATCACATTCTCGACCACTGCCTTCACGAAGCTCATGAACACCGCCACCGTCGATCCCGCCGTGCTCGAGACATCCAACGGCATGTCAGGAAAAGACCGCGAAAAGATGGGCAGCACGAGTTTCGGTAGTGTTGACAACGGCGCCAGCGCTGCTATCCATGGATATGTTTCGGTGGTGACAGCGGTCACCACTATGATGGCAGGGTGGATATTATTGAGACATGTTGTCTGAGTCTCGTCTTCTAATATTCTTCGCACTTTTCGTACTGTGGACCATTTGCTTCCATCTTTAGCTAGATTTACTGTAACTTATACCACTTATATTGTGTGCTACTAGGCGGGCCAATGTACTTAGCACACGAGCGCAGAGGACATGGTACAATTTCTTATGAGAGATCGCTAACTAACGAAAGAGCTCCGTCGCGTTTCATACATCAGCCAGTGTCTCCAACCACTCTCTAGCATCCGTTCTGCATTTCTGCATTTCTGACTGCAAAGTAATGTAGCCTTGGCCTCCTACAAATATGCGAGCACATCCGCAGAGTCTAGCGAGGATTCCACCCATTTAACGAGAAGCGTATCCCTGAGCGCTTTCAGTCTGCACTTCGGGCATTCCTGCAGGATAGTGACTATCGGAACGTTACTAACAACGCCAGTGTCGCTCACAGTAGTCACAGGCTCCCTCAATTTGACCCACTCCCAGAGCAAGGTGCTGATTTTCGACCGCCCTGCCATCAAAGCAAGGCAATCCTTCACGTCGAGCGCCGAGGCAACATAGGTTCCAGTCGAATAACATAGCATTGTGTAGAGAGCCACCGCCCGGGGCTTCTTGAGGTCGTCGGGCATATTGACAGTTCGGATCAGCTCTAAAAAGTCTTCCGGATTCAATTATCGCGTTGGGTAGTCAGTCGTTGTGGTGAACCCGATTGAGTTCGTGCAGAACATGATTCGGACTCTTGAATCCGTATGTACTCCAGATATGTACCACTGAAGCTAGTAGCTTGAAGCTGAAGCTTGGGGTTTCTTTGTATGCTAAAGGGGGCTGGCGACGGAGCTTGTCCAGCAAGTATGTATGCGAGTCACGAGTCACTATGCACCAAGTAAGGTATGAGAGAACAGGGGAATGGATGCATACTTAGGCTACAAGAAATGCATCGTGTCCCATACAAGGTAAGAGCATCGACTGTCTGATTCCCGTGGAGGCTGGGTTACAGGCCTAATATAATCGGAATATCAGCAGCCTCTCCTTCGCGTTTAGGATTCACCGGCTCATCAACAGGACTAGAATCCGTATCCTTCTTCTCATCCGCAAATATATCTTCCAGCCTCTCATAAAACGCCTTGGCCACCGCCTTCAACCATTTCCCCGCCTCGACTCTACATTTCTTGCAGCAAAACTCAATTCCACTCTTCTCGTTGAGACCCTGCGATGCTGATTCCAGATACTCAATCACATCCCCAGAATCGCGCGAGAACTTCATCCACTCCAATAGCATCCTCTCCCTAAACGACGTCAACCTGCACTTCTCGCAGCTCGACCCAAGATTCGGGCCTTTGGCGAAGGCGTTGTTGGAGCTGCTCGAGGGCGTTTCCTGAATCCACGCCCAAAGCCACGTATCAATCCTCGACCGCGCCTCCATAAGTTTGATGCAATCCCTCGTTTGGAGCAACTCCGTCTGCAAGCTCGAAGGGGAGAACGACAGCATCGTATAGTACGCAACGGCCAGCGCTGAACTGAGATCCTCAGTAAGACCCGTGGTTCGCGCGAGATGCACGAGTTCTTCTGGATCCGGGACTTCCTCCTCGGGGAGCTTTTCCGACCTCTGCTTCCATTCGAGGAAATCCTTAGACGGCCAGTCAGCGTTTATGTGCGCGACGATGCGGTCCTTCAACGCGTCCGCTTTATACTTGGCAGCAAGGATGAGCGGACCACTGAGCAGTACTGCCGAGCGGGGGTCATAGCGCGAAAGGAAGATCGTGCTATACGTCGTAATTGATCAACTCCCCCACAACATCGGCGGTCGCTGGAGACACCACTTACTATGGTTTATATATTGCCCTGAGGAAGCCCCGTACATCCTTCGCCTTATCTCCCAGGGTAATCACGGGGACCCCATCGTACTTGTTCAAGCCGTCATCCGAGTTCTTCTCTATAATCTCCTCCAACATTGTGGATTCACCCATGAGGAGGGATTTATGAACGCGGAAATACACGATGGTATTCGCCCCGACGTCTTCGTCACTGTTTGCATCTTGCATGACTTGGTCCCCACCTTCTGGGACTTTTTCTGGGCCCTTTTCGACGGCGTTGGGCGCGTCCGGGAGCGAGGGAATCTTATCTATATCCATATGGTACGCCACAACAACAAGGTTCGTTTCTGAATCAGAAATACGCGAAGCAATCAACGCAAGATCATGCCTCACCTGAAGCAGCACCGTCAAGCTCCTGTACTTCACACGCATCTTCGGCACCACCAGCCGCTGCAATAACAACACTCCCGTCCGTGAAATAGAATGCCTTGTCGCGCATCAGACGCGTCGGTGGCGAGGAACGCGTCGATGCGGTGGAGGAGGACCGCCGACGCTTCTTCAGAGGTGGTGTTTCGCGTGGACGTGATAGTATCTCTGCCATATCCGTTCAGCACGTCGAACGACGCGTAACCTACAAGATTGTGAGGTAAGGAAAGAGAGGAGCGATCCACTTCCCACGCGTACCCTAGAACCCCATTTTGGTACAATCGAGCCTTGTCCGAGTGGCTCATTTGGTGATGCAGTGAAGGACCATAATGCAAGTGTACGTAGTTACTAAATACGAGCATCATGTTCTGTAGGCATCATAAATACAAACTAGCACTGTGGCTGGCTTCCACGGCGTCCGTACAAGCAAGCAAAATACACAGTAGAGTTACAACCTGATTATGCTGAGTATGAGAGACCATCTGATGGCAAGGTATATGTGTACCCACCACCATAACATCATTGGCGCCCACATCTCCACAGCCTTCCTCCACGTCTTTCTCCCAATCTGTTAGCCTCATTGTACCTAACGAGCACTTCCAGCGAATCGTCTTTGGTCATGGAAACCCAGGGTATCACCGCAGGGCCAGTCGAACACGCGAATTGAAGAATTCCATAAATTGTAACGACAGAATCGCGTCGAACAGTTGCTGGAATGGACGCTCGATAGCCGCTTTGAAAGGCCATGGGGTGTCGAGTCGAATACCTCGCAGCTCTCGTCCCTCAACTGGTTCGCACAGATAATGCAGGAATGGTAAGACCCTGGGAGGTTCGTTGTGTGTATCTAGCCATTCAAGAATGGCGCACGACGAGGTCGAGGCGATCAATTGCGGGGAATTAGAGATGCTCCAGAAAGAGAGCACTCGCACGCAGTGCAGAGATGGGCTTGGAAGATCACTGACCTGTTCTGCCACTCAAGCTTCAAGACCCGAATGCGTCACTCTGACAAAGAATGGGGGGAAAGCGTAATTCATTATGCTCGATGGTCAAGTGCTTGAGTTCCGTGGGTGCCGTGGGGGATATGATCATATGTCTATCCAGTGGACCAGAGCACCTGAGATACAACGTCTCGAGGAACGGTTGCGACTCTAAATCTTGATTTAGCACAGAGTCATACGACACCAGCGATTTGAGCGCAAATTGGGGGGTGCTTTGGGAATGGTGGGCCGTGGAAGCTATGGACTTTCAGGTTCTTTGTTCGCAGGAGGATTTTGCCAACGAGTTGAAATTGGGTTCGGCCGCAGATAGCGAAACAGTGACGCTATCATTCGTAGGACTTCTGGAGGAAATGTTGGAACCCCATGATGGTAGGAAGTAGAAATTCGAAAAAAGTGGCGTGACTCGCTTGCCAAATGTGTGGCAGTCACGTCACACATATCTGGGGTCAAGCTTTCAAAAAGGAACATCGCGAAGCACAACTGATGATAGATGCATGAAAGCGATATAAAGATGTAGATGTGACGAGTGTCCGGTTGAAGGCAAAATTTCGAAGGCAAAAGGATGCCTTCCAGACCGCGGCACTGGATATTACGAGACACTATCTCAAATCGTTATCATCATCCATCACCATCGCCCAGCGGTTGACAACCTCAGCATAGATCGAATCCACGTTCCTGGCATTTCGACGACGAAATGCCCGCGTCAATATCGATCAGAACAGGCATTCGGTGGATGGAAATCATTGACGACGAAAAAAACAACGAGGATGAGACAAAATGGGGAGAGTGGAATGAACCGACGGATACGGTGGTTTTGACTGCATCGAATGGCTGGTTCTTGGATGTCCGTTTTCTAAGCCACGGAGGGGAGTTAGATTGGGCGTTTGCAGGAAAGAGGAGTGTCGGTGCGTCCATCGCAAGCAGAGAGGTTGGCATAGATTGTTGAAACGGGCATAGAAGGGAATATCACCAAGTTCGAGCACATGATCGATTCCAGAATGACCGACGCAGCAAGCGTAATCGACGAAGGGTACAATCTAGAGATGGAAGACGGGAGTATCGTCGAAAGAGGGACGATGATAAACCCCGCAACGGGGGAAATGATGCTTTACGAAGAGAAGTGGCGCGAAGAAGAGAGTAGCGGGGGCCTGGTCATTAGGCGCAAGGGTAAGGAGGATACATGGCAAGCAATCGTTGGGGATTATCAGTTAGCACTGGGGAGATTCCAGGACGGCGCGTTCTGGGCGTGGCAAGCTCGAAAGAAGGACGAGGTATGGGAGAGGGTACATGCCACGAAGAACGCCGAACCAGAAGACTCGTATTGGGTCATTTTGGCCAACGAGTAGAGCAGATATCGGGCGTCAATGGCGTACTGACGGCTAGCTGAGGAGAGAAGTATTTAGTTGAAGGAATCAAGGAAAAGGATTGTGATTAAACGTTGGAAATTTGAATGACAGAATCGAGGGGTGCAGGACATGTACCATCAGAGCAGAATGGATTCTCCGTCCGCATGCCACACGACGAATCGCGTTATAACTCGGAAGAACGAAGGTTATAGAATGATGTCTCATCTTCGGTATAACACCTTGCACCCCTCCACCTCAAAATGTGACAATGGGTGTCAAAATGGGTATCGAAAGAGTAGAAAATTCGATGGACAATGATCAATGTGAAGGAAAGCGAACTCACCCATAACGAAGCTACCAAAAGCCTTGACAAGTCACATTCCTTTGCGAGGCCTAGTCCAACACAATGCGCGTCCGCCGTCTGCCCTTGATTTCCTGCAGTAGATCTTGTCACCGATGGCAAGAATCATGCGATGAACTGGGTGAGAATGGGCCAGCGGCCAAGTCATTGAATGGTAGAGTTCCAGTATGTAGCTGACAAAGTAGAAGTTGAACATTAGTAACGCTGAAAATTGTTCGAAGTCCGGTCACAGTTCCCTATTCATGAGAATAGGAGTCCACGTTCCAGTCTCCTAATGGTAGTATTCGTACGAGGGCACCGGGGAGAATGGGGGATTTCGTAGAGTGGGCTGTAATACTACCTAAATATTACCCCCCCTCGCAGTCGTGGTTACTCCGAGACACTGGTTTCGAGCCTAGCATGGAGGGACCTCTGGAATGAGTCTACCTCCATGCTTACACGGCAATTGTCAGTCCAAACCACCGAGTTATAAAACGCTTAGCTAATTTGCCCTCGCAGTGGCCTAGAAAAACGATCTATAATAATACAATTTCATAAACTCGAAGATACACGTACAATTGGATCTTATCATTGAGTATTCACATATTCAAACCAGAAGACAGAGATATAAGTAGATCGAAGAAAAATAAGGAGCGAAGAAGGTGAGATCTTGCCTCTCAACATGATACCTAGAGAGGGCAAAATGGGAAGAATTAAGTTAGTCAGCAGCAGACTCATCGGCGTGCACCGTACTAGTACTAGCATTGACAACAGAGAATATATCCTCCAACCGCTCGTAGAACGTCTTGGCCATTAACATCACCCACTTCAGCGCTGTCGTCCGACACTCCAGGCGTAGATGTCCTATGGATATATCATATACTGTCCTTACAGTGCAAATTTGATGTATCATTGACCGTAGTTACAGTGGGGACTGTCTGATGCATCACGTTATGTATCACGCAGTTGGCGTTACATAATGGAGCCTCCCCCCCATGAAAAGCTCCCCTCGCTGTTAGCGTCGGGGCTGCGTCGCGTCGGGGCTGTTAGGGATAATTTGCGCCCCGCCGTCCATAAAAGGACCATCCTTAAAAGGGACAAACATCTGTGATGAGATCTGCCTTCCGCTTAATCGATACAGGTGCCCGATCTCCCAGAACCATGGAATGTACTGTTAAATGAGATGTTCTTTTGGAGAAACATACTTATGTCAGACACTTACAAGAATATGTGCTCCCTTGCTGCTCGCTCGATTGACAGATTTTCAAGTTTATCTCCAAATAATCTAGATTCTAATAGACGGAGGCTTGACATGGGAGACCGAATAGAAAATGCAAATAATAAATGTTTTTCTTTACCAAAATAATATGTCAGGCAAAATATGTTATAGAAATATTCCCTGTACTTATCGTTGCATCACCGAGCGATACACAATGCTTGAATCACACTCATTAAGCCAAGGGGACGGAACAGCCCTCCGAGTTTCTTGACTCTTCAATAGGCGCTCGGGACTTGGTAATTTTTGAGCTCCTAGCTAAGCGCTCGGGACTTAGAGCTTTCAGGACCAGGGTCAATACTGTCGTGATCACAGTATGTACTAATAACCTCGGTGTATATTTGTATATTCATTCATATTGACGAGTACATATGTAGTATATATAGTAATAATATATAGTAGCTACTCGTCCAACCAAACTAAGTATGAGATGCTCAGACAGCCTTGGTACGCTTGCTACTGGTACCTTTACCTTTCTTGGGGCGCCTGTTCTCTTTGCCTTTGGCAGTAGTCATGGTCTCCCACTCCTTCCGCTCGGATGGCTTTCGAACACGCTTCCCGGTCACGATGAAGGCAGGGTCTTCCGTTACATCCCGACCTCTCTTGCGAGGACGAAGCGGAAGCACCGTGGGATCGTCGATATTGGATAATGGACCAAGGTCCGAGGTGGTAGTGCCTTCGGCTACACTCGCCGCACTAGGAGCCGGACCTGCGGCTGGAGGCTCTGTATTAGAGCTGGTCGTCTCCGTCTGAGCATTGCTCTCTTTTGAGACGACGGGCGAACCCGCGGCTGGAGGCTCTGTAGTAGAGCTGGTCGGCTGAGCATTGCTTTCTTCTGAGACGACAGGCGAACTGGCAATTGGTGAATCAGCAGCAGCGGGGACTCCAGGCGCAGGCGAAACGAGGGTGGCCGGAACGAGGGTGGTGGGCACTGCCGAAGGATTGGCGGCAGTAGGAGTGGACACGTTGGTTGCAGTGGCCGAGTTGCTGAAGATGTCGTTGGGGAGATCCGCGGCTAGCTCGTCGAGGAATGAACTGAAAAGGCCATCCTCGGCCAATGGGGCCCACGGAGCCTTGGGGATTGTGGTGTTGCCCGTAGCAATGTTGGGACCAAAGTTGGACCAGTCGAACTCGTCCACGAAGCCATCCACAGTGTTGGAGACAGCAGGAAGGCCAGGGGCGGCAGGAGTACCGGGGGCGACGAACGCTGCTGGGGTAGCGGGAGCAGCCAACACTGCTGGATTAGCGGTGGGGTTCACAACGACTGCATTGAGGGAAGGCCGCGTGGTGGCAGAAGCATCATGGCAGGGGATGTCAGCTGGTGGTGAGGCGACTGAATCGATGGGGATGAGAGACCGCGCGTCACATTCTGCTTGGGCTACAGCAGGATATTAATGGATAGCTTATTCATCGGATCTCGTACTTACTGTAAAGCGTGTTCAAGAAGTTGGCATACGGTGTAAGTACTGTATCCTTGAATCCTGGGGTTGCTTTCCCAAAGTGCTGACCCTCCTTGTTCTCGCCGAAGTGTACGCTAGAAAGAAGAGTTGATAAGAATATTGGACGGAAACACAGGATGGACTCACCCGATGCTATTCACTCGTCCCCCATTCACAGGATCCGGGCCGCCTGCAAGCAGAGTGAATGACCAGCCAGTTCTTCGGGCGAGTTCCTGGCCGAACGCTTGGAAGTATCGAGGGATCTCATCAATTGCACTGAAAAGGTAAGCTAAGTGTTGTTCGTAAGTTCGTAGACAGAAATAAGCTCACACAGCGTATCGTGCAGCTGTCGTCAGCTCCAGAGGCGTGTCCTCATTATCGTCCTCATCAAACTCTTTGAGTGCTTGATACAGGTCCTCGATTTCCTTCTTGATTTCCGGCTTTTCTAGCTCAAAAAGCTTTGGGACCTTGTCGTGCAGCAAGGCCAGGAAGTCTGCGCTGCTGAGCTTCGTATCTGCGGGAACACCCTTGTAGATTTCGGAGCGGATACGAGTCTTGTAGTATTTTTTAATATAGAGTTGGTGAAGCTGAGGGCGACGAGCAATCTTGATAGACTCCTCTGGTGGTGGTGGTGGTAGCTGTTTCGGCGCAACTCGGGTTTTCGCGGCGCCTTTGTTGTGAAACCACCTCTTCAGGTACTACGGTCCGTATGTTCAGGGCCGTCGGCAATCAAAAACAGTGACAACTTACTTCTTGGCGCTTTGTTATTTTTGCACCCAAATCCTGCTTCCTCTCGCCTTCGTCCACGATGTTATTATCTTCTTCTTCCTCCCATTGCTCGAACCACCCTCGAAAAAGAACCAGCCAGAACTTATCCACACGGCTGCATTTCTGAGCTTCCAGAAACTGGTCCAGTAGCCCCGTGAGGTAAGTCAGTTGTTCCTTCGTACACTTGCTGGGTGGTGCCATCGGGGAGTATGAGGTAGAGTATGCGGCGAAAGCTTGAACCTTGCAGTCAGATGATGTATCTGATGTATCCCCCGTTTTTTTTCAGATTAAACTTTGCCGCAAGCCCGGCAATTCACGCAACCAGCTATACACTTCATTTCCCATGGGGTTTATATACAACCATATTGGACGACTCGACCCCCAGCATCCTAGTGCCCTCTCGGTTCTCTCAGTTCAACCAACCATGCAAACCCCCGCAGTCGACCTCACCGTCCTAAGCGAGCTGATTCAGCAACTCGCATTGGCTCAGGCTGCCAACCAGGCTGCCGGAGCCAATGGAGGTGCTTCGGCGGCTCCTACTGTGTCTGCTGTGCTAGCTCCCAGCACTGCTCCAGCCCCAGTGGCTGCCAACCCTGCCCCTGCCCAAGCAGCGGCCGATGTCGATGCCGCCCCCGTTGCTAGCGGTAAGTTTGACCTTGCTAATGATGTCCTATCACTTATCTCATAATCAAATAGCTCCTGCTGGGTACTTCAGATGCCCCAACTGCGACGTTCTTCACCCGCTTGCCGTTGTTGGCCCAGCCACATCAGCCATTGGTGTTCCGACTGTCCCTGCGACACCCATTGCTGGTCCGTCCACTCCTGCCACGCCCGTTGCTGGCGCATCCAATGCCAACGACGGTGGCGCCTGGTATGCAGTCACCAGAGGACGCCAAGTCGGAGTTTTCCGCGGATGGTAAGATACCAGTGCCCCTATTCAATACTCCACTCACACTCTATCAGGGACACGATCGTTGCGTCTCTCGTTGAAGGAGTCCCCCGCTGGCGCTGCAAGCGCTTTGCTACCCAGCAACAGGCCCAGGCGCACTTCAACCATGCCCTTATGATGAACGACGTCCACATTCACGCCGACGAGTAGATAGGTTCGTTCGAGCCCCCTCGCCCTGTAGCCGTAGTGTTGTAGTCCCGTAGCGTAGTCCATGTACGGCCTCTCTTCCCGTGAATCTCATTGTTGCCTTGATGCGCCCATACCACATTAGCAAAACACGAGAAACCAGTGAGATATGAAGTAACTACAAGACTGTTACATGAGCGTCTGATACAGAAGTTCGCCCTTGCTGTGCATTTCAAATAGCTCGGAGTCCCCATCCATTGTAGCACATAGAACATCCTCAAGGCATGCTAACGCCTGCTGGACTGCCTTCCCTAAAGTCTCGGCAGTGCGGAAGTTCTCATCGACGCCGGAGAGCTGTAGTAATCCAGCTTCGCAACGGAGCATCGTCGATCGCAGCGCCTCTACTTCTAGAATTGGGTCGGTGAAGGTGGTATTCCGACGGGAGATAGTGTACTTTCGATAGAGTTCCGCCATGTACTGGGGAACAACGCCACCGTGAATCAATGTGTTGAATTTCTTCGACACATCATGAACCAACGACATCCACCCAGCAACGTCTACAGGATTGCTTGGGTGTTTTCGGTCTCGTACTGCAGCTAAAACTCGTCGGTTCCTATCCAAATTGTTAGTAGAAAGTAGAGTAGCATAGATGCTACGTACTTGGTTGTTTCGGCTCGATATCGAACGGCGCGCCGGGTGCTGATTGCTTTGATCATCCTATATACCTATCAATCCATGATTATTTGAACGATATAAGGGTACTTACTTGTGATAGCTACGCTTGCTCTTTGCTCGATTAGCAAGCACCTTCTCCTCCGAAGTATGGTATAACTTTCGGCGCCCAGATCCTATGGGGCGGGTTCGAGGGGAGCAAACTTTGGAGACATCTTTGTTCCTGTGCGTTGTTTAAACATTATTCTTTACTGAAGCGGACGACTTACTTGTGATAACTGTGCTTGCTTTTAGCTCTGTTAGCCAGTGTCTTCTCCTCAGCAGTTTTGTAGATTTTTGGGCGGCCAGGCGGCATTGTGAAAGTCGATGGTTGAAAGCACGCTAAAGTGCAGGTGGCAATCGTGCAACAACACCGTCTGACCTTTTGAATTATTCATACCTTTATTCAATATTGAGCAATCGACACGGGTGATATGCACTAAAATAATATATACTGTTAGCAATAGCCTACCACTCGTGTTACAGGTAGAAACACACTCAATATATGCTGTACATCGACTGCACCAGAATTATTTTGTTTCCACCTCCTAAGTTGATGGTCGCATGTGACCATTGTTCATATGCTATTTATGGCCATACTCCTTTGGTTCGATCGTTTTCCCCCCCAAACACTACCCTTGACCTCGACCCGGTGAGTAAACATTATTCCATAACTCCGTCACGGCTATTCATGTTTCTCAAGTGCCCGAATGGCTAATCTCTATGACATCCACGTTGGCACTATCTATCGTCCTAATCCCGATCCCTTGGAGGCCCCGATCCACATTTTTGCTTCGGGGGTCCTGCCCTATTTCAACAAGGCATTTGATGAGCACGAGTCCCAGGAGTTCTTCACGGCGGCGTTTCCCTTGTTTGATGACCGCTTCCCTACAGCCAGTCCTCAGTGGAAGAAGGTAAGCTTCTACAATTTTCAACTATTTGTCCGATACTGAGCTCTCCCGGCAGTCATGGTCAATGTGCCTAATCCTCCTCGATGCCTACGTCCACGATGGAATCTTCTCAGTGCCTTCTTTCACCGGAAATTGGAGGGACCATATTACAATTGATGCCGACCGTGCACGTCGTGTAAGTGCATCTTTTCCATTCTCATGCTTAACAGCGGAATTGAGTCATGATCTAGCGCCACGAATGGAAGGAATTGAGCAACGGTGCTGCCCCCACCATGCACCAGTACGTTGTTGCCTTTGCAGACGTTGAATCCACAGGCGAAGACCTCCCCGAAGCTCAGGATTAGTCGATTTTATTTTTGTTACCTTAGCACTATTTTTTGTGACCGTGAGAAGTCCAAGCCGTAGTCGATCTCATCTTTGTTACCTTAGCGCTGCCTTTGTGACTGTGAGAAATATCATAATAATTGATTTCTTCTGTTCAGTCACCGCGGTGCAGGTACTCAAGCTCAAGTTCAAGAATGTAGCCTATGGCACGGCTACAGAAGCAGAAGGTTGCTCTCAGTGAGCTCCCAGTTTCCGCAGGTGTATATAAGTCGCTTCTGCAAGGTAAGTGTCTCAATCAACAATGCGCCGACCAAAGAGAGCTCTGATTGATGTCGACTCTTTGCTAGATTCTGTACATAGCACACGCCCGAGCCCCTCCGCCCCCACCCATCGACATACTGAGTTCGTCATTACTGCGTCCGGGCTATCGGCTGCTCGGTCATACCATACCCCTCAACTTGAAGCCTCCAACCCCTCACTCAGTCGTGCAAATGATGTCGACATCGATACATCGGGCCTCTATATGATCGAGCCCGAGGAACCTGAACCTGAGGAGGACGGGACCACAATACGGTTAATCAGCCGGAGGCGGACCATTGGAGTATGTGCCGAATAACCCTATATGTTCTATTGAGGCTGACTGCCGACATAGGACAACCCGCTGCTTGTATGGTCAACGGAAATCGACTCGTTCGTCGAGGAATTTCTTCGATTAGAAGGACGCGGTGACGTTGACATGACATGCCCTGGATGCGGGATAGCGGAGGGAACATTCCGGTGCCCCCAATGCTTCGACACCCGATTACTTTGTCAAGAATGCCTAGTCGAGCACCATGTAGTTAATCCTTTCCATATTGTTGAAGTAAGTGCTAATAGTACATACATGGCCACGATGCTGACAGTGAACAGCGGTGGAACGGGCTTTTCTTCGAGCGCCAAACTCTCCGAACACTTGGGCTTCGTGTACAGCTCAACCATCTCCACAGGGATCCCTGCCCTCGAGCGGATACAGCCTTCAACGAAGCTTTTGTGGTCATCACGTCACACGGAATATTCACCATCAACCTTGATTTCTGCAATTGTACCCAAGGCGTGTCGAAAAGCGCCCAGCTTCTACGTGCACGGTTGTTTCCTGCGACAACAGTCGAACCGCGAACCGCTGCTACGTTTGAGGTCTTGCGACTGTTCCAGCTTCTAACCTTTGGCTCGAAGGTGTCTGGGTATGAATTTTACCAATCCCTGGTGCGTTTGAGTAGTAACCTAGGGGAAAATGTGCCGGTAAATTGATTGGTTTATTTACACGATATTTGCGAGCTGATCCTGAACTACAGGAGCGTTACACAGCCTTCATGCGAATCGTTCGGGAGTGGCGACATATTCGTCTCCTGAAGCGCTCGGCACGTGGACACGATCCAACAGGGGTTGCAGGGACAAAAGAAGGTGAATGCGCCGTCCTCTGCCCTGCATGTCCGCACCCAGGCAAAAACCTACCGTCAAATTGGCAAGCGGACAATGGGAAACAGTGAGTGGACTCTGGAGTGTGAATTAATGTAAGCGCCAGGGCTAACTTGAAATTTAGGTGGATTTATTCTTTATTCATGGCAATCGACGCAAACTTCCGCCTCAAACGTTTGGCGGCGTCGAACAACACCCGAGACCCAGGGTTAAATCGCGGCTTCGCTTACTTCGTTGACGAAAAGAAGTACAAGGCCTTTTTGGATGCGTCTGGCAACCTCCCCCCCGAGGAGCCAAGCACGTGTAACAACTATGACGCCGTTAAGCTTGCCAGTGTTCGAGGTGGGAAAGGTATGACCGCCAGTGGGGTGGGAACTATAGAATGTAGTCGACATGATATGAAGCGCCCCCTCTCGGTTGGGGACTTGCAACTAGGAGAACGGTAAGACATTCATTATACTGCATTCATTCAGTTGCTAATAGTAATCCTAGTTACTGCAACATGGATTACCTGTATTTTTCTAGCCTTCGAAATCATTCCCCTAACATAGTCGTTACCTCATACGATATTGCGTGCCAGTGGGCACGGAACCTTCAGGCTCGCGCGGCGTCCTATCCCGAAGAGCTTGTCGGTCCTCGGTTTAGTCAGCTGTCAATCAAATACCTGGTTCCAAAGTTCCATCTTTACGCACATCGTAACGAATGTCAAATTAACTATTCTTTCAATCTCACACCGAACGTTGGACGCACCGACGGCGAATCACCAGAGCGTGGCTGGGCAGCAATGAACCCAGTGGCCAGTAGTACGAAAGAAATGGGGCCTGGCTCCCGTCGCGACACCTTGGACGACCATTTTGGCGACTACAATTGGCGCAAGGTCATCAACCTCCGTACGTATTGATCTATGCTTACTCATGGCACCTATCATTGAAGCTTCTTCTATTTAGATGTATCGCTTCTTCGTAAGGCGCAAGAAGCATTGAAGATGCGATCGGAACATGTCAAGGCTTTCAAGGACTTCAGCGAAGGCCTGCCTAAGGAGAGCGTAACCGGGTTTTCGAAGCTAGTCTGGGCCTGGGAGACGAATCCTGACATGACGAATCCGTATGAGCCCACAATCCAGGCAGTCTCTCAAGCTAAGATTCGCTTAGAGCTTGCAGAAGAAGACGCGGCAGCCGTGGAAAGGGAGGCAACTGGCGGAATTCACAACAGTGTTAGTCCCAGTGTCTTCATTGCGCAAGGCCTTGACCTCCAAGATCAGCAAGTTCGACTTCAAACAGATGCAAATGCGCTTTCGAACAATGCTACTGATCACCAGCGAACTCAAATCATTGAACGGCGGAATCGACTTCACCGACGAATCTTCGCGTGGCGTGGCGTGCAAGACTTATACATGCCGGGTGTCACGTCTTTACGACACAACGAGGCCGAGGCAGACATTCAAATCAACGCCGAATGCCTCAAATTACATCTTCCTTCAGAGGTCACCAATTGGTTACCCATCGTTCCGTTAGCGGACTACGAGTGGAGACTCCGTTATGGCCAGGCATTTGATTCACTCGGGGATCTACGTCGTAACCTTCTCGTTCTCAGCTCCATGTATCAGTCCAAGGATAGATACTCACGAGGTCAGCACCACAACACTCGTAGCGTAATGCTCGTCAAGAATGTGCCAGTAATAGAGGATAGTATTGTTAACCCAGTACCATTCACTACTGTACTTATGGGTTTAACAATGGCCCATAAGACATGGATGTGTTAACACATAGATGGATGTTAACACATACACAGCAATATATGATGGTGTTAACATCTTTCCAGATGTTAGTAGTTAACCCTTTAACATGCATTTCTGTGTGTGTTAACACTGAGCTAGCCATATATGGACATACCTTATGGATGAGTGTTAACACTGTACCATCTATGCTGCTATGTGTTAACATTGACTGGTAGATGTATATTAACACTGAATCATCTACTATGATATGTGTTCACACTGGTGCATGAATCCATGTTAACATCTACCTATAGATCCATGTTAAAAGCCAATCATTTATTACTGTACAGTGTTAACATCTGCCTACAGATTCATGTTAACAGCCAATCATTCATTACTGTAAAATGTCAACATCTTCCTATAAATGTATGTTAACACCTAGCCATTTATTATTGTACATGTTAACATCAACATATAGATGAATATTAACACTAAACCATTGAATACTGTACATGTTAACATTTATCTATAGATGCATATTAACACTAAAACATTTACTGTTGTATGTGTTAACAGCTTGCTACAAGACAGTAGTCAACATTCAACCAGTATTGACTGTGGATAGTAGTTGACACCTAACCAGCAATGACTATAGAAGTTAACACTGTTCACAGTTAGATATTACCATATGACTATCTAATATTGCAGGTGTTAACACCCAACATGGTAAGTGATTAACATTTGACCAACAATTACTGTATATGTTAACACTGTTTATACTAACTGTGGGAAAGTTCAAAAAGTCAAAAATGCGCCCATTAGAAAGCCAGATATAGGTTCATCAGAAAATGTTCTAATGTTATCAGTGAGATTTGTAGTGGTTCATAGTATATGAGCATAGTGAATGACCTTGATCATTAGAATTAGTGACTGTAGGAAAATCCAAAAGTTGAAAAAGTCGCAAATGTGACCATCAGTTAGGCAGGTATAGCTAATACCGCTTTGAGAGGTAGTAGACCATCCTAAAAGGTCAAAAACATCGGAGTATGGGTGTAGGTATGTAGTATTAGTATAATTGATGCATACTTGCACCTATACCAATGCCAAAGCATGGTACTCAGATGTGGTGATATTAAGATGCACTGAGATGTGTCAAGTAGGTATTGACCTGCTGACAGTCAGAGACATGTTCCCAATGCCCAATAACTGAAGATAATATCATGATAAAGTAGTATTGAATGGGTGGCTATCATCAGACATCACCAATAGCATGGATGCATACTCAGGTATTGAATACATCCTCAACATGGGTGACATGCTTTGGCATTGGTATAAGTGCTAGTGTGCATCAATTATATTTATACTACATACCTACACCCATACTCCGATGTTTTTGACCTTTTAGGATGGTCTACTACCTCTCAAACCAGCAGTATTAGCCACCAATTGCCTGGCTAATGTACGCACTTTTGAGATTTGGACTTTCCCACAGTCACTAAATTAGTGATCACCTTAATATTTGTATTACATTTGCGATGTTTTTGGTCAGTAACTGTCAATTAAGGTCAATACTCATTAATATCATTACAACATTTTGTAATGAACCTATACCTGCCTTTCTAATAGGTGTATTTTCGACTTTTTGAATTTTTCCACAGTCAGTATGAACAGTGTTAACATCTACAGTAATTGTTGGTCAAATGTTAATCAACTGCCTGGGTGTTAACACCTGCAACAGTAGATGGTCATATGTTAATATCTAATTGTGAACAGTGTTAACTTCTACAGTCATTGCTGGACAGATGTTAACTGCTGTCTTGTGGCAAGTTGTTAATACACACAACAGTAGAAGGTTTAGTGTTAATATTCATCTATATGTCGATGTTAACATGCACAGTAGTCAATGATTGGGTGTTAATATGCATCTATAGATAAATGTTAACATGTACAGTATTCAATGGTTTAGTGTTAATATTCATCTATATGTTGATGTTAACATGTACAATAATAAATGGCTAGGTGTTAACATACATTTATAGGAAGATGTTGACATTTTACAGTAATGAATGATTGGCTGTTAACATGAATCTGTAGGCAGATGTTAACACTGTACAGTAATAAATGATTGGCTTTTAACATGGATCTATAGGTAGATGTTAACATGGATTCATGCACCAGTGTGAACACATATCATAGTAGATGATTCAGTGTTAATATACATCTACCAGTCAATGTTAACACATAGCAGCATAGATGGTACAGTGTTAACACTCATCCATAAGGTATGTCCATATATGGCTAGCGCAGTGTTAACACACACAGAAATGCATGTTAAAGGGTTAACTACTAACATCTGGAAAGATGTTAACACCATCATATATTGCTGTGTATGTGTTAACATCCATCTATGTGTTAACACATCCATGTCTTATGGGCCATTGTTAAACCCATAAGTACAGTAGTGAATGGTACTGGGTTAACAATACTATCCTCTATTACTGAATGTGCAGGCTCGCGCGAATGCGGCAGCAACTAAATACCGCAAATGTAGAATTGCCCTTCAAGCACTGGGCACGGTTCTGGGGAAATCAGGCTGGGATCAGGTGTTGCGACCGTTGATGGATGCTGATGTCCGTGGCTTAAGGGATGGAGAAGATGCAAGTCAATCTGAAGGGCGTCGAACGCTGTCATGGATATGGGCAACCGAGCGAACCAACGAAGCGGAAATGACCGAAGGCATGAACGAAGGTAAAAAACTATTTTAGCTATTGCTTTCCGCGCTAATATTGAGCAGCTCTCAGAATTGAATGGTGCAAAACCCGAGCAAGAGCCCAACGATGGCAAGAAGAGTGCATCCTCTTGTCAGAGGAAATGCGCCGTGTCATTCAGTTCCACCAATGGCAGGCGAAGGAATGGGAGGAGCGCGCACTGGCAGCCACCAATGAGGGTCCCCGCGCCTACGCCTGGCGTCAGGAACACACACGACAAACATTGATAACAATGTGCAAGACAGCGTGGGGGGATGTTCCCGCGTTAATAGCAACGGGAGATGGTGCTGTTTTGGCCGGAGAGCCCCTAGTAGAGTGTTGTAGCCGTCCATAGATAGAAATCACTGCTATGTTCTTGGGTGTATGATCACATCCACGCGACCAAGAAGAAGCTGTCGTGGTATACATGAGATTGAGCCCCGATGGTAGCCCAACAGGGAACGGGAGGAGATTGAGCCCCGATGACAACCAAATACGGGACGGGGGGCGCGAAGGATATTTTCCGCCGCATCCCCATCATCATTCGTAGCGACGAGCAAAGCTCTCCCTCAACTGTGGGAATAAGAAGGCAAGGGAGCTGCTTCTGCTGGCTTTATATAACCGATGATATATAACGCACACGCTATAGGAAGCCTACTGTAGGTATAGCCAATGATACATCACCAATGCCCTGTAGGTATAGTATATTATATATAAGCAGGACAGCTACAGGTGGACACTCTGCAGAACAGAGCGTGTTGTTGATATCAATCTTTTCAATCTTCCGCGCTACGCTATCCAAATATTTGACTATGTTCATCGATTCCAGAGAACATTTCGACCATTCAGCTAGCAACCATTCCTTGAATGCCGCCACCCGGCATAGCCGTATACACGGTAGCTGCAGGAGCGGCCCCGGTCCCTCTGGGCCACCGTCAACTCCACTGACCCACCTCATGAACAATAGGTTGATTTTTGAGCGGCCTTGGATGAGGGACATGAAGTCTGCGGTCTCGAAAAATTCGGAATCCCAGCATGAAGGGTTTATGGAGAGCAGGGTGTAATACGCGATGGCCATGTATTTCCGGAGTTCCTCGGTGCATCCAGTCGTTCGAGCGAGGCGAATCAATGCCTCCGGAGCTGGATCCTTCTCTGGGATCGACGCACCCCTCATCTTCCATGCATTGTAATCATCGCCCGGCCAGTCGTTTCGAAGGTGGGAGATGATAGTCTCCTTCATAGCGTCGGCTTAGTACTTCACAGCGAGCAGGAGGGGACTCCTGAGCAACGTAGCGGTGCGGAACGAATATCGCGGTAGGAATATGGTGCTTTATTGTAGCAAAGACAAATCCGCATCAATCAACTGTACAGAGGCGGCAGCAGGTTGCCGAAAAGGCACTCACAGCGGTTTGTAGATGGCCCCCAAGAACCCCCGGACATCGCTGGCCTTGTCATATAACGCGATCAAAGGCACGCCATCGTACAGCTCGTGTTCCGCAGAGCTCCCAACCAAGAACATATCCTTGATTACGGTAGACTCCTCCACCAGCAATGACCTGTGGATCCGAAAGTAGATGATGATATCCTCATTGGCAGATGGACTGTTGGCCAGCTCGGAGTCTCCACCTATGGTGGGAAGGACAGGTAGTTTGTCACTGTCAACGACAGCGAGTACGTGTTCTGCATCCTTCGCATCACCGTGAGCGGAAAGTACAAGACTTCCGTCAGAGTAGTAGAACTGTTTATCGTGCATTCGAGTTGATTTGCCAGTGGTAGCCGTAATCAATAATTGCTAGTACTTCAAGCTTCAAGTCGCCTGCCGTGGAAATATTAGCTAAAGAGCCGTAACCGGTAACTGATACTCAAAGTGTCAGCCAATAGGGGGAGCTCAGAGTTGGGCGCATAAGAATACTTATACGCATAGTGTATCACTGAAGATACCACTTCCTCCGATTGACGTGCCACATGCGCGTAGACTAAGATAGCAAATGCCGCGACCGAACTACAATGGAGGATGACCGCCGGTCCATAGAAAAGGGGGGTGCACAGGCTATGCTCGCCATCTTGCCTGGCAGGTTGTGAGGGTACAAGATGGAACTTGGAACAGTTGTAACAAAACATATCCGCAATAAACCAGTCATACTATGCCCACAACAGCCTTGAAAGCTTCGTAACACTTCAGAATCGCGCTCCTATTATCCAAAGGCTTCATCCCCTCACTACGACGACGGGACGGGCGAGGAATCGGAGGATAACAAAAGGTCACGTGAGTTTCCTCTGAGGGGTAAGTCCCATAGCGGATGTGTGTTGACAACGTTTCAGTAACGGGGATTTTGAAGAATGTGGGCGACGTGCCCACCATGACAATGCCGGGCATAACCTGAAAGTCAGACAACGCTCCACGACTCCAAAGACTCGCGAAGTAGCTCACTTTTTCGTCCAGGGGCGGTAATCCGGCCACTTGCCTTTGTGCATTATTCTCGTTAAAAGCCGCGACTGCTTCTGCTACAAGCTGAGCTTGCGCGTGGAAAGGTTCAAGTTTCATCAACCTCTTGTCCTCCTGAACGAGAAGGAGAATATCGTTCTGAGATCGGTCAAAAATACACACATTGGTCTTTACGTGCCTGGTTTTGCCACATATAAAGAGCGGGAGATCGACCCGCATGCGAGCAACGCGGTGTCGTCGAGCATAGCCCAAGATGTTGAAGAGCTTGACGGCGAAATCATCGACCGCGGTTTCGCCAGTGTCGGGTATCATGGCGAGATCAAGATAAGTGAGCAATTGCGCGTGCTCGTCGTTTTGCATAGTAGTAGTGTCGTCATTGTTCAGTAGCTCCTGATCAACCGATGCTTCTGGCAGCTCCTGTGATGCGCAACATCATTAGAAAAGCTTTATCAAAATTTCTCCTCGCACACCTGTACGCCAAAGAACACAAGGGGGTCTAGCTGATTGAGGCTGATGTGGTAGGAGTCCAGGTCATTGAGAGTCCAGTCGCTGCCTGACTTAGCGGAGCGAATAAGGTTGGCCATGATGGGTGTTGAGGAAGAGTTAATGTAGGCCGGTGACCGACCTGTCTATGAAGTACTCGCTCGAAGAGGAAACTGTGACAGGCCGGTAAATCTTAGGCCGGTGACCGACCTGTCTATGAAGTACTCGCTCGAAGAGGAAACTGTCGATAGACAGGCCGGTAAATCTGAGTTTGAATTAGTAGGACGCTGTAACGACTCCCAGAATGGAAGGTGCAAAACTCGGCATCGAGCATGCCGGTGATCGGTCGATCACGGAACAGTACAGCGCTGAACGTTGAACTTGCACGTCGCCACGACGTGTTGCGGTTCGTTGCTCCCTCACAATGGCTCAGTCTGGCGCAACCGACAAAATGGCTGCGATACGAGCCCTCGGCCCACTAGAGACTCTCCAGCAGTTTGAGGTAATAATACCTGGTCAACTTCGACTTTTGCTAGCTGACTACCTGGCGTCGCTTTCTGGAGAGGACCACGTGCTGGCGTGTCGACTGTGTTTGCTGCTCTACAAGGTCTCGAACGGACATCAATTCCCTCGAGAATTTCAGCTTCGAAGCTCGCTGGCCATAATCTCTGGTCAGGATTGCCTAGTGGATGCTGGTACTGGCTCCGGGAAGACTCTCTGTGTTATTCTGCCTATGCTCGCGGACTCGATAGGAATCACCATCACGATCTTACCGCTTAAGCGCCTTCAGACCGCGCAAGTATGTATGCCATCTCAGGCGAGAGGGGGCGACTGACATAAGAGATATTAGGTAAATGACTTTCGTCGGTACGGCATAGAAACGGTCGTGATAAATCAAGATACACCAAATGACGAGGACCTGTGGAAGGCATGTTTAGTGTGCCAAGCCCCGCATATATATGCTCACCCCCATGCTGAGTAGAGAATACGCGAGGGCAAGATACAACACCTTGTTGTACAGCCCGAGCAACTTCACAATTTCGAGGGCCGCTTACCGTGCTTAGGTCGTCTCATTCGGACCCGGGGGTTCTCTAGGCAAATCGCACGGATCAATATTGATGAAGCACACTTTATCTACACGGCTGGAACAGCAAAATACGGCCTGCCGGCCTTCCGTCCTGCATGGGGGAAGCTCGGAGTGTTTCGCGTCCTACTTCCAAAATCGATTCCGTTTCTGGCCATGTCTGGAACGCTTCCACCACATATCAAGGCTACAGTTGAAGAGGTCCTCAGGGAAGCTTGTACGAAGATTGAACTCACATCCAACCGCCCAAACATCACCTACGCAGCGAGTCCGATCACCAGTTCTTTCAACGACTGGCACAATTTAGACTTCGTGATACCACGGTCCTTTAATCCGGACGATCAACCTAAAAGAAAGACAGTGGTATTCATCGACAATACACAGTCTACGGTTGAGCTGGCGCAGCATCTCGATCAATTACTGCCTCGGTCGCTGCGGGGGAAAGGATTCATCAAGAATTACCATAGCAAGATGTCGTCGGCTTATTTGGATCTGACTTACAATGATTTCGCAGATCCCACAGGACAATGCAGGTGGCTTATAGCTACGGAAGGTGCATCAACGGTAGAGTCACCCTTTTGCTCACTTGTGCTGGTTAAGTGACAAAGGATGTAGGGTTTAGATGTCCGAGGGGTCACCATTGTCATCCAATATGGCGTCACCGCTGATCTTCCATCTGCTATTCAGCGAGGTGGTCGTGGAGGGTGAGACCTGGAATCAACAGCCCTCTTTCTCACCCTTTATGAACCATGGGTACTTCAAGTAGACATCTCTGATGTGTTGGTGACCGATCCCGATGCACCAATTGTTGCAAATTTGGCAGGAAACCCATCAAAGCAGGAGAGGACAGGATTATCGGTACTCACTCACTTTCAGAGTACGAACTGTCAACGAGCGGACTATGCAACATATATGGGTGATACTACAAACAGTGGTAATGTAATAAGCTGCTTCCCCTCTGCTGCGCTGACACTTTTATGACTTAGCACTCAGTTTCACCAATCGATGGTGCTGCAATAGGCATGGTGATGGTTTCGACATTGCTACATTCTTCGACGGTCAGGCTCCATCAACTTCAGCACCCCTTCAATTCATTCCATATATTCCCGTTGAGCCTAATATCATTGCACCAACACGACGCCCCGCAGAGCGAAAACCCCTTCAAAAAGAACTTGATGCTTGGCGACTTCAGGCCTTCAACAACCTCTCAACTCGCACTGTTCGCACAAAGGACTATATTCTCAATGATAATGGTATCAAGGCATTGGCTACCGCTCATCCCAACAGCTTACGAACATTATCTGACATCAAGAGCCTCCTCGATGAAACGGAGGAGTGGGGAAAGTACTGGGGACATTCAGTATTACAAATCATCCATAATTACGATAAGAAGCAGCATGTTAAGGGAAAGGAGAACCAGCCAGCAGCATAGAAGTACTCACATAGATTCTTATTCACCTGTATCCATATCCATGTCCATGCTCAAATCAACTGCTGGAATGTCATCTTTTTCAATCACATCCTCTGGCTCCAAGTTGCCCATAATCATGGCTTTCTTCTTCTTGTTGAATGTTGCGAGAGTCGAGGACCGTAGTTTTTGTTCACCAGTTAAGAGAATATCTTTTGTTAAGCGTCCTGTTTTCCGGTGAGGGATATATTCTTGGAGCTCCATTTCTTTTGCTGCATTGGCTACTCGCCATACCAGATGGGATGTGTCCGGAGTAATATGTGATGTACCTTGATATGCAGTTCCAAGTGCCCGACTGACTTCCTTCTTGATGTGTTGAAGATGGGAAATGCAAGCAGAAGCATGACCCATATGGTCCCATGTAGCATACAACCCTTTTGAGATAAGCAACATCTATAGTACATGAAGAAGGTGAGATAATAGTTGTGGCAATATATTATATCCATACCTTGAGATAACCTATAAGGTGTTCAATGTTGAGGTCAACTGGCATGGAATGGCCTGCAAGTCCTGAGATATTGATTATCATGTTGTCACGCATGATATTCCTACAACACTATATGTCAGTATCAATAGATTGCAAAGCCAAGAGGAAATCACTGTACGCAAACTCTTCAGTCCAACCTTTTTTCAAATTGAAGATAAAATGGAGGATTTTGGTGCAGTAATTGTTTGATCCGGCACCATGAAACATGCACGCAAGTTGTGGAAGACAGTCTTCTACACGTCCCCAGTCCCCATCTGATATTGCCTGAATCAACTCCATGACATATAACAAGTCACGAGTGAGGAGGCAAGTGTTGTGATATACTGGGTCAACTGGGTGTGAATCTTGTGAATGTGGAGTAGCATAAAAATGCAAAATGTGTGCAGAATATTGCAGGATGAGCTCTGGTGAAGGCCTTGAAGCTGCAAATGCCGAAAGGGTCGGGAATTTGCATTCACGCGGCCATGCATTGAGAATTAAGCCATGGACAATCTGTGTCAGTGCCGAAAGGAGTGCATGATAGTCAGGATGATGTCCACTAAGCCGTGTTTTTTCAAGAAGGGCGAAGAAGTAGGTGAGACTTCCAAGTTCTTTGATTGTCCCGCGGTGGGTATTGAGGATTGCCCAGACGAGATTGAGACAGAGATGGAATAGACCAAAGCCAAGCTGAAAGATTGACCGGCGATTCCACGGGGTGATGTCAGTCGCACGAAGCATCTTTGCTCCACGGATGCGAGCATTGGTGGACTGGTCATTGATACTTGGGATTGCTATCATAGATAATTCTGCTTCATTGAATCGCAGTTGATTGATATAAATGTCTTCATGAACAGATAGATTGCCATCAATGGATGATTCATCAATGGTTGAGAGCCGAAGGGGGAAATATCGTGTTTTATGGCCAGAAGGTATCTTGCGGCGAGTAGAATGCTGTAGCTGTGCATGATCATGGTATGCCTCGAACTCTGGGCAGTATGACACGAGAACATTGGCAACAACAATAGTGAGCTGCTTGAAGAAGGAGCTAGCTTGCGCCTCGTTCGGTCTGATGTCGCTTTGCCACTGAAGATCTGTGGCATTCTGAAACCGTTCCAAGATGGGGTCCAGTTGCATGTGCTCGAATGATGCACTGCGAAGCTCGTAAAGCACAGCAAAGGTACCAGACTGGACCTTTCCTGGTGTCGTACCGCCTCGCTGCTCCGTATGTATTGATGTCCCAATGTTGACATTATCGTAGGTAAATAGATGGGGTGTGCGAGAGATGGTGATGGTGCATCGGATCTGAGAGTCGGCTAGATGCTTGAGTAGGTTGAGTATCGTGGGGTATGACAGACAAAGCCCGCAGCGGTAAAGTGCCTCCACCGTTTGACGGGCACATCCTGTTGACCAGAGAAAGAGGCTGAACACAGCATGGAACTTTGTGTTACGGTTCGAGTGTTGGTATGCAAGCTGGGCAATGATGATTCTACATGTCTGAAAAATAACCAGGTCAGTGCTGACATGGGTAAATGATTCAGGCGAGCGAACCATGTCTGGATGCTTATCTGTATTCTTGTTCCTTGCTGTCACGGTTTGCGCAGCTTGAAGAAGGATTGAGTATAGAAGAGGTGCTGAGTTAGCAGCTGCACCCAAAACATTGTCATGCGACCAATTTTCAAGGACTTCAGGCGTGAGTTCTTGCGCCCCAGACGGTGTTAGGAGAGCGGCCTTTGTCAAATCCATTTCTTCGGCCACTATCTCCTGTACAATGTCAGTGGCAATAGGCTTGAGCCACCCGCGAACGATCTTGGCACCTTGTCGGTCGTTCATGAGCAAATCCAGCAGCATGACTAGCTTTTCCAAGTGGGTAGTATATATTGCAGTTCAAGCAGACTTATATTGCGTGTTGGAGCGGTTGAGTACTTCTAGCATCAAGTCAAGGGGGGAGAGCCGACGGCCTTGCAATATACGTAGCGCCATCTTCATTCTTTCTTCTCGAGAAAGACCGGAAGGGACCGTCCATGAGTCTGCGGGTGATGGTAATGACTGAGGGGTAGATGCTGTTGGAGAGTATGAAGGGGTATATTCAGGGGTGGTCCAGAATAACTGCGGCGATGCTGCTGGGTTGAGCTCTGGTTGCGGCAGATGTGTAGTAAAGAGTGGAGAGATAGGTGGAAGAAAGTAGCCATCCTCAGCTTGGGGTGAATTACTAGCACTAGCCGTGTTCCGGATGTCGAGCGCAGGGGACGCAGTCCACGGAGATGCTAGCTGGTTGCTTGGAGACATGGCCGATGAACTCGACAGGCGACGGGACTTGGGACTAGTGGGGGATTCAGGTACATTCTCCCTCCTCACAGCGCAATCAGTAAGTACTATTGATAGCGGCCGCTTTTGCGCCATGGGTGCGTGCGTAGAGGCTAGAGGTAGTGGCGACGTTGAGCAACTGCGATGATCGTCGTGTTCAAACCCGGAGCAGCCGCGATCACTCGATCACCGGCATGGTCAGTGCCGAATCTCTCACATTCCGTTTTGGGATGTCGTTACAGCGTCCTACTAATTTAAACTCAGATTTACCAGGCCCTCTATCGAGGGTCTCCTCTTCGAGCGAGACTTCATAGAGGCCTGGTCACGAGGCTAGGTAAATCTGAGTTTGCATTAGTAGGACACTGTAACGACTCCCAGAATGGAAGGTGCGAAACTCGGCATCGAGCATGCCGGTGATCGGTCGATCGTGGATCGGTCGGTACAGCGCTGAACGTTGAACTTGCACGTCGCCACGACGTGTCGCGGTTCGTTGCTCCCTCACAATGGCTCAGTCTGGCGCGACCGACGAAATGGCTGCGATACGAGCCCTCGGCCCACTAGAGACTCTCCAGCAGTTTGAGGTAATAATACCTGGTCAACTTCGACTTTTGCTAGCTGACTACCTGGCGTCGCTTTCTGGAGAGGACCACGTGCTGGCGTGTCGACTGTGTTTGCTGCTCTACAAGGTCTCGAACGGACATCAATTCCCTCGAGAATTTCAGCTTCGAAGCTCGCTGGCCATAATCTCTGGTCAGGATTGCCTAGTGGATGCTGGTACTGGCTCCGGGAAGACACTCTCCCCGGCTACCTATCCTACTTTCCATTGCACTCGGATGATTCCTGGGGTAAGCGCAATCATCTTCTCCAGCCACATTGAAATAGTTATAATCCAAGTACAGTCCACTTCCATGTGTAGGTTCCCTGTCCTCTTTTCTCATCCCTCTGTCTTGCTGATTACTTCTGCTATTTAGCTTTAATTCGGATTGCCACTCACCAACATCGCACGAACCCAACTCGTGCTTTTTGTAACAGACCATCGACCCAGCATGCAAGACCGGTATTGTATAAGCGGTGGCGACTCTTACTTAGCATTATCTGTTGGAAAGAATGCTAGTGGATTCCTTGCCTGTCTGAGCAGATACTTACTATGATGCTGGTCCGTTCTCAGCGCGCTCATTCAGGAGCATGTGTATGTGGCGTGCAGCGTGGTTGACCTATGTCAATCCCCGGTCTTCTGAGGGCCTCATCTGCCAAGTTCACGTTCACAAAGAAAGTTCTTCGTGGTTCGCAACATCACTCCAAGAACCCGGGAGATGTAGCACATGCGCAAGCTGATGACGCTACTAATGCACGGCTATGTATATCACCCTCATGGGAAGGGTTATCCGGGTGAGTGGGCTGTTGAGCCGTTGTCAAGTTGGGCTCTTGATCTAGTGACACAGTCTTGCTTCTGTATACTACGGCCAGTCGCTACCTTGCTGGCCAAACTTCATCTCTTCAGCGATGGGAACATAGCTATCGGCTGTGCGTACACAAATGCGACACGTCGACGATGCCTGCCGCCGCTGATTGCTAACTATTCATTCCAGCAACAAGATTGATGTCTGGTTAATTTTTGTAACCGTTCGTTCGATAGATACAACATCCGCATGGAGCCTAGTCATAAGCTCTCCTAGCGGGATACGCCCAATCCAAGTTCCAACGTTGAGCACAAGCGGTGATCGATTGATCGCTCACTTCGGCTCCAACATCTTACACTTTTGACCATTTATGGCACCATACCATGGGAGAAATGGCGGTGATTCTGGGTACGTGTAAGTCTTCGCGTTCAAGCGTCTGCGTGCAGGACTTATATATTGATGTTGGTTGCTATGTAGATAATGCAACGGCGGTAGGGCTGCGTCAATAACACGACGTTTGGAAACATAATCCCAACTGACCGGGTGGTGGCAGGAGCGTGGCTCTCGTACTAGAACCATTGGTTGAGATTGCTTTTGCTGAGTTTCGAAACCTCAATCAGCGCTTTCGTTTCACCTTTTCCGTAATAGCAGTGAGTGTTCACTGATACAAGTTAGCACCCTTGCTCGAACTTACCTCCTTGTCTCTCAGGCGTTCATTGTCGTTCACTCGCACGGAAGGCCCTAAGGAGGTACCGATCCTCCGATTCTTTTACGGTGTGCAACATACATTCTCTTGTCTCTCACTGCATATATTTTAATGCCGATAGCTGTATGTGCGTGGATTTACAGATACAATATTCGGGACAGCTGAGCCAATCTGGATCTCCCGCGCCCTACGTCAAAGCTGGGGTGATTGTTACAGGCACCCTATCTAACGCCCCCGCTTGATTGAGTGAGCCTGGTGGCGGGACAGACGTAGAGATCATGCCAAGAAAGCAGCGCCGTGGGGAGGGGAGCTGAAGGGCGAGCAAGACTTATGACCGCCGTTTAGATTTGGAAGTTCCAAGTTCGCAGGTCCGATTTTACGGTCGCCGCCGTTTGTTGACCGTCTTTTAGATCACGCCGTGCACCCACGCTTGTGACATCTATGTCTTCTGCTCGGGGACTGCGAAGCAACGACTGAAGACGTTGACCGGCAGAAAGAGCAACGGAAGCAATGGTATAGTGGTGATGAGAAGACATAGCCAGGGTACGGCATGAAGGAGTGGACAAGGGAGAAGTTCAGAGGCAATGATTGGTCGGTGGCGCCTTCGTGCAGGGATGTAGGATGGTGGTGAGCGCGCACGGTAAGCCGGCGGTGAGGAAGATAAGGTTCAGTAACACTCTGCACTAACAGATGGGATATTTTTCCCTGCACGGCAGGGTTGGAAGCGGTTGTGAACCTTCAAGAGTTAGTTTGCTGCAATCCCATTGACTCCCCAGCCATCATTATCGACGTTCATCATACGCACGTCCCTAACGGCGAAGGTCTTGTGTGTGTCCTCAATAAACGAGTCGGGTCGCAACGCCAACAATGTGCACACTGGGGCACACTCCCATGTCGGCGGTGGGTACCTTCAGTTCGGCTGAGGTGGGTGCAGAGCATCGAGTATCCGACGCGGGATCTAATAAGCCGCCTTTTCTGGCTCGAGTAGCATCATCGATGTAACCAGTATACTTTGCAAAAGGAAAATCCCTCCTAACTTCGACAGGAGTGATGCACAATGGGACTCCGAGTTCATAAGACCACCAGGTCACGGCCGACAATCAACGCAAGTGCTCGCGTCTTCGTCCGTGTCTACCCTTCGCCAAATGTTGAAGGTACAAGTGGAGCTCAGCGTATGGTCGCGTTAGCATGAATCAGCGACTTCGGGCTGTATGTGATATACTACGTTTGTGAAATGTTATCCAGGTCGTCTTGAAGTGCATGAGCCATACCAGCCCCCCGCGATCGAGAAATAGAATGTCCTTGAAAATGAACACACGTGTATCGGACTGGTGCTATGTTCGAGAAGCTGGGGTTGAGGCGTTACCGGACATCGGTCGTCGACCTCTTGAGGAAGCTCTCCCGACCGTATGCTCTACAGACTATATGACCACGCTCGCAAATAGTAAGCCTGGATTCGAGGCAGCATATGTATTTCGTGGAATGGAGAAGGTACCGCAGTCGTGTTTACGCCTGCATTATTGTGGTCAGCCATACCCGTCTATGTGAGATGTGAGAGACGGGCTGCACTAGTTTCAAAGTCGACACCTACATATATCCCCTTCCCCGGAAGTCCGTCGCGTCGCTGGACCTGCAATCAATCGAACGATCACTTATTCGGCCCCGTCCTTAGTGAAGTTTTATTCAGCGCACACATTAGTAGTAAAACATATACCTACAGTCACTCCATTTGCCCGAGGCGCAGGTCGCCGTTGAACCGTTAATGAAGCGTCTAAAACCGCACAAGACGAGGATTGAGTCAGTAAATGAACACCTGAATAACGAAGGAACTCCAAGGGGATTTCTTTTTCTATCTAACATCTCGTATCGAGCTTTGGGGGCGCTAGTGCTTTAGCGTTGACGTTATTGGTGTCGTGGCGCGACTCAGAGCAAGCCCCAGGGAGGAAGAGGGCCGCGTCGGGCGTTCGCGTCACTGTCAAAATATGAAACTTTACAGTCAAAGTCTGAATTGCCAGTAATTTTGAGGAGGCCGCTCCGGTCACCACGCACTGAGATTCCATTAACCGGTTAACCGCCGAAGCTTACCGTAGGGTTCGCCGATGCCAATACCGCAGTACTGCTAACTATGACCACACCATCGTCGCATCCGGTCGTATACACGTGAAGCCTTGAAGTCTACATCTCTATGTTTGAGCGCGTTGACGACGCTGAAAACATTCTCCATCCACCATACAACGAAGTTACGAATTCGGAATCATCATGCACAGACATTCACTTACATAAATGCGAAACAAAACGACGTGGCAACCTCTGCGATCGTCCGCCTACCTTCGCTCGGGCCTGCGCTGGCCAGCGTCGTCGTCGTAACCCGTGCTCGTCGTCTGGTTACAGCTGGTTATATTCAGACTGAGGTACCCGCCGCGGCGCTTAGCGGAGCCTGCATCCGGCATTCTACGCTCGGCACTCCTTTCGACTTCGAGTGTATGCCGTTCTTATTGGCGGGATCTTTGGCCGTATACTGGCTGCCGTACTGCAAGTACGCTCTAGCCGCCACCTAACCAATCGGAGAAGGCTAGGCCCGGGCTCCTCCACATTCTATAACATTCCACGGCGAGAAAAAAGTGGTTTTATTATATGTACGACGTGAGGTTGACGGGGATATACGGATGTATGGGTGCGCCGTGCATAGATTCTCGGCCGTAGATCATCGATCAAGCAGAGGAGGCCCAAGGCGTGTAAATCCTGCGCATTAAAACAGAGAGGGCGCGTCAAGAACTTGAACGTGGGGCGTCAGTAAGGCTACACGTTTTGCGTACAGTATCACTTGTCCGCGTCCCGATTTAGCACCCTCCATAAATTTGGGTTGGAGAGACGGAGATCTGCTGAAGCCTAACGTCAGGTTTCTGGCGCCCAATAGATCTCGAGATAAATACATAGAGTTGAAAAAAGGACCATAAGCGACAAAGGAAAGTTTTTCTCATTGGATATCAGGATTGCTGGAATCGAGATCGGATGTGATTATATAGTGTGGGTAGAGGCGCTTGGCAATTGGTCGGGCGCGTGTGTTGTAATGCATGGGGTACGATTGGCCTCAGCATTTGCTGGCAGCGTATGCACAGCGAAGAGTATGAGGATATTCCGAAGAATATGTTCCGGCGACAGTACGGTACGACCATCCGTTGCGGCCTACACCTTATTCGACGATCATATAGGGTACGAGCTGGTTGTTGAAGCTGACACGTATATGGTTACTGGTCATGCCCTGGGCGCTGACGCGGTATCGTGATCATCGCGTCCTTGTCATTTCGTCATTTAAAATGGAAATAATTGGAAATCCAAACAATTGATTTGGCTGTTTCACCGACCCGTTCGGTGCGTATAAGCCTCTAAGGGTATATCCGGAGTCGGATGGTGAGACAAGTAGAATGTTGGGGTTCGCAGTGCTAATAAGTGATGCAACTAGGTACTGACATGGTCTAGTCCAGGACAACGATTGTTGAAAGATGGCTGTCGCAGCGAGTGGCTATGTTTCGTTATATATGCATCCACAAAGCAGTCCACCGAGGCGCCCAATGCGACGAGGCCTTAGGGTAGCGGGCAGGGTAACAGAGTACGGCACACGCTCGCTGGCACATTTTTTTCTCGGAGATGTGCTTTTCTCTAATCCCGAGAGGTTCAGGGGGATGTGCATAATAGAGCACAGTGCGCCAAAAAACACAGGAGACTGAATTATGCGGCTCCCGGAAAGCAGGCCATATTCCCCATGGAAACAGAGACCGGAAGTGCAGCAAAGTACAGTGGAAGCGGGTGATCTTCGCTCGTAGCACACGATCCTCACCGACACTCGAGCTGAGTGGATCGTGATTTGGGTGGGGTGCCGGAAAAGGCAATAGCAAAGCGCGTGATTACATAATCTGACATGGCGACCAAGGCTAAATTTTGTTTCTGTCAGGGTTTCAGCCGGTGTCTTGTGGAGATCGATATCTGCTTTGTCGGTCGATCGATGCACCTCAGACCTCCCGACTCTGAGAGAGAGATGAAGATGGAGATGGAGATTCCTTTTTCAGGAGCCCCGTGCTCATTCGGATCTCCTTTCCTTGCTATAATAACCAGGACGCGCTCCTCACCAACACACGAACCGCGTCCTGCCGCCCCCGCACTCTCCTCACTGTCCTCGACGCCGTCCGCTCCCCCCCGCCCGTCGTAGTCCCGCCCTCCCGCCCATACTCGCCTCTGCATTAGGCTAATTCAACAGACGATCCTCGAACGCGTCGTGCTTCTTGATTCCCGCTGCAGGTAAGCTCCTCTCGTTCCTTCTCATCAATTTCGAAGCCCAATTTACTCCTACAGTCCCAAGCTTCTATTTTTCGAACAAAGGGCTTCTACCTGAGCAGACGATCTGCCAAGTGCCACACCACATTGCCTTCGACGCCAGCAACGCACGCGTCTCTGTCATTCATCAGCGCCTCCACCAACTTTACTCGACGCTCCTCCTGCCCCTTCTCTCGGGTCGGTCGGTTTCATTAACGTCTCCCACACATGACTTCTCCGGAGCCTTTGCGTACAAAAACACCCGACTTCGAACATCTCGTCTCCAGGCTCAAGCATCTTGACCCCCTCATCCTCCCCCACCACCGCGCCACCGACGACGCACCCCCACGTACACCTGACAACAACTCCAGCACGATGGCCATAGGAGACAACCATACCAGAGTATATCCTACCCCTCCCCGGTCCCCACGCGCCTTCACGCTCGATCCAGCCTTTTCCTACTACCCATACACCCTCAAGGAACGCCGTGGCAGGGCTGACGAGAATGGCGCAGACGAAGTCTCTCCGGTTGTCACAGACTCCTTCGCGCCACGCACTTTCACACTCGAGTCCTCGCCCAGCACGTCGTCTATCTCCGCCACCTCTTCTTCGTCTACACCAACCTCCATGTCGGCCTCTGTAGTCTCGTCCGAGTCTGCAAGTTCGCTTTCAAGCGCAAATGTCAGCGAATTTGATCCTGTGGCGTCCCGGTTAGCCGCCTTCAACCTGGCTCGCTCATCCTTTGAGGCGTTTGTAGCCTCACAATCACGAGTCGTGAGAGTGAGTACCTCCGTCCCCTTTCTCTCGTCATTCCCATCCCTGCTTCCTACTTCAAATACTTACCATATGATTGTATTTGCATAGCTCTACGACCTCGCACCATCAGCAGAACGCTTTCTGTCTGCCGTGTTCGCGCCACAGCATCAAACCTATTCACGAGATCAACGGCATGTACGTCCTCTTTACTCAATGTTTACCTACACTTCTTCCCCTCCATCCACGTATTTTCGGTGTTCATGCGGTGATTAATCATGGACTTGACTCACACTATGATTGGTTATTCGAAATAGTGTTCCAGTGGCGCTATTCCTACGCCTGTATCGATGTGGACATTACGGAGCGGCGCCCTCGGAGATCGTCCCGAAAGTGTCTGGGCAGTATTTGGGTCCCATGAGGAGGTATGTTTGCACTTTATTTTATTTCTCCTTTTTCTTGCTCGCATTTTTGGTCATTCCCCTCTCTTTCGATGGCGTCCCGCTTCTATTTGCAATTATTTCCACACTCTATAATCCATTAGTGTCTCCGAAGAACATGGAGGCGCTTTGTTGCATTCCCACGTGCAGATTCGCTCGTACTTTGTTCTTGATTCTTGGCCATCCAGGCCCCTGCCCACTGGGAAACCACGATTAGCGATCCCTGCGCACATCTTACAGCGCGCTTCCTGCTCGATGTTCCCATTTGATGTTCGATGGCTCGACGCCGGCTGGATCCCGGGTCACTCTCTCCCAAAGCGGCCCTCCCATTGTGCAATTGTGACTTTCTCCTGATTCTACCGACGCTTGGCCAGCCATCTTCGAACTTTCGCGGATTGCTTCCTTTTTAATTATATTAATCTATATATATGCATTCCCAATATCCATATTCTGATATACCCCATTTCCGAGTTGTCATTTACTCTTTTACGCATATACTTCATACCACGCATATAGGCGTATGTTACGTTGATAATCCGCCCACATAGTCAGATCAAGCGCCGACCTGCCCTTCCTTCCACCCTCTTCCTCCTCCGCACCTCTTCCTTCCTTCCTTCCTGCTCCCTCCGTCTCCTTCCTTCCTTCTTCCACCATCTATCAGACTCTCACCGACATATTTGTATTTGTCCTTCTAGGCACGCGCAACGCTCTCGCTCTCAGGATCATCAGCAATGTCAGTGGCACCGGCCCTCGAACGCGATTTGGAGCCGTTCCACCAGCTGCAGCGCTTCGTATTGCACACCGCAGAATCTACTCAGAATCAAGATCATATGCGCAATTCTGTGGGTGGTATGGGTTACAGTCCTGGCATTGAAGGCGGTATGGGCGGCTCGGAGTACCAGATCTCGAGCAACCCACCGAACCCCAGGACCAGTTTCAGGTTGGGCGATTGGATGTGAGTCTCCGTCACGCTTCTTTGATATATTAGAGGTCGTTGCGTTGCCTTGGGAGTGGGCGACATGTGTTGTTCTACAGCCATGCGTGATGGTGGCACTCGACATGATGGGCGCATATATGCACATATACTGACTGCTCTCTCCTAGATGTCCATCTTCCAAGTGCGCTGCGCACAATTTTGGGTGCGTAACCTTCACGTTGACCCATTGCAGCGAATATATTGACCAATTCAAATATTGCAGACGTAACATCCTCTGCATCGGCTGCGGAACATCGCGAGCAGGCGCCACTAACGAAGCTTTGTCTTCCACTACGGTCTACCAGACGATGGGCGGACCCCAGTCGCATTCGACACGCCCAGCACCTTCCCCCCGTTTCTCCTCCTTCCCCTCATCTCCGGTTACAGCAACATCCACGAACCCAATGCTGACTCTAAACGCGTATGGGAACATGGCAGCGCTGAATACATCGTCTCTCTCGGCTCATTCACCCGCATACACACCAAACTTGCTCTCTCCCTCGCCTTGTTCATCCTCATCTTCCCCCGCCACGCCCTCCTCGGCATCGACTTCGTTCAGTTTCCTCCCCCAGTTATCCAACCTCCAGCAGCACTCATTCGCACCGCACAGCAAATCTAGCCACCAACAACGCCCCCAGCACTCTCCCTCGCAATTCCCGCACCAAAATCAATACGCTCACGCGAATCAGCACACGAATCCGCACCCACATCCTCTTCTCACACCCTCGGGACGTGCGTTCGCCCGCGGTGGGAGAGTGCAAAATATTTCTTCCGACCCGATGTTGCCCTGCATTATGTGGTGGCCGGATAACGAACCCCTACCCGAGCAAGGTCAAATCAGGCCCCCGGGGCTGGCCAGTGCAGCTGTAAGTCATTACCATTTTCTCACTCGTCATCGACACGCTGATCCATCGTCACAGCATCCGCCTATTTTGAATACAGGCAACAAAGGCCCGATCGCTCATGTATGTTCACCCCGTTCCTCGCATATCTATCTCGATGCTAATTACAAATACTTTCGATTATACAGCAACCTGGCGACTGGATTTGCAAGAAATGCAACTATTTGAACTGGCGGCGGAGAAAGGTGTGCCAGACTTGTTTGCCATGTGGGTATTCTCCATTTCGTGCCCTCTTTGCCTTCTATCTACCCTTTCTGTAATGCATCTTCCCTTCGAGGCGGAGTTTCCCTACTGTTTCCACGCCCCCTTCTCGAAACCTCGAAATACCAATGGCTGTCATGCTGACATGTGAATTCTTTCCAGATGCAGAAGGCAACGGTGACTCGATCTCTGCAGCCGTGCAGGCTGAACGCATCGCGTTACTGACGTCGGTGTTGGCGACGACGCAACTAGACGACCCCTCAGCGTGCCCTAGCCCAAATCCCGCATCGTCTGCAGCTTTCGACCTGAAGGAGTCTCCCCCATGGCTCCCACTTCCCCCATCCCTGTCTCGCCAATCAACTTCCCCTACCTCCGCGTCTAGTACCCCGCTTTTCTCACCATCAACAACCTTGACGTTCGGCGGAGCTCGCTCGCAGACCATGACGCCATCCGCATATGAGCAGCAGTTTCTCCTCGATGGCCCTGGCCTCAATCAGTTGAAGGCTCGCGGCCCGGTCCACCGATCGCGCTCGTTCTTGGAGTTGTCGACGCAGAGACAACAGACACAGCCGTTGGACCGTCCGATTTACCAGACTGGTGGCGCGGGTCCCCGTGTGGCACCCCAGAATGCTCAATACCAAACGCAGCTCTCGTCTCCGGCGTCCCAGTATTACGCGCAGCTCCAGGTCCAGTCGCCAGCCCCAATTCTCCTCCCCTCGTTCCTTCAAAATATGGTGCATTCGCCCGTCCAGTCGCCCACCAGTACGTCGTCGCTGTCTCTGGACGATGAAGCCGAGGCTCGCAATGTGACCGTTTTCGGGAGAGGAAGGAACCCCAGCGCCGAGTCTTCTGGGACCATGATGTCCTCGTCTTCAGCGTCCTCGACGTCTTCCCCTACTTCGTCGTCTTCTTCGTCACCGTCGCATTTGTCGGTCAAGAACATCTGGCAGTTGGACGGTGAGGAGTCGAAGTCTCTTTCCCCTTTTGCACTCTCACACCACTCGAAGCTGGCGAGCAGCAGGAAGAGCAGCTTGGAGCACATTCATTCTTAAATCCGCCGCCGCCGTTCCCTGGCCATCCACTCCTTCGTTCCCCTTCCCTCAAGGAACCAAGTAAAAGTACCAAACCAATTGCGCACATTCTACTACGCCCGCGCATATATCACCATCATCTTTCGACAATCACTCTCTATCTTAATAACAGCATCTCCACCTAATATGTCGACCAGTACACCCCTCCCCACTGCAGCGTCCCCGCGACGCCCGAAAAGCAATTCAACCTCTCTCTTGGAAGCATGCGGAATAACATTATATATAACGCGTTGGGGTGAAGATATATATTTATTCATTGTCTCTGTTTTTATGTATCAGCAGCAGTATTATCATCATCGTCGAGTGGCCCACCACGGCCCACCAACTGCTAAACAATAGCAGCAACAGTAGAAGTAGTAGATCTTGGGGACAATTTTGTCTTTCATCGCTCTCATCTTTCGCTTTCTTTCTACCTTCGTTTCTTTATTCGTTCTTTTGATTTCGACGTTTCGACTTTGGTCGTTGTTGGCTTTTTACCTCTTATTTCACTTATATATCCGCCTGCGTCGTATCTAGTACTCACCTCATTTTTTGGAGCTTACTTACATATCTGCATACTTCAGTGTACGTACATACATATATGTACAGGGATCTCGTCCTCCTCGGAGAGCTTAAAGAACACTATCACCCTTAATTTCCGGCTAGTTTCTCGTATCGTCTACGTGTATGTTTGTACTACACAGATCAAGTGCTATTCTTTACTTCTGCTTATATGTTTTGACTCTTGTTAGAGCCTCCTCTCAATCCTTGTTTGTCGTGTATACTTCATGTCCTACGGAAATGAAAAAGGCATTGATGTACGTTCTTGCTGTTGAACTTGATTCGAATCGACAACGAACTTTGACCGATTCCGATTAAGGGCCAATCCATCCCCTCCAAGAAACCATCAGCGTCTGCACTCACGTAAATCAACTACTAGTCGTTGGTGGCGCCTGGCGCCTTGGGACTTAAAGAGGTCGTCAGACCACAGAACGCATCTCGAAGCGGTTACTGAGTGTTGATTCTTGAAATATTGAATACCGGATCCTAGATCGTGTCGACGACTAGACTCATCAATCAATCAGACGCAACAACCCGATGCATAGCGGTTACGACTTACATACGCACCTAAAGGTGTAAATCGAATCGAGACTGTGACAATCATGATATGATGCGTGAATGTATGGCGGGGATGGATGTGTACGTAAATACTGTATATTCGAGTCGTGCCAGCGTCCGCTCGGAAATTCCCTTGATGATCTGAGAGTCGGTGGAGGTACTTCTGGTGCTTCTAGTCGTGAAACATCGCCCTGCGCAGTCTGGACTTGGGCCGGGGATGAATTGATTGATGAGTTTTTATTTTTTATTTCTATTTTTCGACGCTGCGTGTATAGGGACGTCAGACGCAGAATCAATCAATCAGGCTTAATTCGAATAATATGAGAATCGAACCCACGGATCCTGAAGAAAATAATGGCGCGTTATACGCGTTAGCACCCCTTTGCAAGTATGGATGTGCAGAAGAATGAACGCATGTATGACCAAAACGAGAAAACGCCGGTAAACGCATCTGGAATCATCAAGGTTTCATACAAAGAATGCATGTTGTTAGCCGATGGCTCACTTCACATCGTGTCGATGGTCGGAGGTAGATAGGTAGTCGCTCGGAGACTCGGCGTCGAGGAAGGCGGTTGGCGGCTGGGTTGCTAACGGTTACCCTTGGAGTATGTGTTTCTCCATGGCTTCTGTGCCATACCCGACTATAAATAGTGCGTTGGGTACATCGTGTATGATCGCAATGGTCGGTGCACCGAATGAGACGGTGGGGGGACCACGAGGAGGTAGCATGTAGCGCTAACTTACGGTTATGTTGCTTCGACGGTAGTGATGGGTGATGGGTGATGGGTTGTGATGACGCTGCCGTACACTGGCGGCTGCGGAGTCCGTTCCTGCGCGCTTCGAGGCGGGATCCCGTCGCAAGAAGAACTATTTTTGAGGAATGCAGAGAAAGTACCTGCCAATCAACGGTACATGTCCACGCTAATGGCTGTATCAACCGTTAGCCTCGAGGCTATGTATACAAGAACTGACGCTAACTCACGATGGAGATCCTGCAAGATACACCGACGGCGGCAAGCAGCCACCGACTAGGTAATACCATAAACTAGAAAGTTAGGCTATCAGGTATCATCGACATCCGGCGTAAAGCTAAAGCCTGTTGAAACACGTACATACATACCCTGGAGTATTTGATTGGATATTGAACGCCCAGAGAGGGGATCTTGGCGGATTGGGTTACCGGAAACAGACAAATTAGTTGCATAGGAACCGACCTTTGTGGCCGATTTGTCGCAATTTTTGTGGCACAAAACAATTCAGCGTGCCTAGTTGATCTTCGAGTATGCACAGAAGATACCGTCATGCGCAAGGTATCGAGCTACATCACTCGCGAAGTACGCGTGGTGTCCAGCACGATAGAAGCTTCCTGCGGTTGAAGGGCTTCTGCTAGTACGCCCGCATCAAGCAATCTGAGAACACGGTGTAATTTCCGTCATTCGTCCCAAGGAAAAACGCAAAATCTGCGGTGATTGAGGTATCCGAATACTCCAGTAGTATTCATTGCGGTTCAACCACAAGGCGAATAAGGGCCCTAACGCAAAGATAAACCATGAGTCAACTTCATGTCATGATGCGGCATGTCAATGTAGGTACTTCTCGTGTCCATATCACTTCCTAGAAGATACCCAATCAGACGCGTAGTTGCTGGTAATTTGCCTGTGGTGCTCAGTGTTTACGCTGAAAGAAGTAAGTCAATCAGACCACATACCGACTGTGAGAATATCTTGAATGACCTCTTACCATGGACCGAAGCAGCTTGGCACTTTACCAGATGACATTCTGCGGCTAATATTTGCTGAATTGCTGCTCGACCGCAGAGCGCTCTTGGCTCTGCAGCTCACGTCGCGAATTCTCCACACAGCATCAGAACCATTTCTCTACCAAATCCTACAGTTCCATGACGATGGGTACTACTACCCTAGGCGTTCGGTGTACACTCGACTGGAGCTCCTTGCAAGCAGAATTGACCGCTCGGGCGGAATTCTATGTCTGCACGTTCGCCAATTCTCTCTGGTAGTCACCGAGAACAATGAACAGACAGCGACGTTAGTCCGCATCAATAACGTCCTTGAGAAATGCGTGAACGTCAAAAGCATATCTATCGAGTTCGAGCACCGACACGAAGAAAACGAGGCGAGTCCGTTCCCCATCTTTTTCAGCGCCGATGCGCCTTTCGACCTCATCGACTTCGCGTGGACTGGGTGGGTGCCTAATGGCCACGGTTTCGCCAAGTTTCTTGACTCCCAGAAATCAATGCGCCATCTCTCCCTCGGAGTCATCCACGCGGACATACTTTTACCACCCACTTCTCTACCAACTCTCCAAATTTTACAAGCCCCGGTGCTCAGTGTCGCAGTCCCATTCCTTATTAATCGACCGGGAATAACTCGTCTCAAACTCGACATGGTCAAAGAGGCACAAGTTAACTCATGTCCCCGTGACATTTTGAGCAACATCCTGGTGTTTGTGACAGACGACGAGGAATATAGGTGGACATTCACACTGGCTAGTCGCATGCCTCGTCTACAAAATCTCGCAATCGCTGCTCGAGTGGTAAGCATTACATTACGTATTACCCTCTTGTTCTTAGCACTCTTGCTTTCAGCGACTTCCTGGGATATCGCAATACTTGGATCTGCTACAAACCACCCAGATACGCCACCTCCGCTTCGGCGAACCCACGGACGTCGATTACGGCCATCTAGCCGCAGAATGCTTCAAGATACTCCCTCAGCTTCGGTATGTCGACCACGAAAAGGCCGGGGGCGAGTACCACCGCTGGCATCGCGGTGCGCCGCAACCCATCCGAGTACACATCCCTGGTCAATCAGAGTCTTGGCTGGGCAATTGGCAGGAGTGTCGAGTGGTCAAGGAGGTGAAGGCCAAGAAACCTAACATACTCTCCCGATGGAGAAGGAAAATATTCAGGGTTTAACTACTCAATCGGATGGATTACTCCTATGCTTCGTACAATCCCAGAAGCCCTCCCATGTGCAATGCTCGTACGGCTCTCGATATCGTCGCAACGCTACTAGTAGCTGCCACCCCCTTCGTTCTCTGGCAATATTTATGTCAGGAGCGTCGCATCGTAGCGACACTTATCTCTTGTAGGCGACACGGCGTGCATGCCTATATATATATCAACTCCACCAGGCTGATTCTCATTTAGATTCTACCTTTAGTGATCCTTCCAATCGGATATTGTCACCACTTTCTCGCTGTGCAGCTATGAAGCACAGTTTCAGTCCGCCGGTACGGGCGGTGGGCGTCGTGAGAGATAGCAGTGACAAATCTGATTGCTTTCGGGGTCTCCCCAGTAGCGACGATCGTATTGCTACCAATCCAATGCCAAAAGGCGGCCTTGTTGTATCGCATCGAACTCCCAGTTCCACGACGCTGGTGTCATTCTCCCATCAAGAGCTATTGGTAGGTAGACCTTGGTATTAGTATTAACCCCCCGATTCCTTTCTTAGAGTCTATCTATGGCTGATTATGAAGTTAGCTTCCTGGCTATCGAAATGTCTAGTGGACGCCGCAGATGATGGAAAAGACCAATGGAAACCCATTATCGCCCATCTGCTATCCCGGCGCGAGACTCAGTGGGCATAACCGCATATATTACTCCTTCTCGTCTGGCGCGGGACAAATAATAAGACGACAGGTTTCTTGGAAGGTGACTAGATAAAACTTGATTCGAAGCTCGATGGAGGCTTTTGGTCCGTTATCGAAGGCTCTTGCAGATACTGTCTAGACTTCAGAGAACGACTGATGGACTTATCGATATTATCCACGGGTTCTATGGATGTATACGTATCATCATGTACCCATGATAATTTGATGGAGTTTCTTTGGAACTGTCTGGAAACATGAGTAAGTATTGAGTGGCATCTATAATGGAATAAAAGGATCTATTCACGCGTGTCAGGAATCGGAGGGCATCTCGCCGAGTTGATGGATATACTCTATTGACTTACGATGCTCAAAGTAGCACCCACTTTTTTGTTCTGCGTCCTGTGGTCTTGCATTATCATGAAGCGAGGACGTTAATATAATACAAACGTAGATAATCAAGAACAACGGCGCCCAATGCATTTGCGACCAACTTGCAGCGGCCCTTAACTTATTAACCAAATTAATGCACACCATTGACCAGCAGATTACCCCTCTCCATCCGTTGTTTCGTACGCTCGGCGGCAGCGTCATACACATAGTGAACCGGAGTGTGCCCCCATTTGCGTAGAACAGCATTGTCTGACTCACGATCAGACTCAATGGAATCATCCGTGCTGAGGGTGTCTGTCTTCCGGTCGAAGAAGAGGTCATCTGTGTCAAATGGTTCTACAGCGATGATGTTAGACACAGCAGCTGTAAATAGTGGATTGACTTTACTGTCAGGTTCCTCCTCCTCAACCACCCTCCGTTTACCCAACGCTTTCTCGCTAGGTCCAGCGGGATGTGGGTTGTCGTCATCGGCGTCGGCATCGTGGGCCAGAGAAGAAAGGGGGAGGGATCGGCTGGTATTAGAGCCTGAATAAGTAGACATAACAGGTGGCATCTCGTAAGCGGGCGTAGAGGGCGACGGCGTTCGAGAGTGCGTAGACGATTGCGCCGGAGATCGTGGACCATGGGGCGCTGCGGGAGGGGGGGCCAAGGTCTGTGGAATAGCAGTAGCTGAGCCCCCGTGGGCGCCTGGTCCGAAACCTGGTGGAGAGGAGGGTTGCCGTGGATAGGGATGCGCGATGGTGCTCCCCTGTTGCGGTCGTCCTGGTATTTCCCCAGTTGGTGGCGATGTCCATATGGACGCTGGCGGCGACGGGGATGAGGATCCGGTCCGCGAATGTGGCCTCGAGCTGGCACCAGCTCCCTGGCCGTTATTGCCTTCTGCATCGATGTGGGACAGTTGCTGGGCGCGAAAGTAAGTGTCTGAGTAAGTCAGGGAAGGGGTAGAAAGAGCACCTGACGGTTCATTCTAGTCTCCTTCCGGCTCCTGTCCTCAGCCTCTCTCTCACGACCTATCTGTTCCATATCTTCGTACTGTTGCAAGGCGTCCATGATCTCTGTGTTGGCGGCCAACAATGCATCAAGGAGCTTTTCTTCCGGAGTTTTGTCATTTGGATTATCTGGATCGATGCTGGCGGGAGGTGATATTGGCTTGCCGTTCACAATCTTCGGCAGGGACTGCTGCTGTTCCTTTTCTTTCGCCAGCCGGGAACGTTCTGCGTTGGAAGATGCCCAGGGTATTTGAGCATAAATTAGTTCCTGTGAAGCGCGGCACTTGGCATAGAATTCCTGCGAGGTGATAGGTAAGTCAAATTTGCCCGTGCACTATGCCTCACACAGGGAAACTGATGGGACGGAGAAGACGACGAAAGGAAACGCGATATGGGGAATGGGTATAGCCGAGAAGCACGAACAAACAAACATACCGTGATGATCTGATCCTTCTTGAGGTTCTCCGGTTTCGCATATACCAAGGCCTGGGAAAGAAGCGAGGCATTGCCTTGTCCAATCGTACACTCTTCCATCAGACGACGCATGTCCTCTTCTGGGGGTATAATCCGGTTTCGGGTGACTGATCTGCGTTTGCGAGGAGCCGGCGGCGGAGCCTGAGTCACAGATGCAAGTGAGAACGCATATCAATTCGGCAACGGCGTAAGACATACATTGTCAGGAGCTCTAGGCGTCTCTGTGTGGACTTCAGGATATGGCGACGGTATCGGACCGTCTTGGTGGTAGGAGACACGGTTAGGTTGTACGGGTGGGTTGAATATCGAATCTCTAGTGTCCAGAGGTACGCCCTATTCGACTCACATTAACAACACGTCAATTCGAAGAAGTTGCTGGGCACACCTCGTCTGGTTTATCAGCAGGCTTGACCCTTCGCCACAAACCTCGGAAGCCTTCCTTGTCATTTTTGTGGTGACCATCTTTCTCTGAGATTGAAGTGAAATCAGCCATCGTGTGACACTGGAAGTAAGCAGAAAGCACGTACTTGACCCACTAGCAAAAGCAGCAGCAGCTAGGACATCTAATATGCGTTCTCTCACGACGGGACTTGTTTGCGACGAGGTAATAAGATGCTCTAGGGTATCCAGGAATTTGCGGGACATAGAGTGCTGCACAAACAACTCATTGGAGTTCCAGAGCATGATGGCCCATAACTACGCGGACTGCGGGTTTAAATCAAGAGGCAAAGGAGCTGAGAGGGAACTTACTCTAGCGGCGGATAATTGCGCCGTTGGCTCCCCGTATCTATATGCATACATTTGAGTACTGTACCCAAGCTTCATAGAGAAATTGGTTGTACTTGAACTCTCGCCTCAAAGCTCGTACGGCCTCCTTAGCGGACGCTTCATTGGCAGAAGCGCGTTCGCAAACGTCCAAAGCAAGGTTCCAATCTTCTGATGCCGTCGCGGTAAGGAAACCTGGTAATGTCGTTTTAGCGCTATAGCAGGTAAAGTGCGCATATACGAACCTATCATCCGAGTTAACTGGCCTTCCTCGTCCCTCCTGTCTCTCTCCTTATCCCGGAATCTGTCTTTATCCCGCTCGCGCTCTCTGTCTCCACCACGCTCTCTATCTTTGACTCTAGGTTCCCGCTCTCTATCGTGCTCAACTTCCTTGTCCCGTTCCTTATCACGATCCTTCCCTGATATCCGTTCCCAAAATTCAAGGCCTCCTCCCTTCTTCTCCTTCTTCACCTCACTCGCTTGAGGGGCGCCGACTAGACGGATCGAATGCTTTGGATCGACGTTCGATATAGGGAACTTCCCATCCCCTGGATGCAGCGACTGGACCGGAGGTGGTGATACATCATACATCGCCTCCTGGCTGGGCGCGTTCCGCATCTGAAGGGTTGCGGGTTCGCCGTGCCCCTGATTGTGTATGTGAGTGTGAGCGTCCAGCGATTTGACGATACCCAGAACAACAGCGGGATTAGGTGGCGGTTTCTTCTTCTGTGCCTTATCCCGCTCCTTAAGAGAGGCGCTACTAAACGGTGAAGATGACCGTGGCAATGGACTCGAGACAGGTGGGGAAGCTCCGGGTGGCAAACTACCATTGAAAGAGCCTTCTCGTGACGCCGGCAGCGCACGCGCAGGAGGTGCGTATTGATTCGGATATTGCGGTTGCTGCTGCTGTGGATATGAGTGCGATTTCTGACGCGACGAATCCTCTCTCCCCTCTAAAATCTCCCAGCGCTCTGAGTCAATTGATGGTCGAGGAGGCTGCTGCGAATAGTGGTTGGTGGTAGGATATGTCGAGTGCCCGTGCTCAGCTGGTGGTTGGCGGGAGACCTGGGAGGCGTGCTGAGCGTATATCGGAACAGATTCCTGCGCATATCATTTCCAATAAAGCAGCCTGTCAGTCCTCCCTACGCATGAATGAGAATGCCCGCAGGCCACAGACCTCGATACCGAGTGACGAAGGCTCCTTGGCCACGACCTTGGCTACCTTCTGCTTATCCCTGCCAAATAGCTTCTTCATGTTGGCTTGAGCACTGCGAGTGTAGATATACTGGCCACAGCGAACAGGAGCCTCGAGATTCGAGAAATGTGTGAGTGTTCGAGTGGAATCGATGTAGTCTGGAGAAGGCGGGAAAGTAGATTGCCAAGGATGGCTGTGTTGTGATCGTTGCTCTTTAGCGCCCGTCAAGCGCCCCCGATGTAACCTATGCAGTATTGGACAGATTCGTTGTTGCAATCCCTAACCATCATGGTGATCCATTACAATAAGAAATGTTACGTGACACCGGCAACCCATCGACTCTCATACCACGCCGTCAGCGCCATCGAATCCTTCTTCCTCCCAACACCATCTAAATACTCGATCTTTCCATGCTCTACGTACACACTGAACGTATGAAAATTCTTGGAGGCTTCTTCGCTCCAGACGGTGCCCTCCCCCATTGCAGTCCGAACAGCGAGTGAGTATTTCTCCAAGTCCTTCCGCTCACCGAACAACAACGGTGCATCAAGGAATTCATGGTACTGATCAACATAGCTGTCACAGACGAGATCAATACCATACCCATCACAATCAAGAAATAACGTACTCCTGATATTCTTTCTCGTCTTCGACGGAAACGGCGGGATCTAATAATTGTCTTGCGATCACCTCCGTTGATCCAAGGTCAGGCTTGTCAGAGTAGCTATTCTGCTTATGTTTCGCCTCTACCCTCGGCTGTGCCATCTGGAACTTGGAATTGGACGAGGTCATCCAACGCCGAACACCTTGCACCATACTTTACGACCGTAAGTTGATGAAAGATCAAACGCAGAAAGCAAGGTTACCCCGCATTCCTTCTGGACGTGTTTCCATGTGCCTCGAAAGGGCTATAATTCATATCCTTCGCCGTCTTCCTATCACCCATCATTATCATCAGTTCGACCACCCAACAATCAAACGAAGAAGGAAAATCCACTGACCCAGGGAGCTTCAGCGTGCTATTCATCGAATACGCAAAGTGTTTGCCCAAACTCGTAAACAGCAATGGCCTGTAATACTCGATCCAGAAATCACCCCTGCTCCCCCTGACGAACTCCTCCAGCCCCCTTTCGCAGTCCTCTAACACGTATGCAGGCTCCAGATTAACAGGATCAAACCACTGTTGATAGCCGCCTCGCACAGGCGGAGGAGCCACTCGTTCCGATTGCACACCGAGAAATAGATTAATCGCAGCTTGCTTGTCGGCATCTAAACATGTTCGTAAGTTGAGCAAGTTATGGCCTACACAATCGTCCGTACCTAATAACGAGTTCGTGTAGAATCGTCGGATGTTCTCGATAATATCCCTCGAATGACTGTTCCAATGTGGCATCCTTCTGTACGTCTCTACACGATTGACGAGGGCGCTCCCGGTATACTGCAGCGCAATCGCTACATTGCACGAAGCATCATACCATCAATCACAAACTCAAGTGAGATGTAGCGGGAGGAGGAAACACCCACTGTCGCCGTGATCGTGGTACATCTCTGTCAGCATATTCACCGCATCCGAATCGAACGCCAAATTCGGGCTGTCCACGACACCCAATGCATACAATTGATGCCCGAGTGCTCGCTTCCCAAAGACGAATTGGGCTGCGTTCGTTCGATCAAGACAATCAACGCAGTTAGTTCGGCATATTCCATTCTGGAGGGAGATTGAAGTGCGCCACTGAACGTCGGTGGGTGATTGGGCTGAGACGTGATGATTCTCTGCATGGCTATGAAGCATCATCACAATCATAATCGGAATGAACACGAGACGTCGAGTGTTGCCAGGCGTCGATCAGAAGGGATAGCAGTGTATGTACCAGAAACGCCGTGGCGCAAATGAACGTAGAAGTAACGGGAACTTTTGAACATCTTGCAGCTCGATGCGGGATAGCGAGCTCACCTCAATTCCAAGTTATGGAGATAATGGGCGTAAGGCTCCGCGCCTGAATGGAAGAAGCCGGTCATCTGAATAGACTCCTCCGCCAAATCCTCCAGGTAGCTGATTACATCTTGAGTTTTCCTGCAATACCGGCGCGAGTAAACGATCAGACGAAGAAGCAGGGCAGTGAAACAGCATACTCCTTGTACGCTCTAGACATATCCCACGCCCGATACACCATCTTCTTTCCCTTCGGCAAGAACTGGTTCAGATAACGTACGCACTGCGTGTATTCGTCCAATAGCTTGCTTTCCCGAGGCTGAGGCTCCCGTCTAACACGATAACGAAACATCAATTACCCGCACCGAGGAAGCCCCAAAACATAAGAAAAGAAGGCGTATCATTACACTCACCTCTTGATGAGATTCAAGATCGTGATCGGCGCCCCATACCTCCTGAACAAGTCATCAAAATGTCGTGATGCTGCAGTGTAGAATGGATCCACGACGCTGACTGCGTTTCGTCTATATATCATTGCATTTGATGGAGACGGAAACGAAATCCACATACTCTCAATGGGTGGTTTGGGAGTTACGCCACTTGATTCCTGTGTCCAGTATACCGGTATGCTGCCTCTGTACTAAAGCCGCCACCATCAGCGAGAATGGCCAGCGAAAAGGATGGGTCGCAAACCTGAACATAGCTAGTGTAGTTGGGGCTGGGTCGTCTGAGATGTTCGGCTAGACCACTTCGGTTGATCTTCCCTTCTCCCTTCCCTTCATCTGTCGACCTCGTCTCGCCAACGAGTTCGCTGGATTCCCTCTTTGGCGGGAAGTAGAATGGAGTGGTGAGCGCCTCTGAGACTATCTGCTCGGTTTCAACTTCATTCGCTACATTTCCCTACGGATCGTGAGGAGAGCATGAACGGGACTCGCAGCACAAGGGACTTACTTTATCGTTCACTCCCCGCTTCAGGTATCTTGCGCCTGCATAGTGCCTTGACCTCCTCGCTATCAGCGTCACGAAGACGACTCGGCCGAGCACTGTAAGCTCTGAAGCACTGATCAACAGCGCGCGATATACGAAGTAAATGACACTCACTGGCTTGATCTACGTGTCCGTGAACAAGCGGCACCATCCACACAGCGGTCAATCTCACTACTCCACTTCCTCGCCCCCGACTTTCCCCAACACTAAATGCACAATTCGCCTTACTCATCATGTTGAAATTCCAAGCAAACCGATCGTTGAAAGCCCTCCCCCTATGCACCGGAACACCATCAACAGTGTGGTGCATGCATATTCCACCGTGCGTCATATTATGCTGTAGCGTAGACGTTATGTCGTATGTGTAACTGTACGCGTACAGTGTTAGTAAAAAAAGAAGAATATAAGACATGGCCCGTATACCTGAAGTAGAAGTTCTTTGACATGTCCACTTGTCTGAAGATCGCCATCGACCGTGTCTCTTCAGCTTGTCGCTCCCGTTCTACCCTCATCGTCGGGCACACAGGTATAACGTCCGTGCCTTCGCAGTGATACAAGTAATGCCCGCCAAGCAGCGCCACAACAGACCGCTTCGTGATGATCACCATGTAATATCCGGAGGTGAACCGGATGAATCCTTCACAACGTCTACGTCAGAGCTAGCGCGCGAGAATTGCATCAAGTACTCACCTACGACCCCGAAGAACACCCTCGCTCTCCCCAATCCACCGGAGCTCCTGTTACCATCTTCCAGCATCTTGAGCATGGCACTCATCTGCTTTCCAGTATACTCCGTATCATCCTCCACGATGCTCAGCCCGTATCCGCCACTATCCAGCTCCGGACTGTTCGCCCCTCCTCCGCTGCCACCTTTCTCCAATGACTCTCTGCCACTGCTCTCTCTGTCCCCCGTTCTATCGATCTTAATGATCCTGTGCCTTGAATCAGACGCATTGCTAGCAACGATGTAGAACTTTAAACGCGTTTCGTAGAGGATGAATTTATTGAATGCCGTGCTGCGCCTGTGAACGTACGGGTGTACAGAGCTTTGACTGGGCTGTTGAGGGGATCGCTGCACAAAGCTGGCTGGCGTATTAGGAACTGGCAAGGAAGATGAACTTGGTAAACGCGGGAGATCTTCGACGCTGTCCGTCTCAGTTGTCTCCGGGCCCGGGGACATCCCGTTCAGGTCGTCCGGAAGCTGCGCATCGTTGACCATCGAGCTGTACACGGATGAAGGGTTGGCCATTCATGAGTTCATTGATTGTGCGAGCTAAAGCCGGTCGTAATAGTATTTGATGGAAGTGGATTTGGGCGCTTGTTTTTGAGCTGAACTATATATATCCTGATTCATGACCATGCTCATCTTGAAACCTTGAATTTTGCAGGCAAGTCTTGTCGAGTAATCAATACGACACGAGTCTGCCTGCATCCTATGAACACAGTTCTCCGTATACCGCTAAATTTCAGTTGATCTAGAGTGCACAGATACTCAGGCTGGCCATTGGGTGCAACACATTGGGAGGGATCTCCTCTCACTTGTATGCACCGGAATACTGTTGAAAGCCTGGCGATTTTCCTCGACGAGGAAGTCGAATTCTCATATGCATAACCCAATTTCCTCGGGTCCAACTCTGCGATCCAAGGAATCCTTCGAGAGTCGACGACGTACAAACTTGATAGTCTCATCGCGGATGCATCAGTACGGCTCCGTGAGCAATCTACCTTGTATCTAGTAGCCCCTCAAGCTCGATGTTCTCGGATGGCTCCTCTGCTACTGGCCCAAATGCCAACGGCAGACATTTACACGGTCAGTTAATCTGTACGGCTGGAACCATGAATGATGATTATGCTCGACTACAGGCACATTGGGGATAAACAAATCACAAGATCCTACAGACCCTTCGAGATGCAAGAATGAAAACGTACTGGAACCCGTTTCTTGCAGGTCCAAAAATTGTGCGCAACCAATGAACGAGAGGCGTCCTTGACAAAACGCCAACAGCGATATGGTGACCACTTCGGTATGAGCAAGAATTTTCTCGATTAAGTAGGAAACGTACTCACCGGCGGGATCGCCGCCGAGCATGGCGAGCGTCGTTGAGGAGAACCAACCAGGCCGATCGGTCAACGACCTCGCACCCATTAGTATCCACACGCAAGCAGGACTTGATATACTATGGCCCCACCACATCCAAACAGATGCTAGCCCCCCCGGTCGAAAGGAAGGTCGTCTTTGACGTCCTTCTTCGTGCCTCACGTATTCAGTCGTCTCCTCACATTTGCCTTCAACCAACTGCTTCTCCGCACGACCACTCCAATCGCGTTAGGGGGGACAGCAATTTATTTCGAGTTGGTCTTCGGAGGCGTGGTGTAAGGTTGATGGGTTAGAGGTCGAATACCTTGAACCCCAAGGGAACATCACAGCGTTCTCAAGAAACCCAGTCCTTGACGACTTTGACACACACACACCCTCCTTGCTGGTGCACCCATCTTGACTGTCATTTCAATCATACTATTGCGCTAGGTTCCTCGCATCCCCCAAGGCCGACTCTCAACCTCATTTCATCAAAGCCGTCGTTTTGTACTTGTTGGCGGGTCTGCTAGAGTCGGGGTGCGAACCAGCGTACGGCGTATTAGGAACCGGCCATACGTCCCATGTAAGTCATATGGACGCTGGGCGTCGTTGACCATTGCACTGTACATGGGGGAAGAATTGTCCATTCATGCGTTCATTGACTGTGCGAGCTGCACAGAGTTGATTAGTGACTGGCGAGGTAGATTCGTGATCAACGAACGACCATGTACAGTGCGGCACTGGGAAGAATCTTTCAGCTGTTTATTAGGGCTCAACGTTGTTCAACCCTAAATCGCGTCGTAGTACTAGTGGCTTTAGCATACTTCTTGCGATTTACCACACGCACACACACACACACTCGCGTATCACATGATCAGCAATATTCCGTCACATGAGTCACAGTTGCTGAACCACGGCTCGCACTTCATCATGACCATCAGCACTCCAAGCCGGAATGTCCTCGCCACACACGATAAAGCTGGGAGCCAACCCACAACGTACGGTTCAGCTATCTCAGTTCCATCTGTCCTCACCGTTGATATCGCGAAACAGATATAAAGACCTCTCCGGCATCTTGCTTGCTTCAGGAAACGAGTACTGCTCAAGTATGCGACTTCGACGAGCTCTTATGCGCTTTTATCTTCCGCTGCTTACGGGACAATTCCTCCCTTGAAAGTCTTCAAAACGATATTGAGAAACTAGAACGCAGTGACAATCTCGACCAAGGCCAGAAGTCTGACCTTGGTCGCTTGCGAAATCGACGAGATGACGCGCTAAAGAATTATCTCGAGCAGTGTCTCGAGGCAGTATTGACCGTGGCAAACGATGAGAGTGTCAGAAGTCTACTCTCTGAATAGTGAGTCGGTCGTGCTCTATACCATGGCAGGACTCAGTGTCGTGGTCTAGCTTAAGGTCTTTTTCTGGCGTAGAAACGAACCGATACGGTCCTTACGTGAACTTGTGCAACAAGGCCCTGTCATTGCTCAGAACTACAAATCTCCCGCTTCGCTCGCCTACAGCCCCAGACCTTCAGTACCGTCGCCTCGATCCTAGCGTCCTCAAAACCCACACGGGAGCCGACCATGTCCACCGAAAGCCTGATGTAGGAAAGGCTGGTGACTCTGTAGTAAAATCTCTCGGCCCTCAACTTGACCAATCGCCTGACAGGGGTGCCGAGCCCGAGTTCGACGCATTCCTCGGTTTCGAAGAGTTCAAGGCCATCGGAAGTCCCAGCGAAGAGGCTCGCGCCGCTGTCGAATCGGCGTTCACCACAACAGCGCGGCGTGTCCGCGTAAGGCCGCAGGATAACGAGATAGACGAGGTGCAGCTGTCTCTCTCCACGAGTCCGTCCCCCAATGTGAGCGCAACGCCCCCAGCCACTAGCTCTAGATCTTCGAAACGCAAACTCGAAGCAACGAATAGCGTCACTAGCAGCAAGAAGTTACGCCTCGGCGTCAAGAATGGAGTTACGTTGCGCAAGGAAAGTTCGAACGAGAAGAATTTCGATGGCCGGGTGCAGTGTGCTGCCTATGCGCTGGAGATGCTATCCCAGAACCCTGGTATCCAGCACACGATAAACCTACTGCACATCGGTGAGTCATTTCCACCCCCTCGTACTGTGCCCTCATGGTCTTCTAGACGACTGTCTGTTCATTTGGTACTATGACCGAGAGGGCATTGTACGGTCCAACGGCATTAGCTTCATCGCCGACTTCCCTCGTGCACTCGTTCTTATGGCCCTTTCCCAAAGGTTCACGATTGAGGACTGGGGTCGATGCAAGACTTTCAATTGCCCTCCAAATACGCCGTCGTTTACCGTGTCCTTGAACGACCCCCTCTTGGAAAACAAGTACAACCCTCATAACTTCCTAGCGCTCAAGATCAAGTGTTTGGACGAGGACCATTTGTCTCCGCCGCCACGATGCCTGGGTGGACGCGCCACCAGAGTCCTTCCATGCGAACCCAAACTGAAAGATGGCAGTCGCGCGCTGGAGTGTCTCGTAGTGAAAATCTCTCATCCGGAAGTGCGCCGCGCACATGAAGGGAAAACAATGAAAGGCATACGGAATATCGCGGCGAAATACGATGCGTCCATGATTGACCATCTGCCTGGACTGCTCTGCTACGCCGATGTCCGTGGCACGGATACCGGGCGGGTTCGAAGCTTGGTGGGCAAGCCTGGTAACGGATATCGAGTTATGCGAGTGGTGGTAATGAAGAAGCTGGCGAAAGTCACCACTTTGGATGCGACTGATTTCCTTCGTGCTTGGCTTGATGCAGTGACATGTATGTCGTCCTCGCTCGAATCAGTCTTCGAATATCGATTTCTCTTCTGACAGGTCACGCTTTCCTTTGGAAGCACGGCATCGAGCATGGAGACCCCAGTCTCTATAACGTCATGTGTCATCCAGAAACTCGTCGCGGGGTATTGACAGACTTTGATCTGTCGATTCTACAGTGGGAGGAGCGCATCCCTGGCTGCGATCGCACGGGTACTATTCCGTTCATGGCCTTCGAACTGCTGGATGAGGCTTACTGGAATGGCGACATCGTCCGTTATTATCATCACGAGATGGAGGCATTTATTTGGTGTCTTCCGTTCATGTGCCTCGGTGGGTTTGTAGGGGATTCTGTGCGTCACAAGGTCATCGCAGATTGGGCGAAGGCAACCCCCTCGCAATGTCACGAAGAGAAGGCTAGCTTCGTCAAGAAAATACGGCAGTACTCGAGCCACGTCCCGGTCAGCTTTGGAGCATGCTACCAGCTTGCTACCGAGCTCTGCTGGGCTGCTGACGACTCTTCTAGCAAGTTCGCCCGGTATCCAGCTACTCCTCCCATTCAGTCTCTCGATTTGTGGACAATGTTCTTAGCGGCACTTAAGATGACGTCGTGGAGGAGACAGGTATCAACCTCTCAGATGTCCATGCAGGAGCTGGACGACACCTTCGTTGCACCGCTTATTGAGCGGCTCGAGATCCATCAACCCCAATTCGATGGTTTAGATGACTCCATGAAATCTGAACTCCGGCAGATATTCCTCGCCGACTCTCAACCACCAGCACTCCAGGTGAAGGCCCCGAAACTGAAAGACCGCATGAATGGTCGTCAAGACTCTCGACCGCGGTCAACTCCTCCTATCCCCCCTACCTAGGATTTGCGTGCGTAGGCAACCAGTTTGAACGTTTGCCCCTTGACCCCGTTCATTGCCGTCCCTTCTGTCTATTCTATCGTACTACATTGCACATACTTTCGCAATTCAATTATGCCCACGCATGTAAAATACAATGTTCATTCAAGGACGTCTTGGAAACGCGAGTGGTAGAGCGACGGTGTAAAAGAATCTTAGTTTTTACACGGCGCTTCCTCTGCGGAGTCAGTGACCTATCCAAGGGCGATTCCAGAGCTGATTACAGCTGTTTGCGAATACTATGGCACTAAAGTGACGGTGGGAAAAGTGAGTGAGTGTGGGACTTAGAATAATTTGGCGGCTTTTGGACTTGTACTTTTTCTGCTGCTTTCTGTCACACTCATTTTTGATGCCCCCTTGTCGCCCTCAGCAGTCAGCAAAGGTCATCTTCAACTCTGATGACCTGCTGGGGCTTCCAATTCTTGATGTGTTGGACAAGCTCCGCAACAATCCTGCACCACCTCAGCAGTCCAATGGCCCAGACCCTGAATTGGATGAAGACGATGACAAGGCCGATGATGACAGAGGAGACGAAGTATCTCAGAGGACCCCCTCCCCACCACCTTCTAAGCCATGGAAACAAAAGCATACAGAGGCAGGTGAGTACCATCGAGCTCTGAGTTTATTATCTCATATATACCTCCATCCCCACATTCAGGCCCTGCTCCTAAGATTCATTACCAACTCAAGATTGCGACGAAAGCTGAGCTACACAAGCCGCCAGCAAAACACAACAACCAAGGCGCCATGCTCCTGCTTGACCGTTTCCAGCCATGGGATACTTTCAAGGCACAACTCCTTTGCAAGATATCCAAATGCCTGAAGCCAACAAAGGAGAACTTCAACAACTACAATATTCAGTTCACCATACCTCGTATCATCACTGACCTGACTCAACTAGCATCAAGTGATGATTACGCGGGGCTCCTTGAGTGTTATGGTCCAATTCTTTTCTTCCTTTACTCCTATCTATCACATGACAAACACATAGGCAGGACCTCACCGTAGACGCATGGGCGCAGTCCATGACATCACGCCTCAAGGTGATGAGCTAACCATCCCATGGAAAGCCGACAGGTTACAGCCTGTATGTAGACATGAGGACTATGCATGTACAGTAGTATATAAGACCAAAGATTATACCCAGAGACGTTAACTCGTTCTCTTGGGAATACCACTAATATAGTGCCTAAGTCATCATCTTCAGAAACCCCTTCTTCTTACTCAAAACTCTTCTCATTTCGTCTCGCTTGTAGGGTCCGTGTACACTTTATAGTGTATTAGTGTCGCCCTAACATTGAGATTGCACCCATGACTGCAAAGACCACTGTGAATGTGTTTGTATGTGCAAAGAAAGTGAGTTATTCAGATCAAATGCTTATTGATTCACCGCTGACATGAGAATAGAGCTTCAAGAAGTCATCAAACAAAGAAAACATGAGCTCGGGGGAGGAGGAGGGAACATCCTCGTCCTTATCAGACAGTGACGGGGGCCGGAAGAAGAAGAAGAAGTCAAAGAAAGACAAGAAGAAAGGGAAGGATATGGTATGCCATGAATGTCTCTTTCTGGGAGTCTGATACCAACGACACAGGTAGGATGGGCCAGGTGCTTTGGAGCCCCAGGTAATTGAACTCGTCAAGCAGCTTCGTGAACGATGGCAGTGCAGCTGCCCCAATGGCTCAGCACATTGCTTCTGGACTGCAGAACAGCCAGAACACTTCCCACTCACAAATGCACACCTTAGGACTTGGGCATTGGCTCTTGTATGTTCTCTTTTCTTTGACCCTTTGGAATTCTCTACCTTATCTCTGCCCATCACTTTCTAGCTGCAGAACGATCCGACGAGCGCCACCCTGGAGATGCCACCAAACCACATAGACTTCAATGGCCTTCCTGGCCACGCAACTGGAAAACGATCACCTCTCCTTGAGCGTTGAGTCCGAGCCATGAGCAATGCACACAAACCCAAGATCGCCCATCCTGCTTTCCACCTGCACCTTGTGAGCCTGATTCCCAGCTCCGCTTCTGGATCCATGGACAACCCTGTCATGCCAACTCCTGGCCCCTCATCAACAGTCATCAAACTTCTCGGTGGCCAAGGTCGGCTCGGCCCAGACATGTCAGTCGCTGACTTCTGTGGGAAGTTTGAGCTCAGCAACATGATTACTGAGTGTCTCCATGAAAATGGTTATCTTCGCACCAAGACTTTCACGCACATCACCATCCAGCAGCTCGAGGATATGAGGTTCAAACCCAGAGAGATTGCATCCCTTCAGGTTGCTGTTGATGAATGGGTATCTTCTCTGTAGACTTTTGACTTGTACTTTTATGTGTAAACCATTCATATCGTACTGCACCAAATTGAATCAAGAGTGTAGTGTATAAAAAAGAATGATATAAGGTATCAGAAACAGACACTAGTAGCCGGCATGCATAATGTATGCTTGCACGTTCTCAGCAGATACAATAGTAAGGGCTTGTAAGAAATCATACATGCTAGACGGACCAACTGCAGAAAGAAAAATGTCACAATTGCGTTGTATGAAAGACTTGATCTGCGAGAAGGCTTTGTAAGGGCAACCTCAAGATGGCCGACAGCACAGGCAGAGGGAGAATCCAAAGAGAACAGGATAGGGATTCTCCATGCTAGAAAGCGAAGTATATACTGTAGTAGCGTGAGAGGAATGCAGGATAACTGTACAGTACACCAGCCACAAGTCCAAACGAATATCACAAGGTACGAGGAAACATGTGATAATGAAGTGAAGGGTAAATGCACAGGAGTCGTGCCAGCGACTTGGGGAAGTAAGAGCAAAGAGTAATGAAGTGGGGAAAGAGGATAGAGGTAGCCCGGACGAGCCCCGAAGTGTATATACGAGTCCGAGCGAGTCCGAAGTGCGGGAAGACTCCGGAGTCACCGGACGTGACTCGGATGCAAAAGGAGTGGGCGGAAAGGAAGTGGAAAGGAAAGGGAATGAAAGGGATGTTGTAAGAGTCCGTGGGATGGGGGAAAGGGGAAAGGAACGAGGAGGAAGGGAGAGGGACAGGGGGAATAGGAGAAAATAGGAGTGTCTCCTTACATTCCCCAGATCATTAGGATACAACGTGATCCTAGTAGTCGTTGACCGATTCACCAAGATGGTTCGCCTTGTACCAACGACAGAGGAACTATTAGCCCTCGGACTTGCTAAATTATACCGAGACCACATCTGGAAAATCCACGGACTCCCTAATTCTATTATATCAGACTGAGGACCCCAATTCGCATCACAGGTGATGAGGGAATTAAATACACTATTGGGAATTCAAACAAGGTTATCAACAGCCTTCCACCCTCAGACGGATGGACAAACAGAGCGAGTGAATCAAGAAATCGAAACCTACCTCCGAATGTTCATCAACCACAGACAGGACGACTGGGCAGAATGGCTAGCGATATGTGAATTCTCCCTGAACAATAAAACCCAAATGAGCTCCAGGCAGAGCCCGTTCTACCTAAACTATGGAAGACACCCCCGGATGGGAGTAGAACCACGAAAGGAGTCCAAGGTGGAGGCCGTGGATGACTTCGTGAGGAGAATGAAGCAGACGTGGGAGGAGGCCAGGTCAGCCTTAGTAAAAGCAGGATGTTATGGTTCGGTTCTTTTCTCCCTTACTCCTATTTATCACATGACGAACACATAGGTATTTACGAGATATAGCTACGCCCTTGGGCCATATTTATAAGCCCCTTAGTCAGAACCACACCGTAGACGCATGGGCGTAGTCCATGACATCACGCCTCAAGGTGATGAGCTAATCATTCCATGGAAAGCTGACAGGTTACGGTGTGTATGTAGACATGAGGAGTGTGCATGTATAGTAGTATATAAAGCCGAATACCACACCCAGAGACGTTAACTCGTTCTCTTGGGATTACCACTAATATAGTGCCTAAGTCAGCGTCTTCCGTCTCCTCCCTTCTTCTCATTTTATACTTACTTGACTCGCCGTCTTGCTGGGTCCGCGTACACATTTACTGTGTATTAGTGTCGCCCTGACAGAAGAACAAGTTCCAACCTGTACGCCCACCCCTTGCAGTGTTATCTGCAAAGACCGTCAAGAACCGACTTCAACGCAGGTTACGTTTCACCCATCGCTTTCCTCTAAATTCCTTCACTTCTTTCAGTTTCCTTCAACGGTGCCGTTTGTGCCTGATTGTTTCTTTCACACCCCAATAGCCGCACACTCCATTCGAACAACCGGTCCAATACTCTAGCGGGGTAACGTTTAGACGACCCTCTGAGTGGATCTTTAGGCGTTGACTGATCACCAACCCTCGGGGAAGGGTCAACGCGCAAGGTGCTAGGCAGAGAAAGAAGGCCTTACCTTGTTTGTTCAGCAAGACAGTGTGCTGCTTCACATCAAGTAGCCGACGAACCCTACCTCGTCACTATTGTCTGCTCAGGTGCCGGCGTGCACTAGTTTGAAATTCAATAGTGATTGACAGGAACCCTATATGCCCCCAGCTCGCTCGCACCTTACCTGCTCGCACATCTATACAGTCTTCCCATACCTCCTCATCCCCGACCCCACCCTTAACCGCTGAAACCAGCGAACCGCCGTCCAAGTTCTGAAAAGTACCCCACAACTTTTCGAGACTATCATCATATCCGTCTCCCCCTCCAACCTCTGAAAGAAACCCCGTCACACACCCGCCCGACATTTCTTCAACGGGAACAATGTCGTTCTCGACGATCAGACCGATCGCCGTTCAGCCCTACGACAGGCAAAGGCGGCCCACGCTTCTCGGGAGAGATTCGTCAGTGGATGCGGCGGCAGCGGCAGGACCTAGTATTTGGGGAGGACCTCTTGATACGCCCGCCCCGGAACCAGCACCGACTTTTCCCCCACAAGCGCCAACTGACATGTTGTCAGCAATGAGGGAGATGATGGAAAGCATGGAGGCCAGGATGGAGGCCCGGATACAGCAGGCGCTGGTACAGCAAAGTCGACCAGCCAGCGTGGCAAGCCGTGCTAGCCGACCCCACCCAGGGGAGCACCGCCACCTCCACCCGGTCCCCCTACACCACCACCACCACCTGCTCCACTTGTCAAGTTACCACCTACGCCGCCCCAAGCTAGAAATGGCCTGAAAATGGCGCGACCGGAGGTATTCGATGGGGATAGAGCAAAATGCCGCGGTTTCATTAGAAACATCGAGGTCTACATATTCGTGAACGCCTACCAGTTTCCCAATGAGGCCACCAAAGTCCTCTACCTACTGTCCTACGTCCAGGGAAAGAAGGTGGACAATTGGAAGAACACCATGACGACCAAGGTCCTGGAGTGGACAAGAACACGGGTGCACAACGAACAGGTCTCGAGTTTCAGGAGGATTTGTCGAAGCCTACAGGAGGCTTTCGGAGATCCGAACCTGAGGAATACGGCTGTCACAGCCCTAACTCATCTACACCAAGGATCAGACACGGCGGAGGCCGCAACAACAGGTGAGGCCAACACCCCCTGCCCCGCAGATTGCAGCCAGAGATGCGAACACGATGGACGTAGACAGGTCGCAGAGAGCACCCATCCGTTGCTACAAGTGTGGAGGGTTGGGGCACATGGTCCGAGATTGCAAGAGAAGGCTGGATGTCAGGCAGATGACATATGAAGATCAGCAGGAGTACTGGCGAGAGGAGTTGACTCGCCAGGGTTTTTCCGAAGGAACCCAGGAGGCGTCAACCTGAGTTCCAAGAACATGTTTTCAGTACTCGTCTCGGAGCCGGACTCCTCTTTTGTTTCCGAATTACCTGTACCACTAGTTACGAAAAATATATCTATTACTTCACCCACGGACGAGACACAAAAGACGCAAGAAAAACAAAAAAACAATAACCAAGGACATTTATGTGAGAAGATCGTTCTCAGACAGGAATTATGTACCTGTCTCCGTCACCTTAAAAATGTTTGACACGCTCGCACACTTAACGCTGGAGTCGATGCTGGACTGTGGAGCATCGGACTCGTTTATCGACCAAGAATTTGTTAAGAAAAACAATATAAAAACAAAAAAACTAACCAACCCGGCAGTCATCAGGAACACTGATGGGACAGCCAATAATGCAGGAAGGGTAACGGAGAAAGTAGAGGCGAGTATGAGGTACAAGGGACACATAGAAGTCATGACCTTCTACGTGACCAACCTGGGAAATGTTGATGTAATCTTAGGGCTGACATGGCTAAAGAAGCACAACCCGGAGATCGACTGGAAAACAGGAGAGGTGGTCATGTCGCGATGCCCAAAGCAATGCCTGAATTTGCAAGTCAAAGAGGCATGGGACATGCAAAACGAACCATACCCAGGAGAAGAGGACACCGAAGAAGATATGGAGGAAGTAGAGGAGGTGGCAAAACACAAGCTGGGCTTGAGGAACATCTCAGTAGCAGGAGTCAGGCAGTGGAACAGGCTGCGAAGTGGATACTTGCGAAATTTGGACAACCTGACTAACCGATACCATGAGTCAGTTGCCCAGATGTACATCAACCGGATGTGGAAGACACACATGCAGGTAGAAATAGAAGAGGAAGAAGAGATGCACCTGAAGGCGATAGGGAAGTACAATTATATTATTGAACACAACAAAGAAGATATCAACGACAAAAAGGAAAAAACGGAAGAAGAGATGGTACCGGACTACTATCACGACTTCATGAAATTATCTAGAAAATGAGACTCAGAGCAGATGCCAGTGGAGAGGCCATGGGACCATGCCATCGAACTTACCCCGGAATTCGAACCAAAGGCTTCGAAAGTCTACCCGTTATCGCCAGTCGAGCAACAGGAGCTTAACGACTTCCTCGATGGAAACCTAAAAAAGAGATACATTAGACCCTCAAAGTCCCCGCAGACGTCGCCGGTTTTCTTTGTCCAGAAAAAAGATGGAAAAAAACAATTGATGCAGGACTACCGTTATTTAAATAAGCATACCGTGCGAAACACATATCCTCTGCCGTTGATCTCACAATTAGTGGACAAGGTAGCAAAGGCACGGTTGTTCACGAAGATGGACCTCCGATGGGGGTATAATAATGTACGAATCAAGGAAGGGGACCAATGGAAGGCTGCATTCCAGATGCCAAGAGGGGTGTTCGAACCTATGGTTATGTATTTTGGACTTAGTAATTCTCCTTCCACCTTTCAAACCATGATGAACGAACTCTTTAAAGACTTGATTGACGAAGGACTTGTAGTTATTTACTTGGACGATTTACTTATATTTACGGATGGTAATGTAGAAAAACACAGAAAAATAGTACGAAGAGCTCTAAAGATTATGGAGGACAACGACTTATATATAAAACCAGAAAAATGTTCATTCGAAGTAGAAGAGGTGGAGTTCCTAGGAGTTGTGGTAAAGGACGGAAAGGTGCAGATGGAGGAAGCAAAAATAGAGGCAGTAAAAAACTGGCCGGTTCCGAAGAATGTGCAACAAGTACAGCAATTCCTAGGATTTAGCAACTACTACCGACGGTTCATAAAGGACTTCGCCACCGTCGCTAAACCATTGCATGAGCTTACCAAAAAGGATGAGGAATTCAAGTGGAACGAGAGGAGGCAGGAAGCTTTTGAGAAGCTTAAGAGGCTGTTCATGGAGGAGCCGATCCTAGTGCTACCAGACACGGATCAAGAGATGAAGATCGAAGCAGACTCATCGAACTATGCATCAGGAGCAGTACTCTCCATGTTATGTGAAGATGAGAAATGGAGACCCTGCGTGTTTCTTTCAAAAGGCTTCACAGAAACAGAAAAAAACTAAAAACTATGATATTCACGACAAAGAAATGCTGGCCATCATTCGAGCCCTGGAGGCATGGCGACACTATCTAGAAGGCAATAGTCGACAGTTTACTATCTGGACGGATCACAAGAACCTGGAGTACTTCATGACGACCAAGAAACTCAACAGACGCCAGGCATGCTGGGCTCTGTATTTATCAAGATTTAACTTTATCCTAAAACACAAGCCAGGGGCTTGGAATATGAAGGCAGATGTCCTGTCGAGACGACCGGATCTAGACAGGGGGGAGGATGACAACACGATGGTGCTTTTGAAACCCGAGTACTTTCGAATCAAGGCTATGCAACAAGGGCATGTCTTAATCGATGGGGCAGAATCACCAATCTTATCAAAAATCAGAAAATCAAAAAACTACGATGAATCGGTCGTAAAGGCAGTAGCGGAGCTGAAGAGATCACCTACCAAGGTGTTGAGAGAAGCAGAGTGGTCAGAAGAGCAGGACCTCGTATTATATCACGGAAAGGTGTATGTACCTAAGGACATAGACGTTCGAAGGGAAATTGTAAAGCTACACCATGACTCGACCATTGCGGGACACCCAGGAAGGTGGAAGACCATCGAGCTTGTAAGGGGACACTCCTATTTTCTCCTATTCCCCCTGTCCCTCTCCCTTCCTCCTCGTTCCTTTCTCTTTCCTTCATCCCACGGACTCTTAGTTATATCCCTTTCATTCCCTTTCGTTCCCTTTCCTTTCCACTTCCCTTCCGCCCACTCCCTTCGCATCCGAGCCACGTCCGGTGACTCCGAAGTCTTCCCGCACTTCGGACTTGCTCGGACTTGCTCGGACTCGTCTATACACTTCGGGGCTCGTCCGGGCTAGCATTACCTCCTTCCCCCACTTCATTACTCTTCACCTTTCCTTCCCCAGGTCGCTGGCACGACTCCTGTACATTCCCCTTCCACTTCATTATCACATGCCCCCTCGTACCTTGTGATATTCGTTCGGACTTGTGGCTGGTGTACTGTACAGTTATCCCTTCATTCCTCCCACGCTACTACAGTATATACTTCGCTTCCTAGCATGGAGAATCCTTATCCTGTTCTCTTTGGATTCTCCCTCTGCTAGGTGAGCAGCTCTCTCATGTATTGTAGTTAGTCTTATTCATATCTTTGGATTCTCCCTCTGCTAGGCCTGCGCTGTCGGCCATCTTGAGGTTGCCCTTACAGAGCTGGTCTCGCGTAACTATTGATGGCCAGGGATGAACAGGTTCATCGCAGAATATGTCAAGGGGTGCGACCAGTGCCAATGAAGCAAGGCCTATTCCCGACAACCACAGGGCAAGCTTCAGCCAAACCCCATTCCATCTGAGCCATGGACAGACATCTCTGCAGACTTTATTGTCAAGCTCCCCAAGTCGGCAGGATACGACGCGATCCTGGTGGTTGTTGACCGATTCACCAAGATGGTTCGCCTTGTACCAACAACGGAGGAACTATCAGCCCTCAGACTTGCTAAATTATACCGAGACCACGTCTGGAAAATCCACGGGCTCCCTAACTCCATTATATCAGACCGAGGGCCCCAATTCGCATCACAGGTGATGAAGGAATTAAATACATTATTGGGAATTCAAACCAGGTTATCGACAGCCTTTCACCCCCAGACGGATGGACAAACAGAGCGAGTGAATCGAGAAATCGAGACCTACCTCTGAATGTTCATCAACCACAGACAGGATGACTGGGCAGAGTGGTTAGCCATCTGCGAATTCTCCCTAAACAATAAAAGCCAGATGAGCTCCAGGCAGAGCCTGTTCTATCTAAACTATGGAAGGCACCCCTGGATGGGAGTAGAACCGCGAAAGGAGTCCAAGGTGGAGGCTGTAGACGACTTCGCAAGGGGAATACATGGGAGGAGGCTAGGTCAGCTTTAGTAAAAGCAGGAGAAGAAATGAAAAAATACGCGGATCGTCGAGTAGGGGAAATGCCAAACTACCAAGTGGGGGATAAGGTGTTTATTTTCACCGATAACTTAAACACAACTAGACCCTCCCGAAAACTCGAGCAAAAAAAAATTGGACCCTATGAAGTAGTAGGGGTGCCAACAAAAAACGCTGTTACTCTAAAGCTACCCAAATCCCTTCAAATTCACCCCACCATCTCCACCCACTGCACCGAGAAGGCCAACCAACCCACTATCCCAGGCCAACGTGTGTCTCTGCCCCCTCCGGTGCGAGTACGAGGGGAAGAGGAATTTGAGGTTGAAGCGGTCCTAGACAGCCGGCTGAGGAGAGGACGACTAGAGTATTTAGTTAGATGGAAGGGCTACACCCCCGAGCACAACTCATGGGAACCTGAGCAGAATCTGGAGAACGCCCCAGAGCAAATCGCGGCATTCCGCTCCCAACACTCCGGAGCTCCATGTCGAGTCTCTCGAGCGCTCTTCCAACAGCTCGCCTGGAAACCCAAGTATGTATTCACATCACCAACGTATACCACAAAAACAAAAATCTATGAACTGAGTATGGAGCCGGAAAAGACCCAAAGCGACCCCGCTGGCAATCACGATGACGGACATAATGATGATGCCATCACGAGCACCAACGGAAAGTCCGTCCCAAGTGGCGAAGAATGGGAGGTCAGCAATCATGATGAAGAAGTGCTAAGCATGGCGTCAATCGGAGTTGACGAGTTGTAAGAGGGGGGTGATGTTATGGTTCAATTCTTTTCTTCTTTTACTCCTATCTATCACATGACAAACACGTAGGTACTTACGAGATGTAGCTTATGCCCGTGGGCCGTATTTATAATCACCTTAGTCAGAACCTCACCGTAGACGCATGGGCGCAGTCCATGACATCACGCCTCAAGGTGATGAGCTAACCATTCCATGGAAAGCCGACAGGTTACGGTGTGTACGTAGACATGAGGACTATGCATGTACAGTAGTATATAAGACCAAATACTATACCCAGAGACGCTAGTTCGTTCTCTTGGGATTCCACTAATTCTAGTGTGATCTAAGTCAACCCAGCTAACTCTCTATACTTTCCCTACTCTAGTATTCTTGTAGGAGCCACGTTAGTCCTTGGATTAGTGTCGCCCTAACAGGAGCCCACCTCTCACCCTTGCTCTCTCTGAAATCGGGACACTGCAGGGCTAGGAGGGCGCAGCATCAAAGCTGAAGCCAAGTCCTGTGTGCTCCACTTGTCGGCACATCTGTGTTCCCACACTTCCCACACTTCCCGTGCCCCTAACAGACAAGTTAGGAGGACCTGTGATACTGTCCTTAACAGGCACTATGATTCAATGTGCATACCTGCTTCACAAATAGCTCACCATTCCAGTAACCATCAAATTCTTTCCGTATTCACGTATTTGGCTGGCTTCAGAAAGCCAACCATATGTTGAGCATATCACATCACTCTGATGAAGTCCACAACCCACACCTTTCTTCTTCAGTGGTTGCTCCTAATCATACACCCAACTAGCACCCTTTGAGTTGTTGAATTGTGCCATCATCTCATCATGTGGAAGCATCACTAATTGTGTCTCGACAAAGTTGTCTGGCACTTTATTGACCTCTTTCTGCATTCCACCAACTGTAAACTCCACCAATTGATGCTGGTATTCTGCCATTCATGGAAGGAACTCATTCTGGCAGTAATCCACAACATCAGGCTATTCATGTCCATCATAGTACATCCCTTTCTTGTGTGCCATGTACCGGAAGCCATCTCCACACAGTATTGTGTAAGGAATGTGATCCCTTACCTGTTCTTCTCCTGTCCCCTGACCCCTCAGATATGATCATGTAATATATCATATTCCCTTATATACCGAAGTCGCATACCTACTTACTTACTTCTTCTTGTAATCTCTCTTATCATCTCCCTGATGTTGAGATAAAGGTGTCTTCGGTCTTTACCCGGGTGATAAGTGATAAACCCTTGCAAACACGCGGGGAATTCTATTAGTTATGTAGTTACTTAAGTATGTGGATAGATAATCAAATGTAAGGTAAATCATATGTAATGTTACTATGGCAAGCGTAACATGTGTTAGAGCTCAGTTGATGATGTTGCTGATTTGTGTCGTGTCCGAAACACATCCGAAATCCAACATCTAATACACCCCCGACATTTGATCCTTTCACCCGCTTCACTTCTTGAGTGTTGTCACCTTTGGGTGTCTTCCATACTGACTGAGATTCCCTTTCCCACTTTCAGATGAAGATGTGGCAGTAGTTCAGTATCCATGTATATCTTCAACCCCAAGGCATCTCCTTGCTGTGCCTTGTGTTCCAATGATTGTCAATTCCAGGAGACCTTGCATCAATATCAGGGCGAAGTCATTGATCTATTTCATGCTCATCACGGAACTAGAGGTTGTGATGCTTATAATGAGTGATCAATATCTCAGACTCACGCAAAAGAATACTTGCGCTACATGACTATGTACTACCAAATTCTCAAGGAAGTCTTTCCTGACTACGGTGTTGGATTTCGGATGTGTTTCGGACATGACGCAAATCAGCAACATCATCAACTGAGCTCTAACGCACGTTACGCTTGCTGTGAAAATTTGGGGGGGGCTCAATAAGCCGGAAAGGGATCCAGCGGAATTCAGACGGACTCGGGGTATTCCAGGTCAATCGAGTGATGATTTACTACGGAATATACCTATTATATACATATCCTATAGACTAAAGTAGTAACATATATCATGTATACTAATTAGAGTTGACAACTTGACTGGAGCTTCGAGTAGCTCAAAACCTAATTTAGTAAATATTTCCAACACTTGCCATAGTAACATTACATATGATTTACCTTACATTTGATTATCTATCCACGTACTTAAGTAGCTACATAACTAATAGAATTCCCCGCGCGTTTGCGAGGGTTTATCGCTTATCACCCGGGTAAAGACTGAAGACACCTTTATCTCAACATACGGCACCTTCCTTTCCCATCTTCAAAACTTCTTGCTCTCCACGCTACTCACGCCAAAGTTGCCCTTATCAGACGAAGCAGAATATTGGACTTGGAGATTTGGAAAGCATTAGCTGGCAGACTCGACGATGGTGCATGAACTGACACTTACGGTGGATTTGGAGGGTCACATTGCATGCCCCACGCTCCACCCCGTCTAGATTCTTGAAAACTCATCGGCTCTTTGGATGGAAGTGCCGAGTCCGACCCACAATAGCACAGACGTACAGTTTACCATCGTCATTTTTTAGTTCCCCTCCGCAATGGATCAAGGGCGAAACATGGTGGCAACAATCTTCAAAAGCCTCATAGACGATGATACGTCGTTTTCAGAACAGCAAACAGTCACTGGCAAGTGCGATGTACTCAATTCGCAAGGAGATACAAACATCGGTTACTCTTCCGTTTCACCATGCTGTCTTCGCCGTTGCTCGTCTAGTAAAGGTAGTCTTCAACAGCTTTCCTGTTGTAATCCACCACACATATAAACAGCCTAATCCTAGCACACCTCCAACGCCGATATATCTGATCATAACCTTCGAAAGAAGGTATCGCATCGGCGACGACGACGTTGTCATCGGTGGGGGCACCAAGGCCTTCGATGAGAGTATAGCGTACGAAAGCACGCAGGTGGTTATCACTCGCGGATGCGGCAACCATTCCCCAGGCTTGAATGTGAACGGGTAGGACTGAATGGGTTTATGTGTCGGAGGTGCAGCAGCTTGGGATACGATCGCCTGATATTGCGCCTGGAAAAACGTTTGGACGAAGAAGAGACAGAACGATATCCGCGCGAGGAGGTTGACGATGTTTGCGTAGATGAGAGAGGCATCACCTAGTTGAAAATATGAGTAGAACACCAGCGCCGACGACAAGTAGAGAATCGAGAAAGTGAACATGAAGCTGTCGTTGATGCAATCCTTAGTTATTCGGTCTCATAGCTCTGCGAAAGCGTACTCACAAGCTCTGCCTCGCTAGATCACCCGTCTCCGCAGTGACGGCGACAAACGACTCGAGGCCTCCATTCAGACTCAGGACGGGTAGACACCACACCCAGACCTGTAGAAGTTCCGCAGCGTTGGTTCCCTGAAGAAATGCTGGTGGAAGGAGGAGAGGGAGGGCGTAGGGTAGATAGATGGGAGCAAAGGTAACCAGAATGAGCGATAGTGATAGCTGTGATTTCAGTAGAATGGCGAGCGACGCGTGGGCATGCAGTAGAGATGGCAACGAGCGAGATGGAGAAGAGGGACCAGCAGGAGGTTGACTTGATGAGCTGGGAGGAGGCAGCGCTAGGATGCCGGAAAAGAACAGTCGTAAGGATTCTTCGATGGGCTGGAGGATGAGCCGTGCGACGAGTGAGCCTTGCGGTCGTTAGACACATGGCCAGCAAAGCAAGATAGACTAGCGCGTACCGTAATTGGCGGCAATCGCATACCCTCCTTGAGCAGCCAAAGACACGCTGAAGTACGACAGGACTAATTTATCGGACTCCGTCAGTATGTGCTTCAGGAGAGCTTGCGCGTTGATGGTGAGCACGAGGCTGAGCATATGAGGGATGAAGTAGGTAGGCATCAAGCTATGGGAGGAGCGGTCAATTGGATACATATTAAAGAGCTGGCCTACATACCTTGTTGCCTTTGCTACGCTGCTTTCGAGCTTGCTCCACCTCATTAACGACCTCTCCTTCTTGAACGCAGCCATGTACGAAAGTGCGAGCGTTATACTGTACGCTAATTGTCCAAATGCATATGCCAATAGAGCATATTCACGCGTATTGCTTACGAGATGAGAGTGGTGCGAGAAGTAGAGTATAAGGAAGGTTGTCACGGATTTCAACGTTACACCAAGTCCCTCTGCGCGAACACGTATGTCCGTTCGAAGCGTCGATGTCGCTCTGTAGTAAAAAGTCAGGTCATCCTTTGGGGCAGTACAAGACCGTCACACATCTAGAGAAGAATCGTGGTGCAAAGATACGTACAATCCGTACGCTGGTTCGCACCTCAACTCCAGCAGACCCGCCAACGAGTACAGAACGACGGCTTCGATGAAATGAGGTTGAGAGGCTGTTTCGGGGGATGCGAGGAAACTAGCGTAGATGATTGAAATGACAACCAGAATGGGTGCACCAGCAAGGAGGGGGAGGTGTGTCAGATTCGTCAAGGACTGGATTTCTTGGGAACGTTGCGATGTTCCCTTCACAGTACCCGACCCATGGCCCATCAACCCTACACCAACTCTGACAACCACGCCCCGCACTCCCTCTCTCAGCAACAACACCACGCCTCCGAAGACCAACTCGAACTGGATTGCTGTCACCCCAAACGCGATTGGAGTAGTCGTGCGGAGAAGTAGCTGGTTGAGAGTAAATGTGAGGAGACGAGTCAATGCATGGAGAATGAAGAGGGACGTCAAAGAAGATCCTGCTTTCGACGAGGAGACGGGGCTGCTACGCTCCTGAACGTGGTTGGGGGAGGACATAGGTCTGAGGCCTGAGGCTCGTCGAGACCACGTGGAACTCATCCAATCACGCAGAAGAAGCGCCATGGAAAAACTAACACCGTTGCTCATACCACTAGCATTTCCAAGACATCCTCGAATGAATAGTGTATTTTACATGTGTATCCGCGGGCATAATTGGATTGCGAAAGTATGTGCAATGTAGTACGATAGAATAGACAGAAGGGACGGCAATGAACGGGGTCAAGGGGCAAACGTTCAAACTGGTTGCCTACGCACGCAAATCCTAGGTAGGAGGGATAGGAGGAGTTGACCGCGGTCGAGAGTCTTGACGACCATTCATGCGGTCTTGCAGTTTCGGGGCCTTCACCTGGAGTGCTGGTGGTTGAGAGTCAGCGAGGAATATCTGCCGGAGTTCAGATTTCATGAAGTCATCTAAACCGTCGAATTGGGGTTGATGGATCTCGAGCCGTTCAATGAGAGGTGAGATGAAGGCATCCTCCAACCCCAACATGGGAGACGATTTCGAATCCCTCCACGACTTCGTCTTAAGAAACTCTAAGAACGTTGTCCACAGTTCAAGAGATAGGGCGGCAGGGAGAGGTTCTTTGTCTTCTTCGTCGTCCTCACCTAGTTTTGAGGCGAACCTGCAGAGCCTGATAGCAAGCTGGTAGCATGCTCCAAAGCTGACCGGGACGTGGCTCGAGTACTGCCGTATTTTCTTGACGAAGCTAGCCTTCTCTTCGTGACATTGCGAGGGGGTTGCCTTCGCCCAATCTGCGATGACCTTGTGACGCACAGAATCCCCTACAAACCCACCGAGGCACATGAACGGAAGACACCAAATAAATGCCTCCATCTCGTGATGATAATAACGGACGATGTCGCCATTCCAGTAAGCCTCATCCAGCAGTTCGAAGGCCATGAACGGAATAGTACCCGTGCGATCGCAGCCAGGGATGCGCTCCTCCCACTGTAGAATCGACAGATCAAAGTCTGTCAATACCCCGCGACGAGTTTCTGGATGACACATGACGTTATAGAGACTGGGGTCTCCATGCTCGATGCCGTGCTTCCAAAGGAAAGCGTGACCTGTCAGAAGAGAAATCGATATTCGAAGACTGATTCGAGCGAGGACGACATACATGTCACTGCATCAAGCCAAGCACGAAGGAAATCAGTCGCATCCAAAGTGGTGACTTTCGCCAGCTTCTTCATTACCACCACTCGCATAACTCGATATCCGTTACCAGGCTTGCCCACCAAGCTTCGAACCCGCCCGGTATCCGTGCCACGGACATCGGCGTAGCAGAGCAGTCCAGGCAGATGGTCAATCATGGACGCATCGTATTTCGCCGCGATATTCCGTATGCCTTTCATTGTTTTCCCTTCATGTGCGCGGCGCACTTCCGGATGAGAGATTTTCACTACGAGACACTCCAGCGCGCGACTGCCATCTTTCAGTTTGGGTTCGCATGGAAGGACTCTGGTGGCGCGTCCACCCAGGCATCGTGGCGGCGGAGACAAATGGTCCTCGTCCAAACACTTGATCTTGAGCGCTAGGAAGTTATGAGGGTTGTACTTGTTTTCCAAGAGGGGGTCGTTCAAGGACACGGTAAACGACGGCGTATTTGGAGGGCAATTGAAAGTCTTGCATCGACCCCAGTCCTCAATCGTGAACCTTTGGGAAAGGGCCATAAGAACGAGTGCACGAGGGAAGTCGGCGATGAAGCTAATGCCGTTGGACCGTACAATGCCCTCTCGGTCATAGTACCAAATGAACAGACAGTCGTCTAGAAGACCATGAGGGCACAGTACGAGGGGGTGGAAATGACTCACCGATGTGCAGTAGGTTTATCGTGTGCTGGATACCAGGGTTCTGGGATAGCATCTCCAGCGCATAGGCAGCACACTGCACCCGGCCATCGAAATTCTTCTCGTTCGAACTTTCCTTGCGCAACGTAACTCCATTCTTGACGCCGAGGCGTAACTTCTTGCTGCTAGTGACGCTATTCGTTGCTTCGAGTTTGCGTTTCGAAGATCTAGAGCTAGTGGCTGGGGGCGTTGCGCTCACATTGGGGGACGGACTCGTGGAGAGAGACAGCTGCACCTCGTCTATCTCGTTATCCTGCGGCCTTACGCGGACACGCCGCGCTGTTGTGGTGAACGCCGATTCGACAGCGGCGCGAGCCTCTTCGCTGGGACTTCCGATGGCCTTGAACTCTTCGAAACCGAGGAATGCGTCGAACTCGGGCTCGGCACCCCTGTCAGGCGATTGGTCAAGTTGAGGGCCGAGAGATTTTACTACAGAGTCACCAGCCTTTCCTACATCAGGCTTTCGGTGGACATGGTCGGCTCCCGTGTGGGTTTTGAGGACGCTAGGATCGAGGCGACGGTACTGAAGGTCTGGGGCTGTAGGCGAGCGAAGCGGGAGATTTGTAGTTCTGAGCAATGACAGGGCCTTGTTGCACAAGTTCACGTAAGGACCGTATCGGTTCGTTTCTACGCCAGAAAAAGACCTTAAGCTAGACCACGACACTGAGTCCTGCCATGGTATAGAGCACGACCGACTCACTATTCAGAGAGTAGACTTCTGACACTCTCATCGTTTGCCACGGTCAATACTGCCTCGAGACACTGCTCGAGATAATTCTTTAGCGTGTCATCTCGTCGATTTCGCAAGCGACCAAGGTCAGACTTCTGGCCTTGGTCGAGATTGTCACTGCGTTCTAGTTTCTCAATATCGTTTTGAAGACTTTCAAGGGAGGAATTGTCCCGTAAGCAGCGGAAGATAAAAGCGCATAAGAGCTCGTCGAAGTCGCATACTTGAGCAGTACTCGTTTCCTGAAGCAAGCAAGATGCCGGAGAGGTCTTTATATCTGTTTCGCGATATCAACGGTGAGGACAGATGGAACTGAGATAGCTGAACCGTACGTTGTGGGTTGGCTCCCAGCTTTATCGTGTGTGGCGAGGACATTCCGGCTTGGAGTGCTGATGGTCATGATGAAGTGCGAGCCGTGGTTCAGCAACTGTGACTCATGTGACGGAATATTGCTGATCATGTGATACGCGAGTGTGTGTGTGTGTGCGTGTGGTAAATCGCAAGAAGTATGCTAAAGCCACTAGTACTACGACGCGATTTAGGGTTGAACAACGTTGAGCCCTAATAAACAGCTGAAAGATTCTTCCCAGTGCCGCACTGTACATGGTCGTTCGTTGATCACGAATCTACCTCGCCAGTCACTAATCAACTCTGTGCAGCTCGCACAGTCGATGAACGCATGAATGGACAATTCTTCCCCCATGTACAGTGCAATGGTCAACGACGCCCAGCGTCCATATGACTTAAATAGGACGTCTGGCCGGTTCCTAATACGCCGTAGGCTCGTTCGCACCCCGACTCTAGCAGACCCGCCAACGAGTACAAAACGACGGCTTCGAAGAAATGAGGTTGAGAGGCGGCCTTGGGGGATGCGAGGAACCTAGCGCAATAGTATGATTGAAATGACAGTCAAGATGGGTGCACCAGCAAGGAGGGTGTGTGTGTGTCAAAGTCGTCAAGGACTGGGTTTCTTGAGAACGCTGTGATGTTCCCTTGGGGTTTCAAGGTATTCGACCTCTAACCCATCAACCTTACACCACGCCTCCGAAGACCAACTCGAAATAGATTGCTGTCCCCCCTAACGCGATTGGAGTGGTCGTGCGGAGAAGCAGTTGGTTGAAGGCAAATGTGAGGAGACGACTGAATACGTGAGGCACGAAGAAGGACGTCAAAGATGACCTTCCTTTCGACCGGGGGGGGGGGGGCTTAGATGCGGTTGGGCCATAGTATAGGCTTGCGTTGTCGAGCACAAGTTACCCAACGGTCAAGAAAGCCGATGATCGATGAACTCTCGTGCCGCCGCCGCCGCCAGCCCGCCCAACAATCTGACAATCGAAGCTGGAGGAACACCAACAGTCCCTCGTTCAAACCTCACATTTAGCTATCCCTTGCCGTAGCCGATTTGAATGTAAATTTCCTCAGTCTGGCCAATATACTGCATGCTAGTCGGAAGCGCATCATCAGCGAAAGGATGGTCATAATTTGTAGGGGAAAGGTTACAAGATACAGACGCAAGGAAGTTAAGGAGATAAATAGTCAAGATGTGCTATACATGCGCTCGACGCGCGATAGTATACAGCAACTAGGATACAGATAATCGAAAACATATCGCAAAGCTAGGCATTCAGGCGTAAATATATATCTCAAAAATAAAATCATAAAGCCGAGATCATAAGGAGACGCAATCTGTGTTCGGACGTTCTACTTACCTACTAGGAGTCAACGTCTCAGAGCCTCAGCTACCGCAAAGGCAAGCACGACGCTGGCGTCGAATATCCTCCAACTCCACCCCAAAACATCAAGCGCGATCTCCGTGGGAGGCACTGGAGGAATAATGTTTGGATAGGGTATCAGAGGCGTAACGAGATTCGTAGGAGGCAGGAGGCGGTGAGGCCACGCAATGTGGCACGCCAACCGAGCGATAGACGCCGTTAGAGGATCGTAAGCCGCGGCGACATGTGTCAACAACGGAGGATATTTGTCGCTGTCGACATTAGACGTTGAGCTGCTCGATGAAGCAGCGAGTCGGGTATATGGGCGGGCAAAGGAGACGAACGCTCCCACCAATGATGGGATAACGAGCGTCGGCAACACCCAATGCAAGAGGATGAGGAAGAGTGGAAAGACGAAGTCAGACCCGAACACTGGGACTTGGATCGTGACTCCTGACGAGATCGTATACTGCGAGTAAGATGACGAATCAATTACTGTACCAGGAAGAGAAAGGAAGGAAGATACACACATACGCATGCCTCCATGGAGGAGCAATACAAATAATATACGCGAACTCGGTGAAAGCCGTGAGGTTGGAGATGTTCGTAGGATTGGACAAGAATGCGCGGGTCGCATCGATGAACATGTGGATATTAACAAGTAGCGTCCGTCTCTGCGACGTTACTCGAGCTGGTGGACTTTGTGAAGGCGCGGACATGACCTTTGCGTGCGAGGCGGCTCCCTCTCCTTCAACCTCAGAGTCATGTTCTCGAGCGTCAGTGGGCGACATTGAACGGTTCGTACGACCGTGGCTGGTGGACGGTGAAGGGGATGGTTCCTGGGGTGATATGGGATGTTTAAGGAGGACTGATATATATCTCATATCCTGCTGCGGTGTCGCCTCGACCTCCAAGACAGGATCTAACGGAATGACACGTTTCTTTGTACGATGTGCCAACGTGGAAGGCTTGCGTTCTTCCTCGTTATCGGCACCAGGTGCAAATTGCGTGACTCCCGCGGTGGATCCCATTTTCGACGATTCTACTGGTTGGACGCTGCCCCTAGAGCTCCTGCCCCTCCTGTTCCGCCCATACAGGCCACGGAACTCGTCCTGATCTTCAAGGTCAGGGTTGTCATCTAAGTGCTTCTTGATGCGCTGCTGCAGCTCATAGTTCGTCCCCGCATCGGAGATGTCAAGAGCAATGGCAATTTCCTGGAGTTCGGCCTTCTTCTTGGGCTGAAGGGAGCCAGAATATATCTGGATGGGAGGCATCGCCAATAGCGCGGCCAAGTCGCGGGGATGCAGGGGAGTATTAGGCGGGCTCGACGCGGTCGGCTGGAAGCAGGATCCAGAAGTAGGAGGGCAAGTACGCCTGGAGAGGACGCGGACGATGATGGTGGGACGCTACTAACGAGAACACGCTCATCCTGTTGATGAAACGCGTCCCTGGGAAAGTTACGCGTTGTAGAAAACACATGACACGATAGGAGAAAAGGGGGTCCAGACAGGAGGGTCAGTAATTTGTTTTGCGGGCGCTACATATCGTATACTCTGTATCAAGAAGTAATGTGACAAAGGGAGCCTTTAAGATGGGTCTGTATAGTTGTTTCTTCTTGTTGCTCGTCCTTTGACCACTGCCTTCAACATCCATACCCTGAGCCATCGGACGATGCCAAGAGAGCCCCCTACGTTCGTAATTTCAGAAGGTCGCAGCGATGCTCACTTGAAGTACGGTTTTCCGATAAACAATTCCAGAATCATTCCTGAACGACCCAGCCAATTTCTAAGCCTACGGTCAACTGAAACCAAGGTACTGGAGGCAGACGTTGTCGCCGACTAGCCCGTTCTAGTTCAAAGTTCAGGCGGCTGGAATGCGGAATTTGGCTTCGACAGTCCATGCGTACGGGCATAGCATGTGAACTATATTTACAAGACCTTTCCACCGGACCTGGCAACGGTTGTCTAAGTTACTCGTGTACCCAACACCAACCTTCTCTACACTCTCCTACTACGTGAAATAAACAATAGGCTACATGGAATGGTATATTCAAAAAACGTCCAGCGATAGCTTCAAAGCAACGAAATATAGAAAGATGAACACAAAGTGAACTTGCAAAGCTTCACTCTCTTAGCCTCAGGGGTATATCAATCACTCTTACCAAGGTACCGGGTTGAGCCCATCTCCAGTATGTACATCAACGGCATCACCGCTCGACAGCCAAAGGCGCATCAAATCGAACATGACATGTTCAAATCAACCGCTGATACCAGCCGGCTCACATGTTGCAGAGGAGGAGGATGCCAGAGATACCGAAGAATCCTCCAAAGAGAGCGTAGATGATAGCGACGCCCACAGGAAGAACGGAGACGAAGGGTCCGTCCCAATCAGAGGGGAGCGTGAGGACGAGAGTGTCGGCCGGGGGCATAATGTTGGTGCTCGCGTTGCATGCAGTTCTATAAGCTACAGAGGGATGTCCCGTTATGTCGGAGGCAGCAGAGATAACGCTTAACAACTTACCACCCAATACCGGGTTCGACCCAGCGCGGAAGTCGGCCATCGGCTTATTCTCTCTAATCAATTCAGTGAATATGCACTGTTCGCATTGAGTAAGGTTGCCGAGGGCATCGGTGCCACATAAGCATCTGGCGTCGTCTGCGCAGCCCTAGTTCATTTGTAATAGGCTTCATCAGAGGGGTCTTCAAGTTTGTCAATCAGATACTTACAATGAGGACATTCTGGGCGATGGTGCAATTCTGCGAGCACTATAGAACGGCGTTTGAGGGATAGGACATTTACTAGTACACCCGTGATGCAGAACTCACGAGGCTCGGAATTGCTGTAGTAGGGGCGATAATGTCTTTGGTTGCGAGTTCAGCAGTCCCGACGGTGATACTGAAGGCCGCTAGGGCTGATCACGAACACATGAGTATACACTCCTGCGGCGACAAACTGATAGACCCACCCCGACCGGCAAGACATACCACCAAGGCGAAAGAAAGGAAGAACTTGGGCGTGAACATCGTTTGCTGCTTTGAAGGTCGAGAAAAATTGGGAGATGAATGGAAAGAATGTGGAAAGGCCTGCCAGAGGTCAGGAGCACTTGTTTGCCGAAAGGTGGGGGAAAAGAAGAGACCTGGGAACAAGCAATTTATAGTCAGAACAGCCTGAGAGAATGAATTGTGATCCCAACGACGAACCGGAGAAATGGATGATGAGAGGCGGATAAGGGAGTGGCCACAGTGATCATCAAAGAATTCATTCACTCTGAAACGATCCCACGATCATGCATCCCCCTATATGCTCCTAATGTCAGTAACTGGCAGCAATAGCCATACGACTCTCATCGTACCTAATGTTGAGGGCAATCTCGTTGAAGCTTTCGATGAACGAAAGCTCGTATAAACATAATGTATTGCGCTTAGTTGAAGCCATATTTCCATTTCCTCAAGCAGCTGGTAAAGATGCCGATTAAACCTTAGCAACGACCCGGATTACTGGCAAAGAGACGAGCACATACGTACTACGTAGTAGTCATACCGGAATGCTCACTCTAGCTACGAACTGAAACAATCCTTTTCATAAAGGCGATGAGTCTATCCGCTCTCTACATTCGTCTATGGGATGGGGGGTGACCCGTACGCCTGCGCCTGCGCCTGGGAGACCGTTCATGCAGACAATTTGGTGCACTCAGTATATTTCAAGTTCGTATTGTCGCGGTAGTTTCTGGCAGTTCAACGACGTTGATTGAGCTCGAACGAGTCAGCTGAGTAGAAGAGTCGTGACTGTGAGAACAGGGGCTTGCCCCTAGTCATTCTCTTCAATCAGAGTAATCGTTGCAACACTAGAGTGAACGCTTACCCCTACTTCAAATCGTGCGATAGCTTTCGGTCCTCGAAGCAATCCCGTGTACCACCGCGAACAGACGTCGGGCAGGGGCAGTTTCACCACAGTACCCACAATCAAGACGACTCTCATAATGTCGGCACCGACACCCATGCATGATAAAAGCTTTTACTTTTCGGATGGCGATGTGGTGCTTTCTGCTCCTGGAAATGCTGGAGATGATGAAGCCATCGCTGTCGCGATTGAAGCCTCAAATTCAATCATCACCCCTGCTTATTCGCAGAGCCCGGCTGCTGTCGTCTATTTTCGCATCCGCAAGGCCTTGCTGACAGAACAGCCCTCCATGTTCACAGACATGTTCGAGGTCGTGAATCCTTCGCTTTCCGAGCAGGATTTATACGATGGCGTACCTTTGATTGCTTTACACGACGAGGCGAGTCACGTAAGGGGGTTTCTCAGAGTATTATCCAAACCAGAGTGAGTCGTTGACGATTGATGCATGGCGATACGAAGCTCATTGATGTGTGTCTGACGAAGTACTGTTTTCCTACCCCGTTATCATCGCCAATCGGCGGAGCTGCTGATGGGTCCGCTTTTGCTGGCTATTAAATATCAAGCAGACGCGTTAAGAGATGTCATTGTTCTCCATTTAAGGGCTGATTGGCCCATAAACAGTTATGCTGCTTGGAAGAAGAGGCAATGGCAGGAGCCAAAAGGCTTCCCCGGCGGATCGTCTCCGGATCCAGAGCCATTCATCCATCTCGTCCGAACGACGAACACCTCCGAGCTACTCAGAAAACATCTTGCGTTGGCCTTTTACACGCTACTATCCCGCCGGCCTTCTACCTGGCGCACTAATCTGCTCTATGCAGACGATCTCAACACCCTCGTGGCAGCGCGCTGCACAATTAATGCCTGGTTGTTGACATGGATCAAAGAAGACCCTAGCACTTACTACTTCTACGGCCGTAAAGCACAAGGGAGGGGGCCACGGCTAGAAATTCGTCAATCCGAATGCAGTTGCCAACTAAAGGAGTTCAAGGACGAAATGCTGCTGGATTGGATGGAACACTCCTTGGATCATGTGGACGTTATTGAGTATCTGGAACACCTCGCGGTCATGGTTGATGCGAACGGGTACCGTTGGAGGTTCTGCAACGGCAATAACTGTAGGGGCAAGGCGGTCTCTTGGATAAAGGAGATGGCGAGGGCGTTTTATGATACAATGGAGGAGATCATCTTTCCGTCGCATGCGCTGAATGTAGTGCCATGATACCTAAAGCCAAGATCAGAAACTGTTGATGTTGGCTGTTGTCCAAGTAATAAATATAAAGAATCTGACCTTCTACTAAACAAAATCTGTACTAATTGGACACCCCGCTTCCATCACCTTTTGCGTGTACTTGACTGCTCTCTCCCAAAGGCTGGCACCACCTCGCACCTCACTCTCCCACTCCTCCCGTAAGCCACACCCAGAACACCCAGGCGACTCCACCAAGTATGCATTGGTGTATTTCCGGCGAATGCCTCGAATCCAGTCCCATGCCAAGTCTCGATCCGACGAGTGGACGAGAATGCACACTAGCATTTGCAATGTCGAGTTGTCTAAAAGGCGAGTCAGCGCGGCCCGCTGCGTTTCTAGCCTGCCGCGGAAGAAGGAACCATCTCGAAGGTAAACCGGTATAGCGAAATGAGTAAGCCGAGGGAAAGGAGTAGTGTCGAGCATGCGGTCACTGTATAACATTGAACTCCGGGATGCTAGACGGATATGCGTGATGTCAATTGCAGGGAGGGATTCGTATCCTTGTCTGCATGCGCGCAAAATATCCTTATTCCATAGGGTGTTTGCGTCAACGATGAGCAACTGTAGAGGGTGTTCCCTCCTCCCAACCAGCAGCTGGTGTTCTTGTATCTGAAGCCAAGAGCGAAACGCAGCGGTCTCGCAAATCAAAAGCCGGAAGGAATGTTGGTCCATTGCAACATACTCTGCATTGCAACACAACGCCATCATCTTCCAAACCCTGTCGTGAGATTGAAGCATCCACAAGTTCCTTACGGACTCGGAGGGTTGCTTGGGCTTCCATCGCAAGGCGTCTTGATTGAGGCTCGCCACCGTCTTATCTCCGTTCGATTTGGCATGAGCGGACGCCATGGCCAGAAATTTATCAACGGATGCCGAGCCCGGCAAGATGGCGGTAGTGAAGAGATACGGAAGTACCAGTCGATAGCACCATGAATTGACGAGACACAGTGTCTTGCAAGTTGACGTAGACGATTGCGCCGCATGGGTGAATATATACCACACAACTTCGCGTGGAAAGTCCGTGAATCGTGTACCCTCCATGATTATTCACTGTTCGCACTGTAGCTTCACTCCTATGAATTAGTGTAAGGATCGACGTGGAGGAAACGAGTTATGTACGCACCTGAAGGTGTGGGTTATAGTCGTAGCCTGGGAAGGTCCTTGCAGTTTGCGGGCTTATTAGAATGCGAGGCTGGGAACAGCACACGGCAGCATCACTGATGTACCGCTGTCATCATCACAGAACTCATGAAACATCAGAATCATCGGGCACGCACGCAGCGAAGCCAACACAGTGCAAAAAAGGTGACGTCTAGTGCTCGGGTGTTGTCTCGAAAACGGAAATCGAGTATTTGCGCAGCGCTACCGAGCCCGCTGCAATTTTGTAGTACGTTTGTTGGCGCGCTAGATGTGGGTCGGCACCATCATTCATAGAGCTGAACAGTGATATGCAGGATGCGTGATCCAGAACGAACTAGGTGAAGAAGGGGTCCTCCACCGAGGGCTATGTCGGGGTTCGCCGGACGTGAAATATGAGAATGACCAACACGAAGCGACACCGTGGATTGAACCAACTGTACCGAATTACATGGCTACATGGCTACATGGGAGCAAACAAGACCACAAAGTCTACAAAATACAAAGTTCAGTCATGGCGCGGAAGAGAAGCACTCATCCACTACTTTCCCGGAGTATTCGGCTGCCCGCTCCCAGATGCTTTCGCCGCCTCTTGCCTCACCCTCCCACTCTTCCCGTATGCTCCGCCCGGACGGCTATACCAAGGCATTCGTATGTTTCTGGCGAGCGTCTCGAAGCCACGCCCATGCTGAGTCTCGATCGTCCGCGCTGGTAAGAATACCCACCATCATCCGCAATGTCGAGATTTGCAGAAGGGGACCCAGCGCGACGCATAGTTGTTCCGGCTTGGGCCGGAGGATACTGTCGCAGAGGTACAGTGGTATGGCGAAATGTGTAAGTCGGGAGAAAAGAGTGACATTGGGTACAAAACTCTCGAGTAAAACTGGACTTCGAGGTGCTAGGCGGATATGCGTGATGTTGCTTGCAGCGAGGTATCGAAACCCTTCGTAGTCCTGCCGAAAAGGCCGGCGGTGTTCCAACTGGCATCATCTGCACCATTGACGGTTATTTGTAGAGGTCGACTCCTGCTCTCTAGCGGCAGTTGAGGATGTTTTTTAAGCCAGACACGTAGTGCACTCTCAAAAGCCCAAGCCCTGAAGCTGAAGGATACCCGATCCATGGCAACATGTTCTGCATTGCACCAGCGTACCATCATATGGTAATATCCTGGCTGTTGGGGTCTGGATACACCTACAGACTCCGTACGTATTCGGAGGGCTTTCGCTGCGCGATGCCCTGATTTGGGCTTGTAATCGATTTGCCTCCATTCGATTGAAGAGATAACATGGCTATAAAGCGTTTGACAGATGTCGGCGCCGGCAAGATGACAGTGGTGAGGAGATACGGAAGGGCTAGTTGATAACACCACGAGTCGAGACATAGACTTAGGCAAGTCGACGAGGACGATCGCGCAGCATGTTCGAATATGTTCAAGACCACTTCGCGTGGTAGGTCTGCAAAACGCGTACTGAGGTGTCGTATCTCTCTTGCCCTTTCCTCCCTGGACTCCGAGTCCATGATTCCTCTGTAAGTAAGGATCGATGAAGGTGAATGATTCCAGACGATATTCACCTGGGTATACTGGCCGCTCTGCTTGCGGCTTGAGGGTGACCGTTCTCAATTAGTCCTCGATGGTGGGTCTCAGTACCTCAGGTCAAGGGCTTGCAGTGAGCTGTTGGAAGGGGTGGTCCTCCCGGGCCATTTCCCACAACGACTTGTTCTGTAGTGATGGTGCGGGGAAAAGTGCAAGGGAAAACCGTGGAAGAGTCACGCCTACCGAAAACAGAACTTCGGTGGCGCCAGTGACTTTATCGCGAACAGTGATACTGCGGTAGACTGCGGCTCTCCTCACACTTCAGATTATTTAATAGGCTTCGACGAGTCCTCACGCCCATCCAGAACCCCCAGGCTGCAACATCTCTAGGTGCGTTTTTCAACGCGTCAACCTCAATACTCATCGTGAATGTCGGTGAACACGAAACATAGTGAACACTCAGCACTCATGGAGAATAACCCATTTGTGAAATTCCCTCCTGAAGTTGTGTGGCACATTTTCGAACACGCTGCGCGCTCGTCGACATCGACTTGCAAGACCCTTTGTCTCGTCAACTCATGGTGTCGTCAACTGGTACTTCCGTACCTTTTCTCAACCGTCGTCCTACCAACAGAAGCAGCCGTCAAGGACTTTCGCTCCGTGATCTTCCTTCAGGCGAACCCAAACGACGACCCGACAGCCACTCATGTAAGCCAGAGACTGCGCCTCCCTGACTTCATTCCCTCCAAGCAAGTACAGAACTTATGGCTGGAAGACGCTTACAATGGCGTTCAGAAGGTCATGGAGTCGTGCTACAATGCAGAACACGTCGCGATGGATCAAGAATCCTTCCTGCACTTGATGTACGTGCCACTGGTGCGCTCGTATTTCGCCCCGGAACCTTCTCCCCCAGAAAGAAGCCACCCTCTGCAGCTAGCCATCATTGACTCCGACAGCCGATGGAACAGGGCTAGTCGCCAAGGACGGTCGCAGGGGCTCCTGTCAACCGGGATCACTCACATCCGCCTGGCGAGCCCGATGATACGCGATAGTGACGCGCTCGATATCAGTCCCTTCCCTCAGCTTACACATTTCGCAATGCCACTGTCCAGCTGCCTCGTGCAAGATCCTAGTGTGGTGTTTGGCCTTCTGCAAAATTCGACATTGCAGATGCTGGTGTGTGTTATTAGTGGAGCTAACGAGCGGAATTTGGCGAGGGCATGGCTTCGGGATGCACGTAGAGAGTGCGCCAACGCGTATTTGGTAGAGTCTTCTGGGCTTAGCCTGCGAGAAGAGTGGGAGGCTGAAGTACGAGGTAGTAAAATTATCTGGGAGAAGGCCCTTGAATACACTCGGAGGGCTCTAGAGGCGGACCTGCGTAAGTACATTATTGTATTCGGAATCCGTCTGAGTTTGACTGACATCAAATATAGCGCCACTCTCTATTACACGGCCAGAGCGTCGGGTGCCCGGTGGTTCTAAAGCAGATGTGTCCCACGCGCGATGACAGGCGGTTGCACCTGATGCTGCCCATGTGGTCCCATGGCCCATTTCCCTTCGTAGAACCCCTGCGTACTTTAATGTATAACCCATGTGCATATTTCGACCGTAGTGTCCGCTGTTCAATGCAACCGCTTCGACCCCTGTACAAATCAGTCAGGGACTGTGCAGGGAGCCAAACACAGATTCCGCTGACTCACCCAGACCGCTCACTGCATCCACCATTCATGGTCTTCGAGATTAACCCCCAGCGTGTGTCATTGAGAAGTGTCCTCCATAGGAAGCTGTCTGACTCTTTGTCTAGACTGGCAACATCATGCTGACTTGCGCATCAAGCAATGGACTTGCTTGGTTTGCGGTGATCGACGTTTCCGGCTCCGGCATCATCTTGAAGTTCATGAGCAGTCGGATGGCCATCTCCTTGCCCTGACTCGTTTTCAGGAAGCATCGGCCCTGCAATCGCAACAAGGCAGCGACCGTACCACCTCTGTGAACAACGAAGCCTCCCCAATGCTCTCCTACGTTGAGGATGGCCTACGAAATCTGGTATATGCCTTAGCCGGAGATACTACAATGCTCAGAGATGAAGATGCGCTTACGACTGCGCCTCGGGCTAGTGCAACGGTTGCGCCGTCAAGTGTAATTGACTGGGGCCTGGATTATCAGGAAAATATATTGCTGGACCACCGAGACGAACAGCAGGCCGTCAGAGAGATTGCGCATGAGCTGTACTCACGTTTAGACGACCCTCCGGACAGCTCTGATGAAGAAGCACAGGAATGGTCAGATGAAGATGTCCCTGTTGACGAAGCACGGGAGCCCGTTGGCAACTGTAAGTTTGAGATCGGTGGTAGCCTGATGACCACGAAAGGCTTACCAATATTATCAACGACAGTCGATGATGACAATGACCCAGAGAGTGTGGGTGGCTCGCGCAAACGTGCGCGTCGAGCAAACCAAGATGCAGCACCATCCCGGCATTGGTATCCTTGGGAGGACCACATCATGAGTCTTCGTTCAATCAATACACAAGCTTGACATGTTACAACGAAAACCCAGACGTGCACACTTGATATACTGATGCATCTTCCACGGTCTGTATTCTCCCATCGCCAGCTCGACCTGTTTCTGTGGCTATTGAAGGTCAACCAGGTGGACGACGTACCTTCGGTTAAAACGATGCAATCCATGAATGCCATGCTTCAAAAACTTTGCGGTATTGATACAATACCATATAAGGGTGCATTAGGCCATAAGTATTATGTGAATAATCTATCTCAGATCATTGCGCAGGTGAGACAATTTCCATCTGAAGCATGCACCGAGCACAGTACTAAACCGACACAGGAAATGGCAAACCCGAGAGTCCGTCCCCACCTTGCTTTTTACCCAGAGGATGCAGGGCAGAGATTGTCTGAGGCGCGTCAAGCTGCAAGGTGGCTTCATGAGGCACCTGGCGACCAACTAATGCCAATGGCGCGCATTGGGAGCAAAGACTTCTATGTGTATGAACCTGCCATGCTTACAGATGGAAGTATCTGTATGCCGTCTCGGTGGTTTTTGCGTGGCGGAACACTGTTCGCAAAGTGCTGGTCTCTTCTGCCAATTGTTTTAGAACATGGGGGCTCTTGGCGTGTAGTTATGCGTAACGACTTCGAAGTCTCAGAGAGTCAATTTCTCAAGAATTTCCCCGACTTGGAATCAGATCGCCATCACTACGGCCTGTCTACTTTATGTAATATAACTGGTAGGTTCTCAGTTGATTCCTCAGTCAATCGTTGATTAATTGTTGGTCATTCACTGTTATATCACTTTGTTAGATATCTTCGATCCCATCACACAAGTATCTGCCCCATGGACCCTTACTGATCCTACTGTTGGAAACCGCTGGCGACAACTAGCGAAGGGGAGTCGTGTGGTTGTGTTCCCCCTATGGATGTATTGCGATGATACATCTGGCAATTTATCAAAGAAATAGAACGAGCACAATAGCTTTCTGGTGCTTCCAGCCGGATTACCACGAACGGAAGCGCAGAAGGAGTATAACATTCACTTCCTTTCTACATCCAATCTTGCGCCCCCATTAGAGATGCTGGATGGAATTGTAGAGCAATTAGAGTAAGACTTCGTGCTTGCAACTTACATATAGAGTTAATTATCCTTCCTACTAGGCAGGCTCAGGCGGACGGGATATGGGCTTGGGATTATATTTATGGTGAACCCATTCTTGTGATCCCCATGATTCTTGCTTTGTTAGGTGATAATCCGATGCAAAGCGAGTTCGCTTGTCATATTGGGCTTCGCGGGAAGTACTTCTGCCGAGCATGTTGGGTGAAAGGCTCAGATGCTTTGGACGCCGACGTGCGAACCAATGAACAGCAGGGGAACCCAGGTTCAGATGCAGGGGATAGCGGCAGTGAAGTAGCCTCCGATGCAAGTGGTGATCAAACTTCAATGGTTCCTGTGCAGAAGGGACGCCGGTGGAAGGGTAAATTTAAGGAGTCACTCCAACAGATAGTTGAACGTGTCAGCGCATTTATCAAGGTTTGTTCTAATTGTAGACTGATCCAACTTTAAGCTCAAAGCCATGCTTAGATTGGCAAACTGCGGTCGAAGCAGGAGACTGTCAACTCGTTACGGTCACAGTTCACCCAGGCGTCGACACCAGGATCGAAGACTCGAGTCAAGGCAATGCGAACGGAGACAGGAATCAAGGACACTTATCAGCTTCATTTTGTAGAACAGCTGTTTGACTCAGTCAAGGGGAAGCATGGTGAGATGGCAAAGCAAGCAGCTATCGACACTAAGCTTCGAAATTTCCCGCTCAATGTGACAAGTCCCATGTGGCGTATCAATGGTCAGCTACTCACAGACTTGTACTATATGGAGAAGCTCATCTAAAGCAGGCCTTGATCCCCACCAAGACACACCAGTGGAAATCTTACACGTCATTCTCCTAGGCTTTGTTAAGTACTTGTGGAGAGACCTCGTGCAGAACCAGCTAAAGAACAAGAGCAAGGAGCTCGAACTACTGCAGACTCGCATTTCCTGCTTCGATGTATCTGGCCTTGGTATATCACCCCTCGCCGGAACAACCTTGGTACAATACTCAGGTTCCTTGACTGGCCGTGACTTCCGCGCCATCGCGCAAGTCGCACCCTTCGTTGCATACGATCTTGTATCTGCGGAATGTCTGGCAACATGGGTATCTCTCTCAAAGTTGATCCCGCTGGTTTGGCAGCCTGATATCTTCGATGTCAATAGTCATATTGTAAGAAGCACTGTTTTATCTATATGCTCCTAGACTCATTGGCAGTCCGGTTCTACAGGCTCTTCTTAGATCAGAAATCAACTACTTCCTACTGTGTACTACGCGATGGACTGCCCGCTGGTTCAACAAACCAAAATTCCACATTCTCGTGCACCTCCCTGACCATATACGATGATTTGGGCCAGCAAGTCTATTCGCAACGGAGGCCTTCGAATCCTTCAATGCAATAATACGTGCGAAAAGTGTTCACTCTAACCGACATGCACCATCCCGCGATATCGCGTTTGCGTTTGCCCAGGGAAATCGAGTACGACATCTCCTGAGTGGTGGGCTATTCCCTGATGTATCTCTTGTTCCTCCAGAGTCCAGCTGCCAATCACTCACATCAAGTTCTCCAACACGTCTGTCTATATTCCCACACAGTGCTCAAGACTGGCATTCCATTGGATCTGGCCCAAAGAATCTAGTAGCGAGCACAAGCACAGTTACGACCTATCTTGGGCTATCATCGAAGACCACAGATAACTTGGTTGGTACCTGCATCTCAGATAAGCAGCCTCCACGTCCATACTCGTCAACACTCTCCGGCAAGAAGTGCCCCACTGCTGCTCTTCAAGTTAATGTCAAGACCTATAACCGTGTCGTACTTGTTAACGGAGATGCCTGCACCCTTGGTGCTTATGTTATTGCTCATGATGAGGCCTCTATTGGGTCAACATATGTGGGGGTAGTCCGAGAGATAGTCCGGCATCGGAATGATGTTTCGCCACCAGTGTTACTCCTTCAGCGCGCCGCTATGCCTCAGATATCTCCTACGTATGGCATGCCAGTCATTTCTCTGCTCAATGCTTGGCATTTAGCGTCATTTCGGGGTGTCTTGTGCACTGTCAATGTGTCGCACAACTGTGCTGGCAGCCAAAATTGTCAGGCATCAGGCGAACACCCAGTTTTCCAAGAACGTGAACGTGCGTCTCATACACAGGCCGCGATCATTCATCACCACACCCCAGACAACGACTATGTTTTAAATTTGGGACAGATGCGGGATGCCGCTCACGTTCAGAAATTTCGGCCATTCACGCAGCCTCTCGATGCAAAACTGATCATTGAGGAAGTGGCCGTCCGCGAGTTCAACCAACGCGAAAAGCAGAAAGAAACCACCGTGCCGACCACTTCACGCTCACGAATGCCAACCACCCAAGGTACACGAAGCCGTTTAGTAGAATTGCGAGGAACATAATTGACGGTAGGTATTCAACATGTATTCAACATGACCAGAACATCACCAACCATTCGCTCGAGCTTCTCATTTCGAACTTTCCCTCGCTCGTATTCCTCGGTTAACTTCTTGTAGTCATTTCGTAACTGATTGTATTCTTTGCCGATGTGCTCTGCCTGATCACGAAGGCTTGTTGTATGTGACTCGGTATGCACACGAATAGCCTTGATGAAATCCCACTCTGCAACAGACAGGGAACAGGTGATGCTTGCTGCTACAGCTTGTGCCTCTTCGTCCTTGACAGGAGCCGATGTTGCATTTGGATGTGTTTGATCTTCAGCAATGACTGTGGCAAACGAGCCGACCTCCATATCTTCAATTGGCTGGCTTATACTCTGATCCCAGTCTTCTGACTCGGAGTCATCACTGACAGTGATGCTTCGGATATATTGACTGTCCGTGACTTGACTATCAAGCACACCACTGAGAAGTAATCTACATCGTTTTGAAGGTAAGAAGCTGCAAGAATTATATTGAAAAAGACATACTTGGCTGTGAGTTCCTGCCCGCGTACGGTAGCCGGGCGAGGTGGTTGACTGCGACCGCTTTTCAACCAGTGAGTACACAGATAGATGCACGATAGAACCACAAGCACATACAGATGCGGTGAAGCAGAATATGGGGAAGGGCATGGGCCGCTAGATGGTTCAACTTTCATGATAAAGAGGCGGTGGTGGCGGTGGTGGTGGTGGTGGATAAACCTTGTAAACAGATAACAACATCTTCAGACGCGTCAAGTGCAAATTGCACGGTCAACAAATTGCACGTGTGGACGCGTCTCCCACCAGATTATAAAGCTGAACTCCTTGAAAAACATCCTTGGACCTGTACCACCACCATGTCCTTCACACCGAATAGCCCCTATAGTCCAACATCAAGTCTGGATGACATTGCGCACCCTACAAGCCAGGCTTACATGCGAACACCCTCTGAATTGCCTGCGATGCATCAGCTACCTTCATTGATGCGCTCTGACTTCCATACTGACAGGGAGGACGACTACGACACTCCGGCACCTACAGCAAACAGGCTGACGCCAAATGGCCAGCACACTCTGCCTCAGGGAATGTCGCGTGTCAACGAAGATAGTGGCCACAGCACGCCAATTCTGTCGCGCTCAGAGTTCCGTACCAGCCGGGAGGACAATTTCAATAGTGCAGCACCAATGGGAAACAGGCTGATGTCGAGCAGCCAGCACACTGTGCCCAAGGGAATGTCACGCATCAGTGAAAACGGTGGCTATAACACCCCAATTCCCCATGCTTTTCCTGCAGGATCGTGTGTCAGCGATGGTAGTGGGTATAGCAATTCACCTACGCCAGTGTCTCTGCCAACAGCCACTCAAGGCGAGACACCAATGGTGATCCCCCCCCTCATTATCGACAGAATGGCTAAGGATATGGGCTTGGACGATGAACACCGAAACAATCTACATGGGTTTGTACACGTAAGTTATGATGTAACTCAACAAATACTCAGAAGTACTTACTATCTAGTAGCTTGGGTCTCGAAACGGCGCTCTGACTCAAGCGGATCTTGGGACACGCACATATATGCTCAGTAATAGAGGATAGTATTGTTAACCCAGTACCATTCACTACTGTACTTATGGGTTTAACAATGGCCCATAAGACATGGATGTGTTAACACATAGATGGATGTTAACACATACACAGCAATATATGATGGTGTTAACATCTTTCCAGATGTTAGTAGTTAACCCTTTAACATGCATTTCTGTGTGTGTCAACACTGCGCTAGCCATATATGGACATACCTTATGGATGAGTGTTAACACTGTACCATCTATGCTGCTATGTGTTAACATTGACTGGTAGATGTATATTAACACTGAATCATCTACTATGATATGTGTTCACACTGGTGCATGAATCCATGTTAACATCTACCTATAGATCCATGTTAAAAGCCAATCATTTATTACTGTACAGTGTTAACATCTGCCTACAGATTCATGTTAACAGCCAATCATTCATTACTGTAAAATGTCAACATCTTCCTATAGAGGCATGTTAACACCTGGCCACTTATTATTGTAAAATGTTAACATCTTCCTATAGATGGATGTTAACACTCAGCCATTTATCATTGTATGTGTTAACATCTATCTATAGATTTATATTAACACCCAATCATTGACTACTGTGCATGTTAACATCGACATATAGATGAATATTAACACTAAACCTTCTACTGTTGTGTGTATTAACAACTTGCCACAAGACAGCAGTTAACATCTGTCCAGCAATGACTGTAGAAGTTAACACTGTTCACAATTAGATATTAACATATGACCATCTACTGTTGCAGGTGTTAACACCCAGGCAGTTGATTAACATTTGACCAACAATTACTGTAGATGTTAACACTGTTCATACTGACTGTGGAAAAATTCAAAAAGTCGAAAATACACCTATTAGAAAGGCAGGTATAGGTTCATTACAAAATGTTGTAATGATATTAATGAGTATTGACCTTAATTGACAGTTACTGACCAAAAACATCGCAAATGTAATACAAATATTAAGGTGATCACTAATTTAGTGACTGTGGGAAAGTCCAAATCTCAAAAGTGCGTACATTAGCCAGGCAATTGGTGGCTAATACTGCTGGTTTGAGAGGTAGTAGACCATCCTAAAAGGTCAAAAACATCGGAGTATGGGTGTAGGTATGTAGTATAAATATAATTGATGCACACTAGCACTTATACCAATGCCAAAGCATGTCACCCATGTTGAGGATGTATTCAATACCTGAGTATGCATCCATGCTATTGGTGATGTCTGATGATAGCCACCCATTCAATACTACTTTATCATGATATTATCTTCAGTTATTGGGCATTGGGAACATGTCTCTGACTGTCAGCAGGTCAATACCTACTTGACACATCTCAGTGCATCTTAATATCACCACATCTGAGTACCATGCTTTGGCATTGGTATAAGTGCTAGTGTGCATCAATTATATTTATACTACATACCTACACCCATACTCCGATGTTTTTGACCTTTTAGGATGGTCTACTACCTCTCAAACCAGCAGTATTAGCCACCAATTGCCTGGCTAATGTACGCACTTTTGAGATTTGGACTTTCCCACAGTCACTAAATTAGTGATCACCTTAATATTTGTATTACATTTGCGATGTTTTTGGTCAGTAACTGTCAATTAAGGTCAATACTCATTAATATCATTACAACATTTTGTAATGAACCTATACCTGCCTTTCTAATAGGTGTATTTTCGACTTTTTGAATTTTTCCACAGTCAGTATGAACAGTGTTAACATCTACAGTAATTGTTGGTCAAATGTTAATCAACTGCCTGGGTGTTAACACCTGCAACAGTAGATGGTCATATGTTAATATCTAATTGTGAACAGTGTTAACTTCTACAGTCATTGCTGGACAGATGTTAACTGCTGTCTTGTGGCAAGTTGTTAATACACACAACAGTAGAAGGTTTAGTGTTAATATTCATCTATATGTCGATGTTAACATGCACAGTAGTCAATGATTGGGTGTTAATATAAATCTATAGATAGATGTTAACACATACAATGATAAATGGCTGAGTGTTAACATCCATCTATAGGAAGATGTTAACATTTTACAATAATAAGTGGCCAGGTGTTAACATGCCTCTATAGGAAGATGTTGACATTTTACAGTAATGAATGATTGGCTGTTAACATGAATCTGTAGGCAGATGTTAACACTGTACAGTAATAAATGATTGGCTTTTAACATGGATCTATAGGTAGATGTTAACATGGATTCATGCACCAGTGTGAACACATATCATAGTAGATGATTCAGTGTTAATATACATCTACCAGTCAATGTTAACACATAGCAGCATAGATGGTACAGTGTTAACACTCATCCATAAGGTATGTCCATATATGGCTAGCGCAGTGTTGACACACACAGAAATGCATGTTAAAGGGTTAACTACTAACATCTGGAAAGATGTTAACACCATCATATATTGCTGTGTATGTGTTAACATCCATCTATGTGTTAACACATCCATGTCTTATGGGCCATTGTTAAACCCATAAGTACAGTAGTGAATGGTACTGGGTTAACAATACTATCCTCTATTACTGATATGCTGGCAACCATCTACCAAGATATGGCTGAGCGCCGTCGACACGAACAAGCAAATCCAACCAATACATTAGCGAAGTTGATCAATGACCTGCAGACACGCCTTGATGACACGTTTGTGCTAACAAAGGAACAAAAGGTTAGCAGCAATAATGGTTGTCTCGTACGATCATACCACTAATTCTTCTCTTGCATAGGACAACATCCGGATTATCGCGCAGGATGTACTATATCAATCAACTTGTACAGCGTTCAAAACTTTGCACATTGATGTTGAGGTAAGTCGGCCAGCAGAGCTACAAATAAATTAGTTCAATCAACAGGTACATGTCCAGCGACACATCAAAGAGCGGCAAACGGAGCTGAAGTGCACCAATATTTTTGGTAGCCCGGCACGCGAGAAATTGTTCCATGCAAAGACCAAGCGCATCTGCTCGAGTGTGCGTAACGCATTCCGACAAGATGTATGTCCCGCCCTTGGCCAAGAGCAGCTGCAATCTAATCAAAGATGAATATTTTAGCTGCGAGATAGCATTATAGGCAACAAAAAATGCTCGCTGGAAGCGTTTACACTGGCGACTGCAGCGAAGTACAAGTGCATGGGTATCGGTGAAGCCGTGAGCAAAGCAGATATGATACATAATGCACTTCTGGTATGTACACATTTGCGACGAGAGGTACCCGAGCTAATAATCTATTTCAGCGCGATGTTGCTTATAAGAACAGAAGCTTACTGTCAATTGATGAAGCCAGCGGTGATGAGGACGATGGTGGAGGAGAGCCGGTGCCGAAGAAGCGGCGACGCGGAGGACGGGTCCCCAAAAGTGAAGACTTTTGGTTGCGCGTTGATGCATACTTCACATCAAAGCTCGAGGCCAATGGACACAACCTCTCATCACCAAAGTGGAAAGAGTAGGTGGAGCTTGACGACTGTATTTGGTGTGACTGAATGGGACTGCATGGCAGGGATATCAACACTGTTCTGGCGCACGATAAAGCCATGTTTGATGTTGACGTTGAGACAGAGGACCGAGCTATTCGAGGAGCACCATTGACTCCAGCGCTGGCAGTTACAGCCAATCAAGCTCAAGGGCCAACGAGCTACAGGGGAATGGAATTTTTAACGATGATGAATCAGTAGAAGTAGAAGTAGTCCAACCTTGTCCTTGACATGTTTACCAGATGTAGTGTTGTGAATTGAACTTTGCTAGGAAGACTTAGAACGCGTGAGTGCGCGACACGATCGAGTGTTTACAAATGTTTGGTTCAAGTTGAAGTCGCAAGATGTGTGACTGTCTTTCTTTCTCAACTCACACCCGTGCCCACTGTGCTTTCAACCTCAACCCCCACCGTTCAAGAGTGCATCGTCGACTCAATTGTCACCGTCACTGTTGTAAACGGACACCTTGCAAGACAGCCTGAGGTTCGTACCACTTGATACCACTCCCAATGCCATGATGGTACTTCCGACCTTGGAGGTTGCCCATCTCATTCATTTGTATTTGCGTCAATCATCGGTTATCCGCAAAGTTGACTCCTCCACTCCCTCCATTTCCTACAGGACCTAAACAACGAGTGACCTGCTCTGTATTGAGGATGAAGCAAAAACCCCGCCATGAGTACGTGTTAGTGTCTCAGGGAATACTGCTGCATATTGATGACTCTGGTAGATACCCGGAAGGCCCGTAGCTATGAGATGTGGTCAGTGTCCTTTAGCAACTAGTCCCCCAGTAATACTAACAAAACCACCAGCCGTGATACTGCCTGTTCAGTCACTAATTGCCCTACCAAATTGTACGACAAATCCCAACAATCGTACTTATTCGATTTTGGTACTTCATTTCAGCAGGCTGTATGAACCATCTAGTAATGCCACTGCCTTCATCGTCACATCTGTGCGTAAGTCGTTCATGAAATATGATTTGAGCTGCATCTAAATCCTCCGTGATAGCACGCCCCACGGCACTGATCCACGTTCCCAGCATTCCATCTGCATTGCAAACTGTGTCCAATTCGTTGGCACCACCTGTAGTCCATACTCAGCTTTTGCTCGCAGCAATTGCCAGGCCTGCGGGGCTGCTCATCTCGTCCCCGGCGAAGTGAAGGATATTTAGGATCGGATTTTGGTGGTAGCAGTGGAATCCCGGCTCGTTTCTGTTGCCTGAATGCTTCGCTAGACGATTTCGATGTCCTCTGTCCTCGCATATCGTCTACTTCAACCTATTCTGTGGTCTGGCTGTGCTATTGATGCTCCGTTGAATAAATAATTCATTGTTTTGCTGCCTATAGTACTGAACTGGCGGAATCAAACGGATGGTATCGGAAGTGCTGGAACGGATCCCCTGTATGACCATAAGGGGAAAGGCTCATGGTTGTTTGTCCCCTGGTCCATGGGAGGCTCGCAGCCACAGGTCAACCAGGGTTGTCCTACGGCTGAAGGCACGCGTGTTGTCCCAGGTGTAACCACTCTATTATCAACCTGTGTTCTTTGTTTACTAACCCTCACACATCTAGTTCCGTGGTTAACCTCTGGTTGATAGAGTGTCCTGCCCGTGTAGACAACGCTGAACGGCAAGTAGCCATGACTAGATAAGCAGCAAGCAGTAACGTTCGACCAGTTTACAGAAAGGCCTGTGTCACAACGTCCATGTCAGTTGACACTCTAGCCCTCAACTAGATCGGCGAGATGTTTCTCGTTGAGATAAGACATCCCCGTACCGCATCACCTCGTAGATAGATCACTCACCTTCTGCTAGGGCTTGTCGCATGATGCTCCGCGTGGACGTAATCTATCGACGATAGGGTACCTGGCTGCCGACTGATTAGGCAGTATTGAGTCGTGGCGGCGAAAGTGGGACCTGCCAACTCAGCGCCACTCTCGTGCCGAAGTCGTTGAACCGGCCCTAATCTCACGCGATTAAGTTTGAGTGTGCGTGATAAGTCATGATGAATTCCCGCGAGTTCTGGCAGCTACGACTACGGGATGTCTTCAAGGCCGTGGGTTCCACGCCTCAGTCGCTCGAGTGCCCTGGTTCGCAAGGAACGTGGCGGACAGTGGTGCGCGGCTTGATTCCGAACCCGGCGCTTTACCCGCTGTTATGTAGCCGCTGGCTCTGGTCACACCCTCGTACGCTGCTGCCAATGCCGCTGCCTCGAAATCCACCGAGGCCGCAAATTCTTTCTGAATACTAAGCATATACCAAGGATATACGCCAGTAAGTCGGTAAGCTCGTTATCATCGCGCATGAGTGAACTCACCGCGATCCAATTTGCGCGATGACGATGCGGGGAGACGTAGGCATCCATCCATAGACGGGGTCCTAGAGGGAAAAGAGATACGAAGTTGGTTTTCTTCATTTATGGCCGCTTGATTGGAGAGTATTCCCCAAGCCCTCGGACTGCAAGACCCATCCTCACCGTCTCGGAATCTAAGAAGCTAAGTTAACGAGCGTCTTATCGTTGTGTAATAGTCAACGCACCTGGGCAGGATGTTCACTGACAACCGTCCTATTGACGTTGATGATTTTTGCGTCGGACCGTGATGTATGTAGTCGGCGTGGATGAAACTTTGAAACCTGATACCGATGTGATCGAATATCGTGACCATTGCCTCGGAATCCAAGGCTGAGTTGATTTTGGCGGTTTTGAGAAGCCTGACCCGAAGATAGGTCGTGTCTACGCTTACACCAGGTAGACTGATAAGTTGCTGAGCAGTTGGAGAGAGTTCATGTCAGATTGATTTCTAGACAATGGTAAACATATGTGGTGAGTTCAATCGCCACTGCGAAAGTAAATGATAGAGATAATGCACCTTTCAATGGGGGTGGCCAGCGAGCGCTTGACCGTGAACGTCGAATAATGAACGTTTAGATGTCCATGATAGGCAGGCGCAGAAATGCCAGCGACGCGCGACGAAATATCTATCTCCGATCTGATCAGTCCACCCTTCCTATTGCTTCCCCACTCCTCTGCAACTCGCCGTCCTCTCTGCAACGAATTCGGCGCCTTTCCCTCCAGCATATATCAGCCGTAAAAGCTTGCTTATTGATTCGCAAGTGACGACTTCGATGTTCTTGCCAATGATCCAATGCAACGATGCGATCTTTGCGGATGGGCGCAGAACCTCAGCATCAACGATCACGGCGCCGGCGACGACCAGCTGAATCGAGACAAAGGGAGGGGCATGGTGAGAACGGCGGCGAACGGCGTACACTGAGAAAGTGCGGCACTGGCTATGCTCGGTCCTCTGACTTAAGTTCAAGCACGCGCAAAACCCGGCAGAATCCCTCGTCTCTTTGCTACCTCCCCGCGATCACAGTCACGATAGCACTCACGGGAGAGGTCACCGGCCATTTTCGGCGTCACCAGTGCCGGAAGCCGAAGCCACGCTCGGAAGCAACTAGCTAACTCCTCCGTCTCTCTGCATCAACAGCTCCACTTTCGCCAGCGCAGAAGGCCGTCACCGAGTCCACGGATGATTTGCCTCGCAAACATCCCCCGTCGTCAGTACGGACTGGTCACGAGTCTACCTCCCTACGCTGTCTACGCTAACCCACGCTCCACCCTATCCCATGCACAAGGTCACCTTGCCTCAACCCCCGACCCACGTATCAGCAGTGCCGCCTTCATGTCCGTGAATCCCCCCGCCTGCCCGGACTGACAACCACGCCACTTCCCTTCCCAAGATCTCCTCCGACTCCCTGACTGCCCAAACCTACCCCAACTGCCACACCAACAATTTTGCAACCTCATGCGACATCAACAGCGGTTACGACCAGGCGCTCGCCCTTCCCCGGGCACTACTGAGCGAGGCGACGACGGTAGGTAAACTTCTACACGCCCAAAGGGCTTCGGGAATATGTAAAGGAAGAGGAAGGAATTAACGAAGGGCTCGCCTTGCGCACGCGGATGGTACGTCCTTCTCGCTAGTGCGTCGTTCTGACTGACAGACTCAACTTATGCCACAGAACCCACGATCCTACCTCAAGCCACTCTCCGCCAAACAATCGTTCCCTCAGCTTGACCCAACTCCACAACGCCGACGCGCGCATATATCATGTATCCAAGATGCTAGGCGCGTACTGGCTGACTGCGAACTTGGATTCCCGCGCAACGACGATGACTAGTGACATCAACGGCTGAGCGCGCTAAAGCGGGGAAGCGGCTAGGAATGCGACGAGACGAGTCAGGGATGCCAACATCAGCGTGGAGAAGAGGAGCCGGGATGGGAGCGCGACAATATGGAAGTTTGGAAGTTGAAACGCTTAACAAGTGCGTTTGGCGAAGAAAAAAGCAAAGAGGTTCAAGTTACACAGCCTCGAATGTAGTGTGCACCAATCCCGATCCCGACTCCCGACTCCGACTCCCGATTCCCCGTTCACGCCAACACATGCCAGCTGCACGTACACCACCTACACGTACCGCCACCCACGTCTTCAAGGCCGCGGGCAATCGCAACCACCATCCAGTCACGCGAATCCATCCCGCGCCGGTGCATCCACGTGCGCACATGCGGGCGCTGCCCTGGCGTATGTAGTCACGGTTCGACGCCAGCGTATAGAGCGCACGGTGGTCGACCGCAGCGAATGGTAATGTGGAAATGAGGAGCGAGGAATGTAAGCGGGTGGGCATGTGGAGGACTCAACAAGGTACATCAGCGCTGCAGTGTTGGGCAAAACGTAGCAGCAGCCCACGTAGCGTCGTAGTGTGTCCCGATCCTGACACGTCCCCTCCACGGAGCGCTCCCTCCACCTGCCATCACGGTCCTCCACGAAGACCCTGCAGCGAAAGTGAGATGCATGGGAGCCTTCAACTACAGCTTACACAGGAAACTTCGAATGTCGATGGATTCGAGAGGCTGAGACAAGGTCGCAACGTCCGTGCTGGTGGACGACAGCGCGTCCCCAGTTGCAGTACAATGCCGAAACTCACTATCCCTTAACGTACGCCTGATCCCAGCGCCACGCACCAGAGGGACCTGTCGCGCCCAGCCGCCAGCATTCCTTGAACCCAAATCGCTCGTTTGCAGGGCCGCGCACCACATCCAACGACGTCTGCCCCTGGCGTATGCAGTGCCACACGTTCATGATCCGGGAGTGGCGTGCGCGCAGGACACGATGTGGGAGGATTTAAAGACGGGGTGTGTGGAGTGGAGTAGGTGGCCTGCGAAGGCCGCAAAGTACATGGCTGTAGGCGGACGTCAGCGTGTCGGCAGGTTGCTGGATTACGGGAAATTTCAACAATCCATCGTGGACACCCGATTTCTGCACCGCACACCAGACAAGAGAAGCCAGTCGCGCCGGGTGCCCGCACCGCTCGTTTGCAGGGAGACACCCACCCACCCACAACGTTGCAGGAACGTCGGGGCGATCCATACAGCGCTAATCACAGCCGTGGACGTTGAGGAACACTGCGGGACAGTGTCAGCGTGGGGTGCTCCATGGACAAGACAGCGTACGAGCGGTCCGTGGTGCATCGAGAGCCCGGCGTCGCGGTGCGCACTTGCAGAAGTTGAGGGGACTGGAGGAACGGGAGGGATGGGAAGGACAGAGTAGGAGACGAGAGGAGAGGTGTTGATGACGGCGTTGAGAGAATGAGATTGAGAAAAGGGGAGAGACGTAAGCAAGCGTATTGTTGCCCGTTCACCGTGTTCACGCAGGGCCTTTCTAGCTTTTCGGCCCTTCGACGCCGAATGGCTTAAGTAACAACGATTCACCATTGACCAACGCGCGTATGTACTTAAATGCACATACCAACACATCTCACCTCCCCAGTCATCTCCCAGATCGCACGAATACACCCGTACTCCCGCCCAGATTGCACGCAGAGTCCCGCCCAAACTCGCGCGGTTTCATGCAAGTTCATGCAGTGGCTCCCACAGGCTACGGCAGTACAGTTGTAGCACGGCGATTACGACAACGGGAAGATTCAGAATCGGGGGTGGAGGCTAGGCGATTGCAGGGAATTGGGCGTGTACGGATGACGGGATGCACGTCACATCGCAGCCAGGACGCAAGAGCGAATGCGTGTACATGCGGGTGCGCGTAATGGGGAAAGAGGAAGGAGGACTACGGGAGTAGTGAAGGGGGGAGGAAGGAGTGTGCGATTGAGTAGATCGTACGGAGGTAAGTCTTTGCGAAGTTCACGTTCACACATTTATTGATTCATTTTCGTTCATTTTCATTTCAGGTTTTGTTTACTTCCTGAATCCAGGGTGGGGCGACCGGGTTTGTTTCCGGATGTTCAAACCTCGCGCGCGGAATAGCTTTAGAGATGTACTACTTGTGTTATTGTCAGGGAGTCAAGATGAGGGTTTACACCCAATGTGCGCGACGACATGTACTCAATGAATATACAATACAGGTGTGGTTAGGATACTCTACGGGAGGCACGTCTGCGGTGGAGGCACTGCCGTTTCGTTCACGGAGTTCGAACTTCGCATGTGGGGTAACATTGGTGAGGTACTGTGCGCGCGGTTTCCCAGCATGCAAGATCTACCCCTCAAGGTACTGCAAGATGATGAGATGAGAGCTACTGCCTGCCACTCAGGATGCAATTCGCGGCGGCAATACAATGGGAAGTCGACGAGAAATCTGTGCAGTGAACTGCGGCACGAAATCAATGCTTGAATGGACAGGAATAGTGTGTGTCAGTGTAACACTTCGCACCTTCACGCTGGCTGAATTCTGTGTACGAGTGGAATGGCGCAAATTGCGAACCTAAGTAAGCAATGTCCCAACAACACAACCCTTGTGAATTACATACATTCATACCCTTATTTACAGACCTGAGACCTCCACGCAGAAACTCAATTCAAGTCGGTTGAATCCTGTGCACATGTGCATGTGGAGTCCCCATCCAACATGGCCGCCCCCATAGTGCTCCCAACCCCATAGCCATTGCTGTCACTCCATGGTTGCACGTTTCAGAATCTCCAAAGCCTGGATTGTGAAGATGTGTGTAATGAAGGTACGTTCCCTTGTTTCTTTGCATTCTACTTGGAATCAAGGTGATTCTATTGTAGAATGATGAGCCAGGACCAACATCCATGTTATGTCAATTGTTAGCAAACAAGAGATGCAATACCACTTGCCACTTTCCCTCTAAACTGAGCTCTTTGGTCTTATAAGTGATGGTGCCATCTCTTGTGACTATTACCAGCATGTGGTTGATTGCACCAGGACTAGGGAGTCAAACTTGAAAATGAGCTTGCCAAGAACATTGAGTTTAGAGTGAGTCTGATGATATTGCAAGTAGTATTATCAATGGTGTATGTGCAGCTATTTCAATTGAGGTATTCATACTGAACTCTGCCACTGACATGCCACAAGTTTTGTGTTCAAGATATTGACCACCATGATCCAGGAAAAAAGTCACTATTACATCTCAGATATGTTTGACTCACTATACTTTCACCACTCGGCAAGGCCAGAGAATGCTTGTACAATATAATGACATACTAAAGGATCAAAATACATGGTATCACTAGTAGTACATTCATACAGGGCTGAGAAACATGAAGGGGAAAACAATCATATAGTACTTATGAAGTATTTGAGCTGTCAGGTTTACATGACTTGGCTATGGCAACACTGTCTGGGGAGAGATTCTGCATGGTTAGGCTCCAATATGGACATAATTGACCCATCTATCCATTCCCATCTTCTCCTTCTCCCCAGTTTCCTTATTAATCACCTTTAGCTTCCTCATCTGCTGAGTGACTGATGCTAATGCAAATGCTGCATTCTTGTATCTTGTTTCTAGGTCACTGTTTTCTTTAAGCATCTTCTCATAAAACCTCTTTGCAACATATGGCCCATCCTCATCTCTCATCTCCCACAGTGTTCCAATAACACTTCTGAACCCACTGAACTGCATTGCACTCGCAAGATGAAGGACCACTTCAGGAGAATTAGGCCCACTGACAATCTGCTCAGCAGAATGGCAGGCAGCAAGAAATGCAAACTGTGCATCTGGTAGATGTGCTGTGATAATATCATCAAGGCACAGTCTGTCTCCCTTAAAAAGATGCAATGAGGAGTCAAATGGTCTGGTGGTCAAGATCTCCCCATGACAAATGAAATGTGCCCAGCTGCAGGACTTCAGTGTATTTTTTACTGCAATGTTTGTTGCGCTGTCATCAACCAACTGAATCTGCTTCAGATTATGATCTTGTATGCATCTGCAGACAGCTTCAAGTTCATTCTTAGCAAATTTAAGGTTGCAGTCACTGGGTTGAGCAACAACTAAAATTTGATGCTGTTGGATTGGTGCAGCTAGTATATGACGTGCATCAATGAGGGCCTTGAGTGTTGAAGTATATGATGATATATAGTGATCCATGAGGAATTCCCCCTTTTCTCCTTTCTTTCCATTCTTGCCAGCAGCATGGAAGGGAAGTGTGGTCAAGAATGATGTAGGGCACCACCAAATCCGGTCAACTTTCACCTCACATTCCTTGAGCTTCTTTACCACATCACATACAATTGCTTTCCATAGCCACTGACAAGTACTATTGGATAATGTCCATCCCAGTACTTCTGGGGACTTTGAATCTTTTGCCCTTTGCCGTGCATCAATATATTCTTCATAAATGTCATGAGCATCTTGCCAGAAGGATTCATGAAGTCCATAGGAGATTGGAGATCTGTTCTCAAACACAATGATAACATGACAGCCATGGTCCTTGGAACAGTTGATGATAATGACAGGCCCTTCTTTTGCTGCCTGTTGCAGTTTGCTGAATGGCAGAGGTTTGAGAAAGTCCTGGCAGCCAGGTGTATTCTGGATGTCCTTGACTATGCTTTGGTATTCTTTCAGAAGATTCTTTCTTCTATTTGTACTTTGCTCATCCACTACATTGCCAAGGCTTTGTAGCTCATTGCAAGTCCAGGTGAATCTTTCCCTGAGCTTGTCTTGTAGTGGTAAAGACAGAGGTAATGGTTCACGGAAGTGCTGTGATTGAGACCAAAGGAGAGAACGACCAGAATCAAGCCACTGTACTGCCTTTTCCACATTATTGGAAGCAAGTGCAAGTGCTGCTGCATCCATTGGAAGGGAAAGGAAGCTTCTCTGTGAAGCTAAAATGGTGTACTGTTGCTTCATAGTAGATTCCATTGCAATGTGGTGCTCAATAAGATCAATGAAGTTGCTGTAACCTTGAAACCAATTTGCATCACCACTCTTTGACAGTTCCATCAACTGATGTGCACAAGCAAGTGAGGTTTGGAACTGTGAGAGATAGTCCTTGGATCCCTCTTGTAGTAGTCTGATAGCAGAGTCTTTGTCATCCAATGCCAGTAGTAGTTGTGCATAATTGTACAATGTGTGGGCATGCTGAAGATGACCAACAGGACAGAGCTCAAGGGCCTCAGTGTAGAATTCAATGGCCTTGGCAAGATCAACCTTGGCTCCGCTATGCTCATATCTAGTCTGAAGACAGCTAGCAAGGTTGTTGAGAGAGCTGTCACGAGTTGGATGGCCAGGAGGACGCAACTCAAGTGCCTCAGTGTGCAATCTAATGGCCTTGTCAAGATCTTCTTTTACTCCACCATGCTCATATCTAGTCCGAAGACAGCTAGCAAGGTTGTTGAGAGAGCTGTCACGAGTTGGATGGCCAGGAGGACGCAACTCAAGTGCCTCAGTGTGCAATCTAATGGCCTTGTCAAGATCATCTTTCACTCCGCTATGCTCATATCTAGACCAGAGACAGCCAGCAAGGTTGTTGAGAGAGATGTTATGAGCTGGATGGCCAGGAGGACGCAACTCAAGTGCCTCAGTGTGCAATCTCATGGCCTTGTCAAGATCATCTTTCACTCCACTATGCTCATATCTAGTCTGAAGACCAGTGGCAAAGTTATTGAGAGAGCTGGCACGAGTTGGATGGCCAGGAGGACACAACTCAAGTGCCTCAGTGTGCATTCTAATGGCCTTGTCAAGATCTTCTTTTACTCCACTATGCTCATATCTAGTCTGAAGACAGGTGGCAAAGTTGTTGAGAGAGATGTTACGAGTTGGATGGCCAGGAGGACGCAACTCAAGTGCCTCAGTGTGAAATTCAATGGCCTTGTCAAGATCATCTTTCACTCCACTATGCTCATATCTAGTCTGAAGACCGGTGGCAAAGTTATTGAGAGAGCTGGCACGAGTTGGATGGCCAGGAGGACACAACTCAAGTGCCTCAGTGTGCAATCTAATGGCCTTGTCAAGATCATCTTTCACTCCGCTATGCTCATATCTAGACCAGAGACAGCCAGCAAGGTTGTTGAGAGAGCTAGCACAAGTTGGATGGCCAGGAGGACACAACTCAAGTGCCTCAGTGTGCAATCTAATGGCCTTGTCAAGATCATCTTTCACTCCACTATCCTCATATCTAGACCAGAGACAGCTAGCAAGGTTGTTGAGAGAGCTGTCACGAGTTGGATGGCCAGGAGGACGCAACTCAAGTGCCTCAGTGTGCAATCTAATGGCCTTGTCAAGATCATCTTTCACTCCACTATGCTCATATCTAGTCTGAAGACAGGTGGCAAAGTTGTTGAGAGAGCTGGCACGATCTGGATGGCCAGGAGGACGCAGCTCAAGTGCCTCAGTGTGCAATCTCATGGCCTTGTCAAGATCATCTTTCACTCCACTATCCTCATATCTAGACCAGAGACAGCTAGCAAGGTTGTTGAGAGAGCTGTCACGAGTTGGATGGCCAGGAGAATGCAACTCAAGTGCCTCTGTATAGAGCCGAATAGCCTCTTCAATATCACCCTCTGTCCCGCTGAGCTCATATCGTTTATGATGAGCGAGGGCAAGGTTGCTCAGAGATCTATCACGGTGTGGATGTCCGGGAGGACAAAGTTGAAGCTTCCTAGTTAGCTGTCGAAATTTCAACTCGCTCTCGGAGTTTGCCATTGCGGCGGAAGCGCAAGTTTCAATACAAAGGACTAAATGCCGGGAAAAGGAGGTCGTTGATCAGCAGGAAGTGCATACAGCATATAGAAATATGATCACCTGCGAATCGACTGATGTGCGTGAAAACTGGAAATGCTGGCTTGTAAGCCTGGAACTCGACTACATAAAGGCTCAGTTAGAGAGGGCTGCTTTGCGATAGATGAGATCTACTCACATCGGACACCGTTTGCGAAGGTAAGACTCTTTGAAAGTGGTGGTAGCGAAGAGAAAGCACCGCGTGGGTAGCATGAGGCTGAGATAGCACGGGCGCCTGGCGAGCTTCCCATCACTATATCCACCTTTGCTCTGATAGGGCTCTCGCTTTCTCGGCGCAAAAATACATCATCAGAAGGTAACTCCCCTTCTAGCCCGCATCCGCACCAACTTAGTCGTAATCAAGTCTTTTCGTCACTCCGAACCGAATCTGTACGCCCCAGCAAGGCACCATATTCCTCAAAAATCGATGTGATCCCCTTCTTGCAAATTGATTTTCTCCCGAAGACGGCTTGTCGGGTTGCAGACTACAGTCAACTTGATCCAACGCACGGCTCCCCCACTCAAGCTCAAGTCTGCACGTAGGCTTTCGCGTATGACCAAGTCCACTAGATTACGCGGGTGGCTTCCTTATCCCTCTGCTTTGCTGAGGGCACGTTGTCCACATCCCTTCCATTCCCTCGCATCCATGTGTCGTCTCTCGCGACCCCATTCCGGCGCCGAAATACTCACTTACACCTCCCTTCGTCTCCGCCCATACGCAATGATTCCGCTGCGTTGAGCCTACGAAACTGCATTCATGGGTTGCTATCAGCGAGGATTTGGTCCTGGCGATGATTGACGATCATCTGTGTGGATTGGAGACCCCGTACGTTGACTTATATACACTCGCGCGTCTTGGTAGTCAATCCTTTCCACCACAGCCGCCTCTGCTCCTCCTTTCCTCAATCTCCTCCGTGCGTATGCGCATATCTACCATCATAGCGTGGTCGCCCTGATGTCGAATCCAAATTCAACGGAAACTTCCCAAACCTACGCCGATGTGGTAACTGTGGGTTCGCTGTCCTGTTGCCTCACCTTTCAGCCAGTATGGAAAGGACGGAGATGGAGGACGTCGGAAGTGCAATCAGTCGTCGATCCGCAGACTTCAGCCCTTTCTTCGATCGTTCATCATGCCTCCCTTACTCCGAGGTCCGGGGGTACACCCGCGGCCCCGCTCCTTAAGGTTCCGTCGCTTTGCTTGTTTTCTCTCGCCCCTACCTCCTGCAGTTTTTTCCCATGTTTGCTCCTTCGATAGCTTTCAATGTTCGTGGCATCCATCCTATTCCCTCACAGCGCCCTTTCCTATACGCCTCGTCGCTGCCATTCTGGCTAGGTGATTTCGTTTAGGCGATGGCCGTCTGCGTCGGTTGAATAACACCCCCAATTCGACACTCGCGCGTACACGAAGAGGGTAGTACATCACCAGGCCGCTACCTACCTCTCCTCTTCCTGTCTAGGTTCGGGTATACGGGCACTTTCCTCCAGCCTGAGATGAAACGGTGAGGCAACCAAGGGGGGCTGGCACGCCATATCCCTTTGGTCACACCCTCGTTACTGCGATCAACATGGGACACCGGGTTCGCCCTGACACATTCCACCTGGGCGCCTCAACGGCTTACCAGATGATCGTCGCAGTACCTATCTCTATACTCAACCCTCAGCTCAACGAGAGGCGAACGAATATATACACGGTGTATACAAGCTTGGAGTCACCAGAACGACTGAATACATGAAAGCGGGTGTCCCATGCGCTGACTCGCCTGTACTTGCCAGGCTAGACCAGCTATTGTGGTGTTCATCGCATCAATCGGCTGATGCATAGGGCCCATCCTTGGGTTTTACGCACGTTTATGGCGCTTAGACGCCCAAAGCCATGGCCTCGTTGCCTCAAACCCGCGACGTTGTTCCGAAAGCGCAACAGAACCTACCCTCTCCTCGTACGTCCAGCTCCAATTTGCGCGAGCGATGATACAAGCACCTTCTCAACTATCGGAGTTCTAAGGAGTGAGGACGAAATCCGCATAACTAGAGCTTCAAGCTCACTGGATAGAGTATCGTCACTTCGCCGGACCTCCTCTAGGCTGTCATCTGGCACGCCGGTCGTTTTTACTCGCTTGGCTTCGTAGCCTAATACCGCACTCAGGATATTGTCTCGATTTCGAGAGGGACACGGCTTCGCAACTCCTCGACATCGACATATCTACCACACATCTTCAAATTTCCTTCGTAAGGATATACGACCCGTTATTGTGGTATTTGATTGGAATGTTACGATGGCGAAGCAGCGATGGAATCACGAGTCGCCATAAGGTGCCGTGCCCTTCACCAAATGGCCGAAAACGAATTGTGCTTGTACCTTCTCTCATCTTCCTTCCCATGGCCACTTTAATTTCGGTGCAGTCGTGAGAGGGTCTATACATCTTGAGGCACCGTGGCATCGTGCTTTCATATCGATTATCTTATTCGATCTGGTAGAATGTGACTTCTCGCGTCTTCTGGCACACAGCGCTAACGTTGAGCTTTGCCCTACTTAAACCGTCTTGCAACGTGCATGCCACTCTGATTCAACTCCATGCATTCACTCTTGAGTTTTTGGAGAGAGCCAGACTCCCGATTATACTTCAAAAAGATCTACCTGAAATCCAGTAGGTTTGCCAACTGGGAACCGGCTCGTCGAATAGAGGTGTTGAACTATGCACTCCGTTCCCTCGCGCCTTGCGCTCACCGATATCATACAGCTCGGGGATTTTGGAACACTGAGCAAACAGACCGGGGAGTTTCTCAAGGACGGAAGCATTTTCTCACACCCAGCGACAAAGGAACACGCGGCCAAGTTCACTATCAAGGGAGGGGCAACTGATGGTATTCAAGAATACATTTCTATCGAGGCTTCTCGCTTGCACTTCGAGTCTGGCCCGGAAATGTATGTTTATCCTTTCTGTCTATACATTGGTGTAATTTGATTCTGACGTTTGTCGCAGTCAGATACCGGGTCTAGGCACTGCTGAGGTAGCATTGAAGTACAAATTCAAAGGCGGTCGTGGTGCCGTCCTCGTCATGCACCGTCCCCATCCAAAGACGCTGGAAGGAGACCTGGAAAACCTTCCACCGCTACCAGGCAAGCACATTGTCACGTCAGTCGTCGATTGTCCAGACTATTATATGTTTCTGTCTCATAAGGGTATTTTATTTCTTATTGTTATATGTAATCGCTTGCACTGACGCGCCCCATAATTACCATAGAAGTTGGAGATGTCTCACTCATCCTGCGCGCAAGTGCACCCGCCGTACCAGGGGTGGCGGTGGGCGGCAAAGTCGGTGGGGGCTGGCAACACATCGGAATTGGTGGAACTTGCAAGGCGTCTCAGCCCGGGAATGAGTACACGCCACTCTATGAAACTCGAGTATGGAACAAGCTCAGTCGCCTGCGGAGTGGCGACGAGGATCTCGCCGCAGAAGAAGGGTATTGTGTCCCATCCCATAGTTATATCGTCGACTGATTGTGTTGGTATATGTAGCTGGGTGCCTGCAGTGCCACCGTGGAAGACCCTGGATAGTGACGGCGAAGAAGGGGAGAGTGACAGTGTGAGTCGTCAATTCTCACAACTTCGATAACATCCTGACGATACTAGGATGACGACGACGACGACAATGGGGATTGAGGTGCCCGCTATACTTGTAGCCGGTTGTGCTCCCCTACTCTTCACGATACAATCTCATGTCGATGTTGTTTGCTTCTCGGGTATCCTGCTACGGTGTCAATATATTCCCACCATCTTCCAGCGGTCCAATATATGATTTCCGTCGAAGAAGTCAACATAGTGTCTATGGTACACGCACGATTGACTGGCATTCTTTGACGCAATACGAGCGCTCGGTCATGCATTGGACTGTGACGAGCCACTGAGTACTGGCGCTATGTGATAGTTTATAGTTCAACATTCAACGCCAAGCTCCCCCTAACATTCTCCCGCTCATCTATTTCCTTGAATCACACTTGGGAGCTGCTCGAGAACAACAGGCGTTCATGAAGGTCGAAGATCTTACCTGCGTGGACGCGTCGGAGGCTAACTTGCTGCCGGACTTTAAAATCTAAAGCACAGTGTGCCATTCCAACGCTCGCTGAATCAGAACCACACTTGTTGTAAGACCTCTCACCGTCAAATGTCAAATTCAGGACTTAGCTTCATAACAGCTCCCTGACAACCCAAACTTATACTTCGAATGTATCATCACGACGAATCCGACGTCACTGGTATGACCATAACGCCGACCACCTCGAGGACCAGATATCAAGAGTCTTCTAAAGATTCAGATTGGCGATGGTCCTTAAATTTGACGAAGATGATGGAATCTTCACAGTGAGTGCCTTCCTCGTTGTTCTGTTACTTGTTATTGGTTCTTGGAAGGACTTTTTAGTGTCGTGAGCAATATGAACGAATGGCGTTAGTCCCTCCCCTTGTTCACGAGCATGTTCTACCAATTTGATTCCGATATTCTCTCTCTCTTCCATCTGATTGACATTGCCCAACCCCACCCTACTCTTAGAGACATTGACACGCCGTCAAGGCCTGGCATTTGTCTCAATCACTCCCGAAACGGCCCCATGCGAGGCGGCTAGGTGTATGGATGCCCTCCTGCGTGCCCTCCTTTCGTCGTCTTTGCTGCTCATTGTGACTACCCATGCGGCGACGACATTGTGTGGGCGGACGTATTTCTCACAAAGGAAGACTATGTGCTCGATATTCCCGCTGTAATGGTTAACTTGGAAGGAACCTTCGTTATGGGTGAGCGTCCTTTCCTCGCTCATTTGCATCGGACGATGACCTCTGAGGGGTGGTCCTGTTTTGAGGCGAGGGATGCAAGGCAATGTGCCAGTGTTGAGACGTTCTACAACCTTCGTTCTTCCGAGTTCGCTATAACGCCATTCGTCGTGTGATATGCGGAGGGAGAATTCGTCACGCTATCGTGTGCTTCATACCTAGCAATACGCATGAACCACGCTGGCTTCAGATCTGAGATCCGATGGCTCATGGCCTGCGCCCCTACCTCAATTACATTTGACAAATCTCCTTCGTCATTCTCTTCCATCACATTGATTATCAACAACAGCATGCTCTGCTCCCTAGTGATCCCCTCAGCGCCCAGCGGCGCACTTCACTACGAACGATTCTTCGTTGTTCGCACTGCGGCATTCTTCTTACTAGGAACCCCTCCTGACTTTTGTCAACGCTTCGAACCAGGAACGCATTTTTGCCATACATTTGTCCCGTTGCATCGAGCAAGCCGAACAGCGGACGGTCGTTGGAGGGAGGCGAACAGAGTGACCGCAAACAAGGGTCTAGGCCCGTCAACCTACGCACCTACTTGCACCTTCGCTTACATGGTATGGATGGTATCCCCTTGTATCCCAAGATTGTTCACATACTGACGGTCTTTACTCACTTTGTAGCATTCTGTTCGGTTCGCCGACGTTCTCATTACGGCGCCCCCCAGTTTGACCTCGGCCTCAGTAGAGTGCCGAACAGAATAACAGAACTTCGCGGACAGATTTCTATGAAATTCTACGGTGGACATACGTACTGGCTTTCCCTCGGTATAAAACACCTCGCACTCAATCAACCAAAGCGGCAACCCCAGCTGTCGTCAACCTTCGCTCACTACCTCCCACTTCGAACTCCCAGATGTCTTCCGATCAAGCTGAAGTCTTCGCCGCCGAGGCGGTAGTCTGGTGAGGTGACGCAGAACTACCCAAGCAAAGAATTAGCTAGTAAGGCAGCCTGGGCCTGGGCCAAGATTGACGATCCGAACAAGCTTGTGTTGTACACCAGGTATTGCTCTAATGACCCCTCGTCACTGTCTGCGCGCTGACCTGCTCTTTAGTCGAGTTGGTCCGTACAAAGGATGGGTTGTCGGTACGGGCTTCTGTGATGAATAACCGCCTTCACAACGACTAACTGTGCTGAAGGGGTTGGTATCACGCGCCCTAGCGGCACCATAGAAGACGTTGTTCGCGTCGATTCCGATGACAAAACGGGAACGGCCACCAAAGGCATCCACTTCAACGCCAAGAACTCAAAAGATTCTTCGCAGACCCTTGCCGCCGTCATCGAGCCAACGAAGGCGCTCACCCCCGCCGCTCGGGATAAACAGTACAAGAAGATCCTGGAATCTATCAAGGGCCAGGAACCGAGGGTGATTTAGCTTTGGTGGAGCACGGGAGCGGGAAGGTTCGCGGAACTTGATCTTGAAGATGCAACGGATGATGCTACTTGAGTATGACGATAAGATGTAGTGCCAGTCAATACCATGCCTCAAACGTGCAGCATTTCCTTACCTCGGCGGTGGTGAGCGTTCTCGCTTCGTTACCTCGTTGGTACCGCTTCATACCCATCCCATCGGCAGGTAGGATGGCACTGTGTGTGGTCAGGGAACGACTATGAGTTAAAAAACTATTATAGACGAACCCTGCGTTTCCTTTGTAGCGATGGGCCGCATTTCGCTATCGTCAAGTTCAAAAGAAGTGGTTTGACCAACGGAGTGGATGTCAAGACGGCGTTAGACACTGAGTGGGTCGCCAAGTGGTGACTGGGGTGTACTCACGATTGCGCGTTCATGTCCACTCATCTTCCGCGCACTCGGATGCTTTTAGGTGACTCGATCGCCAACTAAGAAGTACAGGCTTGTCGCAGTCCTGCTTCACTGGTTCGTCTAGTTCCGACTGCTTACTGTGATTCGTCGATCAGGTCGCTGCCTCAAACTCCGTCACGAACGCCGATTTGACAACGTGCCTTCCACTCGCCGTGCGTCAGCCTATTGGAGGATTAGAACCATGGCCTAGTCCTCTATGGAGATCCATAACAAACTAGTGAGCAGCATCAGATAGCGGTTTCATAGGTACATGGGATCGGGGACAGTGCGGTGCACCGAAGCAATGCCGAACGGATGTTGTAGGCTCTCAGCATTTATTTCAATAGGAGCCATGAGATTGCGCATGGTCGCCGTATGGTTCCGAGCGGGCAACCGATTCGAGGGCCGCAAGGGAACGGTGGAAGGAGTTGCCCAGAGCAATCCAGGACGCGATGAAACAGTTCTTGTTCTAGGCTATTCGCCGCCGTTTCTATTCTAAGTGTACTCCAAATGTCAGGCTTTCCACAGCGACTGCTTCTGCCTGAGTCAAGGGAAAATTGCTTGGAGCCATTGCCTAGAGTGCTGACTGACGGGGACTGTGGAAGTACGCACTGCTTGGGTGGGCAGATGATAAGGTCGATCTGGTACTGATCACTCCGCCCCTGAATCTATATAAGCCCGCTCTCAATCTCCACTCTTGACCACAACCATCATCTCCTCCACCACACAAATCCTCTCACTCACGCTCATCGTTAGCCATGGTGAGCCCAATGCCCTGTACATCTGAGTGACGGGCTTGAAGCTGAGATTACTACTTGTTTACAGGTCAACGTCGGAATCAACGGGTAGGCTTCAGCCCATCTCGCATCCATCAGGAAGTGGGATCTGACTCGGAACGCGTCTCGTTCATAGATTTGGTGAGTAGCAACCTGGTTGTCGACAGCAGGAAATTTCACTGATCTGGATGTATGCGCGATCAGGTCGTATCGGCCGTATCGTCTTCCGTAATGCCCTAGAAGTCGGCGGCGTCGACGTTGTCGCCATCAATGAGTGGGTATATGCGCCTCAGTTTTAACATGCATCGCTAACCACTGCTCTCGATGAAGCCCGTTCATTGATCTCGATTACATGGTGCGTGAATCTTGCCCTGATAGTAGCCGAACGAAGCGTTGCCTGATCCGACGCCTTTCTCCTTTACGATTACCTTCGATCACAACGATTACGCTATTCCAGGTCTACATGTTTAAGTACGATTCCGTACACGGACGCTTCAAGGGCTCTGTTGAAGCCAAGGATGGAAAACTCGTCGTCGAGGGCAAAGCCATCCACATCTTTGCGGAGAAGGATCCCGCCAACATCCCCTGGGGCTCCGTTAGCGCCGATTATGTCGTCGAGTCTACTGGTGTCTTTACTACTACGGAGAAGGCATCGGCTCACTTGAAGGGTGGCGCCAAGAAGGTTGTCATCTCTGCACCCTCCGCAGATGCTCCTATGTTTGTCTGCGGTGTAAACCTCGAGACGTACGACCCGAAGTACAAAGTTGTAAGTAACCGATTTCCGAAATGCCTGCCTGTCGTTTAACTGACCACTCGCTATTTATAGATCTCCAACGCTTCCTGCACGACCAACTGCCTCGCGCCCCTCGCGAAAGTTATCCACGACAAGTTCGGCATCGTTGAGGGCTTGATGAGCACGATCCACGCCACCACCGCTACCCAAAAGACCGTCGATGGCCCGTCACACAAGGACTGGCGTGGAGGTCGCAGCGTCAACAACAACATCATCCCTTCTTCCACTGGTGCTGCCAAGGCCGTCGGCAAGGTCATCCCTTCATTGAACGGAAAGCTCACGTACGTCTCCGTCTTGCTCGACTAAAGCTCCCATCTTTACGCGCTGCGCAGTGGCTTGGCCTTCCGTGTCCCCACTCTTGATGTCTCTGTTGTCGATCTCGTCGTCCGCCTCGAGAAGCCCGCTGACTACAAGGAGATCGTCGCCGCCGTCAAGGAGGCCTCCGAGACGACCCACAAGGGCATTCTCGGCTTCACCTCCGACTCCGTTGTGTCCACAGACTTTATCGGCAGCACCGATTCCTCCATCTTTGATGCCACCGCAGGTATCCAATTGAACCCCAACTTCGTCAAGCTGATCGCTTGGTACGATAATGAATACGGCTACTCGAGACGTGTTGTCGACCTCTTGAAATACGTTGCCGAGAAGGATGGTGCGCAGTAGATGCTTTCTCCCACGCCCCATTTGCTCCTTCCTCTTCACTCATTAACTCGTTGCATCTACCTCCCTTCGTTGCTCGTGACAAGAGTTTTTAGACCTTGCTTTTGTAGGAAATGTTGAAAGAAAATCCGCGTTGTAGTAGTCCCACCAAAGAACAATTTTGTACCAATGTCGAACTAGAATCAAAACACGTTACGTTCATGTGAAGATTCCAGCCACTAAGCGGAGGAGCAAGAATGATTCTACCAAACTACCAACGAGCTCGCAATGCCCTCTAGTACGCATACTTGTAGCAAGAGGGTGCAGCCTGGATTTCCATGATAGCACGGATGGGAACAGGCGGGGCAAGTACATCCATCTTCAACTTGAAGTCAAGTGTGGTATTGGTGAAGGGGGGTTCCCAGGTAGTGTATCCAGAAATGTCCTTGAGACGTCTTTTGGGATCTCTCGCTTGCCACATTGACCAGAGACGATCAAGATTCGTGTGATGCAAGTAGAAGAGCGGATCTGCACATTCGCACCGTAAATACGTTTGAATTTCTTTGGAGGGGATATCGTTACTGACCTCCAGGACTGGAATAGCGATCAATCATTTCGCCGCCAATAGCGATGTGCCCGCCATCGTGGACCCGAAAGTCAGACGTGACCGGTGTCCCTTCAACTTCGATGCGAAACCGTTCGAAAGTTGGTTCTTTCAGGACTTCTTCGACTTGGGGGGTCCGAATGTAGTTCAAAGCCAACGGATTGAATGCTCGAACGAGACAATGGTTTGTTAGGATCGTGCCAGGCCCGACGGAGAGGTTGTAGGACGCAAATGGCCCGTCAGTGATGCACCCACCGCCAGTGAAGCCAGGAATCATTGTGAAGTTCCCGAAGTGTCCGGCCCAACCAGGGACCTCGATGCCGTTTCCGCCGAAGCCAAAGACGGGGTCGAAGATAGGCGAATCCACGATCCTGTCCATGAAAAGAGGTTAGTCCAAAACGACGGAAGAATTCGAGGAGGGAGCTTACGTCTCGGAGTCATCAGCATCTCTTGTCCAATCCCAGAACCTGCAATGAGGTGCAAAGTCAGCCAAGGGCGGGTATATGGAGTACGGGATCGTTTACGGTTGAGCACCCGTATAACCGCAGTCCTCACGGAGCATCTGCTCGTAGACTTGGATCATGCGACGGTGCCAAGGATAAAATTGTCCCTACGATTGGTGATGGGTATTCTGCAGCAAATTCTTGCGGGAAAAGTGTACGCACGACTTGATGCACCTCAATCATAAGGGCGACATGGATGGCTTGGAAATCGTCGAAGCGAGTTCTTACACCGGGCAAGTCCGTCGATGCAGGCAACGCCTGCAAGCATTTCACTGCACCGATGTATCTGGCCTTGTCGGCCGCGGATAGGTCGCGCCTGTTGTAAGCAGGAGATCAGCTGCATATTCATCCGTCCCAAAAGCCTGAGACACTCGCCATTCTTCACGAACGATAATTTCGCGACATTGATTGCCCTTGGCTGGCTTGGAACCAGGATTGAGCCCACTGTTTCTGGCGTGTGCCAAAGTAGAGAGAAACATAGCGCAGACGGTCCATGTCAATAAGCGGCGAAATATCGAGGCCATTGCGCTGTAAGTCGTTCGAAAGGAGCTGGCATAGTCTAAGTGCTCGAGCACCAGCTTTTATGAGCTCGTATAAACGGCCTACGACGGAAACCTAGAGAAACATTACATCCAGCGCGATCTATGTATGAGGGGAGGCGTCAAAAGATGCTCCGAGGTAGCCTTGTAACCCTTCGGCGCTGGAGAAGTTGCCCCATGGATATCGATGAGTACTTTTGAATTTTGATCAACGTGCTGATCCTTGGCATGCGCTTCTCTAAGAACGACGTCCTTGGGCCTTTCGTAAGTTGGTGAATTTCAGGCGGCTTGCGGGACTCGTGAGAGTACTTCTGGTGCGATTTACACGACAATCCACCAGCCTTTTCAGTTCCCCAGAGCGGTACACATGAGGTGATGTTGCGTAGAGACGCAGAAGATGAGGTGCGTAGGCGGTCCAGTACCTTCTATAGCCATCAGTCAGTCAGTGTTCCGGGCAGATCGAGTAAAACGGCAAACGAACAACAACACCCCTCGAAAGCCGTAAAATCAGTGGGAAAGGTAGTGAATATTAGGACATTCCCAATTATGTTGTGTCGCCATCATCCAGCTACTAAAAGCTGAAGAGAATAATGGGCTAAACTGTACGTGGGAAACCACGAGGTGGTTCAAGGCAACGTGTACCGCAGTGCAAACACACATAGATGTGCAAAGTTCTTGTAGATTCAACATAATATGCTCGGACACATGGTATATTTGAGAAATAGGCTTAATTGAGCTACTGTAAGATCCTCAAGGCATTTGAGAAGTTGCAAGCCCATTTCCGGGGGCAAAATGTGACGTGCAAATAGACATTTCAAAATTGACTTGAATACTATGGGAGTAATAGTAGTTCTACAGACTTCTGATTTTTATTATTAGCTAGGATAGTAGTATTAGAGTCTTCCTATAGAGGTCCTTACATTTATACCTGCTGGTTCTAATGTTTAACACGTGCACAAGAGAGGACTGAACCGTGGGAAACCAGGCGGTTTGACTGAACATCGAACATGTCCTCTATCCGCAGGAAGAATGCATTCTCCTCCTCATCCACCGCAGACTCCGGCAGTCCAGCGAAGAAGAAAAAGTCAGACAAAGCACTCGAGGATGCCCTAGAGGCTGCCAAACTCGTTCTCGGCGCCGCCGATATGTTGCTTCAATATCAGGCCTCGGCAAAGGGGGTGATGTTGCAGCCCTTCGTAGTTCCAGATTATTTTCTGGGAAGCCTTGTGCGCACGAAACTCGTGGCCCAGACTTTCAAGGATACTCCCAACGCACCAGCACTCAATATTGCGGCGTATTTTTCGCCTCTCCCAGAGACTCCTGATATTGATGCTAACTCTGAGCTAGGTAATCATCATCTGGTCTCAGTTTTGTTCTGCCCTCACTGTATCAAAGCTCTCTTTATCTCCCAGTGCCGCACGCATTGGGCAGGCTTCTGCTCTCTCGTTCGCAAGGTTTACAGCAAACTTCCCCCTCCCTCCGATTATGCAACAGCATGGCCAGAACACCAGCCTAAGAACCCAACCTTGCTTTGCGCGAGACCTGCTTCACACTGCGGACTTCCCCTCTCAATGCTCCATCACACTTTTCGAGAATTCGGGAATCTAATTGACTCGCCGTTGCCAAGTGATTGCCACACAGCAGACGTGGCTTTCCAAGTCGCCACTCGGCTGTGCAGCCAGATGAGCGATCCGTACGAAGACGAAGGCGCTAGATCGAACGCGTTCGACGAAATTGTCAAGCCTCTGTTTGATCGTTGGGGTAGCCAACATCGCATCGCGCCGAACGCCGAAGTCACTAGTGCCCGTGTCGATCGTGTGCTCACTCAGGGTGGTAGGATCGTCATTTTGCGTGAGGATAAAAACGAAGGCGGAGCCGGTGGCGACGTTTACATGCAGCTCTCGCGCGACTTCGATATGTTCCGCAAGACTGAAGGTGGCGTTCAAGGAGCACCCGTGTTCTTAGTTGGTGTGTGGGGTACGTCTGACGGTCTTTCCTCACTGCAATCCTGTCTGACAGCCATGTTGGACCCAGGCGCTGCTTTATTTGTGGCTGGTGCATTCCACGACGGCGTCAATGCCGTGATTGAGCCGCTAACAGACATCAATTTCATGTACGCAGATAAGAGCAGGCGGCGCCCATCAAGACTTGCTCGAGTTCTCTACGCACTTTCCGTCGTCCTGAACAAAATGCACGTCATCACAACACCAACCCCCGCCTTGCACTCATTATGATTGTCATCTAGCGACGACGCATCCCTCGTCCATCAGCCTATCGAACCTTCTATCCCAAGAGTGTATACTGATTGTGTCGATATTCACACAGGCTCCCCTGTCGGGCTTCTATCCCGGTTTGAACCGTCCCCATTCCCAGAGCGCCTTATATTCTCTGCGTTGTTAACACGCGATCAAGCAAGCCCCATCGCACAGCCTGAGCGAGTCTTTGTAAAGCTCGTGGATAGGCGACCTTACGGAGCGCAAGTACACAGCTACCTCGCGACAAAGGGTTACGCTCCTCATTTACACGGCTACAAGATCCTGCAAGGCGCTCCCACTGCCTACGTCATGGAATACCTCGGTCACCCCTGGGTTTCCCTGTTCGATTTGTCTCAGAGAGAGGACTTCTCAGCCAAAATCCCCTCTTCGGCGATGGACCGTATCAAAGGCGCTGTGAGCACAGTCCTGCAGGCTTTGGAATCCGGACAACTTGTCCACGGCGATCTCCGTCCAAACAACATCATGGTCAAGCTGGACGACGATGGAAGGCTGGAGGATGTCGATGGAGTGCGGCTGAAGATCGTTGATTTCGACTGGGCGGGCAAAGTAGGCACGGTAAAATATCCTCTGAGCCGGAATGAGGGTATCTCTTGGCCAGGCCCTCGCGGCGCCCATATTCAGCAAAGCGACGACAAGCGACTCTTTGAATCGTGGTGGCCAGAATTCTGTACCTACAGCAGACAACTCCAAAACAGCGTTTGATTGCGCTCTAGCCTGTGCACTTCAACCTTCGTCTCCAATAACTTTGCGCGGTCCTCACTGCCACCTCGACAAAGCCCAACGCTCGGTGTTACAAGAACGAGTCAGATGTACATGGACACGTATCTCGTATTTTTGTTGGTTTGGCTCTGTATATACCTGGGTTCAGGTCGAGACTTGCAGCCGGCGCATCGGAGTCGCCTTTCGTGTTTCGATGAATCTGTACATACATCTGTAGACAATTTTCTCGACTTAAACCTTCGATGTCTCAAGTTTAATACTTCCTTGTTATCACCACTCTCATGAAGCGTATCTATCATCCAATCAAGAGCTCGTTGTGTTAGGTTTCAAATTAAGCATAGGTATAGCACATGGGGCTAGCCCGCAAATCCATGACATCGCGAATCGGCATCACGTCCGCAAGCACGTCCATCTTGAGCTTGAAGTCCAAAGTGACATTTACAACAGGAGGGTTGATGCTTTTCCGCCCAGAGATATCGCTCAGCCGTGCTTTATCCAATGACTGCCACTCCCACCAAATTCGGTCGAGGTTCGAATGGTGAAGGTAAAAAACAGGGTCTAGGCATGTACAGTCAGCAGGCTACGATGCGAAGATAGCCAGGAAAGTTACTGAACCTCCAGGACTAGACCATTCATCATTCATCTCACCGCCAACAGCTAAATGACCCCCATCATGTATCTTCAAGTAGGGAGTCACAGGCATACCCTCTAGTTCAATGCGGAACAGCTCAAAACTTGTTTGCCTAGTTGCATTAGCGACTTGGGCAGAGCGAACAAAAGCCACCCCTAGTTTGCTGAAGGCCCGTGTCAAGCAATGGTTAGTAACAAGCGTTCCGGGGCCAATGGAGAGGTTGTATGACGCGAATGGGCCGTCGGTGATGCACCCCCCACCAGTCCATCCGGGGATCGACAGGTTTCCGAACAGGCCTGCATAGCCAGGGACGTCGATTCCGTTACCACCGAAACCGAACACGGGATCGAATATCGGGGAACCTGCTACGCTGTATGAAAGATGATAATCAGTGCCTAACTTGCGTTGAGGAAAATTGTCAGTCTACCTGGCAGCATTATCAGCGTCTCTCGTCCAGTCCCAGTACCTGAGCAGAAAGGTGAATTTCTATCGTGTCACAAGTCGGACCATAATTACGGTTGTGCGCCTGTGTAACCACACTCTTCGCGGAGTGCCTTTTCGTATACATGAAGCATGCGACGATGCCATGGAAGGAATTGGCCCTGTGATACGGTTGATAAGCTTGAAAATTGAACAGCCGGCCACAAATCATTCCTACGCACCACAAGGTGGATTTCTGGCACGAGGGACACATGCAACGCTTGGAAGTCATCAAAACGAGTTCTGACTCCCGTGAAGTTGGTTCGTGCGGGGAGGGCCTGCAAACATTTGACAGCACCAATATAGCGGGCCTTGTTCTGGGCGCTGAGTGTTCGCCTAGGCGAATCCAGCGATAGCTATTACGACATTTGGAAGGGTACGTACCATTCCTTCCTAACAAGGACCTTGCGACATCGATTTGAGGAATCTTTCGCCACGTCGGGAGTAGCTAGAGCATCGTAGATGAACAATGAGGCCAAAAAGAAGCAAGTGAGCACCCTAAGGAAGAGGGGGGCCATCATATAGAAATAGCTTCATCACTTGCTAACTTCTTCCCTTTATCGGCACACGCTAGCCTGGAGGAACGAGAGGCACTGTGGACGACCCGGATGAGAGCAATCATCAGCGCGAACAAGTCACGCTGTGGCGCCCTTGCAACCAATGTCGACTTGTTAGATGCCGGGCATGATTTCTTTGCCCGAGACAATGTCATATGGGCGAAAGGAGGCTAAGAGGAGCTAAGACATGAGTCGGTGTTTAATTGCACGCCGTACAGCTTGTAACATAGATCACAATCACAGAGCCTTGGGGTTTTCACTTCCCAAATCCTGAAGCTGTAACAGGTCAGCGTGTACCAGGCCGGATGGCAGAGCATAAAAAGAAAGACTGCTGAGGAGGGTGCGGAGGATGAGATGAAGAAGAGAAGGGAAGCGAAGAAGCGAGGAGGATTGAAATCTGAAATGGATAAAGATTCTACTAGCCTGGCTGATATGCAGGTACAGCTGAACCAACGGTTCAAATTGAACAAAATAGAAGGCCCCTATGCCCCTTCAACCCCTGTGCCCTCATGCGCAGTTCTGGCCTCTACTGCCAATCCAATTAATGCAACGGCGCTAGAAATTCCTGAGTGGCGAATGAGACATACGACCAATGGATGCGGTAGAGGAAGTCCAGGTTGGAACACGAAATGCACGAACGAAAGCCAGGCAAGCGTGCAGAAACGAGAGCATTGGACGTCCATGATCCAGGTGGGCCAGTCTATTGAATTGACAACGAAATTAGAAAGGTTGGCAAACGACGAGAGATAGCAGAAAAAGTCAAGAACCGGTAGCTGTCTCCTACGGCGACAATCCCTCAGGCGGCTGGTCACCAGCCTACTTCAGTTACGATTGGACGGCAGTACTATTGGCATCACAGAACATAGGGTCTAGATATCGTGGGTGTACTACTTTCCGTCTTCGAAACCAGACAGTTAGGCATAAATGTAGCACATGGGACTAGCCCGCACGTCCATGACGTCGCGGATTGGAATCAGGTCTGCAAGTACGCCCATTTTAAGCTCGAAGTCCAGTGTAACATTTACGACCGGAGCGTCGATGCTCGTCCGTCCAGAGATATCTGTCAGCCGCCTTTTGAGATCCCTTGACTGCCACTCCCACCAAATCCGGTCGAGGTTGGAATGGTGGAGGTAGAAAACAGGGTCTGTTGATTCAGGGTCAGTGACACACGGCAAGGAAGGAAAAGGGAACGTACCTCCGGGACTGGACCATCTATCGTTCATTTCCCCGCCGACAGATAGATGACCTGCATCGTGTACTTTGAAGGTTGGGGTCACCGGAGTACCCTCCAGCTCAATACGGAACCGTTCGAAATTCGGTTGCTTAGTCGTATTGGCAACTTGAGAGGAACGGATGAACTCCACCGCGAATGTGTTGAAGGAGCGTGTCAGGCAATGATTGGTGACAAGTGTTCCAGGCCCGATGGAGAGGTTGTACGATGCGAACGGCCCATCGGTTATACATCCCCCGCCAGTCCATCCTGGAATATCTGACATGTTGCCGAACTGGCCTGCATAGCCAGGGACGTCGATCCCGTTGCCGCCAAAACCAAAGACGGGATCAAACACTGGGGAAGCTGCGACGCTGTTTATAAGAGCGGTGTCAGTGCCTTGCTCGGAAGGGAATAACTCTATTAAAATCATTCTCACATGGAGGCACCGTCTACGTCTCTCGTCCAATCCCAGTATCTGCTCAACCGAAAGATTAACTGGGAGCCTACCACCAATCAGACGTTACTTACGGCTGCGCGCCAGTATACCCACACTCTTCGCGGAGTGCTTTCTCGTATACCTGAAGCATTCGACGATGCCACGGAAGGAACTGGCCCTGCGCCAGTTTCATCAGTTTCAACGTCAAACATTACGCCGCAAAGCTCCATCCAAACGCACCACAAGATGTATTTCTGGCATGAGGGACACATGCAAGGCCTGGAAATCGTCAAACCGCGTTCTGACGCCTGTGAAACTGGTTTGCGCTGGGAGGGCCTGCAAGCATTTAACGGCGCCGATGTAGCGAGCCTTGTTTTGTGCGCTGAGTGTCCGCCTAGGTTTCAGTGTGTAGCATCAGCAGCAGTAGTCATCTAGACAATTATGAGGGCACGAACCATTCTTTTCTAACGATAACCTCGCGGCACCGTTTCGAGGATCCTTTCGCCGGGTCTGCAGCAAGAACAGCAGAGGCAAACAACAAGACCACAAGGAGGCCAGTGAACAGCCTATGCGAGATGGAGGGCATCGTGTGGTGCTGGCTTGATTGCTTACTCCTCCCCCAGTTTAAATAAACGACACCTGGCGGTCTGAAGCGGAGAGCCAGAGAACCACGCAAAAATGGCTCCTGGGTGATTAATCATGACGCGGCGATGCTCGCGGTCCCTGTATCTCGCATCGTTTGCGCTTCGGAGTTACAGGCTACTACAAGAAAGAATCCGCGAAGCGTGATGGTATGCCACATTGCCATCGTAAGAAGTACGTACCTTTGAGCACCCTACGGCCGACTCATTGACGGTGGATGAGTCTCATGAGGCACTTATCTGGGCCAGGATATATACTCCGTAGAAAATGTTGCATTGTGTTCATGGTCGCGTCGATTTATCAGAAACAATGAAGCCTCGGGAGTCGTAATGGGAGTTGATCGGATGAGAGACTGTCAAATACTGGCGCCCGTTTCCGAACGCACGTTCCTATAGGCTCACCAAGAGCCGGATAACATCCACTCGGCATCAGTGCATCAGTCGAGCTCCAACAGTTAGGCATAAGAGCGGATTATTTGAAGAACGACATTGTCATTTTATAAGGCCTTGAAGCCAACAGCCAAATGGAATAGTACAAACACAAAATTAGGAAAGAGGTTGGGGTGGAGTTGATCGAAGTCCTAGACTTGAAATAGGAAAGTGCCATGATTATAATAACGAGCAGCTAAGAGTTCACGTTAGTACGATCATCAGCCCAGTCCTAATCTTTTACGTACGTCTTTCGCAATTAGCCAAATGGCCACCACCAGTGACTCCGCACCACGGGCAATGGATTGGAGAGCGATTCCCGTCTACGAGGACGTAGATGCCCGTCGCCGTTGTGTTTGCGGTTGCCGTCGCGGTCGTCTTTGTAGTAGCAGCAATCATGCTTGAGGATGTGTAGAAGATGCGAAGTCTGCTGGTGAGTCTTCATCGCGTGCGCCCTTTATACATTGCCCGAGGTGAGTACAATAGTGAGCTGTTTAACGTAGGGGGGAGAGACATGTTCAAACCGCGAAGCGACAGTGACTCGCGTGCCGGGGACATGAAGTATCTAATAATAGACCTCCGCAGCGAGCTGTGATGGACACCGCTTGGGGGTTCACGCTGACCACCAAGCTTGAGCATGAATGGTGAGGTGTTTGACTCTTCTAGATCATTTCAAGCAACGAAAAACGAATGGTACATCACCAAGTAGTTAGATGGGAACTCAAAGTGCTCCATACACCACCCGACCGTCAATAACTGTCGCCTGGACCTTCGTACTCAGAATCTTGTCGGCCGTCACCTTCATGATATCTGTATCGAGAACCACAAAATCCGCTTTCTTCCCCACTTCCAGCGATCCCCTTTCGTCTTCGGCGAATGCAGCGTACGCTGCATCGAGAGTCATCCCCTTCAGCGCTTGCGCACGAGTCAAGCGCTCATTCGGGAACCTAGAGGTAAGAAGTGCGCTCGGCGATGATCATGTTTCAATCGCGCCAAGGCTCACCAGCCACCCTCGCCGTGAGGAGATGTTCCATCGGTGGAGAGCCTGGAGACTGCAGCATAAAAACCGAGAAGAGGATTTATGCCCTCAACTGGGAAGTCGGAGCCCAGAGGTAGTACGCCGATTTTCGAGTTCCTGAGCAAACAATGTGTAAGGAGTTGCGCCGATCATTGAGCGATAACTTACTGAAGGAGCGTCTGGTAGGCATAGGCCCCTTTGATCCTTTCAGGGCCCTGTTTACTGTATGAGTGATAACTTATGCGGTAGGAAGATAGCACGCACTAGTCGTGTCTCCGCGTAGCCCATGTCGCTCGTGCTGTCCAAAATTGTCAGCCAATATGCGTCTCCGATGCATAGTCCCCGCACTTACGCATGCGTAGGTTGTACACTGGCGATGACTGTCTCAAAACACGATCAGCGCAAGTTTCCTACAGACATTCTTGCACCCACCTCCAAGTCCCCCGATACGCGCCAGATCCTTCAAAGTCATGATCTGCGCATGCTCAATCCGTGGACGCCAACTCGCCGTGACATTGGCTGGATCAGCGGAACCCATAATGATATCTTCAAAAATATCCAAAACGGCATTATTCGCCCGATCGCCGATGCAATGGATATTCTGTGAAACATGAACTAAAATGCGGGGAAAGTGGGGATGACTTACTTACTACTTGGAATCCATCTTCGTAAAACTGATTGACCAGCTTGCCTAGTGCACTCTTGGAGCTGCGCATGAGACCACTGGTTGAAGGGTTGTCAGAATACGGCTCGAGCAGTGCAGCACCCCATGATCCAAGCGCGCCTAACGGGTCGGGGTGAGAGATGTCCGCGCGGAAAGGAAATGGGGACCTGCCGTCCGTGAACAGTTTAATAGCGCGTACGGTGAGCCGACCGTGGGTACCATGATTGATCAGCCGAGGTATCTGTGCGCCCCAGTATTCATCCGAAAGCACATTTCCCATGAGATACGCCCGGATCTGCGGTCACAGGATTCGTTAGCAGTGCAACGTGGTAGTCGAGCACTTACAGGTAAATTACCGGCTTCCGATTGCCTAGAAAATACGGATTATCATGGCAAAGTTGTAGTGAGAGACGCGTACTTCTTAAAGTACGCGATAACCTCGGGTTGCGAGTCCGCATCGTGAATGGAGGTGAGTCCGTGGGCCAGGGCGTCCGCTATAGCGGTCTTAAAGTAGTTATCCATATCCTTCTCCGACCAAGGAGGAATGGGAACCAGAGTCATGGCATTGTCAACGAAAATTCCTGCAACGCATCGTGGTTACTAGTAGACCGGAAGCATGATGCGGAGTGCACACCTGTCGGTTGACCATCCGTATCCCTGATGATCAGCCCCCCGTCGACTTCCGACGGGAGTTCACCCATCATTTCTAATACTCGAGAGGAAACCCAGAGGGCGTGGCCATCTACCCGACGAAGAGCTATCGGTCGGCCTTCTAGCAATGGATCCGAAAGGTCATCCTGCAACCAAAATGTCAGCTTAGCACAATTTGAGAAAATAGCTACATACTGAGGTCGGAAACTGTGCCCCTGGCCATCTAGTCTGGTCCCATCCCATTCCCTGTATCCACGTTGACGTGTTTTGGTAGACATCCGGTCGAGAATGAATATACTTCTGAATCCGAGAAACAACATCTTGCCATGTTAATCAGACTTCGGAATCCTAAAGACACCGTCCGGAGAGCACACCTTGGATCGACGGGGCACCATCCAGTTGGAGCTCCATTTTAAACCCATACTCGAGTATGTGAGCATGAGCATCTATACTTCCGCTCCATGTGAATCGTCGAGGAGCCGGCTCAGCGATTGGTCACTCACCAGCCATTCCAGGTATGACAGCCGAGCCAGCCTCTAGCTTCACTACTTTCAGATACCATGGAGTCAGAAGCCGAGAAGTCCATGGTAGATAGGTAGTCATCGTGTGCAACAGGGAATTTGTTTGAATCTCGATCTCGCCTGCGAAATTACTGTCAGAATCGAAGCAATTGGAGACAACGAACGCTTTACGGAACTCAGTGAGCCGGTTGACTCAATGGATGAGCCCTTGACCACCAAACATTGCACGGTTGGCTTGTCCGGCGCGACGGTATAAATCGAGCCCTCTTCAGAACATAGCGCGTATCGGTGATTGGGAAAGGTCGAGAACTTGAGCAAGACCGCGCAAATGAGGCCGATAAGCCAGAATTTACTGGTCGCTGGCCTTGACGCTCCCCGAACAGGCGACTTGGTGTCTGTCATGAGGAATAATAGTAACGCGGAACTTCGGACAGTGCCGACTCAAACCCATAGTTGACGCGGACTTTGATTCGAACCAGGTCACACTGTCACGCGCTCCACAGCTCCTTCAGTACTCCATCCTGGATTCAACGTGGTTTTGACGCATATACCAACTGCAGAGCGTTCAAACGGATGCAGCCGGTCACCGCAAGAGGATGGCGCGGTGGCGAGGGGCGTAATGCGAGTCAGGATAGACGGGATGATTGCGGACAAGGTAGGGGCAGATAGAGGCAGAGAGAGGAGCAGGGGATGCGACGGAGATGGGGGGAGGGAAGAAAGAGTTGAGCGCGACGTTGTGCTCATTTATAGGGCGCTGAGGCAATCGACACTGGTCCGAGCGTCGCACGACATGGCAGTCCGGGCTTGATGACAGTTGTAGAGGCCCGAGGGCTGTCTTCGACGATCTTGACTCTGAGTGTATTGGCGAGTACTACGTAGGCTGACATCATAGGCCTCGCGTCTAACTGACTAAATAGGTAACTACGAATTTGGCTCGATTCGGCTCGAGAGGACTCTCCAGCTTGTTCACGACCGCCACTACTCGATTCGGGTCCACAGACATTTCACTGGGGCAGACATACGGCGACGACAACCAGTTTCTTGATGCAGAGTCGGCAAATGGATGTCGATGGCACAACCAGATGAGGGCGTAGACGCGGAGCCCGTTTCTCCCGTTTCTCTAGACAACAGTCCTACTACCATATCTCAGACACCCAATTTGGCCCTTCCTCGTCAAATTCAGCTAATCAATACTTTTCTGCGCAAATAGTGCAGCATTTTTCATCGCCTAGGACAAGGGCGAGGCGGCACGCGCTCGAACACGAAGCCGATACCAAACGGGACACAGGTAAGCCCCACAACGATAGACCGCGACCGGAGACACTGTTTATTACAAGAAGCCCTCGAAAATGCACGATTACATTCATGACTTTGCGTTGACATGTTTATACATGGCAGTGTCATCAGGATGTATATTTCTCGTCTTCTCTCATTGCTCTCCACGGTGCTCACGCGTTCGGGTTCAAAGGAGATGATAAGATATGATGCGCTGCTTATACAATGTCTTAGCCTACTGCCAAATCCATCTCCGCCAATGGCTCGTACGCAACAAAAGTTAGTATTTGCACGTTGAGACGAAAACCTGCCGTACCGCCTAGGTCGTTTCGCAAAAAAAGAACGGTCGACAGTCTGGTCCGCAACGAGGTTAGTAAGTCTTTTCTTGTTGAGGTAGTAAACTTACGTACCGCCTAGGCGATTTCACAAAAAACGACAGTGGGCATTCTGTCGCGTATCGGTTAGTAAGTCTTTTCTCCTCGACGCGAGAGACATACTTACCGCCGAGGACCACAAACGCGACCTTTCAGGCAACTGCATCTTAGCTCATGCACATCGCCTCCGCCCCGCTGGCCTCGGAACAGCGACGAGAGTACACAGATTCTTGGCGAGTGCGAATCGTTTGCCCTCTTGACACCCTCTACAGCAGCTCGACTGCATAACCAAGCGCACCGCCGCCGTCTTCACTCACCCATGATCCCAAAGTAGCTGATCTCGCCACGAGAGGAAACGCTTAAAGGTCCGACGCAGCTACCCCGGGCTCATGGACAGCACATGCGACACGGCGATGGGGACGCAAGCTCAGACGACAAGTCATATGCCGCCCTGGTGCGTATTGTATAGCGATGCGCCATCGGACCTCCGTCTCGCTAGAGATGGGCGGGTGAGTATGGGCGAGGGCATAATTCAAGCAGACTTACCTCTAAAGGTTAGAAAGCTAGATGGGGGGAAGAATAAAGAGACGAAGAACATGTTAACGGGCGATCCGCCTTTATATGTCCTGGGGCGGGGTGCGAACGGGCCGACGCAGTAACAACGCAGTGAAGTATGTTTGTCTATGTTTCTGAAGGAGGCTTCCCTCCTGCATCTACATCAGCACTCTCTCCACGTACTTATGTCAGCAGAATCCTACTGATCAGTGAACATGAAGAAGTCAAGCAAGCCATCAAAATCAACGCCTACCCAGTTTCAAGAAACGCAAGAAAGATTGCTAAGACGGGGGCAAAAAGGAAGAAGCATGGCACCGCTGTCTCCACCCTTTAGGATCGCGATTCCAATGGCGCACCAGGGCCCTCTTCCAGCTCCGTTCGGTTTGAAGATATCATCGACGGCTCCACAGACTTTGAAAGCCCATCCACCTCTACGTTCCGATACCCCGGTAAGTAGTAGAGTACCGAGATCAGGGAAGGTTTGTTCCAACAACTTCAGTCTTATTCCTCTAAGTTTCCTCAATCATTGATATGTATGAAGCATCCTGTAAACAATCATAGAAAATGTATTCAGTGGCGCCGCCTTACACCATACGCACGAACCATATAGACCAAGCCTTAAAACCGAGGCTCACCTCTACCTCATTAAATGACCAAGACGGGCGCGTTCAATGCTGCAGGAGTAAAACTCACCATTAGCATAGCAGAAAGTGGTCATGACCACACCGCTGTGTAGAAGCCTCTTGAATCAGGCCAAAACGATTACAAACTCGGATTGTGATGTTTCCTTGAAATTCCACGCAAGCGTAGTGTGGTACTTGATCGTATGGATCATATGCCTTACTTGCGCGAAAGATATAATACTTCATAAAAGACTAACAGTACATCTACAGAAACGTGTTAATTAGGGTCGCGGAAATGATTAGATAGCTTAAGAGGCAGGTACTTCCGCAGCTACTTCCTTCACTTGCAAAGGCAGTGGCGCAGGACCATCCGTGACAAGGATCACTCTATATTCATCATAATCGAAGACCCGACACACAAAGACAACAAACCGTGCATCGAAAACAGCGTCGAGAACTTGTGCAAGGTCAAGCGAATGAGGATTATGAGCCAAAGTTTACTTGTCGGTGGTCTCGACACGTTTCCCGGGAGGGCGACTTGGTATCTGTCATGGTGAGTAGGAACCCGGAACTTCGTACGGTGCCTCAGCGCTCAGCAGGCTCAATGATGGGGACGAACTAGGTCCCACTGTCACGCGTTACGCACTCCCTTGAGTACCGAGTACGGCTTGGGCAGTGCAGCACCCCATGATCCAAGGGCTCCTGAGGAGACAGAGTGAGAGACGTCTGCACGAGGACCTGCCGTCCGTGAACAGTTTGATGGCGGGTACGCGATAGCCTCGGGTTGCGAGTCCGTGGGCTAGAGTGTCCGCCATAGCGGTCTCAATTGAAATAGTTAACCATATCCTTCTCCAACCAGGGAGGGATGGGGACCAAAGTCATGGTATTGTCAACGAAAATACCTGAAAGCCATTTACTAGTATGTCGAACACATAGCGGGATGCACACCTGTTGATTTGCAGTTCGCATCCTTGATAATTAGCCCGCCATCAACTTCCGGCGGGAGTTCGCCCATTGTTTCTAATACTCGAGAGGAAACCCAGAGGGCGTGGCCATTTACCCGACGAAGAGCTATCGGCTGGCTTCTAGCAATGGATCCAAAAGGTCATCCTGCGATGGACGTTAGCTTAGCTTCGTAATGATTGATGTTGGAAAAGCAGAGTGTTAGATTTGGGCAATCTAGGCGGTACAGGGGGTTTCAGGGGCACGTGACTATGTGTTTCTGCCGCGCCATGTATCCTTTTCCTCATGCGTTTGCTGGAGTCCCAGTCAGACGTGTTAAAATAAGGTGTTGACGGTCACGCAATATCCGAGTGAGCAGATAGTTGTATTGCGTTTGACGGGAACTCCAGCAAGCGCATAAAGAAAAAAATACTACATGCACGAACGTGGTCACGTGCCCCTGACCCCCTGTACCGCCTAGATTGCCATAAATAAACTAACAAAACGCAATACATCTAGTTGATTACTGGGCTATCGAGCGACCAGTACCGGCTTACTTTAACACAGGGAACTTGGCCTAATGTGCAGTCTCGTCGTTTCGAGGATATAAATTCAGAACTGTCACTGCCAGGCCGTCACGCGTCACCTTTCGTTAGGGTCACCCAGTCACCGCGTCGGGAGCAGGTCACGATGTCACGCGCTTCGCCTCTTCGTCAACCCTTCCTCGACGTCCCCCTTTCGAGTCGCAAAAAGTGGATCTTGTTTCATCCAGAACCAGCTGAACAATGTCCAAATCACTCGATGCCGACCTTTACGAAGGTTAGCAGTCCAAGGATCTCAGCGCCCACCTTTGGAGCTCAATCTTGTTGCAGACATATACGGCGACGACAACGAGTTTCTCGACACAGAGTCAGCAAACGGAACGTCAACGGCACATCCAGATGGTGGCGTAGATGAGGAGCCCGTTTCCCCCGTGTCTCTGGACAACAATAGCCCCACTGCCGCATCTCAGATACCCAACTTAGCCCTTCCAGCAAAGCCTTCATCCTCGGCCAAACCATCTACTTCGAATTCGGCCAATCAGTCCTTGTCATATTCGGCGCAAATAGCGCAGCAATTTTCATCATATCAGCAAACCCCCGGGCAGGAACGAGGCGGCGTGCGTCCGAACACGAAGCCGATACCAAACGGCACACAGGTAATCCCCACAACGATAGACACAACGGGAGACACCGTCTACGGGAAGAAGCCCTCTGAGATGCACGATTACGGGTACGTTAATACACTCATGACTTTGCGTTGGCATGCTCTGGACATGGATATGTTCTTTTTCTTGCCGTCGGATTTTCATACTCCATGTCTCCATACAACTGATTTTTTCTCGCGTCTACGTATGTTGTGTCAATACGATACTTTACGTCCGCCATTGGATATTGTATCACCTCGCTACGCTTTACTACGCTCACAATACGCTACGCTCTCAACTCGCGTCGATCACGATACCGCTTCATACCTACCATAGCAAACTCTTCATCGGAGGACTCAGCTGGGACACAACAGATGGTACCATGTCCTCCTATATCTTATCTTCATACCGAATCACTAATCATCCATCTATTTTTGCCCATATGAAGAAGGACTAAAGAACTACTTTTCGCAATTTGGAAAGGTATTCGAGGATGACGACACGTTGTCCCTTGCTTGCATGCTGAAATGTTGTTAAGGTAGACGCTTGTACGATTATGCGGGACCCATCGGGCACATCAAGAGGCTTCGCCTTCTTGACGTTCGAGGACCCTTCGGCTGTGACTCCCGTGTTGGCTCGGGAACATACGCTAGACGGTAAAATGGTACGGCGCCCTATTGGGGTCAATCAGAATTACTCACCCACTCGCGATAGATCGACCCCAAGCGTGCCATTCCGCGGGAGGAGCATCTTCGTAACACGCGTTACTTCGTCGGAGGTCTGGCTCCCCATACGACATCCGAGTCGATGAAGGCCTTCTTTTCAACCTACGGCAGCGTTGTGGACGCGACGGTCATGATGGACAGGGAATCCGGACGGTCCAAGGGATTCGGTTTTGTCACCTTCGACGAAGGCGGCAACGCTGACCAGCTCGTCGGCAAACTTGGTCTCCTCCTGGATGACAAGCAGGTACGCGCTGCAGCACTCCGTACAGATCGGGGGATTGACGCTTTAACTTCAGATCGAGGTGAAGGCTGCGCAGCCGCGTAGTCAGCGTGATCAGCAGAGGAACAGCGGCCGTGACGGCGATGTACCAGCCGTCAACACCCAGACCAGCGTCATGCCTATGAATTTCCAGCAAATGCCAATGATGAACACCATAAATCCCATGGCGATGATGAACATGGGCATGTCGCGGTTCAACGCGATGGGCGGGATGGGAAATATGGGGATGGGGATGGGGAACATGGCCAACAATATGGCTGGCGGAGGGAGCAGCGCCATGGGAGGTAACATGGCCGGCTTCAACCCGATGGGGGCGATGGGCGGTGGTATGGGTGGCATGGCGGGAATGGGCAACATGGGTGGCAACATGGGAATGCGTATGGGGATAGGTCCGATGGGGGCGGCGGGGGCGGCGAACCCTGTGGGTGCGATGAACATGGGGATGGGCGCGGGTGGCGGGTTCGCGGGGGGGATGCAGGGTATGATGGGCGGTATGGGGAACATGATGGGGGGGATGGGAAATCCCATGGCTGGTGGGATGGCGAACGCTATGGGTAATCGCATGGGCATGGGCATGGGTACAGGTATGGGTATGGGCATGGGGGCTATGGGCATGGGGCGGGGGAACATGATGAACCAAGGCGTTGGGCCCGCGCGCATGGTCAATCGAGGAAGACACAATTTTCATCCTTACGCTCGGGGTTGATTGACAATTTTTGGGACTCTCTTAGTACCTGTACAGCCCTAGTTATTGCTTGTATTTAGTATACCCGCCTCGTCCCAAACATAATTCGCTAGATTTATCTGTCTCAGTGCGGCGTTGGTTCTAATGGCAGTCTCTGCCATTGTTCTCTGGTTAGCACATCTCCAACTCCTAAGATGTGTGATCAGGATTCCGAGAACACTGTCCACAAGGACAAACAATCGGCTTCGATCGTGATCGATGGGCGGTCTTGAGCGCTCGGCTGTGACAAGCATGCTGCGAATACATACAGCCTTGGTGATTGACGCACAATTGTTCGATCTAGCTTGTCCGCGTGCCTTTCGTTCGAACCAAATCCTTGACTCCAGCTTTTCAGACTTTTTTCGACGCTTGGAAGAAGCGACACGGGTGGGTCGGGTCTGTGAGTTCAAGTTACCTGAGGGTGTGCCATGGTACTAAAGGAGCGCCGTGCTAGCACGGTATATACGTTCGACATCCTAGGTACGTTGTTTGGAGTGAAGTTCGGCGATAGTAGCTGACTCATTCGCGACTTAGATATTCGTATCAACCTCAATTGGTGGAGCCTTGGGTCAAATGTCTCCCTCCAGATCGCTGATTCCAATGGAGCGCAGTTACTTCGTGAGGTTCACCATGTCCGGTCTCCGAAGTCCTTGAAATGGGACGTCCGTCCGAGTGTGTAGGTGTCGAGCTGAATGGCCCCAATGTGCGCTGAGGCGCAAATCATATAGGCATCTTGAGGGACATTGCGACAAGATTATGACCAAGTGTAGGCGTGGGCTGTTCCCAATAGATGAAGTGGAATTCGCGGTCACTTACCAAGACCTCTGCGAGTTTGCTAGCCAGGAATCTGTTGAATATCGACGGAGCGTGGCCGAGATGAATCTGAAACGTAACATTCGCTCGGCGCGACCACTATCTATTTCAGAGCTCGCAAGGTGAGCTCGTGGACGTCTTCTACTTTTTTGAAGAGATGTGATACTGACCGCTACAAGATCCAATATCCAACGAATGTCACTTTGACGTTGCGCTTTATCGTTGAGTTCGACAATGACGAAGACTACCCTCCGTTTGTGCATTATATGGTACGTGTATCTTCACAGTGTTTGCACTCCCGAATTTAGTTTCCTTCGCCGCGACAGGAAATGATGAAAAGCCGCCACATATCTTCCCTAGTGCCCTTCCAATGGATAGGTAGTCAATACAATCCCCTGGAACCTGATCAGCCGCAGACTCAAACCAGTAGCTGGGGCCCAGTTCTCGGAGAGCTGCTCGGGATGGTCCATGACGCAATCCCTCTCGCAATCAACAAACGAGTGGGTACGATTTCCCTGTTCATGCTCACCGCTCCAGAAACCGACTAATCCTTCCTCAAGCTCAATTGAATGCCGGCGACCACGATGCTCTGCCCTCCAATGCCTATCGAGACTCAGTTGATTCAGAGGCGAAACTCAGAGCAATACGTCCTAAAGGTTTCACGACCGCCGATCGTGAACCTGCCCATCGTGTCTTCGTCGTTGTTGATGTCGGTGCCAGGATTGGACTCTTTCATAGCCACTATGATATCCTCACTGCTATCTGCGCCCCTCAGAGTCCATACTTGGGATCTCCTTCTCTTTCCCGCTCAAGCTCCGTCAGTGACATCTACGGGCTGTACCTCGCCATTCCATCTTGTACAGCTCCGCACGAAAACGCTCCCCTTAACCGTGAACTCCGCCCAACATCTGATCCTGGGTCTCTGACAGTTACCATCTCGGCCAACCGAGTTTCTGTCATGTCTGATGCTAATACTATGTCTCCCGGCAACTCTACAGCATTCGACGGTGCACGCCACGTTATCACTATCAACTATATTGCGGGAGATGCCTTTCTTGCGCCCATCTATGGCGGAAACAACGGGGGAAGACAGAATATCAATTGTAGTTAGTATTCGTCTTTTCTCGCCTCATACTACTCATTCAATTGTCTCTAGTACATAGAACAATAGTGTAAATATACCCTCGTATATCTCTACAACAAACTCTAGGTACGTTACGCCTACTAATGCTGATGGCTGAGCGTCTCAGTGAGAACGCTGACATACTAGAGCAGGAGGGATAGGGGACTCACGTGCCTCGTTTTGTTGTTGAATCTGCATTTTTATACCGCAATAAGTACGCTAAAGCTACTAAGACGCGGTGCGAGGTTGTTTCGGATGTAAGGAGTGCTACTATAAGACTACCCTAGGTCGGGGTGCGGATTAAAAACCCCAGTGGGGAAAGGCTACCCCTTACATCGTGCTACGAAAATTGGAACATTGAGGGCAAGAGGAGACGGAGTCACAACATAGGTTGAGGTGGGTTCAGTTTCCGAGGTATCTGTAGTTGAACAAATGCATGTCAGTTATGCAGCAGTGAGATGAGAGGTAGGAGGGAGAGCTCAGCCAGGGTCGGAGGGGCTTTTTCGGAAGGCGGAGCAACAGTGGAGAAAGTCGGCAACGGCGGTGAGGCCTTTGTCGGTACCGAAGAGAAAATCGAGGGAGAGGTCGGACGATACGGCCTGCAGGGCGCCGCGAGCATGCTTGTACAGGGGGCAGGAAATGAGTATGTGTTCGCGAGTTTGCGGGTCAGCTCTGCCGCATGGGCATTCGGTGCTTTCAGAGGAAACGTTGAACCGCGAGTAGTACTCGCCGATGAAGCCATGTCCTGTGGCAGCTTGCATCATTCTTGAGTAGAGCGCGCGGGAGCCGTTGAATTCTCGCTGGAATTTTCTGAGGCGCGTAGATGGTGGGCGTGCGGTGGCAAGTGCTGCTTGATTTCGTTTGCGGTTCGCTTTCCAGTCATTGGTCCAGCGGGCTATTGCCTGGATTTTTGAGTTTGCCTTTGCCCAACTGAGTGAAGAGGAGATGACAGATGGGAGGGTTGTGGCTGATTTGGCGAGTGAGTCTGCGCGCTCGTTGCCTTTGATGCCAGCGTGACCGGGTGACCAGTTAATTGAAATGGCTAGCTGCGGGTGGGTGGCAAGGAGAGTGTTGACGTGTTTACGGAAGATTATCGAGGCCGATTGGGCTGGGTGCGGATTTGGGTCGTTAATCGAGTCTATTGCTGATGTATTGTCAGCAAACAGGCAGATAGCCGAGACAGTGGGGAACTTCTCAGTTATGTTGTGAAGGTGCCGCGCTGCGTTCGCTAGCGCATACATCTCGCCATCAAAGTTATCTGTTTTCGTTCCGAGACCTAGGCGGCGGCTGAGGATTTCGAGTCCTTGGTGGTACATAACAAATGCGGCGCCTGTGCGCGTGAGGTTCTCGATTGCGAGGCGCGAGCCATCTGTGAAGATGAGGATGGAAGTGGGGTCAGTTCTTGATGCTGCCTCCAGTGCTTGGAGGTTCCGTATGTACTGTCTGCGAGCTGGTTTGTCATGGGGAGCGTAGCTGCTGATGCGGAGACGATTTCCCCATTTATTGTCTGGTTCCCATGGTGCTTGTGCATATGGGTCTGTACGTTCGTCGAAGCTGTCAGCAACATCGGTGCGTGCAGCAAGGAGGTGGAGGTTGGATGGGTTCCTGATGACGTTGGGGGGTGCGACTGGAAGATCCGCGGGCAGTGGATCCCATGAGTCAGGGAGGCGGAGCAGTGGCTGGGAGTGGCGAGGAAGGGTTCTGAGGCGGATGGCTGCAGAGTCGAGTGTGCGCTCTAGTAGGGCTGGGATGGGGAGGATTGCACCCAGGTGGTGCATTGCGTCTACAGGCGTTGACTTGAATGTTCCTAACATGAGTCGAAGGCCCACATTTTGGACGCAGGACATCTGATTAGTTAGCTGCTTCTGTCTCTTACCGGTATACCACAAGGCTGTCCCATAGGTTAGCACTGGTAGGACTACAGTTTTGTAGACCAGACGTTGGTTAGCATGGTTCATTCCACGAACTGAGTTTCCTAGAATGCGGAGTGCTTGAAGCTTTGATAGTGCACGATTGCACATAATCTTGACGTGTTCCTTAAATGTGAGTTTGCGGTCAAAGAAGAAACCTAGCCAGCGCATGGTGGACTTGGGGAAAACTGTGATGCCAGGACCTGCCTGTGATGGTATGCGAACCAGTGGTAGATCAGGCTTTCTTGCACGGGTGAAGTGCATGAGGTCGAACTTGTCATCATCAGTAGCAAGGCCAATTGCACCAAGGCGTGGCTTAATCAGGGAAAATGCATCCTGGAGAGTGGTGACATTCTGATCTAATGATCTAGAAAAAGCAGCTATCAGACCATCATCCACATAAAAATATAGATGTTGCCCAGAGTGCCCATCCAATGTTTGAAGGATGGGTCCTGTATAAAGGGCCGCTAGGATTGGTGACAGAGGTGAGCCTTGGGGAACTCCCACAGAGGAGGGGGTAGGGGCGCAGGTAGTTCCGTTTACGCGGATCTGGACAGTCCTATCTGAGAGAAAAGACTTGACCCATGTTTGCACCTGCTCTGGAAAGCCTGCGAGGCGTAAAACTTCCACTAGCCGGCCATGGTCGACATGATCAAAGAATCCCTTGATGTCAAAGGCCAAAGTTGAGGCGACAAGTCCACGCTGCCAGGCTGTCTGGATGTCATGAACCAGGGTTAGGCCAGCATCTAAAGTGGATGACTTGTCACGACCACCAAACTGGTTGGTTGGCAGGAGGTTGTACTTCCCTACATCAAAAAGAATGCGGGTGGTTAGCATTTTCTCTAATAGCTTGGATAGACATTCCAGAAGGGCAATAGGACGATACGCGCGGGGGTTGGACATGTCCAGCTTTCTTGGCTTCGGGACAATTGCGATGATGGCTGTACGCCATGCCCTTGGCTGATGTCCGAGGGAGAGGGCAGAGGTGTATATGTTGACGAGGTGGTCACTGATCATGGGCATGGCCCATTTGATGAGGCGGTAGTTGATGTTTGATGGTCCAGGAGCTGAGGTGTTTGAGGTGCTCTGAAGGGCGTTCTGAAGTTCTTCAGAAGTGAAAGGGTGGAATGCCCTGGCTGGCAGGGGGTCGGGGTCACTGTTTTGAAAGACATCAACAGCAGGGGGGTCTGAAGGATAGAAAACAGAACAGAATGCCTGGCCTTGTTCCGCGGAGGTAGCTGCGGTCTGATTGTTGTACTTGATTGGGGGGATGCGGGAGGCGCGCTTTCCAGCTGACCAGTTGGCGATGTTCCAAACGTTATCTGGAGTGGCCTGTTCAATGATGTTGTTAGCCCAACTCGCCTTCGCTTTCCTGATCTTGCTATGAAAGCGGTTAACAAGTGTGGATCTCTCTTCTGGTGGAGCCGCCCGCATGTCATCTGCTGCATCAGAGCATTCTTGATTCCACCAGCGAGCTGCCCGTGGGGAGAATGGCTGGCGGACTGGCATTGTCATGGTGGTAGCCCTGGTGAAGGCATTCATGAGTGTCACTGCAGCTTCGTCTAAATCAGCCGTAGATGTAAAAGGGATAGGAGGGGGGAGATTTGCGACCAGCGGCTCAAAGGCCTTTACCCATTCATCTTGATTATCAACATTGATCCGGTATGATGGTTCGAAATCTTCGGTGGGCTCAGCCTGAGCAGATAGATCCACAGACCATGTAATTGCTGCATGATCAGAGCCATAGCTTAGGCTTTCGTCTACTGTGAAAAGCTGAAAGCGGAGTCGTAGAGTAGCTGCAGAGTTGAAAAAGATTAGGTCAATGGTGGAGTCATGTTGGTTACCAGTGCCCGCGCGGGTGCAAACTCCCTTTTCATTCTGAAGGTCTAGGAAATTGTCAAGTGCCCAGTCCAGAAGGTCTTCGGCAGCCTGGTTGTTAGGGCTATCATGAAGGGACCAGCGGTTATGGTAGAGGTTGAAGTCACCGCAGACTGCGGTTGGGATAAGAGGGTGGAGCTCTGTGAGGGTGAGTGAGCGAATGGCATCTGCTTTTGCCCCAGGGCCACTGTTATATACGTTGATGAGCATGAAGGACTCTGACCCATACTTGACCTCCAGCGGCACTATGTTTGGATGCTTGATCATGTCAGCTCGGATCATCGCAGAGAGATGAGGAGTGTCCTTTCGTATGTACGTTACCGCCTTTGGATGGCCAACTCCAGCCGGATAGAAGAGCTCCCAGGCGGGGCAGCTTGTTGTCCCAAGGATCTGGGCCCCATCCGGAGAACAGTCTGACTTGTCAAGACCGATTTGGCCGTACCATGGTTCCTGAAACATGAGAATGTCAAAGTTAGTCAATTTATTAAGCAATATGTGGGCGCGAATGGAAGAGCGAGCGATGTTAAGCTGGAGGACACGTAACGGGCGTAGATTCATAGGTCCATGTTCATGGGAGTTGGTTGAGCAGGTTGATTAGAAGCAGTCAGCGGCGGTACATCTGGAGGCGGCTGAGGTTTTGGGGCCGTGGAGAATTTGCGCTTCTCAGGACAGCTTTGATCTGTAGCCCAGTGTTCGCCATCGCAGTTAGCGCAGCGAAGTGAGCAGCGACAGCTTGTACTGCCACCACCTAGAATCGAGCTGCAGTTCAAATGGTGGTCAGTGGTTTTGTGACGTTGGGCGCATTTAGCGCAAACAAAAGGCTTGGTGCATGTTCTCGTTGGATGGCCAAGACCTTGACAACGGTCGCATTGGAGGAACTTTGGTTTTTCCTTCCATAGTCGAGTCGGGCAGAGGACACCGCCCATGTAGATGGGCGTCTTCATGATCGCACGAGCGCGAGTGCCGTCAGGGTCTTCGAAGGCGAAGACAATAGGCGATTGCGTGGGCAGACCTTCGATGGGGTTGGTAACAAAGCGGGGCTCTTGTAAGGGCAACCTCAAGATGGCCGACAGCGCGAGCCTAGCAGAGGGAGAATCCAAAGATATGAATAAGACTAACTACAATACATGAGAGAGCTGCTCACCTAGCAGAGGGAGAATCCAAAGAGAACAGGATAAGGATTCTCCATGCTAGGAAGCGAAGTATATACTGTAGTAGCGTGGGAGGAATGAAGGGATAACTGTACAGTACACCAGCCACAAGTCCGAACGAATATCACAAGGTACGAGGGAGGCATGTGATAATGAAGTGAAGGGGAATGTACAGGAGTCGTGCCAGCGACCTGGGGAAGTAAGGGCGAAGAGTAATGAAGTGGGTAAAGAGGATAGAGGTAGCCCGGACGAGCCCCGAAGTGTATGGACGAGTCCGAGCGAGTCCGAGCGAGTCCGAGCGAGTCCGAGCGAGTCCGAGCGAGTCCGAGCGAGTCCGAGCGAGTCCGAGCGAGTCCGAGCGAGTCCGAGCGAGTCCGAGCGAGTCCGAGCGAGTCCGAAGTGCGGGAAGACTTCGGAGTCACCGGACGAGGCTCGGATGTGAAGGGAGTGGGCGGAAAGGAAGTGGGAACGAAAGGGAACGAAAGGAATGTATGTAAGAGTCCGTGGGATGAAGGGAAAGAGAAAGGAACGAGGAGGAAGGGAGAGGGACAGGGGGAATAGGAGAAAATAGGAGTGTCCCCTTACATCACCCCCCCTTCAAGGTTGCGGCGACCCGACGCGAAGATTCTTGCCTGCCACGCCACGAATTCACCAACCCCGAAACCCCGGATTGCTGCGAGAAGATGTCGAAGTACGATTGCACAGAGCCCGGAGCCTTCCGACTGCGCCAACGCTCCCAGGACTGGTCCAGTGCTGTAGGAGTCATCCGGAGCGGTGCAGGAGTCGTCGGAGTCGTCCGGAGTACGCGTACTGCATCCGGATGACGATTGTGGAAGTCCTTGACCTTCTGGGCAGCGTGCTGGAGGTTGCTCGCGGGCTCCCAGGAGTCGTGCTCGATACCATAGCCTCGCCAGCGCACCAGATACTTCAGGACCCGACCAAACCGTCTGCTGTTCCGGACCTCTTCTACCTCGTGTTCCTCTTCTCCGTCAACGAGCTGCGGAGGTGGCGGAGTGACAGGGCGTCTACCCGGGATGGGGTCCGGAACGAAGGGAGAGAGTTTGACGACAGGGAAGACGGGATGGAGGCGGGATAAGCCCGGAGGGAGCTGGAGTCGGTACGCTGCCTTGCCAACCTTCCGGACGACCTTGTAAGGACCGAGTCGTGCGTGTCCGAGTTTCCGGGAAGGTCGGGCGAGGTTGATGTCCGACGAGTCCAGCCAAACCTTGTCACCCGGCTGGTACTCCGGAGCAGGAGTCCGACGCTGATCGTAGTAACGCTTCATGTCGTCCTGAGCCTTGACCAACGCAGACTGAGCTTCATCGACTGCGGACTTCATCCGGTCTACAAACTCGTTTGCAGACTCCATCCGAGACGGTGGCTGATGAGGTTCGAACCCAAGACGAGGATGTCGGCCGGTATCTAGGAGGAAGGGCGACTGCTGAGTGGAGGCATGGACCCGGTTGTTGTATGCGAACTCCGCCATAGGTAGGAGTCGAGCCCAGTCGTCCTGACGCTCTCCGACGAAGATCCGGAGGTAGGACTCGAGTTCCTGGTTAGTCCGCTCTGTCTGTCCGTCGGATTGAGGGTGGTACGCAGTGGATGCAGCCAGCTTGATTCCGAGCATCCGGTAGACCTCTCGGGTGAACTCTGCGACGAACTGCGGACCCCGGTCGGACACAACGGACCGAGGGAGTCCGTGCAGCTTCCACACGTTCTGCAGGTACAAGTTGGCGGATCCGAGGGCGGACACTGTGGTGTGAGTCGGAATGAAGTGGGCGCGTTTGCTTACGGAGTCGACCACATTCATGACAGCATCAAATCCATCGGACTCCGGAAGCTCGACAATGAAGTCGACGCTCAGACGATCCCAGCGTTCATCCGGAATAGGAAGCGGATGGAGTTCACCCATGGGCGGATGCCTTTGGGCCTTTGTCCGGAGACAGAGGTCGCAATGGCGGGTGTAGGATCCGACGTACCGGGACATGTTGGGCCACCAGTAACTGCGCGAAACGAGCTCAAGGGTCTTCCATCTGCCGGCGTGTCCTGCGACCTTGGTGTCGTGGTGCTGGGCTACAATAGTCCGACGCAAGTCCGGTGAGTCCGGAACGTAGATCTTGCCCCGGAACATCAGGAGTCCGTCCGATTGAGACCATTCCGCACTCCGGACTGTCTTCCGACTGCCCTGCGCCTTCTTCAACTCCTCTGCCGCCTTTGCCACTGCATCTTCGAACTTCGCATCTCGCACTCCAGTCCGGATAGCCGTGAGGATATCCTTCTCCTCCCCTTCAAGAGTGACACCCGTGGCACGGACGGCAAAGTAGGACGGCTTAAGTAAAACCACATCCTTGTTGTCGTCCTTACCATCCGAGTGATCCGAGCGACGCGAGAGAGCATCCGGCTTACCCATAGTCCGACCCGGACGGTGCTGGAGAGTGAAGTCGAAGCGGGAGAGGTATAGGGACCAGCGGGCCTGACGACGGTTGAGCTTCTGGGCCTTGATGAAGTACTCCAGGTTCTTGTGGTCTGTCCAGATCTCGAACGGAGTCTCTGCGCCTTCAAGGTAGTGCCGCCATTCTTCGAGTGCCCGGATGATCGAAAGCATCTCCTTGTCATGTATTTCGTAGTTCCGCTCCGCAGCCTGTAGACTTTTAGAGTAGAATGCGACAGGATGCCATTTACCATCATCCGGATCCAGCTGCGACAAGACCGCACCCGTAGCGTAGTCCGACGAGTCCGCTTCAACCCGGTACGGCCGATCCTCCTTCGGAAAGACCAGAACGGGTTCCGAAGTGATCAGCTCCTTGATCCGAAGAAATGCGGATTGAGCGGAGTCGTTCCACTGCCATTCCTTTGCGCAAGTGAGGTCGAAGAGTGGTCGGGCGATATGCGAGTAGTCCTTGATGAAGCGGCGGTAGAAGTTGACGAACCCGAGGAAGGATTGGAGTTCAGTCCGAGTCCGAGGGGTCGGCCAGTCTGCGACTCCGGAAACCTTTACGGGGTCCATCTCGATCTTACCCTCGGAGATGACGACTCCGAGATACTCCACCTTGGTCTGCTCGAAATCGCACTTGTCTGCTCGGAGGAAGAGCTTGTTCCGCTGGAGGATCTCTAGGACTCGCTTGAGAACCCGGCGATGCTCTTCGCGCGTCTTGGTGTAGATCAGAATGTCATCCAGATAGATAATGACCACACCTTCCGTAATGAGCTCCCGGAACAGGTCGTTCATCATGGTCTGGAAGGTAGACGGGCTGTTGGTCAGTCCGAAGAACATCACCAACGGTTCGAAGAGTCCACGCGTAGTCCGAAATGCGGCCTTCCACTCGTCACCCTCCTTGATCCGGACGTTGTTGAAACCCCACCGGACGTCGAGCTTGGAGAAGTAGCGAGTGTTCCGGAGTTTGTCCACCAAGTCCGAGATGAGCGGGAGCGGGTACCGATTCTTGACCGTCATGTTGTTGAGCTTCCGGTAGTCCTGAACCAAGCGGAGCGATCCGTCCTTCTTCTTGACAAAGAACACCGGGGCGGCCATGGGCGACTTGCTGGGGCGGATCCGACCAGTCCGGAGATTTTCTTCCAGAAACTCGTCCAGCTGTTTCTGCTCCGCCGGGGACAGCGGGTAGCACTTGGTAGAGGTCGGTTCCGCTCCGTCCAGTAGCTCGATGGCATGGTCCCACGGACGCGGCATGGGCAGTTCATCAAAGGACTCCTTTGCGAAGACGTCCTCGAATTCCTGAAGGAAGTCCGGGACTGCGCTGTTCCGAGGATCGTGGGGTTTGTTGCGCTGGAAAGCCAATGCGAGGCGCTGCGAGACCGTCTCCAAAGCCCGGACGTGTTCTTCCCGAAGAGTCCGAAGGTACTCCGGAGTCGGAGGAGGAATGGCTGCGAAGATACGGTCACCCTTCTCAAGTCCGGAGTCATCCGGAGTTGTAGCCTCATCGTCCTCATCATCGTCCTCGCAGTCCTGAAGCTGTGGGAGATCATCCGAGTGCAGTTCCTCAACCCTTGGCATCGGACCCGTACGACACTCCCGGAGTCGCACGGACTCCTTGCGTCGGGTCAGCTTGTCATGGCGGAACTCCTTCCGACAGGTGTCGCATCCGGACGGACAACGGCTCATGGTCACCTCCTTCGTCTGCCAGTCGATCTCGGGGTTGTGCTTCCGAAGCCAGGTGTATCCGAGGATGATGTCCTGCCGTCCGATGTTAGTGACCGCGAAAAGCATCCGTTCCGTGTGATCCTTGAACCGGAGTACAAGGTCTACGACTTCGGAGATGGATCCGTTTTCGTTTGGCGATCCGTCGACATTGAAGACCGGAATCGGAGCGGACAGCTTGCGTCGGGTGAAACCATGGGCATCAGCAAAGCGCGGATGCATGAAGACTCCGGTGGCTCCGCAGTCCACCAGGGCCTGCAGGGTGCATCGGTGTTGTGTATCCGTGCTCTGCACTTCAACGGGTATATCTAATGAAAGCTTGCCGGGCAGCGCGGAGATCTTATAGCTACTGGGTAGCCGCCGTTCCCACTGCGGGCGAAACCTTCGGAGTGTGCGGATTGTAACCGGAGTCGTTTGCTTAACGTCGGACGAATCATCGGAGTGATTGGAATCGTCTATTTCGTCTACGCTAAGACAAGCAAATCGGTTATTCACCAACGAGGTTGCACTGATCACTCGTTGGTCCGGACAAAATCCGCCGTGTCCGATTCCTCAACCGGGGCCGTTCCCTCATCGTCTATTCCTTCCGAAGTCCCCGTACTTTCTACAACGTCGGCCGCGGTCAAGAGATCTTCGATGGCGGACATCCGCTCCTCGGTGGTCATGAACCGGACATCGTACCGGAGTGGGCACTCGCGGGACATGTGGCCGGGCTTGCCGCATCGGTAGCAGAGCTGCGAAGTGGCGGGTCGGGAGCGGGTGTGGTCGACGTCCATGGGGACACCGGGTGAGAGAGCCTTTGGAGGAGGCGGAGGTTGGAAACGAGGTTGCAGAGGCGGGAGCTGAGTCCGAGGCGCGGGGAGTACGCCCGCAGGAGTCCGAGCGACTCCGGAGTTGGCTGCTGGTCGGACGAGGGGTCCGGAGTGTCCGGAGTGACCGGAGTGCACGCCAAAGTGGAAGGACTGGTTAGCAGCACGGTTGTCAGCGACCCGCTGCGCTGCCCTGTACCATTCCTCGAAGTCGTCCTCGTCCGGACAGTCTGCGGACTCGGCAACGCGGCTCTGGATGATGGAGTCCAATCCGCGGCGGAACTTCATCGTGATGTTGGAGCCCTCGGTGTATCCGGACTGGTCTACAAGGTCCCGGAACTCGTCGAGGTACTCCTGGAAAGTCCGACAGCCTTGGTGGTACCGGGAGGACTCCAGCTTGAGCATGGCGGCTTCGCGTTCCCGATCCGGAAGGAAGCGAGTCCGGAATTCGGTTGCGAAGGCGGCCCAGGACTCGAAGTACGGATCCTTTGGACTCCGGAGCACCATGTCCGCGTACTCCTTAGCTCGATCCTTCTGGAAGAAGGAGAGACACCAGAGGATTTTGGCCTGCTCCGTCGGAAAGTGGTCCGGACAGAGCTGGAAGTAGATGGAGCACGCGTTGTAGAATGCGCGACCATCCTTGCGGTTTCCGTCGAAGATCGGGGGAGAGGCGGGCTTCAAACGGGAACGCGGAGTGTTTTCGGATCGACTCGGGGCGTGCTGAGAGGCTTCAGTGCCCCTCGGCTCGGAGTCCGGAGTCGTTTTCGGAGTGATCGGACGGGGTGTTAAGAGGAGTTCTTCGATTCGGGCGAGTGTGTCGTGGATGGAACTGATTTGGGTTTGGTGTTCGTACGTCTGAGCCCACAAGGTCTGCAAAGTCTCGGAGTCCGGTCCTGAAGCGACTGGCTCGGGTGGCGGGATCTGGCTGGAAGCGCCCGTCATTTCGGAGTCGTCAGGGGAGCGAGGGATGGAGTTCCTTGGGTCCTCAGAGGTGGGTGGGAGTAGCAGGAGAGCGTCCGGAATGTCCGCAAAACCGGAGAGACGTCGGGAACGAGTCCGGAGTGGCGCAGGACGTTTTCCGTAGGGCTCTGGTGCCAGGATGGGAGATCCTGTTCTGCTGTAAGGGCAACCTCAAGATGGCCGACAGCGCGAGCCTAGCAGAGGGAGAATCCAAAGATATGAATAAGACTAACTACAATACATGAGAGAGCTGCTCACCTAGCAGAGGGAGAATCCAAAGAGAACAGGATAAGGATTCTCCATGCTAGGAAGCGAAGTATATACTGTAGTAGCGTGGGAGGAATGAAGGGATAACTGTACAGTACACCAGCCACAAGTCCGAACGAATATCACAAGGTACGAGGGAGGCATGTGATAATGAAGTGAAGGGGAATGTACAGGAGTCGTGCCAGCGACCTGGGGAAGTAAGGGCGAAGAGTAATGAAGTGGGTAAAGAGGATAGAGGTAGCCCGGACGAGCCCCGAAGTGTATGGACGAGTCCGAGCGAGTCCGAGCGAGTCCGAGCGAGTCCGAAGTGCGGGAAGACTTCGGAGTCACCGGACGAGGCTCGGATGTGAAGGGAGTGGGCGGAAAGGAAGTGGGAACGAAAGGGAACGAAAGGAATGTATGTAAGAGTCCGTGGGATGAAGGGAAAGAGAAAGGAACGAGGAGGAAGGGAGAGGGACAGGGGGAATAGGAGAAAATAGGAGTGTCCCCTTACAGCTCTTGCGTGAACTGGGTATTCTTGAGAATGGGGTTGCGGCGAAGCATAACCCCCAGTGCGACAGGTTCCCAGAGTTGTCCTTCTGGGTTGTGGGCTGGCACGCGAGAGCAGACAAGCTTGGACCACTTTGTATCATGGGATATGCAGACATCTTTGACGCCGTGGTCAACAATGGGTCGAATGATGCCAAGGTGGCTGTGGACGACGCTAGGGCGCGTGTTGGCAGGGAAGACAAGGTTGATGTTGCCAGTACAATTCCATTCTGCACCCAGGATGGTGAGATTCGCCTCACGCGCAGAGATCGAGTTTCCGAACACATAGTTGAGCGCGGTGGACATCAGGAGAGGGGTTTTCCGGGCAGTGTCTGGCGGGAGTCGACCTTGGAATCGGACGATGAATTTTACGTTGGCGTGGGGTCGGGTAGAGGGTTTAGTTGCGCTGGGGGCGGGGGGTGTCTTTTGTGCACCATTAGCTGTGGCCGTGGCGTATGATGCTGTGCTGTGGTGGGGTTGGGAAGGGGCTACTGAGTTTGGGCTGGTGGACGTTTGGGGTGAGTGGCGAGGTTGGGAGTTGTTTTGTCCTCGGACTTGTCGTTCTATGTTAGCGATGCGGAGGGATAGTGATGATTCCAGCCCCTTAATCAGATCCTTGATTTCCCCTGTGGTGGTTTCGGCGGTACTGGAGTGTGTGTCTGTGTGTCGCGCGTGCGCGCCTTTGTCGAGAGAGGGGAGCGGGCCTATATACTCCAGTGTCTCTTCGGGCACTAGGAACGAGAGCGCCTCAGCGCAGGTGCGGAGACCGTCATATACATTGAAAATGTGTTGCATGGTGTCGAGATCGCTGTCCGGGTCAGTTATTCTTTGGGAGGTGGCACGCGCACCTTCTGCGATGAGCCCAAGCATTTGGGTGCAGTCGCGGGCCCATTCGTCGGCAGGGTACCCCGGGATGGAGCCCCCACTCTTGATGCGGATGCCTACGATGTGTCCTAATGGGGTGAAGTCAGCTGGCTGTGAAAAGAAGGTGTCGTGGGTAGAGCCAGCACGGCTCGTAGGCCTGGACAGACACTGGTGACATAATTCAATGCCCCTCCTGATTACATTGTGATTAAACTGAGTGCCTATAAAGTATATAACACCATTGTAATTATGGAGGAAAGGCAATTGAAATTTATCATATTTACCTGGTTTGTTCAATATGGTAGACTGGATTACTTTAAACATGGCCACTTGGTGTGACCTCAAAAGTCTCGGTGATTCCAGTATGAATTCATTGAAAATATAAGTTGAAAGGTTTCAGAATTTCTCTTCAGTGTGTTCAAAATGTAATCAAAATGTATGTACACTAGGATACATCAGTAAATGATGAAGATGATTAAAATGTATTCTACATCTGAGCACAAAGGACTTTGTCTTCGATCTGCCATCATATAGTGATCCCTTTGAGATATCACGGAATATGTTTCTTGTGGGAATATGTTGAAAATAAATAAAGGAAGATCAAAATGTAATCACAGTTTGCCAGTGTCACTTTGTCGGTATGCATTATGACTTATCATAACAGTGTAATCACAATCAAATCACAATGTAGATGAGGGAGCATTGATACATTGTGATTTGATTGTGATTACACTGTTATGATAAGTCATAATGCATACCGACAAAGTGACACTGGCAAACTGTGATTACATTTTGATCTTCCTTTATTTATTTTCAACATATTCCCACAAGAAACATATTCCGTGATATCTCAAAGGGATCACTATATGATGGCAGATCGAAGACAAAGTCCTTTGTGCTCAGATGTAGAATACATTTTAATCATCTTCATCATTTACTGATGTATCCTAGTGTACATACATTTTGATTACATTTTGAACACACTGAAGAGAAATTCTGAAACCTTTCAACTTATATTTTCAATGAATTCATACTGGAATCACCGAGACTTTTGAGGTCACACCAAGTGGCCATGTTTAAAGTAATCCAGTCTACCATATTGAACAAACCAGGTAAATATGATAAATTTCAATTGCCTTTCCTCCATAATTACAATGGTGTTATATACTTTATAGGCACTCGATTTAATCACAATGTAATCAGGGGGGGCATTGGATTATGTCACCAGTGAGAGGGGGGGACTGGTTCCCATCTGTTCTTCGGCGTTTATCCGATATCTCCTTGCGGGGTGTGAGTAGATGGTCGTCGAGGGGTTCCATGCTGTGGGAACGCGGGGTTGGACTCGTGAAAGGTGTAGCCGGACGTGAGAGCGCTGAGACCAGCACCGTGTCAGGCATATTAGCCAGTGCGCTAAACGCAGACAGGTTGGCGGGGTCGCGAGAGATCAAGCGTTATCCCGTTAGAAAAATCCGAAAATAGATGGATGGGCTGGCGCTTCGAACTTTGAGATGGAAGAGCAGAGCAAGGAGTCGTCGTCACGTGCCTCGTTTACGTCCATGAGTACTTGAGTCGTCACGCGCACGAACCGCTTCTTCCACCACCGAACATGACTGCGGTATGCCACTTTTAGAACCTAACGTACGGACCCATATTAATGCCGGTTGAACAACTCCACATAGCGCAAATACCGACGTGACATCAAAAAGTAGTCGAACCCAGAAGTCCGTTTAGTCCAGATGCCGCTGGGAGTATTCAGGATAGATATCGTCATCTTCCATCCACCGAGCGCCCTCCCTCACACTATCTTCCCGCTTGGTTTACTTCAAGCGATATTGACAGGAAAAATTGATCGTGGTAAGCACGTTATTCCTAGTAGTGCCACATCCAGTCTAAAGTTCCAGCGCTGTTAATCATAGCGCCAAGTCCTGAGACTAGTTTCTATTCCTTGTCTTGAACATTCAGAATTGCACTAATGATGAATCCTTCCACGCTTGAATAATTAAAAGATGCAACTCACGTCTCCCAATCACGCTACCTTGCCTTCCTCCCCTTGGCTAGGAACACCAAATTTTCCGGAAGACTGCTCCTTATCTGAGTTGTGTCTCCGGTTATTCATACGACGACGACGGAAACGATGTCAAGGAGCAACATGCCAACACCGAAGATATCGTTGAACCTCTCCTTCGTCCTGGTGGCTATAGCACTCGGAGCAGCAGGTGTGGGGGCAGTCCCTGCCACGAATGACTGGTCGAAACCCTGCTTCGACGGCGAATGTGCCTACGATTTACCAGCGCGCGGTGACTCGGCCCTTGGTGCTTTCAAAATTGTACTTGTCCACATCCTTCGAACTCCCACATCTTTCATCTCAATATCATATTTGACGCATCATTTCCACAGGCAGGTTCACCGAAAGCCATCACGGATATTACACCCGCAGCGGGATGGGTTATACTCGACTGTGACCCACATGCCTTGTCGCAGGAAATACGTCTTGTGTGTCAATCCGACGATGAGGCAAACGACGAATCGTGTAGCCATGTCTTTGGGCATTGGGGCGCAGTCGATAAGATCGTGAGACTTCCCGATGGGGTACGCGCATTTCAACTTCCAATTACTCCCATATCAGTACGATGCTCGAGTGAACAATTGCTGACGGAGACGTACAGTGTAGCGCGGCTCCATTTGCGAGAATTGCGCAGGCGACCGTGGCGCATGATCAGACGCTGCCCGGCCACGTCGAGGGAAAGGTGGTACGAAGAGATGGTGTTTCGCCAGTCATCCACTCCTTCAAAGTCGACACCAACTTCGCACAAGTCGATGCGTCCAAGTACGTGTCAATTTTCCCCTTCTTGATTTATAAGTACTGATAATTGAATTAGAGTCGGTGAAATTAACTTCGCCTTCGTAGGGCTGACCTCTCCCTCTCCCTCGCGAGACTTCCCCTCCGACACTGACCTCAACTTCGAGTTCGTCGACGGCTGGTTTGACGACGCTTTCAAATCAGTCGGGACATGGACATCCGGCGCCGTTCAATCCGTTGGGAAGGCTGCCGGAGACGTTGGCAACGCTGTAGGACACGCTGCTACGGACGTCGGGAAAGCCGTGGGCCAGGCAGGGCAGGCGGTGGGGCATGCAGCTGAAACTGCTGGGAAAGCAGTAGCAGGAGCCGCCGGTGCTGCCTTCCAGGCAATTAAAGACGTACCGGGGCTCTTGGAGAACGCTACGTCCTTCCAATTCGAGCCAAAGGTAGAAACCGCGCCTGTTAAGTTCGATGGCTCTGTGAATCTCATCAACTATCACGACACGAAGTGTGTCGGTGGTGGAGAGGGTGGCGTGGCTTCAGGTTCGTTGAAGGTGGACTTGGACGGGAAGGGGGGTGGAAGTGTGAAGGCTGGTGTTATCGTTGATGGATCGATTGTTCCCCCCAAGATCAAAGACTTTGCTGCTTACGCAGGGCTGTCGTTCGATGTGGACGCTTCGGTCGTGATCAAGGCTGCCATTCTAGTTAGTTTCTCCTTCCTTTTGCACGCTGCATTGCTGACCATGGCGTAGGGTGGATACGAGTCTGGAAGGATGAGTGTTATCAAGCCTATTGGTCTTCCAGGCCTCTCCATCCCTGGGTGAGTGATATCCCTTCCGTTTATTTTCCTCGAACCAATCCCACTTTATGCCTCGTAGCGTCCTCACCATAGGGCCTATGATCGAACTACAAGCCGAGGCCAAAGCGTTACTAGATTTGAAGATCGACTCGAACGTCCATCTTGCGTACAAAGTGGATAATCGTAAGGGCCTCTTTTCGTGCAATCGTTTCATCATTTAACCGTCTATTCTTTGCATTGCCACCATCCCACCACACCATCCTCCCACATCATTCATCTTGGACCGTGTGCTTTGGCTATCCGTACATTCATATTTGAACAGTGGAATTGTGGTACCCCAAGGCGAAGAAGGCGTCAGTAGAGAAGGGTATACATACCAAGCCCGCTCGTAAGTCCCTCACATTTTTTAGTGACATGGACATGTCAATCGTTCCCTATATGTAGCCCTCAAACTCAAGGCGAAAGCAAAGGCCAACGCAAAAGGTTTGTAGTCTTCCATGGCCAGCGTTGATCGCTGACAACAAGCCATTATCTACAACAGGATATATCGAGGGACACTTAATCCCATCCCTCAAACTAGGCGTCTCCGCACTTGCAGGAAAAGCTGGCGCGGATGTGTTCCTCGAAGCCGATGCATTCGCCCGTGTTAGCATCACTGCCGAAGCCCACGCAACCGCCAACGTCAAGGCGGGCGGCGCTGCTCCTGCTGCTAAGGGTGCACCTGCCGCTCCCGCCAAAGCCGCTGCCCCCGCTGCGGGAAAGAAGGGCAAGGGCAAACGCGGTATTTACGTACCGCCCTACGCCTACGGCTCCCGCCGTCGAGATATCTCCGTTCAAGATGGCAGCGATGGTGCACCAGCTGCGGGCGTGAAGGCTGGGTTCAGTGGTTGCGTCGATTTATCGGCTGGCTTGGAACTGAATTATGGTGCGAAAGCGAATGCGGGAGATCTTTGGAAGGTCAATGAGAGTGGGTCGCTGTGGAAGAGCCCAATTTGGCCCATTTGGTCGGTGAGTGGACAGGCCTATCTGCATATGTTCTATCCCGATTTTTCACTTCTATCCGTCATCTGGTTTCCCGTTGGTTGACAATCTCACCCTGTACATTTAGGGTTGCTTTGAAGCGGGCACAAAAGCTGCGAAACCGGCTGGCAAATCGTCTTGGGATCCTGCGACTCTGGAGAAGAAATTCAAGGAGAAGAAGTTGACGTGTGATGCCACGGACGTGGGTGACTTGGAGGGCATTCCTGATGAATCTCTCCCAGCCAAGACGTGAGTCTTTTCTCTTTCCGACCTTCGTCTGTATTTGAACATGATGCGCGAATATAATAGCGTGCAGCCGTAATAACCAGAGGAGAGAAGAGATGCAAGTACCGACGAGATTTAGGTCTTTGTGTGTGTGTCAGTCTTGTATCACGCGTAGAATATATTTTTACCCCGCCTGTACCCTGTATCCATACCCTGTATCACTATCCGTTTCCCCGCAGTCCTATCATTTTTCTCTATCGCCAAGCAGGACTTCGAGACGCAGTAGATCTGCTCAATGCCGTTAATTATAGAACTGATCGCCGAATATGAGAACAAACACACTGGCATGCAGCATGACCTAGTCTCACGATAGTCAGACCAATGCACAAATATTCCCAGACATGTTGTAGGGTAGAAACATCAGTACGTGAGCATGGCCATATATCGCTGCGTGAGCTCGATTAGCTATTTCAGGCCATTTTGCTAACGGACGTAAGCTTTGCTCACTGATGGCTCCATCGTTTCGCCCTAGCTACAGCAGCGATGTCCTCCGTCGAGCTGACTGACGAGCGAAAGAAAGAAATAGGACAGCACTTTGTCTTCGGTTTTATTGGAACAGACTTGGATGAGGACCTGCGGCGGCTTATACGAGATTACTATGTGGGGCACTTGATCCTAATGAAGAGGAACATCAGAGGTACTTATTCCACCAACTGTATGTGCACTTCCCCGAACCAGTTAATTGCGTACGATAGATGGCGTTCAGACCCGGCAGCTTATCCGTGGAATTCAGACAGTAGCGAAGGAAGCCGGTCATCTTACACCAATCCTCATTGGAACTGATCAAGAAAACGGTTGGTGGGTGTGATCACAATACATCGTCTAGCTAATATGATCACGAAGGGTTGGTGTCTCCGACGACTGGAACGCAATTGTGAGCCTGCATTTACCCATAGCGTCCGCTAGCCAATCCCTGACTGGATTGTGGGTAGCCCAGGCGCAATGGCATTGGCAGCAACTGGGTCGCCTGATCTGGCTGAGAAGGTGACCAATGCAAGCGGAAAAGAGCTAGCGAGTGTTGGCGTACATTGGGCCTACAGCCCGGTGGCAGATGTCAACTCAAATCCACACAACCCTGTCATCGGTGAGCTCAGAAATTAGAATACTACCGAATTTATGAGGGCTGACTAGTACCAGGCGTCCGTTCTTATGGAGACGGTGAGTAGGGATTTGACGAACTGTAATTGAACTGATTCACACATGCTATTTTGCCAAGACCCTCACAAAGTCTCTGGCTTCGTGCAAGCCGTCTCTAATGGACTAACTCAGGCTTCGGTAGCTCCCTGTGCTAAACATTTCCCGGGGCACGGTGATACCAACGTCGACTCGCACCTTGCCCTTCCAGTCATTTCGAAGTCACGGAATGACCTCTATGCCAACGAGCTCATCCCATTCCAGCGACTCATCTCCTCTGGAATTCCAAGCATGATGACAGCCCACGTAGCCCTTCCTGAGATCACCGGCAGCCTAGTCCCCGCTTCCCTCTCAAGACAAATAACTACAGATCTACTCCGCACGGAAATGCAGTACAACGGCGTTATTGTCACAGATTGCCTCGAAATGGATGCAGTTATGAAAACTTACGGTTCCGAGCGCGCTGCTTTGGAGTCGTTGAAAGCGGGTGCCGACATCGCCATGATCTGCCATACCCTTGATAAACAGATCGGCGCTGTGGAATTGGTTTGGGAGGCCGTTCGATCTAGTGAATTAAGTCTCGATGAGCTTCAGAAGAGCGCTCGCCGAATCGAACAGCTCAAGCGAGATTTCGCTGGATCATGGGATGACTTCTTATCCCCAAGCAGTCCCGACGAGGCATTTACAGCCATTTGGTCCCAGCTTCTGGACGAGGACAAGCTCATCAGCCAACAGGGCTATCAACGCTCCACCACCATTATCAGAAACCCTCCCAGTGTTCTCCCTCTCAGCAGCACTGACAGGGTTCTCTTATTTACGCCAATCATGGAGAGCTTGAATCGCGCTGTTGACGATGCAGAAGACGTACTTCGCACCGCCAATGGGCTACTCCGTAACACGAAGGGGGCTTCATATACAGCGTTCGCATCCGCCATCGGGAAGCGGGCGAAGATGCAGCACATCGTTTATTCCCATCAATTTCCTTCCCTTTCTCCGTACTCACCGACCGCCATCATCTTTACCCTGCGCAACGCCGACCGCAGCCCCTGGCAAATCGACTGTCTCAGAAACATACTACAGATGCTCGGAAGGGGGAACACTACTTCACGTTCTGAGACAGTGCCGAAGGTGGTTTTGCTATCTAGTTGCCAACCATACGATTTGCTTGGAGTGTCAGATATCGACTTGGAGAATATAGCTCATGTGGCGAGTTTCGAGTTCACAATCCCCGCACTCGAGACAGCTGCAAGTGTTATCTTTGGGGAGATACCCGCTCAAGGGAATGTACCAGTCGCGATTACTTGATTTGGGCCAGACGTTGATGTAGTACGAGCGTCCAGAGGACAGCCACACGATACAGGCTATGGAACTTCGACAGAGTTGTATTGACTATTGTAAACCTTACACAAGAGCGCATCAGAAGCACCGGGTGTCCGTTAGAAGAAACTGATCGACCACCTGAAAGAAATTGCGTCAGATCGATTAGGCTCATGCAACGGTGCTACGACTTACGCGGTCGGTACAAGCGCGTCTACTGTAGTCAGAGGCAACGGCAGAGTGAGTGGCTGCGTAATGATCGTTACGCTGTAACATTTGAATCAACAGTGAGTATAAGTCTAATGTGTCTGATGTAGGGACTTACAGCGTGTCAAATTGCCCGTTGGCAGTGAGGGTACCACTACCGACGGCACTCAAGGTCGCCGCAGAACCTTGAGTGAGGGGTACGTTGGTCATTACCCCCGAGTTGATGCTGCCATTGAGGGGCACTACAGCCGCGGGGTCAAAGGTTTTTTCTACCTTAAACATCGTTGTAGTGCCGCTAACAGCCGTCAAAGTAACGCTCTTGATGGCAACCGACGTGAGTATAGATAGCCCGGGCACTATCGGCGAGACTGCAATCCGAAAGCTTCAGCGTTACGACAGTTCACCTATTTTGAACTCTTCACGCACTATTGAAATCAACGCGGCTAAGTAGGACGGTTATGAAGGACTTAGCATGAGCTGTCAAGGGGATAGCAACGTGGTATGTTACCTCAATTGATTGTTCAACAAAGATGCTCCCTGAAGTCACCCGACAACTTCAGTCCACCACCTCTGCGACACGAATCGGGGCACTTACGGTGAAGTGGGCAGTGATGTTACTGATGTGAATGTTAAGAAGTAGTCCTGGGATTTGCCTGGCTTGAATTGCACTACCAGCTACCTGGAGCAAATGTACGAAGAGGACAACCAGTACGACAAGCAAATCCATGGGTGGCGGGACGCGAGGATGGGGCAATAAGACACTACTGGACGATCTTCTTTGATCTTATACCTCGAGTCAGTGGCTGATATATGTAGCTGACATCTTAACACCGAAGACGGGTCGTGAAAGTGTCTGGGAAATCCAGCGGGAATCTGTCCATAGCGGATGACATGGGACTGTGAATGCAATCGAGGCTCGGATAATTGCACAAGGGACATCATGAGTTCGGTGAAGGTGGAAGTAATCCAGATCTCAAGCCAGATTGTTAATAAGTACGTAGCTGATCATCAACGCTTGACATCGCTCTTCAAAAGGATTGTGTCAAGAAGCCAGGCACGCAAGAACCGTTCTACAGAAATGTAGGTGATCGAGTGTGAATCTACCTATATCAAGCTCCATCTGTTTATGTGGGGATGAGTCGTTGAACAGAGGACGGAAGAAGCTACCTACGTGGCATCGACGCTGAACTGGGTGAGCGGCAAGAACAGAGGTAACACCAGTGGTTGGGTGATTATCGTCACTCTGTAACTTGCTTAGCTGGACGTGATCTCGTATACAAGAGCCACTCACTTCATGCTGACACCAGCACTGAAAATATCCATAGTTTTGCTGGGAAAGGCCTCGAGGAGCGTCGGGAGAGCACCTTGCGTGAGGGATACCCCACTGATGGTGCCGGAGTTGACAGTACCAGTCAGAGGCACAGCGAGCGGGGTATCAAAGCCATGGGTGAAGGAGATATACTCTGTTCCAGAGATGCCTGCAGAGAGTGTGATGTTCGTAATGCTGACCCCCACAAGAAGAGACAAATTTGGGATGATTGGGGAGACTAGAATGTGTTTCAGTTATGAGATCCCTCGGCGAGAAATGCAACCAACTATCAAAGTCGACGCTGATAGGAGAGTGTAAATAAGATGAAAAAGATGGCAGCGAGTCATCACCCACTGTGCGGTATTGGTGAGCAGAGTTAAGAGCTAGAGGAGGGTTAAGTACGCTGTAGCGAGTGATTTGACTTCAGGCAGACTCACGTCGAAGTGCGCGTTAAGACGCGTAAAATTTAGATTGACAAGACCGGTGGGAATGAGCTGTCTGCTTTCGACGGTCTGTTCCAACGGGGCGCCTGAAACGAAGGACAAAAGGCCTAAGACGATTGACGATACTTGTCCAAACCGCATCTTCGCAACGTAGCCTGTCGCTGTGAAAGTCGCTACCTAAACGAAAGCCGTCCTTTTATCCACTAAGACAAGCCGACGACTCCCGCGGTGACTGTCGAATGTGCAAAGTGACGGCGGAATTCCATCCGTGAGGAAAAAATGCTTTGCCTCCCAGCCTGTCCATCCCTGTGGCTGGTCTAGACCTGCCTATGGACCCATGGCCCGACGGTATTTCCGTGCTATCCATCTGATCAGAAGGTGTTGCAGGCTGACGTGGGTCGACGACATCTGGGACGGTGCTGAATGTGGACAAATTGCAAGTCTTACGGCAATCGGAGCATGGGATGAAGGAGGGGTTGCGAATAGAATGCCGTCTTCGACCTGTTCATGCGGATTCCGTGAATGCAATAGCACCCGATGCATGCACGACAGGGAAGCTAACGCAGTGCACTTTTGCAAACCGAGTCTTGTTTAGACTGGTGTTATTTGAGAAGGGCGTCACGTACAGTGCGCGACCTATGTTTTAATCATAAACCGAGAACAGAATAGGACCTTTCGAGCCTCCTCGTAGTTGATATCTGAGTCTCCGGAAACATTAGACATTTGCTCAAACGTGACGTTCGCTTCTTGCCAAGGTCGCCATACGAGCACTTCCCGACCTTCGGTAAACCGTGTAGCCGTCCGGATCCCAAGGTCGGCAGAGTAAGCAAGCGGAGGTTGAGTGAAGGAGAAGAGGACCAGATAGGGCGTCTCTGTACGTTTAGATGGACCGAGAAAGAAAGGTGTACTGGGAAGTAGTTGTGGACTGTCACGCGCCACTTCTCGGTTCAGCCGTGTGCACTCAGCCAATCCACAGTATGTCGTCAAGTTGGGTGCAGGGGCATGGAGAATGCTGGTTATTTTGAGACGTAAGTCAGGTACAAGGGAGGTCGGCGACGATTGATGAAGGATTTCTGTCTCCCTTTGCCAAAGTGAGATAGACGTATGTGCTTGCGAAAAGAGTTGACTGGCTCGCTCTGCAAGGCCGCCACGTGTGAACTTTAGACCGCCTTTGCCTCGTTTCTCGGGGCTGAGATTCACACCACGATTGGCCTCATCTTCTGCAGCTGCAGCTCCTGACTTCTTCGCAAATGTGTATTTGTGGTCCTGCAGAAACAAAGAGAGCAGTTCGGCGGGTCCATCAGAGCTAGTAGGATCAGTTACAAGAGCCATCCTCGTGGTATTGATAGTACGAAGGCGTTTGGGTGTAGTCGGTGGCGGTGCCTCGGGAGCAGGCAACGGAGGAGGATCCGGGAGCTTGCGTGACAGCGGTTTCTTGGACCCTGAAGTTATTGAGCTTTCCAAAGAAAGGTTCAGTGGAGTTATCAATGCCTTCTTCATGTGGACCTTGTCGCGCGAGTCATCTAGCCCCTGAGGCTTCGGTAGAATACGAAGATTTTTCGGTGGCAGGTTATCAGCCTTTGGTCTAGGGGACTTGCCGTTCACCGAAGACGATTGAAAACGCATTGGATCATTCACAGAAAGTGTCGAGTCCGAGGGTTGGGCTCGAGAAGCCGTCGTAGGTAGACCCCGCATTGTGGTAGGTGGCTGGATTGAAGCTGCCTTCGCGCCATCAAAAGCGAACGGGTGGTCGACCCTGCGCATTTTGCGTTGTCCAGACGCTGACCCAGAAGAAATCGAAGGACCAGCAAGAACATCACCAAAAGCAGAAGCAAAGTCCTGTATTTTGGGCAGTGATTGTGGCGCTGGTCTTGCTTTACGTTTGGTGACCGATTTAGAGAAGCCATCTGGCGGGGCCATAACCCGTTGTCGTTTGGCAGTGCGTGCACTCTGGGATGGGTACCGAGTCAGAGTCCCGTTAAGTGCAGAACAATGGAGCGCACCTCTTCTGCCATTGAAACGACGAGATGTTGATGAGTGAAGACAGGCCTGCGCCGTGGCGCGTTCAATGCAGCATGTGTGACTTGTGCACGTGAGTGTGACAGATAACTTGCCGTTAGTCACAGTCCCGTTCTCCTCTCCATTGCTCCCATTAACTTGAGGTTCGCTCTAAAAGACAAGCAACTCCATTTACGCCCAAACTCGAATGAAATGCAGCGGACCCTCCAGTCGATGTTTAGTATAAGAGTCGTGCCTGGCTTTCGTGACAAGCGACTTCCCCACGGATGATGTTGTTTCCGAAGAATTCTAGTCTCTGGGACCTGAACTCACTCTAAACCCGGAACGTCAAACCCACGATGTTCCTTGTACATCCTCATCGATGGCCTCGACTGCATCTTTTGTCGCATGCCATCACGTCCCCCGGTCAAACTTCCCAGACGCTTGTCCTGATCGTTACATAGAATGTTAACGGCGTATCTACTAAATGTATAAGAACCTTGGTGGCTCGTCTCGACCCCACGCGACCTCTCGAATCCACGGTGCTTTTTATGGATCTTACTACCATCTTGGCCGTTGTTTTTCTCCGCATCCTTCAAGTGGCAGGCGATGGACTTCAGTCGAGGCAGCTCCCAGGATTACTTCTGAATCTACACGTCACCAACACCAATACTCACTTTACGGTGTGTACCCAACATCGTCTGCGTGTCGCGCTAAACGAGCTTTACCACAGGGGGCGTCTTTCCTAAATAACCAGATCAGGTAACTACCGCTCTCCGTCTCTTTAGCATTCAGGATCTAATATAATGCAACGATCCACCAGCAACTTCAATTTCGATGGTGCGTCGAAACCCCTCAAGGGCCTGACCTGACCTCAACTTACTTGCTAGTTTCGCCCTCAACGTCCGATTTGCCCAATGTCCACATCACCGGAGTCACCATCAGCGGCGTAGATCTCTCCGCCGCTAGCGGCTCCACAGAAATCTTCGCTCTGCACAAGACCTTTAGCCCCGAACTAGCAGTGCCGCTCAGCGGCAGCGGCGTCGTCAACTCCGGGGCCATCACGAACGTCCCCCTCACGCAAGGCTCTGCTGCTACTCTAGAGTTCGTCGACGACGGTGTGCTCAATGTCGATGCTGTTTTCGATGCGCGGTGAGTTGTCTTTGAGATGTATCGTGTCCTCGACTGATGACAAATGTAGAGTGACCCTTGTCACCGATGGACCTGCGACGTTGCCTTTACAAGTAAAAGAGGTGGCCGTGAACGTACCCACTTCGTGAGCGTTCTCGTTTCAACCAAAAACTAAATTACATAACGTGCTTCTGTAGATGGACAATAAGCCTTTTGTGAAGCATGTAGATTCAGTGGGCAAGTAACACATATCAAGTTTACCTATGTTTGCGTAGGTTCGTTTGGAAATACCAACTTTCTGTGATGGCGAACTCCGGAATTATCATATGAACAATACTCAGGTAGCCAGATGAAGGTCCAGAGCAGAGTAAACATTACAACTTATGGCACGGCTCAGCGCAGGTTACATCGATAAGGCAATCTACCCTGCATTTACGCAACTTACACCGTTGTCACCTCAGCTCAAGCAAAGCCAGAACATTCGGAAAGCCAGCCTCAATGGTATAAGTAAGTCTTCTCTTGTCGAGGAAGGAGCTGCACTCACCGGCGGGGTCACCGCCGATACAGATATCCACATTCCGGCATACCGCCTTTGGCAATCTATGAAGGCCAATGATTAACAAAGCTGCCGGGAGTGAAAGTGAAGACGAGCTCACCAACGACGACCGGTGTTGTCGCAGTTCAGACGATTGTACCCAATACACATCGCCTGGAACCCGGCTGGCTTAGGACACCGAGCTGCCCACCTGCGAGGGAACACCCTTCTGCTCAGGCGATGGCATCGACGGCGCGCGGCCAGCGGCGCAGCACATTCAGCTCTTCCCCGTGGCTCAATCGCTCACTCTGGACGGAACCCCCCACCGCCGCAGAAGTACGACCAATGCCCTTCGCCCGCCGCAGAACCCATGGGCCTTTGGCGAGCACACGCGAGAATTGGTGACGACTGCGGAAAGTGGGACGCCCAGGGCGAGGGATCAAATACTAGGGTCGCTCGCTGTATGTGTATACAGTTCGTGCGTAGGAATCCCAGGAGATGCTAAGAAATCCCAGGACTGCTGCGATTCACTCGCCATAAACCTGCGCCTTGTAACATTTCCCCGGTCGTGCCGAGGAGATTGGATGAGGGATATGAGGCAAGGCGGGTGGCAGATGCTTACGAGGTGATGGTGGATCAGGATGAAGCAATGCTTGTGGAGAATCCTCCCTTATATACAGATCCTATGTTCGTTTCCGAAGCGACCCGCCTTTGTCTCGTTATGGACCCCGCTGTTTGGCCATGCTTGGACGACCGACTCAACCACTTGCATCCCAGTTGATACTGCGTCCGCCGTTGCACTTCCCAGTTCCCGATGTCTCATCCCCGCGATATTCGCTTTTCCATCGTGTCTTCATGGAAAGTCATGAAATTGAGATGGTCCAGTTTTGAGAAGGTTCATAGTTATCGAGGGGGCTATGCGGGTCCCTTTCATTATCAAATTTCCAGTATGTCCGAGGTCTCCGACCGCCCATCGTTACTATGCTCCTCGTTACGAAGTAGAAGCGTCTACACAACGGTGTGGTCATAACCGGCAATGATGAACTTCGCTCCTGCAGCATTAATCACACATCATCTTCGATCCAAGGCTTGGTCTACATGGTTCGTGTATATGAGAGGGCGCGACTGAATACATTTTCTATGATTGTTTACAGGATGCTTCATACATATCAATAATTTAGGAAACTTGGGGAATAAGAATGAAGTTGTTGGAACAAACCTTCCCTGGTCTCGATACTCTACTACTTGCTGGGGTATCGGAACGTGAAGGTGGATGGGCTCTCAAAGCCCGTGGAGCCGTCGATGATATCTCCAAGCCGAACGGAGCTGGAAGAGGGCTGTGGTGCGCCATTGGAATCGCGGTCCTGAAGGGTGGAGACAGCGGTACCGTGTTTTTGCCTTTTTGCCGTTGCCTTAGCTGACTTCCTCGAGTGTCTTGAGACTGGGGGTGGCGGAGGCCAGGCGTTGACTTTTATGGCTTGCTCGACTTCTTCACGCTCACTGATTGTTGGGATTCTGTTGACATAATTCGGGTCGCAAGGGACCACAACGGAGGGAAATCTGCAGGACATTGGGGTTATGATGCCAGCAAAGAGAACATGAAATTTTCTTACGGGATTTTGAATTGAAGGAAGACATTGTGCGCCGTTGCGATCAGGCGTTGGCTGAGATGATCCAAACTCTTCTCCAAGCCCTCGGGGTCTTGAAGAGAGAGTATGCCAATGGAGGCCAAGAATACCCCTGCACCGCGGCGGGCGATTATCTGGGTAGAATCGTCCTGGATGGCGGGAGACGAAGGCCGAGGCGGGTTCAGGCCGGCCAAGGTGGCCAGCTGGCTAAGGCACGGATCACAACCTGCAAGCTCGCAGATGACCTACATGACGGGGCCGCAGCATGATTAGAAATAGTCAATGAACACATGCTCATGGACTGACTGTTTGAAAGTGCGAGACCCCCTTTGTGCCAGATCGGAGGACCGGGAACAACATGTCGAGCGCCTTGACGATGTAGTATTTGAGAGTTGTGTGTCCCAGGAGGTGGAGGTGTTTGTAGCGACCCTGAACCGTGAAGCCCCGTTTGTCGGATTGAATAGAAACAAGCTGTTGACCTGACAGGACCCCTTTGAACAACGACATCATGGCAACGAATTCTCCCGAGGCGCTCTCTATGATCCTGCATAGAACTCTTGCCTGGTCTGGGTCTACATCTGATGCAAAACTGTCTCTATGGCATCGAGACAAATGGGCGAAGCTTTCAGGGTGTGAAGCAGACTCGTACTCATGGTCGAACATCGACAGTGCCGAGGGTAGAAGGGGGAGGAAGAGTGCGGAGAGACGGTCAAATAGAGCGGTGGGCCCCAATAGCATCGTAATTAGCCATGCGTTTGCCTCGAAAAAGTCGGCATATACCTTCGGGGCCCTGGTCGTTTGGCGTGCCGCTAACCAACTGCTTGTTTTGTTTTTGTGTAAGTTGGTTAATACCCGCTCGCCCTTTGCGTTCGCCGATGCTTTGCATTCGATCCGCGATAGAATGTCATTTGAAGTGAATTTGAGATAAAGATACTGCGTGCAGGGTCACTCGCCTATACCAAGCAGTAAGTAAGTAGGGTTGCTTACTTGAACGCAGCCGTAAAGCTTCGCGTCGTCGTAGGTGACAGAACCAAGGGACTTCATTATGACCTGGAGGGTGCCGTAGTTCACGAAAGCATCCCCAACAAATTCGACGGCGTCGTTGTTGCCAGGTGCAGTGTTGTCTGCATTCTGAGTGAGCCCGACCAGCCTATCAAGCCCGGAGAGAGGGCGATATGGAATCTTCAGTGGCTCTGGCGAGTACTCTGGAGAGGCGATGAAAGCTTGTAGGGCGTCCATTGAGTCTGTTGGGCGGGTGTCGCAGGAACGCGTTGCAGGTGGATTATTGCGCGAGTAGGAATGCACTCAAATGCAGCAGGAGAGGTACGCAGTCGACGGAGCCCACGTGCTTGGCAAAGGACAAAAGATCGGGCAAATCCCAATATATATATATATATATATATGTCTTGCAGGTAGTAGGTAGATGTGTACAAAATCTGGAATCAAATCTAATAGAGGCACTTTCGACTTCGCCCAAAATGCCCACCAGCGGTGGTATTCTCTTTGTTGTTCTTTTTTGCCTTCTTCGCTGCAACGGTGTTGTCCTCGTTCTTGGATCGCTGTCTCTTTCCGAGGGGTACAGTTGATGAGTGAGCCTGCGGCGTATCACCTTGGCGTCGAGATCTACCTGCGACAGGAGTTGAGAACACGGTGCCAGGATTCATCTTAACGGCAGTCAGAGCATGCGAAGGAGCAACCATCGGGGCACGGAAAAATCTGATGCTAGGACTAAACGAGTGTAGGCTTTCCGGGATGCCGATCTGTGAGGCGGCGGGAATGTGTCTTGATAGTATGTGGTTGGGTAAGAAGATACCGTGAACGTTCAACCGAGGGTCACTGCTGGAAAACATGTGTAAGGAGGAGACGGCAAAAAGGCGGGAGTTCGAGCATACGGAGTGTATTGAGATGTAAACCGCATGTAGACGGCGTGCACGATGGGATGAATCATATATGCAAGGACGTGGTTGGCCGCGGGTGGATTCCACTCGTGGAGGAGAGAAATAGTGGTAAGGATCGTGTTGGCCTTGAGAAGGTTCCCGAACTTTTGAGCGTCCACGAAGCCTTGAGATCTCTGCTGCAATGCGCCGGTGATCGTTTTGCTTAAGAGGATGGTGCACGCTCCTTCGAAACGCTCTCCGAGTTCCGCTAAAACGGCAGATGTGGACATGACTTCTTGCATTGTCTGCAAGTAGAGGAGATGAGTAGGTGCATTAGCGAGTGGATGAAGACTCTGACCTCGAAGAACGGCGAATAACAAGCGATCGCGTAGCAAGCTCGAGAAACTGCATTCTCGTAGATGACCTCGCCGTCTTCGACCACGCCAGACTGAGAGTCCAGGAGGGTGATGTCCGTGACCTGGGTTGCATCAAAGAGGCATAGAGTCTCGCCTTGGGTAAAAGCGACAAAAGCGACCAAGGGAGTAAATTGGTACTCGCCGCCTTGGCGGATTGCCAAAATGGCCGCGCGGACTCCATCCCCATGCGAGGCGACCATGTTGAGCACGGGCGAGGTAACTGTGGTGGGTAGGTGAAGAGAGTGCCGATGTAGGAGGGAAGCCTCCTTCCGAAACCTAGCCAAACATATACATATCGTGACAAAACCTGTCACATCCCGCCTGGGGGTATATAAAGGCGGATCGCGCGTTAACTTGTTCTCCGTCTCTTTCTTTCTTCCCCCCATCTAGCTTTCTAACTTTTAGAGGTAAGTCTGCTTGAATTATGCCCTCGCCCATACTCACCCGCCCATCTCTAGCGAGACGGAGGTTCGATGGCGCATCGCTATACAATACGCACCAGGGCGGCATATGACTCGTCGTCCGAGCTTGCGTCTCTGTCGTCGTGTCGCATGTACTGTCCATGAGCCTGGGGTAGCTGTGTCGGACCTTTAAGCGCATCCTCCCGCGGCGAGATCAGCTACTCTGGGATCGTGGGTGAGTGAAGACGGCGGCGGTGCGCTTGCTTGGGCGGTCGAACATTTGTGGCGTTGAGCGTGTTGAATACCGCGCGTCGCTGTCCAGAGATCAGTGAAGTTTATGCAGTCGAACAGCATTAGCACGTGTTGAGGACATGTGTTTCGCACTCGCCAAGAATCTGTGTGCTCTCGTCGCTGTCCCGAGGCCAGCGGGGTGGAGGCGATGTGCATGAGTCAAGATGCAGTTGCCTGAAAGGTCGCGTTTGTGACCCTCGGCGGTACGTATGTCTCTCACGTCGACGAGAAAAGACTTACTAACCGATACGCGACAGAATGCCCACTGTCGTTTTTTGTGAAATCGCCTAGGCGGTACGTAGGTTTACTACCTCAACAAGAAAAGACTTACTAACCTCGTCGCGGACCAGACTGTCGACTGTTCTTTTTTTTTGCGAAACGACCTAGGGGGTACGTCAGGTTTTCGTCTCGACGTGCAAATACTAACTTTTGAGCCTTTGGCGGAGATAGATTTGGCAGTAGGCTAAGACATTGTATAAGCAGCGCATCGCATCTTATCATCTCCTTTGAACCTGAACGCGTGAGCGCCGCTGAGAGCAATGAGAGAAGACAAGAAATATACATCCTGATGACACTGCCATGTATAAACATGCCAACGAAGTCATGAATGTAATCGTGCATTTTCGAGGGCTTCTTTTTGTAGTAGACGGTCTCTAGTCGCGGCCTATCCTTGTGGGGATTACCTGTGTCCCGTTTGGTATCGGCTTCGTGTTCAGGCGCATGCTGCCTCGTCCTTGTCTGGGGTTTCGTTTATACGATGAGAACTGCTGCGCTATTTGCGCAGAAAAGTATCGGGTCTGCCCCCAAAGTAGGCATTGTGAATCTTGAACTACTATAGTAGCTCAGACATGATTACGCTGGTTCTGGATGAAAGATATGGGTGAAACGGAATCCACTTTCGCGACTCGAATTGAAGGACTTGGATGAGGAAGGCTTAAGGAGTATTGAAGGGAGCTGCGTAACGCGTGACAGTTGTCACCTGGTTTGAATCAAAATCAAAGTTGCCCCATCCGGTGTGTTGACGAAGAACAGGGAAGACGAGACAAAGGTTGAACGATGTAATTGATAACGAGAGCAGGAATGCATAAAGTACATTTGCTTGTTGTGTACGTACAGGTAAATAAACATGATATAGATGCTAGTCCATTTCTACGTACGCCCACATCGTTCACCAAGGCAGCGAGCAAGTCACAGCAAGTCGCAAAGCAAAGCACAGATTATAAATATACGGAGACGAACGAAAGATATGATACATGGGTGGGTCATGGTGCTCAGGCGGGGATGGTTCGTGGAGTGGATTCGACATTTTCTTTGTTCTGCTGTGGCGGAGATCTGCTTGTGTCCGGATCCACCTTCTTAACGGGTCGAAGCTTCACGTTGGCAAGAAGAGATCGTGTATCAGGCGGTGAATGATCTTTCTCAGAACTAGTGGAGGATATACGACGAAGGGGTTTGTGTGTTGGCGGGACAGGGAATGCTGAAGGTCCTGGACCAATCGATGACTTTCGAGATAGCGAAGACACTCTACCACTAGGAGTTGGTGTTCCAGCAAGAGAGAGCCGTTTGTTGGGGGGCGGCCCCATAGAGCCCTCTATGCCTCGACTGGTCTTATTGGCAATCGACGGCGTCGCAGTGCTATTAGCGCGAATGCTCTTACCGAGAGCGGGTATCTTCGCCGAAGCAGCGGGAGTATCGGTGACCTTGCGTTCTTTGATACTCAATCCCGACTCTGATATTACAGATGGCGGCCTTGAAGACGGTCTGGATATGCTGGGCGTCGAGAATGCAGACGAATCGCGTCGGTGGTGCGCTGTCTTCGAGGGTTGCGCCGGAGTGCTCCCAGCGGTACCGCGGACACCCATCTTGCGTTTGATCTGAAGTGGCAAATGAGAATCCCGAACGAATTCCGGAAACCGAACTACTCACCAATTCGAGTTCTTGCTGTTTAGAGTCGAGGGCGATATTCAACCCCTGCATATCCTCCTTATCCTGTGCCCGCGCTTTGTTCAGCTGGACTATCTTCACCTCCTTATCTGCGCTCTCTTGCTGCAACTCGTGAACGTGACGGCGCAGTTTCTCTAACTCGGCCGACAGCGCATCAACACGTCCTTTTAAGGTGCTCGCTTCGAAGGTAGCTTCAGTCCTCTCTTTGATCAGGGTCTCCATGCGAGATCGTGACTCGCTTTCTTGTCGAAGGACATCTTGCAGTTCTCTCGTCCGATCGTCAAGTACCCGAGTCTGTTCGCGCTTCATGTTCGTCATCTGTTCCCGAAGAGCCGACGCTTCAGATTCACGCTCCAGGATGCGCTTGGAGTACTCGTCTATTTCGTTGTCGCGCTGGCGGATGAGCCCTTCGAGGCGGCTCACGTTGCTCAGGGCATGGGTATGTTCTCTCATCAGTTCGGTGATGCGGTCGTCACGGTCGTGTAGTTCATGCTGAAGACGTTCGCATTGTTCTTGCGTTTGCTCCAGTTGGTTGTCACGTTCTTGAAGCGCCAATGTTAGCTCCTCAGCGTGCTCTTGCTCCTGTCGAATGATGTCTTCGAGCTGCAGGGAGACATTAGTAAAGATACGATAACACTCGCAGGTAACATACCTCCTCTTTCTCAGCTTCGAGAGCGTGTTTCGCTTCTGAGACTTGTTGGAACTCGGCTTCAAACTCCCCGTGTTGTTCCTCTCGTTCTGCCTCCAAGTCCGCGTACCGCTGCTCCATGTCTGCAAGGTCTCTCTTCAGAGCGTCAATCTGAACCATATCTGAACCAGTGGTAGCGAGTTGCTGCTCGAGATCTCCAAGCTTGCTTTTCAGCATGTCTCTCTCCAGCTCCAACTCATTGCGCTCGAGTTGTAAACCTTGCAGGCTTTCGGACATCTTCTCAGTATGCTGCCATTGAGCTTCGAGCTCTGATTTCAGAGTCTGATACTCCTCGTCCCGCGTGTGTAACTGATCCATGGTCTCGGTTAAGTTGTTCTCCAACGCGGTCTTCTCAACCTGCATGTTTTCGGTCCTGATGACGAGCTCAGCCCTCTCAGCCTCCCAAGCCAGCTGGACAACACGCAGCTGCTCGGCCGCTTCAGCCTCTCTCTCCGGATCACCATCGGCAGCAGCGTTGATCTTACGCATTATAGTATCGTCCAATGTACCGATGCTCGTGTTGCCCATCTGCTCCCATTGCTGAGATATACCAAGGATACCCTCTTGCAGTTCGCGTTGGTTCTGACCGACTTCCCGAAGTCTTGCAAGTTCTTCATCACGAGCTCTCATCTGTTCCTCCAAACCCACAACTTCAGCTTGAAGGTTGACCTCCCGCCGTTCCCAATCAGACTTCTCCCGTTCGAGGCCGGCAATTTGTCGATGAAGCATTCGCAAAGCCTCGCCACTGGCTTCGTCCATAACGCTTCGTTCGAAGCTTGCCTGCCGAGACCCCTCGACTTCCTCTTCGAGATACCGACAAGCCTTCTCGAGCTCGGCGACCTTCTTCTTCCAATTACGTAGTACGTTCCGACGTTTAGCATCTTCCTTCTCGAGATCAGTCAATTTCTTGTTGAGTATATCCACCAGTTCGTCGCGCGCATGCAAGTCGGTTTCGTACTGTGAGCAAAGCTCGGTTTGCAGCGTCAACTGAGTCTGAAGCGAGGCAATGATGCCTTCTTCCTTGGATGACTTGCGGGCGTGTTTTGGCGGTCCTTGGGGCGGAGTTGTTGGAATCAGAGTCTGAGGGGTGTAGTAGGTGTTCGCATTGGCGCTGAATGGATCTGGCTCGGGTTTCGGTGCCGAGTAAACAACTAAGTCGGAAGACTGCTCGTCGTTGATATCGGCTTCGGGGTGTTTAGGAGGGGGAGAGCGCATCATATTCTGGAATACAGTGTCACTCATGGCACGGCTTCGATTCCTCATCATTGGTGAGGAGTTCGCTGGTGAACTGTGGGATTTGTTGTCAGCCGTCGCCGTAGCTACCTTGCCCGCCTGTTCTTGGTTCATCGAGAAGAAGACGGTCTGACCAAAGCTGAATGATTGACTGCGGTCGTGCAGCACCGGGGGAAGTTCGGGGGATTTCTCGAGCGAATGGAATATAGTATCGTCGACTGGTGCTTCGATTACAAACTCTTCCTTGGGCTTCGCCTGTTTGAATGGAGTCGAAGTCAACATTCCAGTATCGGAATGAGACCCAGGGGGTTCCATGTCTGGTTCTTCAATATTAATGTCGAGGTCGGATGGTATAGGTGGGAGTTCCAAGCCCTGCGAAATGTCGAATAGGTTCGTTTGGTCTCTGCTTGGAAGCTCCAGCTTTGATGAATCCGACATTGGGGAGAACACCTCTGCTAGAGAAGGTCGAGAAGACTTCGGGGATAATGCAGAGCGAGGTGGCTCGTCCAGCGCTGGCCGCGCACGTTGCAGACGGTCGAAGAGCTCAGTGGACGGCGCAGGGTGTGATGCTCCAGAATCCACAGAGTTCTCAGGGCTGAGAACTTTGTACGCATCTCTTGAGAAGAACCTAACGTTCTGACCCGTGCCAGGTGTGTTCGGCCCACGAAGAATAGATCTTACAGACCCTAGCTTGGTGTCAACGACGAGGGGAGACGGAGTGTTACGGGGAATATTGGTGGATATTTGCAGGGGGCCTTTGCTGCTAGATGAGGAGTCGGCCGATTCGAAAGAAATGTCTCTGGACGACCCGAACATACTTCGAGAGGAAGTTCGAGGGGGTGGCTTCACTTCAGATGGGGAAAGCAAGTCTACTGAGGCTCTAGAAAGAGTATCCTGTGATGCACGCGCTGCATCACCAGACGCACGAGAAAGTGATTGTTGAGAATCTGAGATTCATTAGCACCGTGGAGATCACATTGGAAGAAGAACGCACTATTATGTCTGAGATTGAGTGTAGATCTGACCTTCTTTGGAAATCCAAGCAAAGGCGACGGGGCTCGTGTCGAGTCGTCGTCCCTCACCCTCGAGTGTCGTTTGAACAGACCTACTCGTCCATGTCTTGACGGCGAACTCGGCGGGCTAGGATTATTGGGAAATGGCACCTCTGGGCTCTCCTCTTGAGGTTCCTCCTCATGGGTATGAAATACGGAGAGATTTGGGTGTTGCTCGTAGACTTTGTCGAGCACCTCGCTCCGCTGAGACTGCGAACTCGAGGCTGAAGCGTCGGATTCATGTCGATGCCTACCGAGGGCATTGCTGAGCTTCGACCACATCCTGCGTAATTTGGTCAGAAACTTGCAGCGCCGACGTGGAGAATTGCGTCGAAGTCGAGGTCTTGAAGTGGCCGTCTGTGACGAGCGAAGGAAGCTGGTAGTTGAAGCTGAAGAACGAACGTGTGACCACCCTGCCGTGACCTAACGCGTGACCGAACGCCGAACGCGAGAAATTCGCGTCACTCACATGACCGTATTCCCTGAGGCCCCTAAGTGAAGCACGCGAGGTAGCATTATTACAGCATTACAGCAGGTCTACGTTTTGATTGGTAAACAACTAATACAAAATATCACAGCAAAACGAACTGCTAACACTCGTATATACATATTCAAGCGCTTGCGCTGAGCAACTGATGTCGCCTTTCTACAGCCTATTCGATAGATCCATCAGCGTCAAAAGAAATACGGAGGATAAGGGAGAAATCACCTCGTTTAGTTCATCCAGCATTGTCATTGTCATGTCCCAATCGACACAAGCATCTGTAATACTTACGCCATACTTCAGCTTCACCTCGCCATCATCCTTCTGTGTCTCTAATTCCTCTAGGCTAGTGATGATCTTCGTGCCGTTCACTAAAGAATCCCTGGTTGCCGAGTAAGAAGAGGGGATAGATTGCTTCCCTTCCCTTATGTTTGATTCGATCATCACGCCGGTGATATGTCGAACGTGATGCGGCAGAGATGGCGATGCTTCTGGACTCGAAGGAGAAGTTAAAGTCTTGCACAGCGAGGAGATTACTTTTGGTTGATTCAAATGGTTCTTTTGCGAATTGCCATCTGGACATAATATATGAGTCAGAAGTACGGTGAGATCGTAGGAAAGCTACACACGGGAGCAATCAACCATGATACTTGGGAACTTGCGTGTCCCAGATTTCTGGATTTTTTCGAACGCATCTTGGATGTGTTCCGATGAGAAGTTAGGGCCTTCATCGTGAAGGTGAGCGGCGGGGGTGTATATAGGTAGAAAACAATTGACGAACCGCTTGAACCGCCTCTCAGGATGATATGGACATCATCATTGCCTCTGGTTTTGACGATAGAAGCCAGGCCAGTGGTCGTAACCCCCATAAAGGCATGCGGATGCGAGGACGATGACATGGCATCGATTGCGGTGGAAACGCTGAGGGGGAGGAAGAGTCAGGTCATGAAATCAAAGACTCTCGGTATTTCTCACCTTCCGTCTGTACCATTTTTGAATCCGATAGGGAAAGACACCCCTGAAGCAAGTTCGCGATGTAACTGAGACTCAGTAGTGCGTGCTCCGATAGCACCCCAAGACAGCACTGTAATGTTTAAGAAGAAACCAATTGATAAGGATGGTTACACTGACAATCAGAGATGTACTGGGGGCTAATGGTATCCAAGAGCTCGCTGGCAACGGGGATACCCATCGAAGTGATGTCGTGCAGAAGCTTCCTTGCTGTTTGGAGACCGTCGTTGATAGCGAAAGAGCCATCGATATTCGGGTCATTGATGAGCCCTTTCCACCCAATTGTTGTCCGTGGCTTTTCGAAATAAGTGCGCATGAGGATCAGGAGGCGGGGGAAGCGTCCTACAAAAATGCACGCTTAGTGTAGAGTTCAACGGCCAACGAAAAGGAGGGCATCTACCTGCATCCAATTGTGTTTTGAGTAATCTAGCATAGTGGAGAGCCTGCGCTGGTGAGTGGATCGAGCATGGGCCGACGATCACAAGCAAGTCCGACGATTGACCCTGGATGATCTGGGATGCACGGTAGCGAGCTAGGGCCGTTGTGCGTAGCGACTCCGGAGAGGTTGGTAATTTGTGCAGTAGGAAAGACGGAGCGAGGAGGGGGTCATACTGTGCGCGGTCAGTTCGGTATGAGTCAGGGGGAGAGCAAGCGACGATATGTACCCCGATAACCCGACGATCATGGATGTATTGCTTGACCTTCTCGTCGTCAGAGAAGTCTGGTACAAGAGGTTTGCCCATATCGTCTGATTGTTCAGGGGGGATCGCTGGTAGTATGAGTGGTGTATAAATGATCAGGCTTTCCAGGACTTTATACAAGACGTACGGAAACGAAAGGCCGAGTCGTTGGATGCCGCTGTTCCGTTTTTCAAGGACATCTTTGCGATGATTCTGGAACGGCGTTGATGAGTGGTTTTTAAATGGGCGCACTGTTGGTCGTGGCCGGGAGTAAGAGTGAGTCAAACAAATTTACCAGCTCGGGGTAGCCTGATCACGATCGATCATTGTTCAATGAGCTGGCACCTCCGCACCGGAGTTTCCGCGGTATGTTATCAACCGAATATTCTGGCCTCCCCTTAGGCAGATTACATTCATAAATCAGTACAACAAGAACATCCGGTGACAAGAAAGACTGACTACAAAATAATAGCAAGGTACAACTATATCGAAAATTACAACCTACTCTCCAACAAGAGGGCATCTCTTCGCCAGGGTAGGGCTCCCTTTCCAAATGCGGCATCAAGTGCTTCGCGAACAGTACGAACAAACACGAATTCCATTTCGTTTCGAATTTCAAGAGCCACATCATGCTCGACATCCTTGCGATTCGCGTAGGGCAGGATCACCTTGGTTATCTGTGCACGATGAGCGCCAAGGACCTAATCATATTGTGATCAGCGACCCTCAGATAGTCGTCACAGATAGCTTACTTTCTCCTTAATACCACCAACGGGGGTGACACGGCCACGCAGTGTTATCTAACAGAGGTTTAGAGAGGAAGATGGAGGGACAGTAACGTTAACTGACCTCGCCGGTCATAGCGATGTGGGCAGGCACACAAGCACCGGTGAGCAGCGAAACGAAGGCGCACGTCTAGGATCAACCTCAACAGACCGGTCAACAAGAGAAATATACAGGACATACCATTGCAACACCGGCACTAGGGCCATCCTTCTTAGTTGCGCCAGCCGGGAGGTGCAGATGTATATCGATGGGCTCGGGCAGCTTGAGCGGGTCTTGAGATCGTTCATTAGTGATGCACAGGTCGTACGCGTGCTTCTTGACCCAGCTCAACGCCAGTTCTCCGCTCTCTTTGATGACCTAAAATGATGCAAATTCAATACAAGCATACGCGATGTCACCGAGATGAAACTCACATCTCCCAAGCTACCGGTGAGTTTCAGTCCACCCTGTCCTGGAACGATGATTGTTTCTACGGGAAGAATACCGCCTTCTCCCTGACCCATGACTACAAGACCGTATACAACACCGCGTCTCTCTTCCCTATCGCGTTCATCGCCATCCCATCGTGCGATGCCGAGTATTTTCTCCAGTTCATTTTCTTCCACTAGGCGCTTATACTCACCCTGCTTGACATCGGCCTTGACCAATGCTTGCGAAGTAGCCTTAGTATCACTGGGGGAGCTGATGCCGTTTGAGACATCATTATCTTCTGCCCACTCCGCCCACTCCACAGCTTTCCATCGAATAACGGCGCCAATCGCCCGCTCAAGTGTTCTGACGCCAGCCTCTCGAGTATAGCCGGTAGCTATTCTGAGAAGTGCGGGCTCAGTTATCTCCACTTCGGCGTTGGTCAAGCCGTTGGCCTTCAGCTGCTTGGGAAGAAGATAACGACGAGCGATGTGAAGTTTTTCATCGTGAGTATAGCCTACACGTGACATTGTTAGTGATAGGAAGCGGCGAACACGGGAAAAACTGACCAGACAACTGTATAACTTCGCATCTATCCAGCAAAGGGGCCGAAATCGTCTCCAAAGTATTCGCCGTACAGATAAACAAGATTTGACTGAGATCGATAGGAACATTGACATAATGATCCTGGAAGCGGGGGATGTGTGAGTGAGCGGGGAACACTTCGTGATGAGATGATGAACGTACGTTGAAAGAATGATTCTGCTCAGGGTCAAGGACTTCCAACAAAGCGGCACCAGGATCTCCGTGGAAGTTACTTTGGCCGACCTTGTCAATTTCATCCCTACGGCAAGAAAAGTTCAAGAGCAGAGATGTGATGAAAGAGGCCGCCTACAGTAATATCACACCATCTGCCCGACCAGCTCTCCTCAGCGCCTGCACGATAAGACCAGGCCCACTGGCGACATACGTCCTATTGTCGTGTTCAGCACAAGCATGCGAGACCAAGGCGATTGCGGCAGGTGCAATGTGACGGCGCCGACAGATATTCTAGGAGGTAACTTACCTACGGTGGCCGCGAATCTCCGCTTCGTCCCGGACGCCGCCCAGCGAGATGCGTTGGAAGGGTCGATTTAGCGCACGCGCGATAGAAAGGCCCAGCGATGTTTTACCCGTGCCTGGCGGACCGACGAACCTGAAACAATGAGCTATGTCAGTACCTTTCTTCGCAATCATTCGACGCAGATTGACGCACAGAAGAATCGGACCTCGAACAGCTTTCTTCCCTCGTTCGTTCGGGGGCGTCGGACGAGGGACTGAATCTGCGTTGGGTGTGTATTTGACAAGTGATTTCTCCGGACTAGAGCTTTCGGATTTCGCCACTTCTGCTTGTAGCTTCACATCCTCTTGGCGCTGGTGTTCTTCCTCTCTTTTCCCCGCTGCTTCACGCAAGCGAACAACGGCAAGGTATTCAATTAGACGTCTCTTGATCTTCTCAAGGCCATAGTGATCGGCATCCAGCTGAGCGCGGGCGTTAGAGAGGAAGTTCTTCTGACTCGTGGCAGACGGGGTATCGGGGACATCGCCTGATGGAGTCGAGTTCGGCCATGGCACAGACGTTAGCCATTCGAGCTAAGAACGGCAAAGTCAGCAACACGATGAAGGTCCAAATTGATCAGAATACAGACGTAGTTGCGGATCACGCCGTTCTCCACACTGCCTTGAGGAATCCGCTTGAGTCGCCGCCACTCGCGAACACCCATCTTTCTTTCTTCAGACCCAGGAGCCATAGCTTCAATTTTACGCTTTAAATCAGCCATGTCATCCGCGTCATGTTGTTCATCATCGTCCAACTCTGAGGTCGTGCCTTCGCTGGCCCCTGAGCGAGGTGTACTAGTGGGAGATTTGTCGCCATTGGAGCGTTGTAAAGCTTGAAGCTCTCGCTGGATGGCAGCCAGTTGCTGGCGCAAGAAGAATTCCTTCTGTTGCTTTGACAGTGACTCGTCAACAGCATTTGATATCCTCTTCGTCACTTCAGATATGGAAGCGAGCTTAATGAATATAGTAGTAGCGAGCTGGAGCCGGTCCGTAGCGTCTGGGGTGGAAAGGATGGCTAGAAGGACAGATTAGCTGGGCTCCGCAAGGGGTTCCGCAGACTCCGACGAAAGCAGAGCGACAAGGGGGATGAGATAGCTCTCAGCGAACGAAGTACAGGGCACTAGTTCAGCAACCTTGTCAGATTGAAGAGCTAACTCTCGTCTAGCGCAAGCTTGACCCACGCAGCGTCCCGAGCCTCTGATGGTCTGGAACATCACAAGACAGGATTGAAGCTTACCGAGTCGATCTTCATATTCCCCTCCAACAGTCCCGGCGAGCACATCTGCCATCCAAGCAGCTCTGGCGTCAGTGATATCCTCTAGCATTCCTGCAATCTTGTGATATCCATCTTTCCGCGCCTGTTGAACGGAGTCTCTGGCAAGTCGGTCGAGCAACCGCAGCGCGGCGGTCTTGAACTTGTCGACAACCTCCCGCGTCGGTAGGTTCTCGGTAGGAGGGTAAGTGATGTCGTGAGCCAGCAGAACGCTGCTCGCATCCAATATCGGCAGTGGGGCCTTGAGTTGAACCCTCGTTAAGCCATGCAGACTAACAAGATATGGCTGTCTTGGATTTCTCGCAGGGGGTTTTACCAGCCTCAATACCCTAGCCGCCGTGGCCCATTCGGCTAGTTGGTTTGTGCTTGAGGTTGGGACGGCCGCGACGATTGGCAAAGAGTCCGAGTTGTCAATGAGCGCGAGAAGAGCTTCTCCGACTTTTGTGGGGACTGGCAGGGAGATTCTCGAGGCAGGGAGAAGAACAAGGGGGTGAACGAGGGGGAGAACTGGCAGCTTGGAGGACGACATGGAAAGAGTAGCGATGGACAGGGTGGCTAAGCGGAGGAATTATGTATGCGGCGGGGAAGCTCTATATTAGTCAACCCCGGGTTCGGTGGCTCTTTGTTTGCCGGCCGGTCGATCTCCAAGTGTCCACTGCCACACATTTGCCTCAGATAAAGTTGCATCAGAAGAGTCTCGGATGGCGAGAGTAGCCAAACAAAACTTGGTTGAAACTCGAGAAAAAAGAAATTGTATTTCTATCTGCTACATACACATGCATGATAAAGAAGATATGCCAGGTGCCTCCTTGAGAAGCGAAATCAATGCGTAAAGCCAGAGCCGATGTGTTGGGATCGAAATCAAATGATACCAGTAAAGATGAGTGAGAATGTAGTCTTGCGATAGATGCATGCACGGCTGTAGAGAAACAAGCGATATGGACAGGAGGATAGGATATGGACGAGAAAGGGGTGGCGGAAGGGTGTCGTGTGAAGGATAAAAGGAAAGTGCGCCACAAGTCATCGTTTCGAAACATCAAAAAAGAAAGAATAACTAGCCGAAGTTTGAAGTGGATACGCCAGAGAACCAAAATGTGTCTATGCTGTGGCTCGCTTAATCATCTGCATATGCAAAATCTAGTTAGCGAGTGATCGAGGAAAATAGAACGCAAGCTATCATACCTCTCTTGCCCACCGCATTGTCTTCTTCGTCTCACCTGACACACGCTGTCTGCTACGCATTTCAATTGCAATCCACTCCGTCAGCAAGAGCTGCTTGATCTCCCCATTGGGGAAGCAATCAGCGATATCCCCAAGCAACCCGTAGCACAACTTGGCTAGCGATTCGGTACGCTCTTCGTCTGCTAAACAGCGCTGAAGGAGATCGAGAATGCTGTGAATATAAGGCAAAAGTAGGGACACTGCGAAAAAGAGAGGCGGAAAGTTAGATAACGCTTATTGGAGAGAAGGGCATCATGTACCTTTCGGTGTATTCTTGAACCCAGTGACAATTCCAGTGTAAGCCTCCAGAATACCTTCACGGAGTTGATTCACATAATCCACAAGATCGTAATCGAGCTATATAGCAAACATAATTAGCACCTGATAAATGATTTTTCCAGGATCACTCACTGGCGCCGGCTGCACGGATCCTGCTTGTGCTAATACTCTCATCGTCGTCTCTAGATACGGTTCGAACTGTGGACCGATCGCCAAAGCGATGTCACCAAAGCATGAGAGGATCGATATTTTGACGTTGCGATTCAAGATATCGCTCTGGAGGTTCTCAAGCAGAACCTGCATGAACGGCCCAGCGTATGCCGCACTTTGCTCCCCAAGAGCACGAGAAATGTCCCCAATGATGCCGACCGCCACTGTACATAGTTGCGTGTCTTCATGCGCTTTCAGGGCGGGGTATAAGAATGGCAAGAAAGCTTGGATATATGGTGCGAAGCCAGCCTCAAGGGCTACGCAGGCGAATGTCAATACGCAGCACAGAATGCGGGTCGAAGGACATACCAGACGCCAGTGAGCCAACAACCAAGAAAGCATCTTCTAGCACTGTTGAAGTCTTGCCAGCAGCTTGAATGAGCTGAAGGATGAGCGTCATGATACGGTCGGATAACGGTTGAATCCCATTGCCAAGTTTCCGGATCACACTCTGGGAGGGGATCAGTATAGACTATTTGAAGAGAAAAGGTAATCATTACAATTACGACACTGCAGAAATTGCTTTGCAACTCATTCCAATTGTTTCGGTCATCAACACCGATGATTTGATTCTAGAGAGATGATCAGCAAGAATTGTCGCGAATGGGCGTCAAACCGTTTACCTGGACGCTCAAAAGATGCTCCATCCGTTGCAAGATAGTAACGACGGTGTTCTGCACGACCGATATGGTATCGGGTGCCGAATGGGTGACATAGGAGGTAATGGCTTCATAGGCGGCAGTTCTGAAATTGGATTCATTGCCAGAGCTAAGATGCGTAGGTCAACTACTGCACTGGACAGAGGAGGGTCAGGAACATACGTCTCGGTGATACGCAGCAAAGCCTGCACCACGCCTTCGAAGTAAGGTGACAATGGGCCAGTCGTGACGTTCTCGCCTTCTTCCTCGTAGTATAGCGACAGTTGATCAGCCAAGTTCATCAGTGCCCAACAACAGTTTGCTACTATACGAGGACTATCTTGAAGACTATTGACTAGAGCAGTGATGAGTGGGTTCAAGTGATTGTCCGGTTTGATTGTCTGGACAAGTAGATCGCAGATGCGACCAAGAGTCCATGCGGTGGTATCCTTGACGTGGATGTTGGTATCGGTTAGCATCATATCAATGAGGAGAGGCAGAGCTTGGTTGACGAGAGGCGTAAGGACTATGGGATCTGGGCCTTCGAGGATGGAACCGAACGCCATCACCGCCGCTTCGCGGAAGTGCCAATCCTGCGATTTGATATGGGCTTCAATGAAAGGGATCACATGCGGAACAATGGCGTCCATGACAGCACCAGCCATCAGAGACAAACATGTTCCCGCAGCCATAGAGACGTTCCACTCATCCTCGTCAGCATCCTCCTCCTGCTTGGTAAGAAGTTGTAGAAGGACTGGCGTCGTCTCGCCAAGAGCAACCTTGGCGTACTGCCGGGATTCAGTCTCGGGCGCCTCGCCGTAGTCTTGAGCCTTAATTCACAACGACAAGAGTGTTTAACGAATTATTCGCTGGTTATTATACATCACATACCTCTTGGGCCTCGATGGCCAACTCGATTTCCTCCTCGCAGACAGTAGACCAAAACTCAACGGCTTGGAGCGCAACACGTTCGTCGGCGTGTTTCATTCCTGAGACAGTAAGCTGGAATATGGTAAACATGGATGGAAAGGTTTGTGGTGATGTCTAACACTTACGCCGAACAATGCTTGCTCCATGTAAAAGCCCATTTTATCGTAGTAAAGCCCCATGATTCGCACGAGGCACTCAAAGGCGCCAACTTGAACTTGAACCGAGGAGTTTTGGGTTGCTTCACACACGACTTGCATGATGTAGTTCCGTTCGCCCTAAATTCGTGATTGATATGGAAGCGCTCGGTCAACGGTGCGGCTTTCTTACCTCGCGCTCGAAGTTCTCTCTAACGAACTCCAGAGAATTGAATAGAGCGTGGATAGCAGCAAGCTGGACTTCATGAGATGGTTCTTCCTTACGGGCGCCGTGAATGACTGCAGTGAGGATTTCATTTGCTCGAAGACTGAGAATCTCAGGTTTCTGAAGCTCAGGTTAGAAAGTGAGAAACCACTGAGGCGGGTTAAAGAACGCACTATCGTTTCACAGATGAACCCGATGGTCTGTAGCGTAGAGATTTTCAAATTGGTGTTTGCGTCGTTGTTTACGAAACCAAGAAGTATTTCAATCAAGTCGGGCCACTGGTTATTCGGAAGCTCCACAGCAGCGATGGCGGCGACAACTTGAGCGGAGACCGTTCCAGCCTTCGCGTTTGAGGACGCCAACGCCATCAAAGCATCCTGTTTGACCTTTGACTTTGCCTCTGGGTTGAGACCAAGCCATCTGTTGGAATAGTCGGTTTGTCGCGCTGCATCCTGTCAACCGTCGCAGTAACGAATAAGCCATCAGGTTCCATGAGCAGAGTAGGGGCCATCACGCACTCGGGCACTTAAAGCATTCTTCAGGGCTATACCTGCTGCATTTCGTGCAATTATCGGCGCATTCTCGTCCACTAAAGCCGAGGAAAGCATCGCCATGTACTGAGGCTTTTTGCGGCATGACAATATTAGCAAAGTGGTCAATCGAGGGCGCACGAGACGAAGCAAACTTACAGGATTGTCCCGCAGTGCATTCTCGAGCTTGGTAGTCGCATCTTCACGCGTAGCATTATCTAAAGGCGTCGACCAGTCCCAGTAAGACGGTTTGCTCGTCAATGGACGCGAAAACAGCAGAGTGGCGCACCTGGAGATATAGTATTTGCTAGGAGTTCGGTTGCATTCATTGTTGTTGGACGTTGCTGGTCGTTTTCAAAACTGATAAGGGTGGATAACAGTGGATCCTCGTTAAAGGTCGTGTATTTTCACCAGGGGAGGTCGAAGGTATGAGAAAAGGATGGTTGAGGCAAGATCGTGGTAGTGCAGACGGAACAAATGAATATTTGGTCCAGAGTTCAATTTTTCATTATTTATTCAAGTCACACCTCGCTTTAGCGCGCTTGTTCTTTCATCTCCTGCTATCAGTGCAAGATCGGCTTTGTCTTCAGAAAACAATGGAACGAGTCAGTGCTTTCTTCCACAATTTGGCGCACTTCATATGGACTAAACTCATAGGGACGCGGATTCGCTAGAGGTGGACGAGGGGGAGCACCCAAAGGTCGTGGCCCACCAGGTTCACAGCCGACGATGGACAAGCCGAAAAGAGAGGCAATTCTGGACCTCGCAAAATACCAGAATGAAAGAATTCGTGTCAAGTTCACTGGTGGGCGCGAAGGTACGTGTTTATCCTTATGAACGCTGCCAAAAGTTTACCTTGGGTCGCAGTTACAGGTATCTTGAAAGGATACGACCAGTTGCTGAACCTTGTACTTGATGAAGTAACAGAGGAGCTACAGGGTAGGTCGGCTGTCGTGCACGATGAATAGTCGTGGTAGGCTCATGGCACGTCAAATTTTACAGACCCCGAGCCCCGTACACGTTCACTAGGATTAGTCGTTCTCAGAGGCCCAACTATCACCTTGCTGAGCCCCGTAGATGGCTCTGCAGAGATCGCAAATCCCTTTGTCGCTCAGGAATAATCTCATCACTCTCTGTCTCGCCCAAGGTGTGTATTCAAGTTATCATGCCATCACCCACGCCAAGCTGATAATGTACGACAGCTTGGATCGATGTATCACTATGAGCTTCTAGCTGCGGAGTGTACACTAGACACACCTCCACGGTGCCATATTTTTCCGCCTTCGCTATTGCTTGTAAACGATGAGGCAATTCAATGCTTTTGGGATGTCCGAAATTTGGGTGAACTGTAATTTGACGACGTGACCGTGGCTTTTTGGGGCCTCCTCGAGAGCTCATTACATCGGCGTTCGTAACCTTGTCAACACCAGGTCAGAGTTCATTTGTTATTGTAAGGAATATCTCTGCTGACGCGGACGATTTCGCGTATGGTCAGCATCTGAAAATGAGGCCCATGAAACAAAACTGGGACGTCGACAGGGCACGGCGCAACGACGACACTGAACCTAGGCGTTGGGACGATAACGTATGTGTCTCTCGTCACTCACACGCGCGGGTACAAAGGAAATGTTATGATACGACGCGCTGTCTACACAATACTGTAACTTACTACCAAAAACGGTTCCCGCCCCCGTCATAAGTTCAGCACGCGACGAGGTTAGTAAGTATTTGTTCGTCGAGACGAAAACCTCACATCCCGCCTAGGTCGTTTCACAAAAGCCAGCTGGCAGTCTGGTCCACGACGAGGTTAGTAAGTCTTTTCTTGTCGCGGTAATGAACTACGTACCGCCTAGGCGAGTTCACAAAAGAAAACAGCGGGCATTCTGTCGCGTATCGGTTAGTAAGTTTTTTCTCGTCGACGTGAGAGACATACGTACCGCCGAGGGTCACAAACGCGAGCTTTCAGGCAACTGCATCTTGACTCATGCACATCGCCTCCACCCCGCTGGCCTCGGGACAGCGACGAGAGCACACAGATTCTTGGCGAGTGCGAATCGTTTGCCCTCTTGACACCCTCTACAGCAGCTCGACTGCATAACCAAGCGCACCGCCGCCGTCTTCACTCACCCACGATCCCAGAGTAGCTGATCTCGCCGCGGGAGGATGCGCTTAAAGGTCCGACACAGCTACCCCAGGCTCATGGACAGTACATGCGACACGACGACAGAGACGCAAGCTCAGACGACGAGTCATATGCCGCCCTGGTGCGTATTGTATAGCGATGCGCCATCGCACCTCCGTCTCGCTAAAGATGGACGGGTGAGTATGGGCGAGGGGACAGTTCAAGCAGACCTACCTCTAAAAGTTAGAAAGCTAGATGGGGGGGGGGGAGAAATAAAGAGACGGAGAACAGGTCAACGCGCGATCCGCCTTTATATATCCTGGGGCGGAATGCGAACGGGCCGACTCACGAAAGTGTGTTTGGCTATGTTTTTGCAAGTAGGCTCACATTGTCTACTTACCTCCAGTAGCTAGCCCGCTCATGCTCGGCATGGATATGGGATGGAGCCAGTCCATTTGGCTATGGTGAATGGCGGATACCAAATTATCCCCTTGGCCCCTTTTATCGTAACATATGCACGTTACCCTACTGAACTCTCAGCCTGATGTGGAGCATATACAAAAATGCAGCTTATCAAGGTTGCAGCGTGACGATCGTTTATTACTGGCCGTTTTTCATCGTCAACTCCGTGTGCTCGCTACGCATACACTCACTCGCTCATTTATCTCTCATGAACTCACTGTCGAAATGCGGATTTCCGCTGTCCCTCGATCGGAGTCGAGCCTACACTCGTTCAATCCTAGCACCGAATCTTCCCTTACGCCAACGGCTTCCCCTTCATATCTTCTGTTTAACCTGAATCAGAATCTTGACACGAATTTGATACGCCGCAGGTTCAATCATCGACTGCTAGTTTCGGCTTAGTTTTTGTATGTCTGCACGACCATTAAGGATAACTGCTCGGCCAAGTTGATGTGAAATGCGATTGAATCATCCCGGGGGATCCATGTATATGCATCTACTGCATTTACGTATTCCCATCATCTATGCTATGAACGGAACAGTGCGAGCCTTAGACCGGTTGCGGGTCCAGAATCGGTCTTCGCCTTGTGCCTGCGCGGCTCGTGCTATGTTGAGCTCGATGTGGTGCCTCCTCCGCGGTGGGAACGATGCGATGAACTATTTCGTTCGGGAAAGTGTTGATCTCCAAGGGATTCGCGGGCACAGAGGGGACGGGGTCAGTTTATCGGCGATGAAACATGAAATGATGCAAGTAATCTACTTGCATCATTTTGCCATCCGATGCCTTTAACTGGCGCAATGGATGATCGCCTCACCAACTGCTTGCAATACACCACATCACCGACGGTAAGAGTTCAGGCCCTTCATACGATTCATGTGTCGCTGCGGCAAATATATCTGCGGCAGATCTAGGAAGTAATGAAATGGGGCCAAATCACCGATCGGAATCGGCCCCCTCTGTAGCTGATCGATTGAGGGAAATTTCGATCAATGTCTGCTACTATGATGCCAACAGCGTCGTATGCCCGAGAAGCTGCAAGCACTGATGCGTGCCTTGAATATGACCGTCGTCATCAAATCGTATAGAGGGTCCATGTTTAAGTACCGAAAAGAGGTCGTTTGCCAGAAATGTCCATAAGTTCCGATATAAGGTACTTGGTAAGTTGTTGTTCAACGTCTCTTTTACGATAGCTTTGAATTTGAGATACAAAGTGATCAGCTGGAGTGTACCGAGCGCTGCGGGCTGGGCCATAGAGCGAACCCTCGAACATCGACAATGCGGTGGGAAGGAGAGGGGAAAGCCTCGTTTCGCGATATCGTTGTAGCCTGATTTGAAGTGGATTCGTGCATCGTTATGGATCAAGCTTCGAGGCTCATGACACCAGCCGTACGATGGAGCAATCATATGACTCGTCTGCGTTGTACTCCTTCTGGTCTTGAATGAGTTGCAGATATTCCTTGACGACAATAAGTACAGTCAGGTTGGCATACGCATTGCCAATGTTCTCCACGCCGCCGTTGCCTTTCCCGGTGAGTTGTTCACGCGTTCTCCGAGAAGTTCAAAAGCGTTGACATACCATCAGTGGAATCTGAGTAAAAGATGGCTTGTACAATGGGAAGTGTATGAACCTTTCCAGAGCATCCATGCCTACGCGGGGAATTTTACGGAGCAGAATGAAGGATAGCCTTGTCGCGCTGGATGTAGTGTCGAAGTTAGAAGTAGGCAAGGGACCAAACAGCGGCGCCGCTGGCTTACATAGCATGGAATACCACACTCCGATTGGATGAGCGCGGTATGTGTCAGCGACCCTGGAACCAAGCATTCAATTGGTATATAGGGCTGGATCTCGGTACCAAGTCCTCCCGAGGTTTTGCCCGCCAGAAACTGGTAAGTAACTACTGCGCTCCTTGCTATATCCTCTGCTCATTCCCCATTCTCTAGGACGACGAGTTGGAGGGTCGATAGGCGTAGGCGACGGCGCCTGGCGCGCCGTCGTCACACATACAAGTCTCGCGTTTTCGGGTATCTGGCGCACCTCGCCTTGGTTGCGCCGCTCCCGCTGTGACGGTTGTCGTCGCGCGCATGTACCCGCCAACGGACGTTTGTGTTCGTCTCTCTCGTCGGGGCCCTGGCGGCTCCGAGGCCCTAGTGGCGTGAGGAGATGGATTCCTGCGTTTCGTTGGCGGGCGAAGGGCGCCGGCGTATCTTCCCAGTTGGGCGTGGTGTCAGCCAAGGAGAGAAGCCAGCCGCCTGGCCGGGGTTTGAGTGTTATGCGTCGCTGTGCATGAGCCGTTCGATTCCAGCTGGATTCAGCTGTGATGACGGGGTGTCGTGTGTCAGCCGGTTTCCAGGCGACATGTATGGGGGTACTGTCGTCTGCACTGCAACATTTCTTGTGTGTGATGGTGAGCTTGATCTTATTTTGTCTTCGCTTTCAAAGACTGACCATCGCGACGTTTCTTAGAAGATCGCCAAGCGTGTCTCTGGGATATGGCCACATGTCTCGGCGGCATGCCCGCCGGTGAGCACATATCCTCTTTGGACAAGAGGAGACTTGCTAATACCAATCACCTCCACGTATCGCCGCCGGCGGTTTGCTGGAGGTCCAGTAGTTCGTCCCGCCGATGCGTCAGGTTCCCTCTAATGCACTGTGAAGGGGTCCTGATGGTTGCCAGGTTCAGCATACGTAGGCAGTAGAGCGGTATTGTAACAAGTGCTCGCTATTGCATTTCTGGTGTAATTTATGTAGCTCATGCAACTACTCACTAACGGAAAGCTGCTGAATGCATTTTGAAACGAATACTCCATGAGATGCGCATTCTGATGAAACGAACATGAGTTGGAATCCAAGAACCTTCAAGCTTCCAGGTCGATTCAATCAGACAGAAATCATTAGTCTATCGGGCAAACTTACCACTCACAGTCGGGCGTCATGAGCCCGGCTATACCATCGTTTCCCCTGCAGTCGCGCGTTCTAGGACGAGGAGTATCTTCGGTCTCATCTTGGATAGCCGGCGTCCATTATCTTAGGCCCAATTCGTAAGACGCTGCTTATGCACGTTGCTGGGACCGTTAGCCAGTGAACGAACTCCAAGACATGGATATGCACGTCCTTGGGGACGCTACATGGTATGTGGCCTACGTAGCTAATCAGCGAGCCAGTATTCCCATATTATTCGATAGTACTTATGGTGGAGGCAATGCAAGTGGGACAGGGAAGACTCGTAACCAACATATCCGGTGTCAGGAGGATGTCTGTGCTCGGTTGGTGTGCATCACCTTGGGGTCGCTGAGGAACCCAACTCTCCGGCGGCTGGAAGAATGGATTTGAGGGCTCGTGCGGAAAGGTGTCGAATATCAAGATATTGACGGCTAGTGGCCGGTTATTCGTCGACTGACATATCGTCCGACATGATTGTTAGGCGTCATGGATAGCATGCGTTGTCAAAGAATGGAAGAACGGACATGCAAGGCTCCATGATCCATACGCTCTAGTAATGGTAATTGCGCTTCAAGAGTAGCGGTGATCACTGATCAGCTCACTCTCCTTTCGAAGAGCGGGAGTCAGGTACGGCGGGTTCAGCTATCACTAACGAGCGCCCTCTTCTACTGCTAAGTCGTCGCAACACGTGTTCCATTTTCTCCAATTTTCCTAATCTTTTTCTAATTGAGCCTTTTTACGACGTAAGGGTATTTGGTCGGATACTTCATCCGCCTCCCCTGTATACTTCCTTCGCTTTAGTTTGCTGGCTACCAGCAAGCTCACTAGAAGAAGTCAGGACCGTACGCTTGCGGAACATATTGAACATATGACTAACCTAAATGCAGACTCCATGCAAGCTTTGATCTCTTTATAAGATACAACCAGACAGCTCTGTTCGTCACGGGCCACCAGCATGATCTTCTCGTCCGTAGCAGCGTCGAGCTAGAATCGCCATAAAGAAGATGAGACATAATGGACGAGTGGCCCCATAAGACGTGCCTTGTTTAGAGTCGTCAAGACGTGCGATAAGCTAACCACAGGATTGCCGTACTCGTCAACTTGATGGAAGACATAGTCGCGGAACAGTTTGATGATGTAGCGGTCCCCCGTTTCTGACCATCGTGCATCACGAGCAAATCTTGCTCACCGACAGTCATTACGCGGGTTTCAATCATTACGGGGGACTTACTCTGGCCGTTCGTTGATGAAGCCGAATTTCGCCATGAGACGTACTAACCGGGCATTCTCCAGCTCGCTCATAAGCTCGCCTTCTAAGCGATCGACAGCACTACGAAAGATAAGTATTATACGGAGTGGAACCGATCATCAACATACTCTAGGGCATCGTCCATCTCGGTGGCGATTCTGCTTGAGAGGAGATCGAAAAGTTGGCGAAGCTGAGCCCCGAGTCAGAAACCTCTCCATCGTCACAAGAAAGATAATACCTTCTGGGCGCTCGCCTTGCCAAGTAGAAATACAACTAGGTTCTTCAGGTCCGCACCATATGACCTTTCCACAAGGTCAAAACTCTTTTGAAGGTTCATTGGCGCGGATGCTGCGACACTGTTGCAACATAGGACGAGGATCAGCCCCCCGAACCTGATAAAGTCCTCTTGCTGCAATACTGCCATGTCCTGATTCATCTCGTGCATTAGCACGTCGACGAGCCCGCAGGAGCCTATGCGGAGGCTGGAGGAAATACATGAGTTTTGGGACAGCGAGACGAGAGTGTAGCTACCGATTTCGGCCAGTGACGAGTATCTTCGAGGGCTCGATCGTTCGGACGGCTTGCCCCGCTTCGTGCACTTTCCTGATTGCGGATGCTATTTGCACGACGTAGGACCAGATCGTGCGCTCCGGGAGGGTGTTGCTTTGGGCGTTCCGGCTTGGGCCTCTGCCCGTGCCACGACCAGGAGCGTACCAGTGTTGATGTTGATGGTGGTGCGAAGTGTGGTTACTTTTCGGCTTCAAGTGGACGTCGAAAAGGGTTTGTGCGTTGGGGTGATACGTGTACGCAACGACTAGAGCTATCAAATCGGGTAAATTCAGCCCATAAACCCAGGCCGTCCGACCAACATACAGTTATCATTGAAAGCGCGAGTTGTGAACGCCTCACATACAGAAACGATGTTGGGGTGCCGTATCTTAGACCATGCTTCGATGGGGGCGAACGCGGATTGTTGGGTCATTCGGTAATCTGTGTGAAGGTCAGGGCTCGAAAACACGCTGAGTATCTATATATATGGTCCACACTTTCAATACGACGCAAAGCGTAGGCCCCTCCATCTGCCGAGCTGATGGCCTTGTAAACTGTAGAATACCAGTTGCCAAACTTTCTCCGTTCGGCGGTGACAGTAACATTCTCCAGTGGCGAGAGCGAGTGATACCCTTGTAGTTCTTCGGGGAGTTGGGTTGCTGAAGGGTTGACGCTCCGTATTAATTCAGAGCGGGCTTGTAATGTCTCTCGAATAGATGCCGAAGAGGGCATAAAATGGATATCAGTCGACGCTGGCGAAAAGGAAGATGGAAGGGGGCCGGAGTACAGGTGGTAATCCAACTTGAGAACATAGATATCAAGAGGCTACCGGAGATGTACGCGAGGGGATTACACACCGGCGCCCTTGTATATACAGGCTGAGCAGCATAGTACCCTTGGTCAAATTGCGCCGCGTAGTTGTCATCGTAGATATGGGTGGCTTGCATTTGATCTGCCACTTCCGCCGTCCCGTTCTCAGAGTATGTGTAGCTAGCATCGGGTGGCGGGCTCGACGGTGTCCTGTGAGGCTCTCAGTGAACGGCTGGGGTAGTAATCAGCCCTCTTACAGGCTAGCGAGAGTAGGGCTCGAGGTTTCGGCTGAAGATTTGGGAACAAACACGGGGGCATTGACATTAACTGAGGCAGATAGGGCTTCTTCAGCTTGTGACCTGCATGGGACGTGTCATCGAGGATCTCGGATAAAGATAGTTCGACTAACGTATCCGGGGCCTGTGCAAAGGTAAGCGAAAGTAAGAGAATCGTTTACCGGTGCACCTCACCGACGGGGGATGATAGAATGTACAACCCTTGTCCTGAAATTTACATGATCTGCTCGCTGGAATCGATATCAACGAAACGAGAGAGATCACGAGCGACGTACCCGTATATCATTACATTCCTACATTGGCGCTGAACTGAATCTGAACGCGCATCCTGTTGTATCACTTGCAGACAATGGGGAGGGGCAGTACGTACCTTTTTGCCCGTTCTTGGAGTAGCGATCGTTTTGGGTGGATGGGTCCACGATCCGGACGGCAGATGAAGCAGACTGGGGCCTGAAGTACTCCATACACTGCAAGCCCGCTTCAATGGGCAGGAACGAGGAAGAGAGGGCGTCGGTATTTGTTACTATTTGGAGTTGTGGGTGGCTGACTCAGGAGTCGGGCAAGCTAACTCACAAAGACCGGGCGGAGATTGAAAGTGCACTTCGAAACGCCATACACTTTAGTCTCCGCATACTTAGCATTTCTGACTTAACGCGCAAATAGTACCCAATGCCTGCTCAGCCATTTTGAAGTCTGAGCTATATCCTCATTAAGCATAGAATGTAAACTATAATAATGACATGTACCTGAGCTGTATCCTAGAGGCAATGGTCAGTCCCTGTGTGTAACAAGCAATATTGAAGCGTAGAATGCAAACTGAGAAAAGCAAGGATTGAGCACCAATCCAGAGTTCTGTTACAGGTGCATCTAGGAGACCCCTTAGGGTTCTTTTTTTAAACCATTGCTTGACCTCCGGAGTGGTGTTGCCATATGTGGGAGGGTCAGGGGCTTTACTACACAATTTGTACCTGTTTGTACATAAGCGGTTATCTAACATTTGTGACTGTCCTGAACCACTGCCATGGCAGGCTCCTAGAACCAACCACTTGTACGATTTTTTCAAGCATGTGACGCGCGCTAAAGCGCAATGTAAACAAGTACATTGTCAAGCGAGCTTGAAACTCTCGACAGAGAGGCTGGCAAAATATGTCGCCAAGACCTCCGAATTCATTCCCATGCCCTTTGCCAAGAGTGACCCGAGTTGTTGCTTATTTGCTTATTTAATTGTAGTTCTCACACTGAATAAAACTGGATGTAGTAATTTACTGAGATTGAAATTAATCAAATTATATGGTACATGTCCGACTAGCGACACGTCTGGAGTATCGAAGCCATATGCGAGCTCACGTTGAAGCACTTCGGCAAGCGTGTTGCATGAAGAAACATCCCCACAACACTCTGGAATGCATTACAATGCTGGTTCGAGCCTCGCTACAGTCCAGAGGTGAGAACTACTAGGTACACTGTCAGTGGCCGCAACAACTTACTATGTTCATTAGTTTTTGCTGTCGTTCCATGGCCTGATCAGCCCCATCCTCAGGCTCATCGTCGCTATTGTCAGGCCTCGTCCACACCGTCTATCTCATCTTCAATATCCATATCGGCATCACGATCGGTGTTATCGACGTTAACCTTCTTCGCCTTTCACTGCTCATGCCATTGTTGCACCAAGTTTAATTGTCGAACATTGATCTCGTCGTCTGCAGAGAGTAATGACGACAATATTCCCCACAGAGTGGGCGCCAGTTTCTCGGTATTCTTAACGGCCTCTTCCACTTGATAGGCACGTAGTTGCTCCTCTGTCATTGATCTTGCAGTGAAATGAAACTCATTTGTTTTTGATGACAGTTCTACCACTTCGCTCTTGCACTGACACAATACCCACTCGTTCGCACCTTGCGAATACGCCACCGACAGCCTTGGATGCTGTTCCATCGCCTGGAGGATTAACGGGAAACGATCAATCATATTGTCGAGTGCCTGGTGGTGTACGGCACTGTTTAGAAGTGACAATAGCAATTCCCCCAGCGTCGTATGAAGGCTTGTTAACATGGTTAACACTGTGTTTAGTGGGGAGTAGTCAAGGTCATCTTCCGTTTCACTTATCATACTGCTACGATGCCTATCTATATTGCAAATCTATTGTAGTTCAGCAGCTGAGATACCCTAATCAGACTTAGGAGGCATATGGTAGCAAAGCGTGATCTATCCCAATTAGGACCTAAGTTGCCTGCTGTAGTCTGCTGAGGCATAGCTGTCACAGTGACTCCAAGCTCTCGGCAAAGGGCATGGGAATGAATCCGGAGGTCTCGGCGACATATTTTGCCAGCCTCTCTGTCGAGAGTTTCAAGCTCGCTTGACGATGTACTTGTTTACATCGCGCTTTAGCGTGCGTCACGTGCTTGAAAAAATTGTACAAGTGGTTGGTTCTAGGAGCCTGCTGCCATGGTGTCCTGGGGGGACAACCAATGCGGAGAACTCCGTGTAATGTACCTATCATATTAAGTAATATTACTGCATCTCTCCTTCGAGATTTGAACTTCCCACACCCCCCATCTTTGTCTGCCTCTGGACTATCTTCCAACCTGGCCCAGGCTTATCATGTGCTCAGGAACCTCATTGCTGACATTCTTCTTTCTCCTTGGCCTCTGACCTAATTTTTATGGATTGTCCAAGTGTCACAAGGGAAGGGCGAGACCCCAGGATCAGCCTTAGGTGGCAGGGTACCGGAAGTGCAGCCAGCAGGATAACTTCTCACGGTCATGTGCTGTTCTCATAGCTGGATGCAGATGAGAAGGTTGGTGGCTGATTGGATAGTGGTGTGGTGTTAAAGTTCATGCTCCAAAAGAGTGGATGCCAATCAGTAGCGGTGAAAGGAATATGTGTGGTGGATGAAAAAGGGTGCCAGCTGGAATTGAACTAGTGCCTCCAAGAACATCAACCGGTGCTGCCAGGGTGCACTGGCAGCTGCGCGATAGCCCACTTCGCTATCACACCCCCTTAGGGGCTACTAGGAGCATGTTCACATGTGTTTTGGGTCTCCCCCTGTCCCCCTCCCTTCCTCCTTGTTCCTTTCTCCTTTCCTTCATCCCACGGACTCTTACAACATCCCTTTCATTCCCTTTCATTCCCTTTCCTTTCCGCCTCCCTTCTGCCCACTCCTTTCGCATCCGAGTCATGTCCGGTGACTCCAGAGTCTTCCCGCACTTTGGACTCGCTCAGACTCCTATATACACTGCGGGGCTCATCTGGGCTACCTCCATCCTCTTTCCCCACTTCATTACTCTTCACCTTTCCTTCCCCAGGTCGCTGGCACGACTTCTGTACATTCCCCTGCCACTTCATTATCACATGTTTCCTCGTACCTTGTGATATTCGTTCGGACTTGTGGCTGGTGTACTGTACAGTTATCCTGCATTCCTCTCACACTACTACAGTATATACTTCGCTTCCTAGCATGGAGAATCCTTATCCTGTTCTCTTTGGATTCTCCCTCTGCTAGGTGAGCAGCTCTCTCATGTATTGTAGTTAGTCCTATTCACATCTTTGGATTCTCCCTCTGCTAGGCTTGCGCTGTCGGCCATCTTGAGGTTGCTCTTACAAGCGTATCATGGATGGAAATAATTTGGGTTTGGTGTTTGTACGTCTGAGCCCACAAGGTCTGCAAAGTCTCGGAGTCCGGTCCTGAAGCGACTGGCTCGGATGGCGGGATCTGGCTGGAAGCGCCCATCATTTCGGAGTCATCAGGGGAGTGAGGAATGGAGTTCCTTGGGTCCTCAGAGGTGGGTGGGAGTAGCAGGAGAGCGTCCGGAATGTCCGTGTAAACATGTTACCACTTTCCCCTGACTCCTGACATCATCATGTGATCTGACCGCTACTATATAACGGTAGCTACGCCCTTGTATTCACTCACTTTCGTACCACGACTACGAATCTACACATTGATCCTCTCACTCTTGTTCTTGAGTGTTCCACCACGCCGTGGTTCCACTTTTTTTTTGAGAACGATCAGGCTTCGGCCTCAACAATCACCTTTGATTCCAGACCGCACTAGTCAGGGTTCTCAGAGGTAACGACCCTGAGATCCCAATCTTCCCCACCTTTTCCCCGCCCTTCCCAGCTCATTCCCCGCCTCTCCCGCGTCCCCAGTCCGTCACACTGCCTCCCAGAAATCAACTGTCGATACCCACTTCCCTAGAAACGTGTAGCCGCACCATTAGTAATTCCCAAACCCCGTTCCTGGTACCCACACGCTCTTCACGCGCTCGCACTTGTTCTGCGCCGCAGGTTCACGCCGCTTCAGCTAAGCGGTTACGTATTTCTGCCAACGTGACCCTTGTTCTGGAAGGCGCCGAACGTCTTCCTGAGACGCATATATCTGACACACATATACCGACCTCCACGACCGCACCCGTTTCACACACCTCCGTCTTATATCCCTTGCCCTTCCAGACTTTGACACTCATGGGAATATGCGCAAAAATTGAACAGTCTGCTCCGAATCGCCCTCCCACGATGGGCGAAGGGGATGTCGACGCTGGCCTGCTATGGGACTGGTTCGTCAAGTCGGAGAACTTCCTACGACACAAGAACACCCCTGCTCAAGACATGGTCAAGACCGTTGCTTATGGCATGACTAGTGTGCACGCAATTCGTTGGCTCGCCGCTAACGGCCCCTCGCTACCTGAGATGGATTGGGAGACGTACAAAGACCAGATGCGTACCTTGTTTCTTCCCTCAGACTGGGAATACACCGCTAGAATGGCTGTCCTGCGTCTCAAACAGGGTGCCAGGCCATTCATGGATTTCGCCTTGGACGTGATGGCGAAGAATAATCTCCTCGCTGGCACTGTTTCATTCATGAACGACGATTTTCTCAGAGACGCTATCGAGGCCGGCATGGACCCAGAACTCGCACAGGAGTGTCACCGCGAGAATACGAACCACATTTCAGATTTTCGACCTTGGCTCGACGAGATTAAATGTTTGGACGAGCGCCGTCGACAACGATTTGACGAGATAGCTAAGGAATTTGCTAGACTCAACGTTCGGAACACCGTGCCCGGTCGTGTCCCACCCAAGTTAGCGGCCTTTGCTGCCGCGAAGAACTCCAGCACTACGGGTTCCTCGTCTTCCGCCCAGCAGGCTGCATTCGTCCCTATTCCAAAGCTCGCTGATGCTGAACGTCGTTTATTACAGGAGAATGGTGGCTGCTACAAGTGCCGTCGTTTCTTCGCTGGTCACATAGGTCCGCGTTGCCCGAACCCTCCCATCGACGGAGCGAAGTACAAGACCTTGACAGCCGCCAACGTTCCCCCTCGACCTGCTTCGTATGCCGCGCAGGGTTCCAGTTTTGCCCGCGTCGCCGCTGTCGTCGAAAGCACCTGGTCTGGTATTGAAGAGCTCATCAATTTCGATGGGTCGCTGGAGACTGTCGCTGCTGTGCTCCCGAATTCCTCTGCCGTCATCGACACAGGTTCGCCGGGCTATTCTGACAATGAGTGCGCCCCGTTTTCGTGTTCTAACCTCCTCTGGACTTGCAACCTCCGCTCCCTCTCCCTCAATTCCACTCTCACTGTGAAGGGCCTAATTGATGATGGATCTTCCGTAGTACTTATTAAGGAAGACATTGTCAAGTGTCTCGGCCTCCAAGTCTTGCAAGCCTCGGTTCCCTTCGCGTGTCAAGCTGCCTTCTCCAACGATCGCACCTCTCTTTCTCTTTCCTCCTACGTCAAGATTCAGCCCTGTTCTCCTGATGGACATTTCTCTTCTCGCGTGTTACACGCCTTCGTTTCCCCTACGCTTGTAACAGACCTTATTCTCGGTTTACCCTTTCTCAACTCGAATGGCTTAGTGATCGATCACGGACGGAACACCTGTATTATTAAATTGGACAATGAGACCTCGTACGACCTCTTGCATGCAGCAGATCATGTACATTCTAAGCCGACGCCTCGCTGGAAGTCTGCTCTTATCCGTGCCAGCGAGATCCACGCCGCTCGACATCGTGCACGGCCTGCCGTTAGGGACGTCCTGCTAGGGGAGGAGATGACAGCGCGGCTCCGCCCCAGGCTCAACTCGCATCCTGCTCGTGGACAACGTGGCTCGCGCTCGGGTAACATCATCGGCGCTCTGAAAGAGCGAATCGAGGACCTGAACGCCATTGAAACCTTCGAAGGTCAGCTCAAGCGGATGGACGGCGAGATGAAGCGCAAGTACGCGGATCTTTTCCCAGATGACATTCCCCCCGTCCATCAGCTGCCTGACACGACCTACCACCGCTTTATCCTGAAGGACACGCACAAGATTGTTCGGAAAAGGGAGTATGCCTGCCCAAGGAAATGGCAGGACGCCTGGCGAACACTCCTGGAAGGACATCTCGCCGCTGGTCGCATGCGCCCTTCAGATTCAGAATTCTCTAGCCCAGCGTTTCTTGTGCCCAAATCGGATCTGAACGCCATGCCGCGGTGGGTTAACGACTACCACGAACTGAACAAAAACACGGTTGCGGACAAGTTCCCTCTGCCACGTATAGCCGACATCCTCGCTGACTGCGGTCGGGGGAAGATCTGGGGTAAGTTAGACATGACGAACGCCTTCTTCCAGACGAAGGTTCACCCCGACCACATCAAGTACACCGCGGTTCGCACTCCGTTCGGGCTCTATGAATGGGTCGTGATGCCGCAAGGGTGTAGGAATGCGCCGTCAACTCATCAGCGGCGTATGGTCGCTGCGTTGCGGCCATGGATTGGTAAAATTTGTCACGTCTATCTTGACGACATCATTATCTGGAGCACTGATCTTGCGGAGCACATCAGGAACGTCGAGACAATCTTACAGGCCCTGCGGGCAGCGAGTCTCTATTGTTCGCTGAAGAAGACCTCACTCTTCTGCACCTCAATCGAATTCCTCGGTCACCGTATCTCTGCGGACGGCATCCAAGCTGACAATACTAAAGCCGCTAAGATTGCTTCTTGGCCTGTGCCCCGTACCGCGTCTGACGTCCGCCAGTTTCTAGGGCTCGTCCAATACCTGTCCGCCTTCCTTCCCCGGCTTGCTCAACTCACAGCTGTGCTGACGCCACTCACAAATAAGGTCCCTGGGAGCGAGCACATCATTTGGCTGGCAGAACATCAGGCCGCGTTCGACGGCATCAAAGGCTTGGTGGTGTCGAGAGACTGCCTGACGGTCATTGACCATGAGAACCCAGGTGAAAACAAGATCTTCGTGACCACTGACGCATCAGATTTAGGCACTGGCGCTGTATTGTCGTTCGGTAAGGACTGGGCGACTGCACGCCCCGTCGCATTTGAATCGAAGCAGTTGTCCCCGGCCGAGAAGAACTACCCAACTCATGACAAGGAGCTACTGGCGATCGTCCGTGCCTTACACAAATGGTGTAATGATTTACTCGGCGCGGAGTTCGAGGTATTCACTGACCATAAAACACTTGAATTCTTCAGCAAGCAGCGAGATCTCTCGAAGAAGCAAATGTGTTGGCAAGAATTCCTCGCCGATTTCAATTTTACGATCAAGTACATCCGCGGCGAGGACAACACCGTAGCTGACGCGCTAAGTCGACAGTTCCCTTCTGCCTCTGATCCCCCTTCCCTGTCTGGCCTCGTCGCTCCCGTGCTTACTGTTTCTTCTGATAGCGATGTGTTGCGTTCCATAAAAGAGGGCTACAGTTCTGACCCTTGGTGCTCCAAGCTTCTCTCGGATGGCATCAAAATCGCGGGTGTTAGCAAACGTTCGGGTCTTCTCTATGTCGCCGACCGCCTGGTTATTCCGAGGGTCGCCTCAGTGCGGGAGTCTATTTATCACTTGGCCCACGATTCTTTGGGCCATTTCGGAGCTGCTAAGTCGTACGAAGCACTGCGGGACTCGTTCTACTGGCCCAACATGCGCCGGGATCTTGAACAGGCTTATATCCCTGGTTGTGTAGAGTGCCAGCGTAACAAGGCGCCAACGTCGAAACCTGCTGGACCTCTGCATTCGTTGCCTGTACCCGATGGTCGTTTGGAAGATATCGCCCTCGATTTCGTGGGACCCCTGCCCGAGGACGATGGGTTCGACTACCTGCTCACCATCACGGACAGACTGGGCGCCGACATCAGACTGATTCCGTGTCGCAAGGATATCACCGCCGAATGAGCTGCGGCGCTCTTCTTCAACCATTGGTATTGTGAGAATGGCCTCCGACGGACCATCACCAGCGACCGTGATAAGCTCTTCATTTCACGATTTTGGACTGCCTTACATGAGCTAACGGGAGTCAAACTTCGTTTATCTAGTTCCTTCCACCCTGAAACAGATGGATCCAGTGAATGTACGAATAAAACTGTCATACAGTGTCTGTGTTTCTACGTCGATCGACATCAGAAAGGCTGGGTCAAAGCTCTCCCCAGTGTTCGTTTCTCCAGTAATACCCCCTACTTGAGTTGATTATCTCTCAGGTGTACCTTGCTATAGCTAATACATTATCTCCAGGTACAACTGCACCATATCCCAGTTAACTATTATCAGGTATACCTGCCAAATGTTTATTCAACTGAGGGTCAGGTAGCTTCAACAAAGGAATCAACTGAAAGTCAGGTATTGGGTGAATGTCCAGTTGATTGTTCACTTATATACCTACATTCCAGTTGATTATTTTCCACATCTACCTTGGCACATCCAGTTGAGTATTTTCATCCAGTTAACTAAGTGCCAAATAAACATGCTTAACCCAGTTAACTGGACACAGGAATAGCTGCATATGTCCAGTTGATTGGAACATCAAGTTAACTGCATACAGCAGTACCTAGACATGTTCAATCAACTGGGATATTTACTCAGTTGATTATCACCAGCAATTCCTGCATACACCCAGTTGATTGGATAATCAAGTTGACTTATGTACAGCAGTACCTTGATGTACCCAGTTAACTGGAATATTGACCCAGTTGAATATTCCCAGGAATACATGTATACATTGAGTTAACTACAACAGTGAGTTGAATATTTACAGCTGTAGCTAGGCAGGTCTAGTTGACTAGAATAATAATCCAATGCATTGTAATCCAGCAATACCTGGAAACACCCAGTTAACTGGACTATCCAGTTGACTATACACAGCTGTACCTGTACATAGCTAGTTAACTGGAATTATGATTCAATCTACTGAAATCCAGCAATACCTGTACACACTCAGTTAACTGTAATACTGAGTTGAATATCTACAGCTGTATCTGAGCAGTTTCAGTTAACTGGAATCATGGTCCAGTTAATTATATACAGGAGTCCCTGTACACACCCAGTTAACTGGAATACTGAGTTAACTATTTCCAGCTGTATCTATGCACATCCAGTTCACTATATTCAGGAATACCTGGACAGACCCAGTTAACTGCATTGTTGAGTTAATTATTTACAGCAGTACCTGTGTTTACCCAGTTGATTGCCCAGTTAACTATTTACAGTTACATCCATTAATGTCCAGTTGATTGATATTTTAGACCATGAAAAGTGCTTTTGAATATTCTAGTTGACTGGGCATGGCACTCTCCCAGTTGAATATCCTCAGGGATAACTGTGAACCCTCAGTTAACTAGAAGTAGCATCCAGTTGAGTGTACACAGGAGTAGCTGTACATGCTGAGTTGATTATACATTGAGTGCACTATCTGCAGCAATATCTGTACTTAGCCAGTTGATTGCCCACTTAACTATCTACAGGTATATCTGTGCTGACCCAGTTAACTGGTATTCTCAACCACGAGAAACAGTACTGGATACTCCAATCAACTGGATGTGGTATTCATCCAGTTGAATATCTTCAGGAGTATCTATAAACCCTGAGTTAACTGGAATCATCCCCCAGTTCACTATATACAGGAATACATGCAGACACTCAGTTAACTGCAGTACCCAGTTGAGTATTTGTAGATACAGTTGAAGAGGTCAAGTTGAGTAAATACAGCAGTACCTGTACATGTTGAGTTGATCATCCTGACTGTAGCAAGGTCTTGATGAGGACACTGTGATCATCAGACAGCCAGGCAAAAGTGTATCAATCAGCAAGGCAGTCATTGACTAGTTCTGATTAAAATAAATGTAGTACACTAAGCAGGCAAAAACATCGGAATACAATTCAAAATGTATGGTACTACATTGACTTCTATATAAGGGCACTTCAATACTAGTTGTTGAGGATAATGTTTAAATGTGGTGGCATCAAAGTATAATGCAAGCCATTGAATAGATGGGAGTCTGAGACATTCTGCTCACTCTCTACCACTAAAGACAATGTTGATGCTAGTAATAATCCAGTTTGTAGGTATCACCAGTCATGACTGAATAATTCCAGACCCTGGGATGACCAAAGATGCATCTAGTCAATATACATGTAGTCTGAGTACCATTATAGAAAGGTAGCATTATAACAGTATCAGAATGACCATAATAGATGGTATATATCATATCTATAATTTCAATCACATCTTGCTATTCAATAGGTGGAGGCCATTATTAAATACCATTGGTGATTAGTTATAGGCCTTTCATCTAAGTAATTATAGAAAGATGGCAATATCATTATCTGAATTGCTATAATAGCTGTAGTTCATAAGATCACATATTCATACCATAAGAGTGACTATTATCTTCAGGCTATTTTAACCTACACTTTCTCAAAGTGACTGTAGCTAAGAATGGTTTGATGTTTTTTATCAATAACTTCAAATGAAGCTTACCAGTCACAACATCCTGTTGAATGCAAAAGCATGGCTGTCTGATGATCACAGTGTCCTCATCAAGACCTTGCTACAGTCAGGATGATCAACTCAACATGTACAGGTACTGCTGTATTTACTCAACTTGACCTCTTCAACTGTATCTACAAATACTCAACTGGGTACTGCAGTTAACTGAGTGTCTGCATGTATTCCTGTATATAGTGAACTGGGGGATGATTCCAGTTAACTCAGGGTTTATAGATACTCCTGAAGATATTCAACTGGATGAATACCACATCCAGTTGATTGGAGTATCCAGTACTGTTTCTCGTGGTTGAGAATACCAGTTAACTGGGTCAGCACAGATATACCTGTAGATAGTTAAGTGGGCAATCAACTGGCTAAGTACAGATATTGCTGCAGATAGTGCACTCAATGTATAATCAACTCAGCATGTACAGCTACTCCTGTGTACACTCAACTGGATGCTACTTCTAGTTAACTGAGGGTTCACAGTTATCCCTGAGGATATTCAACTGGGAGAGTGCCATGCCCAGTCAACTAGAATATTCAAAAGCACTTTTCATGGTCTAAAATATCAATCAACTGGACATTAATGGATGTAACTGTAAATAGTTAACTGGGCAATCAACTGGGTAAACACAGGTACTGCTGTAAATAATTAACTCAACAATGCAGTTAACTGGGTCTGTCCAGGTATTCCTGAATATAGTGAACTGGATGTGCATAGATACAGCTGGAAATAGTTAACTCAGTATTCCAGTTAACTGGGTGTGTACAGGGACTCCTGTATATAATTAACTGGACCATGATTCCAGTTAACTGAAACTGCTCAGATACAGCTGTAGATATTCAACTCAGTATTACAGTTAACTGAGTGTGTACAGGTATTGCTGGATTTCAGTAGATTGAATCATAATTCCAGTTAACTAGCTATGTACAGGTACAGCTGTGTATAGTCAACTGGATAGTCCAGTTAACTGGGTGTTTCCAGGTATTGCTGGATTACAATGCATTGGATTATTATTCTAGTCAACTAGACCTGCCTAGCTACAGCTGTAAATATTCAACTCACTGTTGTAGTTAACTCAATGTATACATGTATTCCTGGGAATATTCAACTGGGTCAATATTCCAGTTAACTGGGTACATCAAGGTACTGCTGTACATAAGTCAACTTGATTATCCAATCAACTGGGTGTATGCAGGAATTGCTGGTGATAATCAACTGAGTAAATATCCCAGTTGATTGAACATGTCTAGGTACTGCTGTATGCAGTTAACTTGATGTTCCAATCAACTGGACATATGCAGCTATTCCTGTGTCCAGTTAACTGGGTTAAGCATGTTTATTTGGCACTTAGTTAACTGGATGAAAATACTCAACTGGATGTGCCAAGGTAGATGTGGAAAATAATCAACTGGAATGTAGGTATATAAGTGAACAATCAACTGGACATTCACCCAATACCTGACTTTCAGTTGATTCCTTTGTTGAAGCTACCTGACCCTCAGTTGAATAAACATTTGGCAGGTATACCTGATAATAGTTAACTGGGATATGGTGCAGCTGTACCTGGAGATAATGTATTAGCTATAGCAAGGTACACCTGAGAGATAATCAACTCAAGTAGGGGGTATTACTGGTTTCTCCATCATGAATACGATTAACGCTTCTACAGGGTTCTCGCCTTTCATGCTGCGCCTCGGGCTGTCACCTCGTGTGGTTCCTCCTATGCTCGATCCCCCCCCTCGTGATGTCCCAACGTCTGCTGTGGATGTCATCAGCCGACTCAACGATATCACGTCAGAGGCCAAGGATAACCTACTCGCCGCGAAGATTTCGCAGACTATCCAGGCGAACGCTCACCGGCGTCCAGATCAGCAGTTCGCCATAGGCGACTCCGTTTTCCTCTCAACGTCCAACCGTCGAAAGGAGTACATGCACTCGGGGGACAATCGAGTGGCCAAGTTTATGCCAAGGTTCGACGGACCTTACGAGATTATCCGTTCGAACCCAGAGAAGTCGTCTTACACTCTTAATCTGCCCAACGCTGACAACATCTTCCCCACCTTTCATTCTAGTCTCCTTCGTCCGTTTGTCGCTAACGATGGTAACTTGTTCCCTTCTCGCGAGCTTGAGCGACCTGCCGCGATCACCGGGGATTCAGGTGAGGATGAATACTACGTGGAGAAGATCATAGATGAGAAGCGGGGGCGGAGAGGCATGGAGTATTTGGTTTCGTTTAGAGGATATGGGGATGAAGACAACCGTTGGATGACGAGAAGCGAAGTGGAGGAGCTGGAGGCTTTGGACCATTGGCTGGCTGTGCGACCTGCGCCAAACTTGAATCGCGCTCGAAGACGACCTAATACAAAGAAGGTCTCCGCTGCGGCAGTGCTCTCGTTGCTCGACCGCCTGTCCGACAATATCGACTTCACCAATTTTGCTTGGGACTCACCTCTGCCTTTTCTCTAGAGGGTGGGCGAGTGTAAACATGTTACCACTTTCCCCTGACTCCTGACATCATCATGTGATCTGACCGCTACTATATAACGGTAGCTACGCCCTTGTATTCACTCACTTTCGTACCACGACTACGAATCTACACATTGATCCTCTCACTCTTGTTCTTGAGTGTTCCACCACGCCGTGGTTCCAGTCCGCAAAACCGGAAAGACGTCGGGAGCGAGTCCGGAGTGGCGCAGGACATTTTCCGTAGGGCTCTGGTGCCAGGATTAGAGATCCTGTTCTGCTGTAAGGGCAACCTCAAGATGGCCGACAGCGCAAGCCTAGCAGAGGGAGAATCCAAAGATATGAATAAGACTAACTACAATACATGAGAGAGCTGCTCACCTAGCAGAGGGAGAATCCAAAGAGAACAGGATAGGGATTCTCCATGCTAGGAAGCGAAGTATATACTGTAGTAGCATGAGAGGAATGCAGGATAACTGTACAGTACACCAGCCACAAGTCCGAACGAATATCACAAGGTACGAGGAAACATGTGATAATGAAATGGAGGGTAAATGCACAGGAGTCATGCCAGCGACCTGGGGAAGGAAAGGTGAAGAGTAATGAAGTGGGGAAAGAGGATAGAAGTAGCCCGGATGAGCCCCGAAGTGTATATACAAGTCCGAGTGAGTCCGAGTGAGTCCGAAGTGCGGGAAGACTCCCGAGTCACCAGACGTGACTCGGATGCGAAAGGAGTGGGCGGAAAGGAAGTGGAAAGGAAAGGGAATGAAAGGGAACGAAAGGGATGTTGTAAGAGTCCGTGGGATGAAGGAAAGGAGAAAGGAACGAGGAGGAAGGGAGAGTGACAGGGGGAATAGGAGAAAATAGGAGTGTCCCCTTACAGATATGTGATGTTTATCGACAGATTCCGCACTTTGCATTTGATTCAATTTCTTGCAAACAGCTTGATTACAAGGAAAGAGACGTGCACTTCTACTAGCATTAAACACGGTCTCGTACACGCCGTGCCGCAGGCATCGGCCCACTAACCCAAGTTCTCTAGTATCTCTGAATAGATGGTTTACCCCTGTCTGTCCGTGGGATCTCCATCCCTCCATGTGCCGTGACAATTTCCTTTTAGGATTGACTCACATCACATATGGATTTCAGCTTCCTTAGCTCTCGTCTATCTACCGTAATTACTAGTACAATGAGCAATTCACAGTGTACGAAGATTGTGACGGACCAGCAACGGACCAGACACCTTCGGTCTTCGTAAAAACCTTGGGTATACTTAAGCCGTAAATAGTCCGGCAATGACTCATGAATGAGTGGGCACTGCGCAACTGACCAAAGGCCAGCAACATCAAACGATGCCCCTGGGTTGTCAAGTTCTTCGGTACACGTTGCTGCACATACGGCATGAGTATGCAACGTCAACGCGCACGCAAGGCGTGCATTCAATATCGACCAACGGGTAAGCGCCCGGGTGGCCAAAGGTCCCGGACGATGCCGACTGTTTGGCCTTGATTGTGCCTCTACTATAATGAGATCAATAGCACCTCGACCTTGATTCTGACGGTGATCAGGCCAGTCCCCACCACAGAACGAGCGACAGAGCGACGCCCCTCGTCGTACCCATGCCCTATCCGCAGGCCGTGATGTCATCTCCTAACGCCCATTTCCATGACGGGTCTCCCGTCGCGCTCGGTTCTCCCACCCAACGACGCCCAGGTTCCAGGCAACGCTTCGTCGCAGACCTGTCGCAATGTCTGTTCGACTTCGTGATTCAGCTTCTACCCACCCAGGAAGAGCTTGCAGTGAAAGAAGATGTTCGCAAATTGTTGGAGAGACTCATTCGAACCATAGAACCTGAGAGCCGTCTGTTGTCGTTCGGAAGCACGGCCAACGGGTTCAGTTTGCGCAATTCTGGTGAGTGGTTATCGTTTGTTGATCTGCCTCATCAAGCAACTTAACGAGAATAGACATGGACCTGTGCTGTTTGATTGACTCTGAGGAACGGCTAGCTGCCTCCGATCTTGTTACCATGTTGGGCGATCTACTAGAACGAGGTATGTCGAACCTTACGTAGTCTTCGCATATATGCACCAACTGTTTTCGCGCAGAAACCAAGTTCTACGTCAAATCACTCCCTCATGCTCGGATACCAATAGTGAAACTTTCACTAGACCCGTCGCCGGGCCTGCCGCTTGGCATAGCATGCGACATCGGTTTTGAGAACCGACTTGCTCTAGAAAACACACGATTGTTGATGTGCTACGCAATGATCGATCCTGCTCGCGTTAGGACGATGGTGCTATTCCTCAAAGTTTGGAGTAAACGACGGTGTGTAGTGAACACTCATTACTGCTGCATAAACTTACTTGCATGTTAGGAAAATCAACTCTCCATATAAGGGCACGCTATCGTCGTATGGCTATGTCTTACTGGTCATTTATTTCTTGGTCCACGTTAAGAATCCGCCGGTGCTCCCGAACCTTCAACAGATGCCTCCCCTACGACCGATATCTGAAGAAGATACTCACCTACACGGGCATAACATCTGGTTCTTCGACGATATCGAACTCTTACGTCAACGCTGGCATTCAGACAACAACGAGTCTGTCGCTGACTTGTATGTACATTTTGTCTGGATGCTCCTCTACCATCACTGACCGCGTTCGTAGATTAATAGATTTCTTTCGCTATTATTCTCGCGATTTCGCTTACAACACAGGGGTCGCCTCGATTCGTTCCGGGTTGTTGAAGAAAGATTCAAAGGGATGGCAGAATGACCTGTCCAATCAACGATACAACGATGCCCGCGAGCGGAATCGTCTATGTATAGAGGTGTGTGATATATTAACGTGGGCTACCTACGTCTGACCAATAGGGCAGGATCCATTTGAGACAGACTTCAATGTTGGGCGATGTGTGACCAAAGACGGGTTGTACACAGTGAGCTATGTTCTCGCTGCTCTTCGTCGTTTGATTAACCGTATCACTTCCTTAGATTCGTGGGGAGTTTATGCGTGCTTCCCGAATCCTGGCGTCCAGGCCCGAGCGAGCGATCGTTGCGCTTGCTGAACTGTGTGAAGAACGAGCAGACGACCATCTCATCTCACCGCCCGTGCCTCCGAGGGCCCCGCCCCCTCAGACGCCATACACCGTTGGAAGCAGCTCCATGCGACCGAAGGGCGTTCAGACTGATAAGCTTTCCCCTCCTATGCAATTCTTTGAACCGGGATCACGAGCACGCGGTGCTACGCATGTCCCCTCGCGTTCACCGCCGGAGCACATGGCGCCGAAGCGTAGCAAATGGACAAGTCCTCCGCCTGCGGAGGCGTCCTCTGACATTCACAACTCGTTCGAAAGCCAGTTGGGCAGAGGTATCGAACTAGCAACTGCTGCAAGCATCGCTCGTGAAAGACTCCTGGGTGATGCAGCTTCATCCTCGAGCAATAGTGACATTGGCATCGATGAAGAGCCGGAAGCTCCGGAGTCTGACGATGTGCAATCTGTTCGATCATATACCGAGGGAACCTCCCCCCAGCTCCAAACTGTCCAACGACGACCATCGTGGCATGTTAATGATTCTCCGGACTATATCCCACGATATGGCTCACGTCGACTGCCCCGTCACATCCCTGATCAAAGAATTGACAAGCAACCTCCATCGCAGAATGCCTCTCCTGACCTCCATGCCTTGTCTGCTAAGGCCGAGCTTGCCAGACGGTCGATATCCGGCGCACCCCGCCCGCTTAGGAGCAACTGGTCGTCCCCAGTGAACACTCCTCCCTTATCACCAGACTCGCCCTCAAGTCCCCGCCTTCGATTTACTGAACCATCTACTGTATATTATCAGACCACCGTCACACGTTCACCTCGTCCCACTGTGCTATACCCGAATTCTGGATCTCATCCCTCTTTCTTGTCTCAATACCAACAAAACCAAAGTTATGTACATAGCTCAAATCATCACCCACCACAAGATATCTTTTCAATGGATCATCCACCGCTGCTGTCGCGGATGAACTCGCGCGGAGGACAAGGAGAGACCGCAGGCTGGTCTTCTGGCGGCCCTGATACCCCAACACCGACCAATATAATACACTCGCATGCCCCCCTTTCGCAGCTTTCCCGGCACTCGCATTCACATTCTAATGCAACCATCATTGCTCCCACACCGCCACCCATATCATCTACCTCCTTAGCATCTCATTCTACTAATGCTTGTACGCCCCCACCGTCTCAGACACGGTCTAGATCCAGGTCGCGCTCTCGCTCGCCGCCTATGTTACTCACTCCCCCGTCAGCCCTCCCTATCATTTCACCCGCAGGCAACGAAGCAAACCCGTGCTCCGTTCCTCTGCTCTTGCATCGAGGCGCTGACTCGCCAACGTCGTCTTCCGCCGGATATGACACGTCGCTGTCCCAATCGCCATCGCCCTCCCCGTCCCCGTCCCCACCTCCAACGACCGCACGCTCGATATGTGGCGATAGTTGCGTATCCAAATGTACTTCATCGCCATCCCCAGTCGATCCAGTCATCACCTTGCCCCTGCTCGGCTCTCATCTTCAATCGCCTGTGGACGAAGCTCTGGGCGAACAAATATAGATGCGTTCGTGTTCCTACTGCCGCTCATCTGCAAGCGCTGTGCCGAGCGAGTTTCTCGTATGTCCTGTTTGGCCATTATGTTGATGGCCACGAAGTAAATTCGTGGCACGTATGGACTCAAGGACGGTGTATCAGATCCATCCTCTTGACATTGGGTATGTTAGTTACGAGTCTTCCCTGTCCCACTTGCGTTGCCGCTACCATAAGTAGTATCGAATAATAAGGGAGTACTGGCTCGCTGATTAGCTACGTAGGTCACGTAGGTACCATGTATCGGCCCCGCCGTAACCGTGCACACCCATGTCTTGCAGTCCACGCCTAGCCTATCGCAGCAAGTATAAGCAACATCTTACGTATGGGGCCAAAAATACTGGACCAATCAAGATTGCAAACATGGGTCAGCTCGGTGAGGCCGAAGTGACATGCTGCTGACTAGAAAAAAGGCCGCCCGTAGAACGTACGTGTCGACTCGCAAGTTGGGGGTATTTCCCGTACTTATGGCTCTGGGAAATTCAAGGTTTCAATGTGTGACAAACCAGCATGATGAAACATAATCACCCTGTTGTGCAGCCGAGCAGAGTAGTGCACAAGCAAAGGGATTTAGAAACCGGCGAACACAGCAAGATGATATTTGGTGAGGAATGGGTGTCCTAACCCAAACAACCCATTGCAGCCGAGCGAGCCTACGCGTACACACCATGGTCGGCTTCGCATCGCTGGATATACTTATATATAACGAGAAGCGAAGCCTCGACACTGGGGTAAAATGAACTTCAAATTCTGCTCATCGTTTTTGCCAGTCCTCTGCGTAGCGACACTTGCCGTCCCCGTAGCCTCTTGTTCTAGGACACCGGCCGTCGCCCTCGACTACTCGACCTTCGAAGGTTTCACTGTCGGTAATGTGTCCCAGTATCTTGGAATGCCGTTCGCGGCTCCTCCGTACGAGAATCCATTCCAAGATACTTCAGTGCCTTGACCTTGCAACCTTAGAGTTGGTCAGTTGAGGTTTCGCAAACCGAGCCCGCCTATTCATAAACGCGGCGTGCATCAAGCAACAGAATTTGGCCCCGCTTGTCCCCAGCAAGCAATTTCTCCATTGCCCGGTCTCGATTTTCGCGGAAATTATTCCTCCATTTCTGAAGATTGTGAAATTCAATGCTTCCTGCTCTCCCATTTGCGGAGGCTTATCTCTAATTTCAGGCCTCACAATCAACATCTTATGCCCAGCTCAACCAAACGCACAACTGGGTAAAGGATACCCAGTCGTAGTGGTGAGGACCCATGAATACTTAGCCTGGCAATTCACCGATCATCACTTATCCATAAAATACAGTATTTTCATGGAGGTGTGTACAACTTTGCTCAACTTGTCACTTTCTTGATCCCTTGTAGGCGGCTTTGAAATTGGAGATGCTACTGACACACCTACTAGCACCCTCATTGAACATTCCATCGCACTGGGCCAACCTGTCATCGTCGTGATCCCCAACTATCGGATTAATGGTCTTTATAATTCATCACAAGACTCCCCTTGTACTCACCGCCTTCTACCAGGTCTTGGTTTCTTGGCAGGGAAAGAGGTTCTCGAAGCGGGTATAAGCAATTTAGGTCTCCACGACCGTCAGTCTATCTTCACCCCATGAACCACGGTGGCTGATATACATCGTTCAGAGCGCTTTGCGCTTGAATGGATACAAAATCACATCTCACATTTCGGAGGGGATCCACACAAAGTCACCATGTACGTTCCTAGCTTCTTGGCCAACGGGCTCATCATCAACTTATCATTATATCCACCTCAGATGGGGCATAAGCGCGGGGGCAGTATCGGTAGCGTTGCACTTACTCAATCCTAATGGCAACTCCATCCATTCATTATTTCATGCCGCCTTCATGGTCAGTAGTGGGATTCAGTCTTTGCTCCTTACTCCGTTCATGGCTGTGATCTCTTAGGAGTCTGGCGGACCCCTGCAGATCCCCAAGGTATCCGATGGTCAGAAGGAATACGATGCTATCGTCGATGCTGTAGGGTGCACAGGTCACCGAGACACATTAGCTTGTCTGCGCACTGTTCCCTTCAATGCATTGACAGCTGCGATCAATGAGACACGGGATATCTTCTCGTTCTCGAGTCTTAATCTCGCCTGGATACCTCGCGTCGATGGAGACCTGATCAAGGAAGAGCCATACGCTCTCATCCGCCGCAAAGCATATGTCAAGGTACTTCTCCACCTATTATCATTGCTATCGGCGCATTGACAATGAATTAGGTCCCTTTCATCACAGGTAACTGTGATGACGAAGGAACGTAAGTAATATGCTTTCTACGACAGCCGATGTAACGGCTGGAACATTCCCGTAGCCTGTTCTCATTGTCTAACATGAATATAACGTCTGTTGCCAAGTCCTCTTTCTAATACGCTTAGAGCTAACAATCCTCAAGAACGACACCCGAGTTCTTGGGTTATATTAGCTCCAAGTAAGTCCTCAACAGTATCGCTATATAGTTGGAGGCTCAATGACTTAGCTACCTTCCTTCTGCGACGGCTGAGCAAATACAGCGAATCGTGGATGTGTACCCCGATGATCCCAGTCAGGTACGATCACACTCCGCGATCGCTTCAGCCATGACTTTAATTCAGCAACAGGGTTCGCCGTTCAATACAGGCACTGCGAACGCTTTGACGTGAGTCGCACCGGTGTAGTGATTCTTACAGGCCCAGCTTATGTAAAGTACCAGGCCTCAATTCAAGCGACTCGCCGCTGTTCAAGGCGATATCTTCTTCCAAGGCCCGCGACGATTTCTACTCGAGACAGCTTCAGAGACTCAACACGCCTGGGGCTACCGTACGCCGCGCATCTAACCAGTGATGCAGCGCTAACTACCCCATAATATGCAGTGAACAAACAGGGCAAGACTTCCTCGTCCTTGGGCGCTTCGCATGCATCGGACAGCGGTGAATGGTTTGGATCACGCAATCCCACTGGGTCTTTCGCTGTTGGCGCAATGAGTGAGGGTACTCAGCCCTTTGTCCCATTCCATCTAACCATTCCTGACGATGTTAGTCAATTTCATCAATACGTTCGATCCCAACGTCCCCGCAAATCCTCGCGTGCCCAAATCATCATTGTTTTGGCCGCGGTGGCAGGCATCAACAGGCGTTCCCATTTTAGTCTTCAGTGACCCATCCAAGCTGTCAATCAGCAACGATACTTTCCGTGCTGAGCCCATGAGGGTCTTGAACGAGATACTTTCACTGGGGGCCGTTGAGAGCACACCGCTATAGTGCTATACGAAGTAGAGCGGTCATTTATTTGTTTCCGTAGTTTATGCCATGTAGGTCGGGGATCGATATCAATCTAATATTGCCCAGATTTCTAGATTTCGCCCGTGGCACGATGATGGACCGCATTGTGTAGCTTCCAGAGGCGTATAGGTTCGCATTGAGATCCACCTCAAATGGGACTTGAGAGCACTGTATTGTGGCGGTAGCTAGAACGGATCAACAATCAGGGCAAGGAAAAATCAGTGCTAGGACTGGGGAGTGGAGGCTTTCGGGAATTCTAATCTGCGAGATGGCGGGAATGTGTCTTGATAGTACGTTGATATGGCTGGGCGAGAATATACTGTAAATATTCGACCGAGGGTTACTGCTGGAAAACATATGTGTATTGAGCTAAGGGGGGGGGGGGGTGATGTCCGTGACCTAGGTTGCATCAACGAGACATACGGCCTCGCCTAGGGTGAAAGCGACAAAGGCAACCAAGGAGTAAATCACTATTTGCCGCCTTGGCCAATTGTCAAAATGGCTGCGTGACCGCCATCATCCAGGGAGGCAACGATGATGAACTGGGCGGGGGGAGCTGCGGTAGGTAGGTGAAGAGATTGCTGATGTAGGACCAGGGAAGCCTCCTTCAGAAACATAGACAAACATACTTTAGTGCGTCGGCCCATTCGCCCTCCCGCCTCAGGATATATAAAGCCGGATCGCGCGTTGAAGTGTCCTACGTCTCTTTCTTTCTTCCCCCATCTAACTTTCTAACTTCTAGAGGTATGTCCGCTTGAATTGTCCGCTCGCCCATACTTACCAGCCTATCTTCAGCGAGACGGAGGTGCGATGGCGCCTCGCTATACAATACGCACTAGGGCGGCATATGTCTCGTCGTCTGAGCTCGCGTCTCTGTCGTCGTGTCGCATGTGTTGTCCATGAGCCTGGGGTAGCTGTGTCGGACCTTTAAGCGCATCTTCCCGTGGCGAGATCAGCTACTATGGGATCGTGGGTGAGTGAAGACGGCGGTGGTGTGCTTGCTTGGGCGGTCGAACATTTGTGGCGTTGGGCGTGTTGAGTACCGCGCGTCGCTGTCCAGAGATCAGTGAAGTTTATGCAGTCGAACGGCATTAGCACGTGTTGAGGACATGTGTATCGCACTCGCGAAGAATCTGTGTGCTCTCGTCGCTGTTCCGAGGCCGGCGGGGTGGAGGCGATGTGCATGAGCTAAGATGCAGTCGCCTGAGAGATCGCGTTTGGGATCCTCGGCGGTACGTATGTCTTGCACATCCACGAGAAAGGACTTACTAACCGATACGCGACAGAATGCCCGCTGTTTTCTTTTGTGAACTCGCCTAGGCGGTACGTAGGTTTACCTCGACAGGAAAAGACTTACTAACCCCGTCGCGGACCAGACTGTTAGCTGGCTTTTGTGAAACGATCTAGGCGGAATGTAAGTTTTTCGTTTCGACGAACAAATATTCACTAACCTTGTCGCGTACTGAACCTGATGGAGGCGGTTTGGTAGTAAGTTATAAGACTGTGTAGACCAAGTGTAGACAGCACGTATCATATCATTTCCTTTATGCCTGAGTGCGTGAGCAACGTCGAAGAGATAAGTTGAGAAGCTTGTGAGAAACACACGTCCTAATGTTAACTTCTGACGAGATCTTGCTTCCCCCTGCGACGATCCATCTTTGAACCTGCTCGACGGTGCGTGTGCGTAGCCAAATCGAGCCAGACTCGGCGCTCAGGGTCGGTGTTTGACTCTGTCTACAGCGAGTTTTCGTCAGTAGGTTTGTAGGCTCACCGACCGAAGCCGACCATGCTGAAACAACATCGACACCATAGCATACCTGTTAAGATATGCCTGATATCTCCGACGGTGCTGCATAATTGCTCACCAAGCCTCTGATGGCGGCCCCACGACATTTGCCGGCGGAGCGGGATTCAAGCGTATAAATCGATTATCGTTGCTTCGGATTACATGCTGACTTACAAGACACTTCTGCGCCATGGCCAAGTTCAAACCCGAAGACATTCCCGTCCTTCATGGAAAAGTTGCCATTGTCACTGGTGGCAAGTACGTCTGTTTCTTTGATCTCCAGTTACGAGGAATCGCTGACAAACTGTTTGCATCAGTCGAGGTATGGGCTTCCACATCGTACAACAACTTGCCTCCCATGGAGCCAAAGTTTACATGGCTGCCCGTTCAGAGGCTTCAGCGAGGGAAGCCATCCAGCGCATAGAAGCCGAAAAGCCTGAGCTCCAGGGAAAAGATCGCGTGGTATACTTGAAGCTCGACCTCTCTACGCTTCAATCGGCCCAAGACTCCGCGAATGAGTATCTTCGACTAGAACAGAGACTAGACATCATTGGTAGGCCTTGTCCATTTCAGATCGTGGCAAGCACTTGACTGCAACACCTTTGATTCCAGTTCATAACGCCGGAGTGTGGGTACCTCATGTCGCAGTGCAACATCTGTGATCTGATGTTCGTTTAGCATGAATCATCCGTATGCGAAAACTGCCGATGGACTGGAGGACTCTATGGGAATAAAGTACGTCGAATGCCCGCCGCCTTTTATACGGCGTGATTGCTGAAATACTATATACAGTCACTTCGCGCCCTTTGTATTCACCAAGACGCTTTACCCCCTCTTGTTGGAGACTTCCAAGCAGCCGGAGAGTGATGTTCGGGTCGTAATAGTAGGGATCAGTATTCTCTCTAGTGCAGTATGCAGCACTCTTACGCTTTTTTTTCAAGGTATCTTCAACCATTCATTCACGTGCTCCGGCCGCAGGCAAATTCGCAACACTAGACGAGATCAATGACCCCCTTGCACCTCCATCTTCACAGGACGGAATCATCGCACGATATGCTCGCTACGGTCAGTATTACTTTCGCTGCTGCTCGTGAGCAAGGGCTGACGTCTCGCAGCCCGTTCAAAACTAGCGAATATCCTTTACGCGAAGCAATTACAAAAGGAATTTGACGCGTCCTCTTCAACGGCGCTCGCGATCTCTCTCCACCCAGGTGGAGTCGCCACGGAGACTGTCCTGGATGATCAAGAATCCGTCCCATTCCTGGGCCCGGTGTTGAGGTTTCTTGTCGCAAAGCTCGCCAAATCCCCTCTCGACGGAGCGTTGGTCGCCTTGCATGCTGCCACGTCTCCAGATGTGCGGAAAAACTCGGCTACATACGGCGGTGCCTACATTGGCTCCTTGGCTCAAGTGACGCCCGCTAGTGCGGACGGCCAAAGCGACGATCTCGCTAAGAAACTTTGGGAAGTGACTGAACAGATTTCCACTGAAATCCTGAGTAAATAATGCCCTATGACATGTGGGTTTATCACTATCAGGGATGATGTATCCTGCGGAAACGTGACAGCGTCGCATTCCTGTCCTTCAGTTGACGGTTTCGAGTCCATGTCATCGATATCCAGGGGACGGGAATGAATCATTGATGAATTATTTATGCCATAGCGTTTTTCGTCAGCACTCGCCCACTTGGTTTGGGAGTATGCAGAGCCTTGCCTACGCAGCAGTTTTCTGTATTTCTCTTGTTACAACTTACAAGGCAAGGGCCGGCCATGGTGTCTGTCCGTCTGGGTCCATCAGCGCTAGTGATCGGCCCATAACCATCATCGGCGCCGCTCATTGACAAGATAATGATGAAGAAATCCCAGGCTCCTGAAGAAATCCAGAATTATCACTTACAATACAACAGGTGTAACGGCGATCTAGGCCTCACACCTGCCCTTTGTGAACGCAGGATCAAGATCAAACTTACACAGACCTTGCAGGCACTCCGTAACTGCGGACGGCAAGTGGCATTGCGTCCACAACTGCACACCGCCTGGGCCAGAGCTTTACTCCCACCATCATGAATCAAGAACCAGAATATCACAATCTGTACCCCATTCGACCTCATATAAAGTTCGTTTCTCCTGCAGTAGAGGTTCTGTGCGGACATGATGTTGACTGTGTTGCTGATCATCTCGCTAGCACTTTTTCTATATCTCGTGCGCTACTATGGGCGTCCGCCACGCCCACCCATACCAAAACCAGTCAGTCCACATAAACTCCTCCAGAAGGTCGTTGTAACATTCTGGTCGATATAGCCTTCCCGAAGCTTTATATGGGGGCATCTATACGAAGTTCACAAGCGAGTGGCAGGCGAGCATTATGGGGTGTGGTTTGACGCGTACGGGCCAACCATCACATTGGATACAGCGTTCTGGGTACGTGGACTTTTGCTTCTGATCCTTGCTGTCCACTCTGACAATCGGCATAGGGAGGTGAAGTCGTGAGTGCACGCTTGTTTCTCCACAAAATTCAATAGCTCATTGAACATTCGTCAATCCTCTCCACGCTTGCAGCTGGTCTCCGTGGACCCCGCTCTCATCCACCATGTTTTCACTACGAAATGTTATGACTATGCAAAGTCAACGTTTACGAGACCTTTCGTGGAGAGGGTGATAGGACGAGGACTTGGTGAGCTGATCATTATTTCGTGTTTATTAGTCAGATACCCAAGGTATTTCTGGCAAGTTTGGGCAGAAGGCGATTTTCACAAATTGCAACGGAAGCAACTTGTTCCTGCATTTACGTAGGTACTAGTCGTACTCTCAGGTGCAGCACATCTCATATTCTGCCAATGCAAGCCCTGAGCTCGTCAACCAAATGGCACCTCTGGTGTATGATATCGCATACAGGAGCGCCGCCACAATTTCAAACATGCTAGAACAATCTGACATAGTGGACATTCATGATTTATCCGGGAGAACTACGTACTGATCACTACATCCGTCGTCATACACAAACGCTGATGAGGCGAAGCTTGGATGTTTTAGGACATGTTGCGCTCAACCACGAGTTCAATGCTCTTAACGGCGGTGCCGCTGACATACGAGACAAATGGCGTCAGCAAGGGAATGATCACATCTCTTCCAAGGGTTTCTTGGTAGGTTGTTTCTACCTATGATAGCATGCAAGTTGATTCTACTCCTCGCAGGCCGCTGCGCTTCTCAGGGCATTCCCATGGATTGGCAATCTCCCCATTCCGGTAGTCCAGGTAAGACCGTGTTCCACCAATGGCCTGGGAGTTGCACTTGATATCATCATCAATAGGCCCAGGGTTCGGTGAAGACCACTGTGCACCCTCTGGCCGAACATATTATTCAACGCGCTAAAGACGACATCGACCTCACGGGTCAGAAAGGAACAGATCTATTGTCCATCCTATGTGCTTCATTAATCTTACAACCAGCGGGGTCTACTAAACATGCTCTTAGTGCGCTCTGGGGAAATGCCCAGCTCTCAAATGATCGATAATGTTAGTCTTTCGTTGTCGAATCTTTCTTGTTTTGAAGATCGGATTTTGATGACGATTTTGTTTCAGATTTCGACATTTATGTGCGTCCCTTTTCTGCACACAACAATATGTCAGAGTTATTGACGAGGAGGCTATAGTGTTGCTGGTTACGTGGGTCTGTCGGGATTCCTTTCCTCAGCCAGCTAATGTAGTCTCCCCCTCCGATAGGATAGCACGTCCGCTGCCCTCGTAAGTTTTCTACCTCATTTCCGATGATTAGTTCAACGGCTGACATAGTTGGCGCTTGCGAGAGTTGGTCACTCTACTCTGTAAGAATTCATATGTCCTCAAGCGTTCAAATTCGCACTCATTTCCCTAGATGGCGAAGCATCCCGCCACGCAGGATCGCTTGCGAGAAGAATTGCTCGCTTTCGGCCGAGATCAAACTGCCAGAGATTTCATGAGTATGGAGGGGCTGAGTTATTTTGATGCTGTCTGCAAGGAAACGTAAGTCGACCTATCTCTATACCATGCGTCTCACAAAACTTGTGTTACAGCTTACGTATGTTCCCTGCGACGTAAGTTGGTGTCCATCGTACTCGCCTCTGTTGCGCTGAGGATACTTTTCAATCTTCCTCAGTGATGCTGAGCGTGTGGTGAGTTAAAAATGGGTCGGATAATTGAATCGCTACTCATGCCGACCATCCCAGGCACTCGTAGACGACGTGCTGCCACTTCGCTTCGCAGTAACCACCTCTTCAGGTGAAACGGTGACGAAAGTCCCTATCAGAAAGGGCCAGGTACGTGCGCCTCCCTCCTGCCATGCTGCTCAAAACATACCGTACAAAAGACTATCATTATTCCTCTGATCTGCTCCAACCGTTTGAACGCGGTATGGGGCGACGGGGATATTTGGCGTCCGGAGCGCTGGCTCGACGACCTCCCACCCAAGGATGACCTCCCTCAAGGGTGGGGAAACCTCCGTGCGTGATCGTCCATTTCTGGATATCCCTCTTTGATTTGACCTGGCGCCATACTAGTAACCTTCAGCGAGGGCCCCCGTAGTTGCATTGGTCTCCGCCTGGGTACGTCTTCCCAAACTAGCTACAGACATAAAGACCCATTTTGATCGGCCGTTATAGCACTTTTAGAATTGAAGGTGCGCCGATTGTATTGTTACATTCGCTGTTATCCTGACATCCCCGTAGGTAATTCTGGCTGTGCTCGTGAAGAACTTCGAATTTCACCTGCCATACGAGGGCTTTGAAGTGGAGGGAAGATATTTTGCATCTCTTCTTCCCACAGTTCGTGGCCACGAAGACCGCGGATCTTCTCTGCCGCTGAAAGTAACCCCGGTTCAGTAGTCCTCGAACTATCAGGCTTCGCTGTCCCCCCATCTTGTTTATACATGAATCAATAACATTTCCTGATAGGAACACCGTTGAATGAAAAGTTGTGCGGTTAAAGTCAGAGCCCCCATCATCCCCCTTGTCACGACTATGACCAAAACACTCACCCAGTACCTCGTCCGCCCTATATTGCCCACTGTTCTTGATGGGCAGCGACTGTTATCCTTACCCCCGACGGACACTCTAGCAGTATCGTTCTCGGTTAGTATTCAATGCTCCTCTACGAGAACCTAGTCTAACCAGGAATCTGAAGATGGAGGGTATCTGGATACTCCCTGCCCCCATCGATACTGCACACTTCCAGGTGGCTTTAGGCAAAGCGTTACAGCTATTTCCACCTGTGGCAGGCAGGCTCCGCAAAAGCCCCGATACAAAATCGACTCGGGGAAGCCTATATATCGAGTTGACCAACGACGGCGTTCCTGTCTCTGTTGTGGATGACGAGGAGAGTTCAGGTTTCCCGTTTGACACCGTAGGTAAGTTCTTTGATTGTCGTCCTTTCATACAGCACTAACGACACGTCTTGTTGTGTGTAAAGTCCTGGACGCTTTCCCAAAGCAAGACTGGATTGACCCTCTGCCTACGTATCACATCGTAGACGAAGACGAGGCCCTTGTGCGCATTAGGTTCACAAATTTGAAGAGAACGGGCGAAATGGTGTATGCCGTCAGTTGGTTGCACGCCCTAGGTAAGTACATCGAAAGCCACCATATCTAATCAGGCTACAATTACAATTTAGGCGATGGTGCAACAATGCACTTATTCTTGACGTACGTCTCGGCGCTCTATCGGGGCGACGACGTAGGCCGCCTTTCGAAACCATCGTTTCAGAAGATATACTTTCCCATGCCTCCGGAGGATCCAGATATCAAGTCCTACTTCGAGGGGAGGATGAAGCATATCCGCGATGCCAAACCCATCGAGGTCATTGCCACGGAGCTAGCTCGTAGTCATGAAATGACTACCGCAGTTAATCTCATATTTTCCTCGGCCGATCTGCGAGCCTTGCTTGCAAATGCAAGACGCGGACAACAAAGCGGGACAAAGTTCTCCCAGGTAGACGCATTTATGGCTTATATCGTGGCTGCATACAACCGTGCTCTTTGGGGACTTGGTCGCAAGGCAGAGGCGGTCACCGCCGCCGTTGACACAATCGACTATCGAGGGCACTCGCACCTCGCACCTCCTGCTATGTTCGGCAATGCAGCGATTACATTGACTTGCCCGCAGATACCCCCATCTGCGGATTACTCCACAGGACACAACTTCGGAGCATCTGTCGCTTTAGTAGCACAGACAATTCGTGAGGCAAGACTCCAAGCCAAAGACCCTTCATTCCTCACACCGTATCTTCAATTCCACAACCACCTATGCGACAATTGTTACCAAAACTATCTGTTCCAATATCTTCTCCCCGCCACGCCCCACGAAATGACATTCAACTCAAGTCACGCTGCCAATTGGCACAAAGCCGCCGATTTTTTCGAACGTGGGTCTAGCTTGGGAGATGCTCGGAGAACCCGCTTCCATACCACCTTCTTGTTGGAAAAATATGTCCGAATCTTCGGGGCCAATGCAATGCGGGTTTCTGGTTCCGAACAGATAGAATGGGATGACGATCGTTCAGGAGGAGTTGAGGCAGCTTTCCGTGTTGAGAAATGCATCGCGGAGAGGTTTATGGAGAAGATAAACCTAGACATCGCCAATGGTTTTCGGTGGCCAGCAGCAGCACTTTAAGCTGGCAAGCGAGCCTCTAAAATGACTAGCATAGTTGTCGAATCGTGCCCGGTGACGGAAATAATGTATAATTGCACCACAGAGCTACACTGTTCTGAACTTGGCCTCCACGAGTTCAGTAATTAAGTTTGACCTAGGCACCATTTTGCAGGGAAATGGTAAGGGACGTCTGGGGGCGCGTTCTTTCAGCGAAACGGTCAGCGGAGTATTAATCGGGTACTCACACAGCCAAACCTTCGTCAAGAAGTGAGTTTGGGTTGGGCAAGACTGCATTACCCTCGATATCCAATACGGGCTGAATGTCAAAAATAGCGGCAGTGGTGGCCGCCATTAGCGACAATGCTTGGCTAGGATAACCCATCAGTCGGTTACGCACGTACAAGGCTTTTGCACTTACATCGAAACAGCGTAACCACTGCATGAACTAGCAAATATCCAAAATTAGTGCTAGATCCAGTACATTTGATGAATACCGTACCGACGTCCAAACCCGAATGTGTGGTGCCCGAGCTCCTTTGTTTCTGGGTACAGACGGATACTCTGGCCATCACCGCTCAGAAAGCGTTCGGGAGTGAATGTCTCCGGATTAACATAAACTCCTTCATCGTGATGCATTGCCCTGAACGCAGGTATGATTATTGATTATTAGGTCAACTAGGGAATGTTGTTCACCAGACGTTCGGGATAATGATCGTTCCAGCTAGCATCAGTCGACATCAGTCTTTATGGAAGGTAGAAACATGGAAGGAACAAGCCTGGTATGAAATGACCGTCGTAAATATCGTCCTCAATCGATCGATGGGGAACGGCTGCAGTGAATTGAGTTTGATCCACAATGTCTTAGTAACGTCGAACTCACCTAGTGGTCCAATTGGACGCCAGCTTTGTATTTGTGGCATATTAGTAGAACACGCGTTCGCATGAGCTAGAGCCCTCACCGAAGAGTTTCTTTAATGACTGCGTTAAGATACGGCAAACTCTTGACGTCCGATACGGTAGGTAGTTTTCCTTGTCCAACCCGAATGGATAATTCATCATAGAGTCGGCTCTGAACAGCTGGGTAAAGCACCATGGCTAAAACAAAGAAACTGAGGGTGGCAGCTAACTTTTTTTGAGTGAAATATAATCCAACAGGAAGCGCAAGAACCACTTACAGCTTCACCACCAGCGCCACTACAAACGAAGATCAGGATGGAACATGAACAGTAGGATTTCAGACTTACAACATCATGCCAGCGAGCCATGCTGTCTCGGTGGCGTCGAGTCCAAACCCACTCCCTGGCGCTGTCAATTTGGCGACAAAGCATTCTGGACGCGTGCCGTTGTCCTGGTGGAGTTATCAGTACTCTGGTTTGTTTTGTAGGAATGTGTTCATACAAGTCCAGACTTTGCCTCATTAAGTAGTGCAATGAACATGTTGGTATCTTTTTCAAACCATGCGTAGCCGTCCCTTTTCCACTTCGCTAGCCAGGATGGCAAGTAGATCATGAGTGGGAAGATATCGACAAGATAGTTGCCTGGCTACTATATCAATTCCAGCGAGTGTGATACATATCCGTGACGAACCTGGTAGCGCGGCTTTGAGCATGCGTGTAACATAAGCGTCCACTTTCTGTACAACAGGGTCATCGACCTTAACGTCAGGGTGGGCATACACGACGCCAAGCACAGTGGCTGCCGCGGTGCTAGAAAGTTTATGTCAAAATCAAACCACCGGATGGAAAGGCCACTACACGGACCGCCTAAGTTCAAGGTCGATAGTTCCCGCCTGAAGATGCAGAAGTCCACGAGCAAGATTTATTGCTTCCCGTTCCAGGATGGGGGCATAGTCTACGACGACTTTGGCAGAAAGACCAAAATTTGCGGCCCTCCGCATTCGCTTCCATCTGTTCGCAATTGTAGCTTGGTCTTGAATTGGTAAATAGACAAAGCTTACCGATCTCCGTATCGAGCGAAGGCTAAGTTCATTCCATTTGTTAGAATTTCCGCCGCCATGATGAAACGCTTGAGAACGCGACGTTAATGTTACAACTAGGAGACAAAGTGGTTCACACTGACAGGCCTATCGGAGTAAATGGAGGAACGGCGGTCCTTGTACAGACTCAGTGGGAGGGACGTTGGTAATACAACTCCACGTTACCAGGAGGTCGGCGGCAATCTTCGCATTGCCAATAACAAGTACGGCCTGTCCTGCGAAGTCCAACGAATAAATTGGGCCTGACAATTACACAAGAAATGAGGCAACAACAGCAACAACGGATAATCATTGTCATACCGTGTTGTTTATGCCATTCTAGATTGAAACCGATCGTGAGTCTTCAGCTGAAGTAGCTACATGTACTACTCACCGGTATATTGTAGCCAAGGCTGTTCTTTCAACTGGAAGAGGTTTCCAAACCAAGGGATACCCCTCGGACCACCGAATCGAGGGCACTGTCCATGATAGAGCAGTCGCTTGGCACAGACCCAACCAGCGATGATCATGGAAGCACAGAGACAAGCCGTCTGTAATTTCTCCACCATAAGCGACTCCGTATAGAGCACCATCGATCAGCGGTGGGGGGAGGTGGGGACTTGAAATGCGGGGGATTGAAGCTCAAAAGATCTTCGACTACTTGCAGACCCTGAAATCAAAGCGCCTCTCGACTGCCTGCATGAGAAAGGATCATTTTCTCGTATATCGTGACTCCGTTAAGAATAGCATCCCAGCCTTCTATCTGTAGTCACAAGTGGGGACAAGTGGGGGTCTGTGGATTGCTCCAACGGTGTGGGGGATGTCTATTGAAATTGGGTTGCCATCATAGTTGCGACCGTCTCGGATAGAAGATAGAGCTGCATTCGGAGAGAAGAGATCAACTATCTAATCGCTCTGTGGTACTTCCACGTTCTCCAGCAACTCCGATACTCCAGATCGCAGCCGGATATCACATTTGAATGGAAGGGGATGTCTGAAGGATGGTCATTTCGGCGTGCCCTGTACGTAAGTATAGCGCACTCACGAAGCCTCCCCGCCGGATGTGAAACTTTGAGGGCGAACATCAGGAATCATCTCATCTCCATCAACGCCGAGAGGACGCCTTAGTTCAAGGCCCCATAAACAGTGCACTGCGAAAACCCATATGGCCTGGTCCGCCAGGATGGCCCCAGGGCACAAACTAAGAATAAGTCAGTTACGACTTCGAGGCACGCTAAGCTTCGAAGTAATCACCGCCGACCGAATCCATATAGATGGTGGCCCAATGCCTTGCTCTCTTCGGTGTTTTTGGCTTGGTTCTGTTCATCAAGGAATCTTTCCGGTATAAAAGAGTCTGGATTTGGGTAGACTTCGGCGTCACGGTGGATAGACCTTTCGAATCACAACCGTCACAACCGATGAGTTGGCCGCGTAACATCAGAGAAATGGCTAACCATATTGAACTGATTATGGTGGTTCCTTTGGGAATGCGATAGCCCATGTATTCGTCGTCCTAATTGTTTATGAGCTTGCGAAGCCGGTGACATAGTCACAACTCACCTTGATTGATGCGTGTGGTACACCTAAGCGTGAATCATCAGCATCGAAGCAGAGAACTTCCGATGTACCACGCACTAAGAGGAGCCACGGGGCGCCATCTAGGAGTGAGCATTGAGTAGGATCAGGGCAGCATCAGTGGAGAGGCCCGACCTGCATGTTTCTTTAACTACAGCAGTGGTGTACGGCAAATTGGCACGATCGGCGAAAAAAGGGAATCGTCCATGGTCGACCTCCCTGTCAATTTCAGCCTGTGCTTTTCGTTGGATCTCTGGCCATTTCGTCATTGCCAGCATGAACCCGCTCATTACTGACATTAGCTGTGAACCTCGTTAACGACACAATTGATGCGAGAGACAAGGCGATACTTGCCGTGTCAGGCGTTTGAGAGATAGTTCCTCCGATGTATGCTAGTTGCTCGTCGTTGACCCCGTACTTGCGTCCGGTCAATCCTTCTGAAATATATGATGGAAGACTATTTGAGTGTGCCTTTGGCAACGAACGAAGTCAGCAACGCTGCAGTACGGAAAAGAGAAACCACACTCGAGCAGTTTCTAGCATCTCTGTGTACAAAACACGGTCATCTTCTGCCCACCGCTCTGCTTTCGCTTTCCAGCCCGCTCCTGGCAACCAAGAAGGGACATATTTCAACCATGGAATCATGTCGACCAGGAAGGCTCCCGGAGCAAGGGACCCTGCGTAAATAGCGGCCGAGCTGAAGATCCGTTTTGCAAACCTGTCTTCATTGAATGTCGACACTTGGTGCCCGAATATAGTGGCCATGATTATGGCCGCAGAGTATCTGTCGAGGGTGGTGGATTGTTGGTACAAAACGTAACTTCTGTCAAGATTTATTACCGTTTAACACAGTTCCTAAAGTCTTCTGGCGACTGAGCGACCTGCTTAAGGAAGACGCGGGCCTCGTGTTCTTCGGTGGGGTGGTAGGATGACAAGGCCTTTGGTTGTAAGCCAGCATGTATGGCCTTGCGGAAGATGCGATGTCTGGCCTACTGCGTGAGCGCGGGGAAAGGGGAACAAGAAAGCGAATTACGTTTCACCAGCACGCATGGTACCAACGTGCATACCCCTTGCAAGAATCTCAGATGCAAGAACCCATCTATGGAACCAGTCGGTCTCCAATTATTCCAAGTCGCAAAACGAAGCAATGGCGCCAGTAAGTTACCTAGGACGATCAGAGTAGATGGCTGAACGACGATCTGAAGAAAGTAAATATGAAGTAGTCTCTTTAGCATGGTAGAGCCCACCGAATAAATCCGCCGCCGTCTTTGGAGAAGATAGAATGATAATGGGTTTCGTGAGCAGATAGATGGTATAGATTGGACCTATGCGCAAGGATGGTTAGAAGGGAGGTGGGGGCTCGAGGAGTGCAAGGTGTGACCGTATTCCTGAGCCCATTCGTCTAACTTGAGCCAGTAGTGGTCTGCTGGGATCTGAAACGCCTGTAAATACAACATCGAGCCCATGGGGACTTGGATGAGGCACGATTACTGACATCCAAGAGGTTTCCTATAATCGGCAATCCCCTCGGCCCAGGAGGTAACGGCAAACGGTTAACTGTTACGTGTGGTCGCAATAGGTAGGCAAGTGAAATCAAGGTGAGCGAGACAACGAGGGGGGTTAGTATGAGAGCATCCATAACAAAGCCACCACAAGGGGTGCTACAACCTGAAACGTCTACATCAAACGATAACTTTATATCGAGAGCTGGCAGATATAGCGCCTACCGTGACTTCGGGAACCGGTGAACGGTGCCTTACGCATCATGCATCATAGTCAACTTCGCATCGCTGAATCGCTGAATATAAGAGAAGTGCCAGTGGTCGACGTTTGAGGCGAACGGCGAACCCCAATGAATTTCAAGCTCCGCTCATTGTTTCTAGCCTACGTCGCGGCGCGTGCCGCCTCTTGTTCCAGGACCCCGACTGTCTCGCTCGACTACTCGACGTTCGAAGGTTTTACAGTCGGCAATGTCTCCCAGTACCTTGGAATACCGTTTGCGTCTCCTCCGTACGACAATTTATTCCAAGACACTGCATTATTTGACCTCGAACGCTCAGAGTGGGTCAATTAAGGTTCCGCAAACCAAGCGCACCTATTCACAAACGCGGCGTGCAACGAGCAACGGAATTTGGCTCTGCTTGTCCCCAGCAAGCACTCTCTCCGCTTCCTGGTATTGATTTTGGTGGAAATTATTCCTCCATTTCTGAGGATTGTGAGACTCAGTGTTTCCGGCTCTCCCGCATGCCGAGGCTAATCTATAATTTCAGGCCTCTCAATCAACGTCTTATGCCCGGCTCAACCCAACGCCCAGCTAGGTAAAGGTTACCCTGTCGTGGTGGTGAGCACCCTGGAATGCTTCGCCTGGAAATCCATCACTTATCCATAGATGTAGTATTTTCATGGAGGTGCGTATGAAATTGCTTAACTTGTCGCTTTCTCAATCATTTGTAGGCGGTTTTGAAATTGGAGATGCTACTGACACACCTACTAGCACCCTTGTTGAGCGTTCCATCGCGCTGGGTCAACCTGTCATCGTTGTTATCCCTAACTATCGGATTAATGGTCATTATAATTTGTCATAATCCTCGCCTTCTACCCACTGCCTTTTGCCAGGTCTTGGTTTCTTGGCAGGCAGGGAGGTTCTCGAGGCAGGTATAAGCAATTTGGGTCTCCACGACCGTCAGTATTCTACCTATCTTCACCTTATGAACTTTGGTGGCTGATATACATTATTCAGAGCGCTTTGCGCTTGAGTGGATACAAAAGTATATCTCGCATTTCGAAGGGGATCCCCACAAAGTTACTATGTACGTTCCTTACTTCTATGGCGAATGGGCTCATCATCAATTTAGTAACTTATCATTATATTTACCTCAGATGGGGCATAAGCGCGGGGGCGGTGTCAGTAGCGTTGCACCTACTCAATCCTAATGGCAACTCCATCCATTCATTATTTCATGCCGCCTTCATGGTCAGTAGTGGGATTCAGTCTTTGCTCCTTACTCCGTTCATGGCTGTGATTGTGTAGGAGTCTGGAGGGCCCCTGCAGATTCCTAAGGTATCCGATGGCCAGAAGGAATACGATGCTATCGTCGATGCCGTAGGGTGCACACATCACCGAGATACATTAGCTTGTCTGCGCACTGTTCCCTTCAATGCATTGACAGCTGCGATCAATGAGACACGGGATATATTCTCGTTCTCAAGTCTTAATCTCGCCTGGATACCTCGCGTCGATGGAGACCTGATCAAGGAAGAGCCATACACTCTCATCCGCCGCAAAGCATATGTCAAGGTACTTCTCCACCTATTATCATTGCTATCGGCGCATTGACGGTGAATTAGGTCCCTTTCATCACAGGTAACTGTGATGACGAAGGAACGTAAGTAATATGCCTTTTACGCCAGCCGATCTAAAGACTGGAACGTGCCTGTAGCCTGTTCTCATTGTCTAGCATGAATATAACGTCCGTTGCCTAGTCCCCTTTCTAATACGCTTAGAGCTAACAATCCTCAAGAACGACACCCAAGTTCTTGGATTATATTAGCTCCAAGTAAGTTCTCCACAGTATCACTATATGGCTGGAGGCTCAATGACTTAGCTACCTTCCTTCTGCGACGGCTGAGCAAATACAGCGAATCGCGGATGTGTACCCCGATGATCCCAGTCAGGTACGATCACACTCCGCGATCGCTTCAGCCATGACTTTAATTCAGCAACAGGGTTCGCCGTTCGATACAGGCACTGCGAACGCTTTGACGTGAGTCACACCGGTGTAGTGATTTCTACAGGCCCAGCTTATATAAAGTACCAGGCCTCAATTCAAGCGGCTCGCCGCCGTTCAAGGCGATCTTTTCTTCCAAGGCCCGCGACGATTTTTACTCGAGACAGCTTCAGAGACTCAAAACGCCTGGGGCTACTGTATGACATATGTCCAACCGATGATGCAGCGCTGACCATAGTATAATACCCAGTATACAAGAAGGGAAAGGCCTCCTCGTTCTTAGGCGCTTCACATGCATCCGACAGCGGGGAATGGTTTGGATTGCACAATCCCACAGGAATTTTTGCTGTAGATGCAATAAGTGAGTGCTCGTATCCCCTGACGCGCCCCATCTGATAATTCCTTGGCGATGTCAGTCAATTTCGTCAATACGTTCGACCCTAACACCCCCGCAAATTCTCTTGTTCCCAAATCTTCATTGTTTTGGCCCCAGTGGCGGGGCTCGGCAGGCGTTCCAGTGTTGGTCTTCAGTGACCCATCGAAGTTGGCGATCAGCAACGACACGTTCCGTGCCGAACCCATGAGGGTCTTGAATCAAATACTCTCAGAGGCCATCCATTGAGGACGCCGCAGTGCTCGAAGTAATGATCGTATCATCATGTATTTGTAAATTGGTCTTTGACTCGTGTTGAATGCTGTTGACAATTCAGACATATTACACGGTACTTGACCCAATAGGTGACACTCGACCCCGAGCTAATTGTACCACTGAGGCCCTATCGCTTGACCGAGGCGTTATATGGCACTCGAAAGGGACCGGACGCCTGTCGATGTAGACTAAGTAAAGGAAGACCAAGATGGTTTCACTCACACCACTAGACCTTCGTCAACGACGTCCGTTCTCGATGGAATGATAGGATTGCCTTCGCGGTCGTGGGCTTGTTGGATATTTACCGCCCAGAGTAGACATGCAAAGTCAATGAATAGCGCTTGGTTGGCGATGTTCATACCACTACATATCCTAAATGGTGACATTAAGTAAAAGAAAGGTCGCGAAGCTTTGATTGAATAGTTACCGTTTCCCGAACCCGTAAGTACTGTGACCTTGAGCATGTGCGCCCGTCGGTATATATTCAGCTTGGCCAGAAATGTCGAGGAAGCGCTCTGGACGGAACTCATCAAAATCAGGGAAGACTTCGGGGTCACTACATGATGGTAAATCCTTGGTGAGTACTACGCAAGTCTGGAAACCTCACCGATTCATTGCCCTTGACCCCTCGATAGTCAGCCAGGGGGACAAAAATATCATAATCAATAGCTCCTACCATGTGTTGTATATGACAAGGGTGCCTAGGATTGAAGTTGATTGACACTTAGACGCAAACTGGGGCTGACTACGCAACCTTTTGGGATGAACCACCCTTTGTACCAGTCATCCTGTGGAGCCTCAACATTGATCGCGACAACTGCTGGAATAGCTCACCTGTAACGAACGTCGAGGTAATCCTGATTTCTCGTTATCATCATATCCCCTTACATGAAGAGAAGATCGTACCAAGGGGACCCACAGGTCGCCATCTCAATACCTCTTTTACGATGGCATTAATGTATGATAAACGGCTACGATCAGCGAACGTTGGCAATCTATGCGGGCCAACAAGTTCATCTATCTCAGCTTGGGCTTTCTTCATGATGTCCGGGTAAAGAACCATGGCAAGCATGAAGACGGCCGTTGCTGCAGCGGTCTGTTGATATTTGTTATTTATATACGTGGAGACAGACAAACAAGGAATATTCTCTACCGTCTCGGCCCCTGCTCCGCTAAATTGAAATCTTAGTCAGTACTGCATCATCAATCGATGTAGGCCCTTTGACCTACAACATAGTGCCAGAAAGCCATGCAGTTTCCTTGGTTGACAGAACATGCTCTTTATTATGCAACAGGTGTGTGGCGAAGCAAGGGGGGGCCTGTCCGTTGTGCTTCGGAAGTAATGCTCTCAGTGAGCACAATCAAGAAACACGCTCAGCTTACCCATCTTTGCCGCACCTCGTCCATTAGACCCTCGAACATGAGTGTATCTTGTTCGTGCCATTTAAGGCCATCTGCTTTCCATTTCGCCATCCAGGTCGGTAGATATCGCATTGAGGGGAAAATCTCGACAAGGTATGCACCAGGTAGAGCCGCGCGGACGAGTCGGTGCATGAGATCGTTGATTCTCTTGATGATAGGGTCATCTTTGGATTGGATGGGCCGACGACCGTAGACAGCGGAAGCAACTGTAGAGGCCGCAGACCTGCAATGTCAACTTCAATATAAATTTAGGCGGGAAAATGTTGAAAACTGCAGTACCTTCGAAGGTGATCATCCCAAGAATGGGGATCCTCAAGAAAATCAGAAACGAGTGTGATTGCTTCAGCTTCTTGAAGTGGCTGATATGCTTTCACCGCTTGTATATTTAAGCCTTCGTGTGCTGCGCGGCGGAGTTTGCGCCATCTATGTTTGTCAGGTCAGGTCCGTGTCGGCGCGACTGATATCAGAAACCGTGGAGCGTACAAGTCACCGTATCTCATAAATGCGACGAGAAGACCGCCGGTAAGAATTTCGCCGGCCATTATGAAGCGAGGTCTATCACTGTAGATATTAGACCGGTGCTCTGCGTGTTCAATTACATATCATTAAACAGACTGTACTAACACAGAAGCTGTGATGACTTGCCTAACAAGTCAGAGGCAACGTCGTAAGTGTTTAAGACAACCACTCGCTGCCCCGCGAGATTAAGGGAAAATATGGGTCCTGCCAGTAGTACCAATGAGTATTTAGATGGGTCAACTATCATGTAGAGCGCACCAAATTTATCCTTCCACTGAGTAAACTGAAGCCACTGAAACTTGGGTAGCTGCAGCAAGTTTCCCAGCAAAGGTTGGCCGGGAGGTCCGGGAGGCAAAGGCCCTTTCAAGTACCTCGTCCTGGCAAAATAGACCTTCAAGCACATGCATAATGCAAGGACAGCGGAGAGCCTGGGTATGGAGAGATGATAGTCAGCTAACAAGTTGAAGAACATCCCACTGGCCAAGGTAAATCAATGGCACAGAAGGGTTTGAGTACAACCTGTGGCCGTCTTGTACTTGGTGTCAGAGTTCCACTCGCCACTACAAATAGGTAGCCAACATGCTTCCGAATACATGCTTGATGCAATCATGATGGTTCTGTTCGTGAGTGTGTCTCGTGACAATTGGTTGGTATTGTTATCTAATATTAGCTAGGCCATCTCCTTCAAGTCTCCTTTATGTATTTTACTTGATCTTCTCCTACGATTAGTTCTACTGATTCTCTATCAAGAAAGTTGACTTCGTCCGGCACGGCAGCCTTGTTATCAGCCATGTAAGTATATGCCTATTTAATGTGTGAGACATAAGGAACCAACCTTCTGGTACTCTTCATCGCCGAATAAAGACAGTAAATCTTCGAGTTTCTCCACAAAGAACTCAGCAGCACCATCATATGGCGCCGCCCGCAATCCGAGGTTTGCAAGGGTGTCAGACTCCTTTGGTAGAATATGAAACTACGAGGAGCACCAGTAAGTTACGCTGATGCCTACTATGAGAAGGCTGAATACTTGATTATAGCGAACGAGGTTGCTCCTTACAGCCCTCAAACCAGTGAATATGTGTGCGTGATGTGTCCCCCTGTGGGGATCAATCAGAATCTCTCTCGTCCGTTTATGGCCAACAACCCACCAGTATTCGCTGAATTGTTCCCGGGTTATCCCTGGTTTCCTCTTGAGCAGAGCGGTGACACGGATAGTCATCTCGTGGACCGGGGTGTTTACTCGTATTCTGCATATATTTATACGGCGTGCGCTGTATCCTGACTGACCATAGTGGCATCTACACGTCAACTCCGACCATTGCCCCATGAGTCACGGCGTCGTTCGCATTTAGATTCTCCCAGATATGTTTAGTATCCCCTTTTATACGCATCACAAAGAGGATGCTGTGTGTATCGGAGTCGTGGGCGTAGATTGCGATCCTTTTCCCAAACAGATTATATCCAGGGACGCGACCAACTATGGCTGCAAGTCTCTCGTAAACACAACCCTTCACCCTCTTGTCGTCCTGTTGGGGCTTGAAGGCAGGAACCAGGTGTTCCGCAACTGGCAAGGCGAGTTCGCCCAAAGGATAATCATATATCATATAATCAAACTCGATAGAACCTTCCATATAGGGAGATAGTTAGAACCTGCCGAGACTGTCGTGCAAGTGAGCAGACGTCTCACCTAGATTTCCTCCAGCACAGCCTACTGCTTCTTGATTAAGGGCCGTGCACAGACGTTCGAAGAAGTTTGAATAGCAATCGCGGAACATGACCGTTGATGCGCTTTGATCGTGAGCTATCCCACGAACCGCTGCAGACTCGCTGAGTGCAGAACATTTGTCCCCGCTTGAAATAACTTACGTTCCAGAACGATCGGTGCCATTGGACCTACCAGCGCCGCTACTGCAACTTGCTTGTCATCACTATTGCTCACCGACACAATGATGGCACTGCGCCCATCCCAGAGCCTCCCCTCAATCCAACTGGTCGCGCCGAAAAGTGCCGTTGCAGGTCCGTTTCTCTGGTCGAAGATGTCCAGATCCAAGGTTCCGAGGAGTTCAGCTAGAGCCCCTTGGAACCAGACGCAAGGTTCAGACGTCACCGTGACTAATTCCACCCGACCGATAGACACAGGGCCATATGTATGAAGAAGAGATTTGATAGCTGGACGCAGATACGGCAATAAGTTATCACACCACAAGTAAACTGGTAGTACCCACCTGCTAAAGCAAGTGTGTGGCTATTACATCCCAATTGGCTGCCAAACTTGGGAATTGCCATGATATTGTTCGACACCTAAAGGATATCAGCAAGGGTGAGTAGCACAAAAGGAATCGAGTACGCTGTTGTATACATCAATGGCAAGTATGCCAACATCTTTAGGCCGAGGGCTGGATGGTTTGAAGACATTGCGAAGAGACCACGGAGGCGGCAGCAAAGATCTTGAATGACATTCTGCTGGGCTTTCAATCGAATCCGTGTCGATTGAGAGGTCAGGTTGCGGGATCTGCTCAACATTGAACACCAATTGGCGGAGCTGAGATTCTGTAATGTCGTCAACGGTTTCGTCCATTGGTGTGTCTTCTGCGGCATAAGCGAGTTTGGGGAAGGGGATTTCCCCGACGTCTCCTATGTTATACCGGCCAGTCTTCATGGCTTAATTAGGGAGTCATAACAATCGAAGGAACATCTGACATACTTGTTGCGACCATGCGAGGTTGCCTCCCATGCAATACGGCATGCTCGAAATCCAACGGTGCACCTCAGGATCTTTGCCAAGCTCTGGGTGGTTGAGAACAGCGAGGCCGGCAGGGATATATGCTTGTTCGCGTTCCCGAATTTTGTTTTCGACAACAAGCTTGGCATCTTCATATGAAAGTCGGCCACGTTCTTGGAGTAGACGAAGAATATTAGTATCATCTGAGCCTGTCAAACGCTCCTTGGCGTACGAGAAGAGGTCGTTGACAAGCCCGACATGATCTATAAAGATGTTTAGCTACGTAAGGCGAAGGAGAATCAGGGACAGACCAGCCACGACACCCTCGGCCTCGCGCATGAGGGGGTGGTTGATTTGCTCGTCGGTGAGGTTGATCTCGAGGGTGTAACGAATGAACGCTGAGGAATGCGAGTCAATTTCAGAATCAACAAAGGCGTAATCAATTACCATGTGAGAAATACTAGATGGGCCATTGGTCAGACCGTCAGGAACTAGGAAATGAGCATTGAAGATCACGTACCATCGCGATATTGACGCGTCGAATTGAGAGATAGTCATTCAAGTTGGCAAAATCATGTTCTCCATGAGAATCCCACCATTCATGTGTACATTTTGTCAGTTGGTCAAAGGTTCGCGGATGACATGTAGCCTTGATGGCTCGAAATATGATGTCATGGCATATCTCAGCTCGGTCTCCTGGATGCAAAGGCTATACTGTACGGGTGAGAGAAATCGTCTGATATTGCAAGAAATTAAAAACGTACGCCATTGCCGGTGGCCGCCTGCTTGAACCCAGGGATTCTGTCTAGCATTTTCCCGGTGTCTACGTAGTCGTCTGCCAGAAAGAATGCTCCAGCCAAGCGAGCTGCCCAAACCATTCTGTCAAAGTCTGCGGCAGGTGCACCTAGAAAGAGGCCGATATTCAGAAATGTAGCATTCACAGATTCAAGGTCGCGGGCGCATACACCAAGTACTGAAGCCAGCCAAGTTCATGAAAGGGATACGAGCCCGCTTTTGCTCACTGCTGAACGGCCAATATTTCATCAGCCATTCGTCGTGCAATCTATATATTTCTGTCGGTGCTTTGGTGAGTGATTTTGAAGTCATGGATGTAGCAGATAAATAGAAACCTTTCCATTTCGGATGATTCCTAGCTGGCGGGTATGGTTGGCCGGGCTTGGGAGGGAAACTTGATACTGTTCCGATCTTTGTAGTGGCAGGCATTGGTATGCATGTATTTCGGAGGCTGCACATCCTATTTATGAGACAATGAGGTATTCTTGATTGTCTGATACATACTATCAACACGGATTGATAGGTTAGGAAGTCGAATAGATAAGCAGCCTAGTTCCATTGAAAGGGATACCGAGGTGAGGTGATCAAGCATGCGAATGTTCTAGAGCGAGAGGCTTTGGAGTTGAATCTGCTTCCTTTGCGTGATTTGCCAGTTTTAGGCTGGGCGGCCACCTGCAAAATGCTTCAAAATCCTTGATTGGCCGCGGCACACATCCGAACACATCCGACGCCTACAATTCACCTACTTACGGGGAAAGTTTTGAAGGTGCGGTATTATAGAAATTGCGACTCGAGCTGCAAGAAGTTGCAAAGGGGGAAGGTTTGGATTGACAGAAGTTATGCTTCACGTGGCACGCTTCCCCATAGGTCTTATCATAATGATACGACAAGTCACTCCAGTGTCGACCATCCTAACTTGCAAGTAGAAACTTGTGGGGTTGATTCTCAATACAGTACTAGTGTCGAACAAAGTGCAAAAAGACTGAATAGCACAACTAATTATTTACTCAAAATTTCGGTCGAAATTTGTTCAGTAACCTCGCAGAGTTTCTTAGCGAGCTCATCGTTCTGTCCGTCCTTGGAGGCCGGAGTTATCTTGGCCACCGACCCTATGTACGCCCCACCAAATGACTGCGCGTTCTTCCGAACGTCAGGAGATGTGGCGGCATGCAATGCAGCCAATGCACCCTCAAGAGGAGATTTGGCTAGCTTTGCCACCGCAAATCTCAACACAGGCCCTACGAGCCGAAATGATCCTACGTCCTGAAGCACCGTATCAGTGGCAACGCCGCCCGGATTGACCGATATTGCCAGTGCTGTTGAGGAAGCGCTAGCGAATTCCTTCTGTAGTTGTCTTGCATACAGAATATTTGCCAATTTCGAGCGGGCTAAACCGTGTTGATAAATGATAGGGGAGAAATATAAATTGGCTGTGCTCACCATAGCGAGCGTAGCGTGGCCCTAGTCCGTCTTGTGACGATGGCGGAGCAAGCGGGTCATTTATTTCGTCGAGTGTCGAGAACTTCCCTGTGGAAGGAGCCCGTGGGTGGATTTCAGAAGAAACCTAGGTGACGATTGTGAAGTAGGATCTCGGACAGTAATGTAATCATACCATAACTACCCGAACATCGCTTTGAGGCTGTTTGGAGGATTGTAACAGCAGTGGCAGCAGTGTTTTGTTGAATACGAAGGGCGCAAAATGGCTGCATTGCGACAGGAGTCAGAACTATTTGATAAGATAATTATCTCGCACGTACTTGATTGCCATAGAATCTTCTATGCCATCACTTGTCTTGGCGTAGGGATGGTTCATTCTGAGAGATAAATAAGTTTGGGCCGGCACTAGGACCTGTGAGGTGAGACGCTTACACCCCACCGTTATGAACTAGCATAAACGTGAGATTATGAAACGAAGGGGAAATGCTAAATACCTATGATATCTATCTTCTGTTCCAGTTGAAGGTACTCGTTTGCGGCATCTTGGGCGGATTTGAGCGTCGAGAGGTCGAGGTGCAAGTAGACCACCTGCTTCTTCCCTTGTAGTTCTGGCTTAGCAGCCTCGATACGACTGATGGCTTGTTTGGCTGAAGCCTCAGAACGTGCAGCCATGTATACTTTGGCACCGTGGTTGGCCAGTTGCTGTACAATATGGTAGCCCATACCTCGACTGTGAAGCTTGCCATCAGCTAGGGGGGGTGATGTATTGGTGCAAACGAACTTTCCACCAGTGACAATAGCTATTTTCCCGGAGAGATCAGGTATGTCCTTGACGGGGTCGAACTTTGACATGATATGTATAAGTCGCTACTAGTCTGCAAGAGTTGAGTCGAATGAAATGATAACGCAAGTGGGCACGCGCACCGCGGCTTGAGCTTGAGAAACAGCCTCTGGTACTGTGACGGCCACTTAAACCACAGAGGGATTAGTTTCCCGCGTATGCTTGGAAAAGCTGTAGGAGCAAACAAAGTACTGTATAATTAGATTGTGATGTGGGAAGGTGATCGACTCTATGGCGTTCAACTTTATCGAGATTCAAGAAAGTCCGAATTTCGAAGCTGTTATGATACATGATATGGCGTACCGACGTCTGGCCTGGTTAGCACTGACAACACGATAAAAAATGATGTTATGCATCAATCCGATCACGGCGCTGCCCACATCCTTCATCAAACAGCACCTTTGATAATATCAGCCGCTTTCTCCGCTCTGGAACGCACACAGACGTTAAGTATACTTCCCGGGGATTGGGCCCGAGACTCACATGGCATATACCAAACCTTGGGGATGACCGCTGAATTGCTGCGGCATTACAGATAAGTCGACGACACGGACATTTGTTGTTCCGTACACTTTCAGGTTCTGCTGGATAGCTGTATTCAAGCGGAAATTCAAGATGGAAATATCACGCACGGGATCAACAACGCCACCACCACCGCGGGCGAGCATAGAACACGTTCCCGTGGTGTGAGATTGGGATCGGAAAGTGTCTTTCACCCAAGACTTCCATTCAGGCAGAGTCTGAACACTGGGACCAGGAAACTGTTCTTCTGAGAGTATCGCCGTGAAGGCACGGGTTTTCGTAAGAGTTGATCGAACAAATTGGGCGGCCAAGGCCAGAACTTCGATGTCTGGGAGATTGCTGAGTGACCCACAAATGCCGAAACCACAACAAGCTTACCAAAATCAACCTGTGGGTCCTTCGTAAGTTAGCATAGAAGCCTATGAATCACGACGCACGTTGAAATAATTTGGATCAATGAGGGGATGATCCAGGATATTGTTGGATTTAATATGCTAGGTGCATTTGACGAGCCCTCAGTAACGTACTGCGCGCACGAACAAGTCCTCACCGTAGATCCACGAGAGAACGGCTTTTGTAATAATACCAGAAAGCTTTCGTATCCGGTCTTCGGTTCTGCTGCATCAGGGGAGATGTGCAGGCCTTCAGTAAGAATCCTATCATATTGTGGTACGTCAGTATCTTTTTATGTGTAGGAACCGATAATTACTCCACAACAGTGGATCCTGGGGATTCCAAGGACTTGAGTTGAAGTTTTTGCTGTAGCACCTGGCCAGGGGCCCGTAGCATTCGCGAGATTTGGCGTCTGGTACTAGCAATAAGGGATCGGAACGATGGGATGAAGTGTAAACCCAAGAAGGTAATTGAAGTCGCTGTGTACGATAGGGCACCCGAAGCAGGACGAGCGGCACTAAGAGAAGAATTAGCCGATCCTGAACGAACGTAAACAATCTCACAAAAGTGCTGCCTGTTCTGCTGCGAAGGTGTCGTTGAAGAAAAGGCGATCAAAAGTGAGGACGTCCGGCATTGTTTCTGGATGTATGGCCTCAGCAAGGTGATAGTTGGATACAAGGAGACGCACTATATGACTGCAACCAGTGTTCTTTCAACCGTTGATTAGGAGGTAGAGTCGAAAAGACGTACCAATGAAACATATATATGTTCCTGCATATTCTCTCCTACATTAGGGAGATTGACGATGGGCTTGATGCCGAGATTGATCAGCCTTTGTGGTTGGCCAATGCCGCTCAACTCGAGTATCTGGGGACTGCCAACGCTACCGGCACTCAATATTACTTCTCTAAAAGCCTTCACAGAATAAGTACTTCCGTTTACGATGAAAGAGACGCCTGACGCCGTCGCAGCGCCTTGTGAAGACGTTTTCTCCCAAGTTATATGAGACACTTGGGCGCCAGTCAGGACGAAAAGATTTTTACGGGATAAATAGGGTAGTAAATAGCCCTGGGCAATCGTGAGCAACTTGAGCCAATGAAATATTGTTACGGATCGTTACTCACTGTTACTGCATAAGATCGCGTGCGCGTTATAGGATCGATGCTGGATGTTGATCTCCAAGTGCCTGCTATGTCTCCGCCCATCTAAGCAGCATCGTGTTCAGGGTGTTGCTTCAGTGACGGCGATTGAGTACGAACCGGGTCTGGAATAAGGTCCAGCCCGAGATCCAAAGCGGCAGCCTCGACAGGAATCTCGGCATCGGGAATGGAATTGGTGAACGTTGTTTCAATTTGACCCGTTAATCCGCGCGTTGAAATTTTGAAAGTTTGGTTCCAAAAGCGCGAGAATGTGCGGTCAACAGGGGGAGTAAACCTACAGGTGAGTATTAGGTAACTTGTCAGTAATGCGGATTTATCGACTCTTCAATGCAACAAACCTCTCTGGTTTTTTCATGTACGGCAGTAGGCCATCCCAGCCCCAGCCCTCGTTTCCGAGAGCAGGCAATACTGAGCGTAGTGATTGGAATTAATAACTAGTGCAACTAGAAGATAGACAATGCTCACGGTCGAATTCTGCTTTCGATGATCTATCCCATATCATGGCATTGAGAGCAGAGCTGCCTCCCAGAACCCTGCCTCTGAGAGAGGTCAATCACGACGACATGCAATTTTATCTTGGAGGTTACCTGGTAAAGTTTACAGCTACATTGTTGGCATTGACTTGTGGAACAGTTACATAGTTCTAGTAATATGATGTGGCCGTCAGGATGCTGCCTTGGCAAGATGGAAAACCGTATGGTTTACCCAGTCATAATCGGGGTTTCCGTAGACAACACCAACCTCTGCAGGTGTAAGAATGAGAGGATCATTTAGATGTGCAGCGCCCGCTTCGAGGACTAATGCCGTGTGGTCGGGATTCTCGGTGAGCCTCGCTGCCACAGTAAGCCCTGCAGTTCCTCCACCTGTACGTGATAATCAGTGGTTACGAACGAACTTTAGGCGCCCATGGAATTTAATTCCATACTCACCAACTACGACATACGTAAACGACTTGCCGCTCACTGCGCCGGGATCAGAACAAAGAGGACCAGTTGAATCTTCCTTGCCAACTGCACGGCCTTCAACAACGACGGATAAAATTGCCAGAAGCGGGAGTAGAAGCATGAGATGAACTTTCAATGACGAGGTGACTCCTGCCAGTGTGGAACCGTGTTGAATGTTGGGCGGGATATATGAGGTTTCAGGCTGTTTCAGGTGGCGGCTACATCATCAACAGATCTCGAGGATTGAATAGCACAGGACATCGTTACGGATCTCGGCCGAGTGGGGGAAAGGTATTATGGCCTCCCTGAACCGTGCTGTGGGTTGCGGCAATTAATGGATGACTGGTGATGCGATTGTTGGGCGATTGTACATGTGTATCCTTGCGTACTCACGGTAAGTGGCAAGATCAATGGCTTTCGAGAGTCCAGATGCATGATGTATTGATGAGAGTCACACAGCGACCTTGACTTGCCAAGCGGCGAAAATCCTACCAGCGACGGTCTTTATGTTGGAGTTGGGCGGATCTATAGGGTGCAGATCACCCATCCCCACCCATGTTCAGCTTATCTGTTATACCTCTCAACGCGATTTGGCAGGCCATACCTTGGACCAAGAGTGGTCTAGTCACGGTGCTGCTGATAGTTGCTCTTATTCTTTCGCAATTGGCTCGGAGGAAAAAATTGCAATCACTTCCCGGCCCTCCAGGAATACCTCTTTTGGGGAACATACTTGACCTTTCTACCATTTCCAAGTTTCCGTGGCTTAGACTTACGGTGTGGTCACGCCGATATGGTGAACAGTCAAGATCGTCTATGTGTGCTTCCCTACTGAAAAAATACCAGGACCGCTATTTCGACTCTCATTCTTCGGGCGATCCGTTATCGTGCTGAACACCGCTCAGGCCGCCTTTAATTTCTTTGACCAGCAAGGAAGCAATTACACCGACAGGCCTCGCTTAATCATGGCCGGGGAAATTCTCGCGGGCAATATCCACGTTGGCTTTATACCATACGGCCCTTTGTGCGTCCCCTATTCTCGTTGCTTTACTTTAATTATTCATGTTGCGCCATGATGTAGATGGAAGAAGTTACGAAAGGCGGCTCATGCAGGACTCAATTCACGTGTGGCTACAAATTATGTGGCCACTCAAGAACGCCACGCTGCCCAGTTAGTACGACAACTCTTGCGGGATCCCGCCGAATGGGATAAGCACGTCCACAGGTATTTGTTTGCCATACGTCTTTGTCTTGACTTGAACTTTGAATAGGTGTACCGCTGAGACTATACTGTCTGTGATATACGGTACGGCGGGAAGCCGGTATCAAGTAGATACGTTAATAGCAGAAGTCGACGACTTCATGCATCATATGCTGGAGGCCGCAATGCCTGGCCGTTACCTAGTTGATATGTTCCCTATACTCAACAGCCTGCCTGCGTGGTTGGCTGGATTTAAGCGGCAAGGGCAGATCACACACCAACGTTTTAATCGCTTATTTACAGAACTATATGCTGACGCGAAGGTCAGACTTACTCTGCGATTCAATACTTGAATCTCACCCTTTGATGTAGAGCAGCCCGAAACGAGCGACCTTTGTGGCCACCTTGACACAATCTGAACGTGAGTTGGGGATAAGCGACAGGGAGGCGGCTTGGCTTGCTGGTTCCATGCTGTGAGTTCGCCCGAAGTCATCTATATCAAGGTCCTGACTAGTGCTTGTAGTGGAGCCGGGTTTGACACCGTAGGTCTTCCTTCGTGCGTTTGTTTTAATTTGCTGAGCGATGCTCTTATAGACTGCCGCTGGGTTGACGGTGTTCGTCCTTGCGATGGTTTTGAATCCAGATAAAATGAAGAAGGCTCAAGCTGAGATAGCTACTGTTGTTGGCCCCGATCGCCTACCAAACTTCAAAGATTATGAGGCCTTGCCTTACATTGTTGCCCTCGTCAAGGAGACACTGCGATGGAAACCGATTGTACCCCTAGGTCAGGCAAGCTGCATCGTGTGTTATACAGAGCGATTCTCAAAGCACACAGGCTTAGCTCGTTGTGCTACGCAAAGCGGCGTTTACAATAGCTACCCTATTCCTGCCGAATCCATCGTTCTCCCTAATATTTGGTGTGTTATATTACACCTGTTCTCTTCTCCGTCAACAACATTAGATTCATGCCTATCCAGGGCAATGAATCATGATGTGAATGTGTATGAAAATGCCACAGAGTTCATCCCGGAACGGTTCCTGACACCCAGAGGAGGAACATTGAACCCAGCACACACGAGAAACGGTACTCATGCATTTGGCTTTGGGAGACGGTTAGTTGAAATTATATCCTACGTTGTGGTGTGTTTGCTGATTTACTGTGAAGCATCTGCCCCGGAATGAACATCGCCGTTAACACGCTATTCATCAATATCAGTATGCTTTTATGGGCGTTCGACTTCACGCAATTGAGTGACGCAAGTCCGCCAACAACGGAAAACTTTGTTGACACTGGCGTGGTGGTGTAAGGAGCGCACCATTTTATCTTCATCGTGGGCTTACTAAATCCTTGTGAAGACGGCCGTTACCATTCAAGTGCGCTATCACACCTCGGAGCGACCGATGTAGTGCCTTCGTGGGCGAGCTCTTTGCTACAACAAAATCCGACAGGGTTCGCCGATAAAAGGCAGACTGTAGTTTTCATCCAGACTGTAGATACACACCTAGTGGATACTTCAAAACGTCAGTCAATCTTAATGGCTACTGAATCCCAGCGATTTTCGAGCCCCTCTCAGGCTGACATGATGCGACCACCCGCAGCTTTGGGCAGCGCTGATTTCGGTGATGTTAGGCCATCACAGCGCTCTAGGCGACGAGGACCTACGACTCAGGCCGAGGTGCATCTCAATGAAATCGACAGCTCGGCACACCCAAGCCATCAGGCCAGTCACGAGGAAAGATTGACTTTCGATTTGCGGCGGCGGCGGAGGGGGCCATGAGAGTCTGTTCGAAATTTCCTTCCAGCCTGAGAGAACAGTCCGGTTTCCTGGCACTCATCAACCAACACCTCGATGCAACGATGTTGGCGCCATCATCCCATGGACACGAGTGCCGAGATATTCATAGAATGCGAACATCAGGCTTCTTCCAAGTTCATCTTTCCAGAAGCGGGGGACTCGCTGTTCAATCTAAGCTCGAAACACAACCCCTTTGTGAGAATTTCTTCAGGCACACAGATGTGGAGTGTACATGAAGAATCATGCATTGACCGCCCATGGAGGTAAGCTATGCACATCTAATCTATAGATAGGCCTATGATTCAGTGTGGCGAACAAGTGGCAAACAAGCGGCGAAGCACCTTGAAGGGTCAGTCCATTACCATCAGGGATTTAACTGATGAAGGAGTGGTTCTCAACCCCTTCCAATGCTAATTGATAAGTCTACTTCTTTCGCCTTGAGTACCGTTACTAACTGCTCTGTTTCTGTTTCTTTTGATCAACTACATACAAACCCCCGCCTGTCCGTCATTTTTTTTCTTAGATCCCTAGCGTGTATCACTTCTTGATGAGGACATAGATTGGTTGGACCATTCTAGAGGCTAGTCTTGGCTTATCGAAACTCGCTTATAAAGGAGCGGTGCACTAGGATTGCCCTTGTTCTTTCATCGCCAAACATGCCGGCTCCTTATGTCTTCGATGCCTCGGGTACCTTGGGTACCCTCGAGATTGGCAGTTTCATCGCTCTGTTCTTCTTCGGTGTACTCAGTCTACAGACGTACAACTACTTCGAAACATTTCCCAAGGATAGATTAGGTCTCAAATTCACCGTAAGGCCCAACAACCACCTTCCTCTATGAGAAATTGACGGCGGATCTAGGTGGCCTTCTTATGGTATGTATTCGACGCCATACCTTTTCCTCACACACCGTGCACTGATTTGTAGTTTTACGCTGGAACTGAAGAAAGTACGGTAAATGTATCCAGATTACTTTCTCGGTACTCTTGGGTGCAATATCAGAGAAGTATTGATCAGAAATTTCCTTATATGGCAATTTCTGCTCAATACTTTCCTAATATTCAGCTCAAAAGTATCGAGGAAATAAACCGCTTACTTTCACCTTACTTTTAACAATCCCAGCTTAAAGGTACGTATCGGTGCACGGTGTGTCACGATGTTCAGCAGTTTGCTTATCTGCTAGGGTCCTTGAACTAGTTCAAACTATCTTAGTCTGCCATGAGGTTTACAGAACCACGATCGTGTTCTACAACAATCCCGCGGGTCTCTCTGAGCCTTGGACCACCCTCATCGCTTCCATTATCGTTGGCGGTATCATCAACTGCGTTGTACAAGTAAGTATCTAGCTTACAAATTTGCGATGCTCCCCGTGCTTAATCATCGTAGATCACCTTCGCCATCAGGATCAAAACATTTGCAGGATCGCCCTGGCTGACCATCGTGTGCTGCTTCCTCGCCGTTCTAGGGTTTGTCGCTAGCTGTGCAATTGCAGCGGAGGGTTTCCTCCTCAACAGTATGGCAGCGTTTGCGGAGAAATGGGGGTGGCTCATCACCACGTATATGACCATCGAGGCCTTCGTTGACATCCTCATTGCGGTGTCACTATGCTACTTCCTGAAACGACATGACGGGGCCATATTCGAGTAAGTCGGGATCCATCCGCTCCTTCGGTGTTTCCACTACTAAGCGGGGCTGGGTTACATCAGATCCACCCAATTCATAGTCAACCACTTGTTAAAGTGGACCGTTCGTAAGTACTTGCTATTACTCGCTAACCCCTCCAAACTGATGATCTCCCTTTTAGAAACGGGACTAGTAACTAGGTACGGATTTGCATCATCTAGAATCAACGTCTAATCAACATCTACCATGTAGTCTGACTGCTATCGCCTTACTCATCACGGTATGCCTGGAACCTCTGAAAAGTTAAATTACTACTTATCCCCAGCTCCAGTTTCAAGCATCGCTTCCGGTCAACTGTATGTTTCTCTTCAATAACTCTTCATGGGGTGCGTCATTGACTGACGCGAGCAGTTGTCTGGATTGGTATATACACTGTACTTGCCAAAGGTGCGTACCAGGAGGTTTTGTGGAGCCAGAAAACATACTCAGCTTCGTTCTAGTATATTCGAACTCGTTACTCGCTTCGTCAGTTTCCTCCTCCGCCTGACCCGCAGGACACTAATATTCTGCTACCACTAGTCTCAATGGAAGACAGAAACTTCGCGCGCAAGAGGCAGGAGAAGTACTCAACATCAGTACTGGTATCAACTTCCAAACGAATAGCACAGTACGCACGAACTTCTTTGTTTGTAGACACCAAAATAAGCAATGTTTGCAGGTCCAAATTTCAAGCAGCACGCAAGGCAATGCCCAGACTGAATTCAGTAGCATGTCGCAGGTAAGTCCTCGCAAACTAGCGGCCTCACTTCCTAATATTCTTCAATTAGCATAAAGTGTAGAGGTTTCGAGGAATGGTTGTCCGAGCTATTTATTTCAAAAGTTGTTATTGTACTAGCAAAGTACTAGTACTCTTCCATGTACCCGTGGGGTCTTTCTGGACGTGTTCAGCAGTAGATTGATTTATTGGAATCGAAGGCCCTGGGAACCTATCAGTCACTCTATAGCCCTTCGAATAAGAATTACTATATGATCGATTGATCAACCAATTTTCCGGAGTCCTGAGACCTGCCGACGCCTGAATCAAGGTATACAAGTACACACCAAGCAAGTTTCTATTGATTGATGCATTTGATGAAGACCCCTCCGGTCGAGTCACATCCCACGGCAGTATATATGGAGACGCATGCATGACCACGCGGCCACGTTGACTAGCTGTAGTCACCCTTCAAGCTCGAGACGATGCCCATGCTCAGCCTGAGGTATATCCTCCTGGTTCCTGCGTTCGCTGTATTCTACCAGTCTGTATTTCGACACTATGGAGCTCCCATTGTCACTCTGGACTATGCCACTTTCCGGGGTATAGAGACGGGAAACTTGAGAAAGTTTCTGGGAATGCCGTTTGCCAATGCGCCGTATGTCTTCTTTGATCAACTACGCAATATTTACCCTATCTCTTTAGGATTGGGGACTTGCGTCTCCGCCGCCCGACCGCTCCCTCTAGAATTGAAGGCATTCAAGAAGCGACAGAATTTGGGGCAGCCTGTCCTCAGCACGCGCTAAGCCCACTTCCTGGCTTCAATTTCACCGGGAATTATGAGAAAATATCTGAGGATTGTGAGTCTGAGGATATATATTAGTGTATAGCACGGCGCGACCTTTCTCTTAGGTTTGACCATCAACGTCATCGTACCCGCCTCCAAATTCTCTTTTGAGGGAGGCATACCTGTCCTAGTTGTGCGTAGCTCACTGAATTGTTACCTGACCGATCATATTGCCAAACCTGCCACCATAGTACTTTCACGGGGGTGCGGCGAGTTACCTGAAGATAACGAGATGCACCTGTGGCTGATTTCAAGCTAATTTACTACTTCTTACTTCAAGGAGGATTCGAGATTGGTGACGCCACCGAAACTCCGGTTGAGACCCTGGTTGAAAGATCCATCGTTCGCGGAGCTCCAATCATGGTGGTAGTCCCGAACTACCGCCTCAATGGTCAGTTTTCCACTGTCTCGCCGGTTTGCATTGCGAAGTAAATATTCTTCAGGGTTTGGCTTTCTATCCGGGAAAGAGGTAAGTGCCTCGGGGGTTGGTAACCTTGGGCTACATGACCGTATGTTAGTTCGAGAACTTTGGATTTACGTCGTGCTAACTTGTCGAGTTTTCAGAACGACTGGCTCTTCAATGGGTGCAAGACCATATATCGCATTTCGGCGGAGACCCCAGTAAAGTCACAATGTACGAACGAACTTCTGTCGCGATCTAAGGTTTAACCACGACACATAGATGGGGAAGCAGCGCCGGTGCTATATCCGTTGGCATGCATCTCGTCAGTTACGAGGGGGATTACGGTTCCCTTTTCCATGGCGCCTTCATGGTAAGAACTTCCAAAAGTGCTAGCAATGAATAGTTTCTTAACCGGTATATAGTTATCCGGCGCCCCCATGCGGATTCCCTCCATCCTAGATGGTCAACCGGAATATGACTTCATCGTAGCGGAAACAAACTGCTCAAAGCAAAGAGATACTTTGTCCTGCCTCAGGAAAGCTCCATATGACGTCTTAATGGCAGCTATCGACAAGACCAGAGACATCTTCTCATACACCAGTCTGAACGTTGTGTGGCAGCCTCGGGTTGATGGTGACTTGCTCAGACATCAACCATATGAAGGAATTATACAAGGAGCATATGCGAAGGTATAGTCCCCTTGCTTAGACCGGTACAATGTCGTAAATATTGTCATAGGTACCTACTATTGCGGGAGCATGCGATGATGAAGGAACGTGAGTGCTCTTGTCCATCCGCGTCGTCATTGACTAATTATAACCAGACTATTTTCACTCGCGAACATGAATATTACGTCTGTTCAATACTTAGCCTCTCTAACCCGATAAGACTGACCCCTCCTTTGAAACAGGACGGAGAAGGCATTCTCAGAATACATACAAACAAAGTCAGTCCTCCTACCGCCATCACTTTCACATGATGATACCCGATACCTCTAGTTACTTGAATAGTATCAGTGCCTCACAGATGGAACAAGTCTTGGCGGCATATCCCGCAGATCCAGCGGCTGTGAGGATGCCGTTCTTCATCAAAACCTCTGAGCTGACGATTGTAGGGTTCGCCTTTCGGTACTGGAGATGCAAATGCATTGACGTACGTGGCTCCATTTTGATTCCTTTCCCTGGAGTGGATCTGGTGACTACTATGCTTAGACCGCAATACAAGAGACTCGCAGCTATCCAAGGCGACATCGTCTTCCAAGCACCTCGAAGATTCTTTCTCCAGTCGTCATCCGACCTGACACGTAAATGGAGCTACAGTGAAGTCAAATCACCTTGTCTGCATCCAATTATTGAGTGAATTCTGTTGATAGTTAACATGCGTGGCAAGAATCGGCCAATGATTGGCACTGGACACGCATCAGATATCGGAAATTGGTTTGGCAGGGGGAACACTGCGAGCCACTTCCCTACTGATGCTCTGAGTGCGTCGACGCCGTGTCTTGAAATGCGCTAGTCTAACAAAAAATTCACTAGTACAATTTGTCCACGCACAAAATCCAAACGTCGTAGGGAATGAGGGCGAAACTGCACGTACATTTTGGCCACAATGGGGAAGCACAAATTCATCGCATATTATGATATTTGGGGATGAAGACATCGTGTCAGTGGCATCCGACGATTTCCGTTCTGAACCTATGGACTTGTTGAACACTGTATTACTTCGCCTGCCGACGACACTGTAGGGTACGTTTCTAAAAGGCCCTTAGATGGACAAACGGACCTGTGAATTCAATACTTCGGCGGCGGCGTTGGGCTCGGCGATCCCTCACGCTCTGCTGGATTCATTGTTCTAAAGTCCATGTACCGAGTGAAGGTAGCGGCGGTGCGCTGGGCGCGTTCAGTACATGCTTGCTGTCCAGAGATCAGAAGGTGCCATAAGTCCGTGACGCAGTCGAGTGCGAAGTAGCTACACGAGGGCTCCGCCCCGTTGCTCGCCATATGTGTACTCCCACTCTGGCGTCTAGCGGGGGTGAGGCGACATACTTACGTGTATAAGCAGAAATAAAGTCGCTTAGATGTTCGCGTTTGAGATCTTCGGAACATAAGTTTTCTTTGTCGACAAAAAGCCTACGAACCTCATCACGGACCAGATGTCAGTTATTTCTTTGGTAAGGAGATCCGTAGAAATTTTCTACAGACTCTTCTATGAGAGGACTCACTTCTGGGAGTCAGTATAATGCAGAGTCTGCACCGTTGCCATCGACCGTCGTTTCAAGGTTGAACAAGTTGGTCATTTCCCCGTCCGCGGGCTTGAGAGAATGATACAGACCGGGGGCAAAGTCAAGGCAGGCTCACCGGACTTATGATCGGTGGGACATGAATGGTGCTTTAAAGGCACTTCCAGTGCAACTGCCGTTGCCTTTGCCCCCGGTGAGAGCCCGCAAGCAAGTAGTGTTCAAGACGTTTGTAAGAGATAGAATGTCCGCCCGCTCATGGTGACAATGATGTCCGCAGGCTGTGTCTGAGCCAAGTAAGAGCCAGCCAGGTGTACATCACGTGATGCAGAATATCTTGACGTGTCGTCCACGACGACAGCTGTACTTCAGCCTTCTCCGACAGCAAAACAAATCCCCTAGATGCTCCAGTTTCTTGCTTGAACAATTCCCTTCAAAATGCATCTGCTATTTATCTGCAATCTCCTTTCTTTTCTGGCCTTTCTGCCTTCCTCGGTCTACGCCTCTGTCCTCGCAATCGACTATGGTGCGGACGGGATTAAGGCTTCTCTCATGAAGCCGGGTGTACCATTCGACGTTCTATTAAACAAGGACTCAAAACGAAAGATACAAGCATCCGTAGCATGGAAGAACGGTGATCGGTTGTTTGGCGCAGACGCATATAACATGGCAAGCATTGCATAAATATATCGAGTTCTACTCATTTACACCCTTCTAGGCTTCTCGGGTTCCAAAGGATACATTTTCCTCCCTTAAGTTCCTACAAGCCGCCCCTTTCGACTCACCTATCGTAAACTACTATGGTACAATTTCATCGGCAGAGCTAGTGGAAACGTCTCGAAGGACGGTTGGTTTGAAGCGTTCCGATGGGTCGGAGTGGAGCGTCGAAGAACTCATTGCTATGCAATTCGCGTACATCAAGCACCTGGCAGAAGCAGTAGCTGGAGAGAAAGTCTACGATGTGATTGTCACTGTGCCCCCGTTCTACTCCCAATTCGAACGAGACGCCGTCGCGGACGCGATTGAAATTGCTGGCCTTCGCACTCTGGCTTTGGTGAACGATGGAACGGCCGTCGCAGTCAACTACGCCATGACTCGTACCTTCACAGCGCCAGAAACGCATATCATTTTCGACGCTGGCGCTTCTGCCATTCGTGCTACCGTGGTCACTTTTGATACCATGAAGGACGCTGTAAAGACGACAACTATCACCGTCTCTGGTGTGGGCTACGACCGTATCACTGGTGGCACGGAGTTAGACAGACGGTTGAGGGAAATCCTCATCGCTGCTTTCAACAACAAGCACAAACGGGATATTCGTGGGGACCAGAAAGGGATGGCCAAGCTTTGGAAGGAGGCTGGGCGGGTTAAAGCAATTCTGAGCGCCAACAGCGAAGCGATGGCAGCAGTTGAAAGCGCAGCTTTCGACCTCGACTTCAAGGCCAAAGTGACACGAGCAGAATTCGAAGAGGCGTGTGCCGATCTCGTCCCTCGCTTTGCTCAACCAATATGGGATGCTCTGGTTAATGCCGGTCTAAGCTTGGTATGTGTCCTTCTGCTGAACGCTGAATATTGAGTTTCACCATGATGTTGATTCAGGAAAACATCTCATCCGTTATCCTAACTGGTGGAAGCACTCGTACGCCAATGATACAAGCTGCTATCAAAGCCGCCGTTGGAGAGTGAGTTACTTTCCTACCTATTTGGCCGACAATCGAATTAACGACTCGGTAGAGATAAAATTGCCTTGAATGTCAACGCAGACGAAGCGGCCGTTCTTGGTATGTGAATTCGGACGGCCAACTTCCACCGTTGCTAATCCTTTTCATAGGCGCCGCTTTGCATGGTGCAAGTTTGAGCAGGCAATTCAAGACCAAGAGTTTCAAAGTCTCCGACATTAGCGTGCACAATATCCAGGCTTCATACTTCGCAACTTCCGCTAGTCCTTCTGCTAGACCTCGTACCATCAGCACTTTAATCTTCCCTGCTGGTTCCAAAGTCGGAACAAAGAAGACGTTGACCTTCAAGCGCAAGGAAGATTTCGCTATCTGGTTAGACTACAAGAATCTCGTGGCACCGTAAGTTGGTACTGCCCTCTCGTCGTTATCCCCGTTGACGAAAGACCTAGGGGTTTCCCGATGCAAATACTAGAAGCAGAAATCAGTGGTGTCAGCGAGGCTCTCCAGAATCTTACGGACCTTGGTGCTGTTGAGCCCGTTGTCAAGGCCACCCTTTCGCTATCTGAGTCTGGCTTTGTGTCTGTCACGGATGCCGTCGCTTTTGGAGAGATCAAGGACGAATCGATCACTGGTGTGTTTGCTTGTCCATCTTATTGCTCCCATAAACCTAATGTTTCCGTGTTCAGGCAAGCTCAAGGGATTCTTCGGCGCTGGATCATCTGCTTCGCCCGAGGAGACGGAAACAGGGTCAGCTGAGAACACACCACCTCGAGATACTGAGACTACCTCCTCAACGGCGTCCCCTTCTGCGTCATCCAATTCATCAGCGCCGGAAGAGACCGAGGTCAAGAAGCCCGTACCAAAGGAAAACACGATCCCTCTCAACATCACCGTCAAGTTTGTGTCCATCCCTCCCATGACTGTCGCAGAGAAGAAGACTGCACGCAGTAGGTACGTCCTCGTCCTCGTCGTTGCGTTCTGTTTTCGTGGCTCATCAGTCTCGTAGATTACGTGCCGCCGATGCACAGGAAGCCGCAAAGACACGCCGAGAGGAAGCTCGTAATAGCTTTGAGGCTTACTTATACCGTCTTCGGGATTTACTTGAAGACGACAACCAGGCTTCGCCCTTTAAGAAGTGCTCGAAGGAGTCCGAGCGGGCTTCCATCTCCGAGAAGCTTGATTCGTCGTTCAACTGGTTGCACGAGAAAGGCGATGACGCTGATACGCCGCAGTTCCTTGACAAGCGCAGCACGCTTGAGTGAGTCTTCTAGACCCCCTTAATGCTGTTGAATCTCACCCTCGTTCCAGGACACTTGAACGGCCCATAATACACCGTTACCAAGAGATTGAAGCTTTCCCCCGCGCTCTTAACACCAGCCAAATGTGGAATTGGAGCACTCGTCTTTTCCTGACGGAAGCCAAGGCCAATTTGACCGCCGAAGCTGCAGCAGGCCTGCCGTCGAAGTGGACTGCGGAGGAGCTAGCGGCTCTGGAAAAGACACTGCTTGACCACGAGTCGTGGCTTAACGAATGGGTTGAGAAACAGAAGAGTGTCAAGTTTAACGAAGATCCAGTGATTGAGACCACGGAGATGAAGGCGAGGGCAAAGGTCCTTGAGACCCACCTGCAGAAGCTAGTGAAGCGTAAAGTTCCCAAGCAGACGAAACCCAAGACTACTTCAAGTGCAACAACTTCGTCGACGAGTCCGACTCCAGAGCCAACGGCGGAGAGTAACACATCTAGTGAAGGGACGACAACGACGCCCGCGGCACCACCAGAACAGGAGACAGTCCCACCAGTACAAGCGCACGATGAACTGTAGTATAATGGTTATTTTACTTTGCACATGAATCTAGAGATCATGCATCTACGTATAATAGAATGACTGTTGAGATTTCAATAGTTACCGAGTCCTGCTAAGTCCCGGCTAAGTCAGTGATCTATTTCTCACGATCCTCATGCGTAGATACGAGTGGTACTTGTCAGTTTCCCTTTTCCATTCCCCGACTCTTTCTCTGTATCTGATATAACGACACGCTGAGGCTCACGAGGAATACGCGGATATAGCGCCGGGGCATTCTCTACCTTCAATCCACGGCTACAGCGTAGCCAGCAGCACCATGTCGAGGATGTCAAGGCGCAGTTATAACAGCATGGCCCACGAGAAGAGATTGTCAACTCATCGCGTGACGGATGAGGATCTATTCAAGTGCGTCTATTAGACGGCTATGAAAGAGCAGACTCGTACTCATCGTCATGTCTGGCAGCTATGTATTGCGTGTAGCGTACGTGTGTAGCTCTGTTGCATCCTTGGTTAGCCGAGAAACTGAAATATCACGACCTCTGCAGCCTGCTCAGTCATGTCATGCAACCGAAACCGATAGAATCACCATCGGTAGTGACTCGCGAACGCGACCGGGATAGCATTCATTACTCGCGAATATCCGATGCCATTTCAAACTTCTCCATAGGCGACTTGTTTAAGGACGTACGGGATGGACCCAAGACCGTCAAATACCCGGAGAAGCTATTGAAGGTGCTCGAGCAGAAGTTGCAAGATGTGGCAATGGGCAAAGACCCGACGTGAGTAACGTCGCCATTCTGTTGTCATTGCGTATCATCGTTTGCCTTTCATCAGATATTCGGACCAACTAGTACGGAGGACAATGGCCGCATTCTGGAACCAATTCATGGCCGATAGTTTCAAGCGATCGCTGAAGGAGAGCCGAAATCTAGAGGAGCTCATACTGAAGTATGCTGCCCACGCGACTGGTGTGCTTAAGAAAGAACCCACACTCGCTGGCGATGGTTGGAAGATCGAGCTCAACAATCAAATATCACAATTTCTCAAACTTCTTCGTGATTGCTTGCGCGGAATGCACCTGGTTCCAGGCGAACTCCTCATTCGCTTAGATGTGTACGTTTCCAAGCTGGCCCCTCCGCATCCCTCAAGCGATTCGGGATATGATTCTGCCTCCACGTCCCGTGATCGGGACTCGGTGTTTTCTCCCACTGTCCCTGCTGCTCGTGTTGACGATATGCCGCTCGTGAAGACTGTTGCTGCCTTGTTCAAGTTGCCTGAACATGCAGTCCAAAAGGAGGTTGACCAACTGAAACCAATCGTTACACAAAAGGTACGAAAGCTTGTCTATGTATTATATGGCTGGGAGCTAACTGGCTTGCTTAGGCTGCACTCACTGACCTCAAAGTAAGTCCCTACTAGACACACGAGTGCATCGCTTTACTTCCACTGCCCAGACATGTTTAAAGAATATCAATGCCGGGCTACCTTTTCCCGGTCATCGGGATGACTTCGGGAGCGATGCTGCTTGGCAACACTGGAAAACATTAGAAACAACCCATCTACAGCAACTCGTCGTACAAATGGTGCAGACCAATCCAGAACTCGCGAAATCTTCTTCCTCCGATTCAACATCCTATACGTCACCTAATACTGCTCGACCAGGTTCCCTTTATTCGAACTATGATATCCCCGTTGGTCGACACCCTTCGATTGGGAGCCGGTACTCCTTATACGATGTCGCTGCTGATGACGGCGAGGATGATGTGCCTTTAGGCCATAATTTCACGTTCATTCCCCCTAATCCAAAGAAGTATTATCGCCGACTAGTAGAGTATTGCTTAATCTCCGATTTAGAGGTGATGATGAGCCCCGAGGTCGACGACAACGATGAGGTTTCGCTTGGGATACTCTCGGCAACTCACATCGACCTCATCAGCGAGTGCGCCTTGCGATGGCGTATAGGCCACACATACCGTGCGGCTTGTTTCCTCGATCTCGTGAAACAATTTTACGAACGAAACGATGTACCATTGGAGTGTATTCCTGAGGCAATACAGGGTATTGTCAAAGTCATCAGCGAAATCGACGTGGAGAGCTGGCCGATCCAAGACGTGAGTCTTTCACGAGCATCGAAGGTAATGTGCTAACCCAATCTAACGATAGGCCGAATTCCTCACCAGCACTTACGGCGCTTTATTCAATATATTCCTCTCATCGTTATACCACGCCATGGACGCTCTCCCAAACCTCAAACGTGCTGACGTAGAGCAATATCTTTCTATCCTCGAACACGTACGCGACAGTGGCCTCCTGGAGCGATTTGACGTAGATGTCGGCGCACGAATCACCGACGTCGAGGAGCGGATACGGCAGGTAGCGGCGCACTTCTACGAATCTAAGATGCAGGAGTTCCAGTCTGCGCCTGGTGTGAACAGGGCCCTTCCTCTCTTGCTTATGACGGATGAATTAGAGAAGACAGCAAAGGCACTCGACAAGCGATTCCCAGATCCATTGCTTGGGTATGTCTTCTCAGCTGGGTAACTCGTATCGCAACTCACCTACTTGGATCCAGGCGGATTGACATCGTTTCACTGGTCCTAGATGTTGGAATCCCTCATTTCGTTACGGACTTGCAGAACTCCCAAAGACGACTCTTTGAATCTTCCATGAACGGCCCAACTCCCGACGTCCCTATTCAAGATATATTTTCACTATATCGAAGGACGAAGCTACTATTGGGAATGTACCAAGCATTTTGTCCGAAGTGTGCCCAATCCTATCGCCCTGTCGAGCATATCTTCTAAACTTTTATGCAGGGGAACATTGGAATTCAACTTCGCTTCGTTCTTCGAGCCCTATGTCCGTCAATGGTTAGCCAACACAGATAATACAACCGAGCAATGGGTTCAAGCAGTAGGTCCCTATGCCCCTCCTCTAATACCTACTTTTGACTTAGTTCTACTAGGCAATTGCTGCCGATAAGGTTCGATATTTTGCTCATTTTTTCTCCGATATTAAACTCGCCCATACCTCTTTAGTTCGAAGCTGAGGCCACAGAAGGCCACAGTTCTTCCATTGTCGATCTCTTCGACTCCCTCCGAAGTCCAATAAGTTTCCTGCAAGACCTTGAATGGTCCGATGAATACCAGGAAGCTAGATTCTTTACCAGTTTGGCTAAGGTTGGTGACACCATACAAGTTATGACTAACTGTCCCTGACAATGAACTAGACCGTTTCAAGAGCTGTTGAGCAATACTGTCGCAGCGTCGAGGAATTGTTTATGACGGAAATGTTCCCTCGCCCGAATGACTACATCCAGCCCCAGAAGTCATCGGCTTGGCTCGAAAGGGCCAGACAATTGGCCGTCGCTGGTGAAAAGAAAGTGGAGCCCTTCAACTTCCGACCAGAGTCCTGTGTGAAACTCAACAACGTTGAAGCCGCCCGAAGACTGCTCGATAACATGTACAACCAGATACAGGTGGACAAGATGGCGGATACTTTGGAGAGACTGGCCCCGCCAGTACCAGAGAAAGTTGAACATCCGAGATTTTTGTTCGCCGTGAAGATCGTAATGGCAGAGGGTCTGGTACCGTTGGACAGCAGCCCGTCAGCAAAGCTGGACACATTCATAACCCTTAGCGACGAGCAAGGCAACAGACTAGCAAAGACGAGAACGATTTACGAATCACTAAACCCTCGATGTAAGCATATGGTCCATTTCTAAAGTTTGAAACCCAAACCACGCTCTTACTAGGGGACGAAACCTTCGATTTATCCGTCGAGAAACCGCTTTGGCTCATGTTGAGCGTCCGAGATCGTGCCTTGATAGGTAAACATGACACTGTCGGTCGTGATTATTTGTGCTTGGATCCACGACGATTCGGCGATTACCTTGTGCACGACCTCTGGCTAAAGTTAGATACACAAGGCCGAGTTCTTGTTCGAATAAGCATGGAGGGCGAGAAGGACGACATACAGTTTTATTTCGGACGTGCCTTCCGGTCGCTTAAACGTGCTGAAGGTGATATGGTCCGAATATTCATTGACAAGGTCAGTGGATGTGTTGTCTATCGTGGTACAGTCTGTAATGTCTTGATCTATAGATGTCACCGTTCATCCAACAATGTGTGTCTCGTCCAGTTCTCAAGGGCTTGATTAAGTCCGGTAGTCTCGGCTTGGATTACAATAAGGCTTTGGGCGGCGTAACATCACTGTATCGACAGGCGGTGGGCGCCTCAGCCAGTGAGGTGCAGATACCATTGCCCCAGGACGAGAAACCTCGGATTCGCCCGGAAGAACTCACTGATGTAGAGATCGAACAAGCGATACTGCCGCTCTTTGACTATTTTGACGCCAACCTCCAGACATTGAATACCTATCTTAGTGACACCACGAAGGAAATGGTCATGACGAGGGTTTGGAAGGAAGTCCTCAATGTCATCGAAGGATTGCTCATCCCTCCACTTTCGGACGCTACAAGTGACATGAAGCCCCTCAGCGACAAGGAGGTAGACATCGTCTTCAAGTGGCTGAAGGTACATCTCCCTTTTGACTCTATCGATGTGTAACTTGACATCGCCACTTAAGTTTCTTCGTGATTACTTCCACGCGGGGGGTGAGGGTCCTGTGCCGTTGGAAGTCTTGCAGAACCAGAAGTATCGCGACATCGTGTCCATCCGGCTATACTATGATTGGCATACGTACGCTCAGCTTGCCCTCGCTAATGCCACCGTGTCTGACAATTCTTAGGGATGCTCTCATGGAGGAATGTGTTCGAATGATGCAACAAAGCCTACGGACGCTGCCTTCAATGAAGAAACGCGCAAAGAGTGTGTACCAGCAACGGAATCTAGGGACAATCAAACAGCGCAAGAAAGTCAAGCAAGAAGAGAAGGAAGTAGGCAACGGCGAGACCATCATGAGGATCCTACGGATGAGGCATGTTCAAGTCTTTGGGGCGGGTTTTATTCATCGATGCTGACATGTCACATCGTCGCAGATCTGGAACGTCGGATTTCATTGCGCAACAACTGCAAATCATGGCAGCCATGCAGGCAGAGCAAGAGCAACGCGCTAAGGATCTAGAGCGTAGAAAATTGCAGAGACCCCTATCTTCGAGACGAGAACAGCTACCGTCCGTTCCCCCCCTTCCTCAGTAACGATAGATTGTATACCACTCTCTACTACATCGTTCGGGACCGACCTTTATCCCTTTATTGATACCTGCCTAACGTTGGATTTATATACCGATAATGCTCTGCCTATGTTTCTTCGTACTTGACATATCTATTTGGAAGGACACTTGAATGCTGTAATGATGGTAGTGCCATAGTAATTCTAATGATTTTGTGTCTCTGTATCCAAGATGGAGATTGGAACGGATGGAGTCGCGAGAAAGCGCGGTGCAAGGCCATCAACGGCGCGGCGCGGTATCAACGCGAAAGGCTTGTGCTTACGACGTTCAAACTATTCAAAAAATAGTTGAGTGTAGAAATAAGATCTGACCTTGAGTGTGTAAGTTGTCTTGCTGTGTAGAAATGAGATAGTGTTAGTTTAGTGCGTAGAAATTGGTGTACCCAGTGATGAGTGAATGTAGAAATCTGTAAAGTCGCGATAAAGAAATAGAATAGGCCTGTATTGTTTGACTATGGCGTTCAAACTGGGTAAATAATAATTGAGTGTAGAAATGAAAACTAACCTAAAGTGTGGAGAAATCTCGAGTGATCACGTTGTGTAGAAATAACAAAAGTGCAGTATATTGTGTGTAGAAATCTCTGAAGTCGTTATGGAGTGCGTAGAAATAGACTAGGCGCCCATGGAGTGCCCGTGCACGTGGTCTCGGAGACGTTCGGACTTTCGGAACACCTTGTTCTTGCCTACCAACACCACGCCGCGACAGGATGCGACAATGGCCTTTCAATGGTACGTCCGTGTGTGATTACCCATTATTACTCAGTAGTCAAGCACTCATAGCTCTCTCTCTTCAGCTAGTAGTGAAGTCAACTAGATGTCGAGGCCTATGACTTGCGTGCGGCGTGATACCGACCGAACATAGCATCTACGTCCGCATCGTTACGTCCGCATCGTTACGGAGAGGTTGGAGAAGTTGCCCGTTCTCAAGGTGAGTTGTACCACGCCTAAAACATGTCCTCGGAGCTCATGTCCTGTTCACCCCAATAGTGCCGTCCATTCAGCTTGTTCTTCCTTCGCTACCAGCTCCTGGAAGCATTCTACCTCCTCGTTATCATTCCGCTTCACCGTCTTTCGTCACACCCTGCTATCATGATTCCCGAGCGTAGCAAAGCACAATGCAGGTGGCCGCCTAAATTGGGCCTATCTCCGTGTATCATAACATATCCTTGCGCAATGAAAATTTAATGATATTTGTCCTGCGTAACATGCGAGATAGATAATTACAAACCAGTAGAACAACCATAGTGCCGAAGAATGGCCTTAACAGTCCCATCCCATATTTCCTCTTCGACGCCGAGCCGCTTTGAAGCAAGCAACAACTGGATGAACTCCGCCTTGCAATCTGCGGTCATGCCAGGATACGCCGAGTTTGCGATGAGCCCTGGGATACCTGTCAAAGCGATGGGTCTCGTAGGATGGATTATCTCCATCGCAACAACCATGATCCACCGTTCTTTCCAGACATGCAAACATCTTGAATGCGTAGTACAGTGTAATGGTGGCCGGTAATCTGAGGGGATGAGTGGGACCGCTGCAATGAGATTTCGCTGGGCAGTAAGTGTTTCTCGGGATTTCGCAATCATCCTAAATGCTGTAGGGCCGATTTGGGAGACGGCGATGTCCGTGAACGTGTTGAGGGGTACTTTGACAAGAATAGGGATAGCAGTGGTTACCCATTCATCGATGTTGTATCTTAGGCCAAGCTCGACCATCTGTGCGTGCGGGAGGTTTAACCATTCGATCCGGTACTTCACGTCTTCAAAGGCTTTCGGCGCATGCCACATATGGGCGACACGAAGAATGGCGATTAAGATTTCAGGAGCTTGCGGTACAGGCTTCTCTTCACTAAAGTGTCGGTGAGTAAACAGATCAAGCCAGTTTTAACAAAATAGACGTACTTGCGACCAACCCAGGTTAGAAACGCCGCAAAATCATCAACTGTTACCGAGCCAGTGAATTGGATTGGGTTTTCGGCCGTGCCCTCTTCAGGCTGCCCTGCGAGAACTGAAGGCGGAATGGAGAATAAGTCGTCGAGGACCTTGGCCTGCCGTCTGAGCCCGTTTATATCAACCCGGAATAGTGTATTGTCCACCTACGATCATCGGATTCAACATCGTTCTGTAGTTGGAGTTTAGTATTTAGTACATACCTGAATTTCGACCATACGAGCGTCAGCATAGAACTCAGGATGCTTGATAGGACTGACATTAGTGTAAATCGGCGACATGTGGTGAATGTAGTGGGACCCAGGTGCGTTGTGTATGTAAGAGACCAACCGGCTTGTATTCATGGGTGTACGTATACTCACCGCATTCTTTCAGCCAATGCCATTCCCTCCGCTTCCCTTGCACGATACACCATGGCCTCCGATTATATACGAAGCATTCCAAAGGCTTGAAGATAGATATAATCGTGCCTCAAATACACTCGTTCGTAGTGCGCTCGATGTCCCACGGATTCTCTTCCATAAACAAGTCATCGAGGATGAAGTCGTTACTTTCTTCGGTGTACTTGAGGGCCAAATCCAGGGTGATGATGTCCCGGACAATCTACGGTTGTGGCTGGGGGAGGCAATTGGTTCTTTCGCTGATTTGCTAGTCCAACTTTACGAGGCCGAGGCATCAGGAACTGGACTGTAAGGCTTTGTATTGAGATATAATCACAATTAACGACCTAGAAATAGAGACTTGACACACACGGTTCAAACTAATCCTGTGACAACCCACCGCACAGGTCGTCGAGGTCGTCCTCGGAAGGTGGTGGATCAAAGGCTTCTTCGCGAGGCGATGGCCCCCCACCGAACCATTTCCAAATCGGCTCTCGCACGCCATCTGAATATCAATCGTCGAACCCTCCGATACCGTTTGAGAGAGCAAGATATTGAGACTGGATTTTCAGCCATCGAAGACAACGACTTGGATGTCCTAACCAAGGAGTTTCGAAAGAGCTACCCTGATTCAGGGATTAGGTATCTCAGGGGATTTCTACGAAAGTATGGACTGCGAATACCTCGACGTCGAGTAGTTTCATCGATGAAACGGGTTAGTGGTGTCCGCCATGCTTTGCGTGGCAGTCATCCAAAGATTGCAAGACGGAAATATCAGGTATCACGTCCCAATGCACTTTGGCATATAGATGGCCACCACAAGTTGATACGGTGGGGAATTGTGATCCATGGGGTTGTTGACGGCTACTCGCGTGCGGTATGATTCAAGCTTACTTGAAAGTGACTTCAAAATACTCACTGGAAATGTAGGTTACAGGAATCCGCGCAAGCATAGACAACAAGCCGTCAACTGTCTTGGATATGTTCATGGAGGCTGTCAACTCATATGGCATTCCTTCGCGTGTTCGAGGTGACCGTGGGGGGGAGAACAGGGATGTTTCTCTCTTTATGATCTTGGCTCGGGGTCCAAGCCGTGCAAGCTTCATGTGGGGACCTTCAACTAGGAATACTCGCATTGAGCGGCTATGGGGTGAAGTCGGAAGTCAGTTTGCTCGTGCATGGCGGGGATTCTTTTTGCGACTGGAACGACTTCACCATTTGAAGCACTCAAGTCCCCATCATTTATGGTTGATCCAGTTTATCTTTCTTGATAACATCAACGAGGATTGCAAACAGTTTCAACGCAATTGGAACGACCATCCCATTTCAGGTGCCGGTCATGACAAAAGCCCAAATGTAAGCTGAATGACACTATTTGTTGTATATTGCACTGACTACGTATTAGGACATGCGGTTCCTTGGACAGCTCGAGCATGGAGTATATGGCGGCAGTCCATCTCAAATGATTGAACAAGTTCTGCGACAACTTCGGCGTCACTTACAGAATGACAACAGCTCAGATATTGAGATGCAGGACCCGCTTGGGGAAGATGAAGGCGACGATGTCGATGGCTGGACGGACATCAAGGATGATCACCAACAAACCGAGGAATGGATAACAGCTTGCCAGGAAGTCGATGGGAAGCAGCACAAGCATGGCGTGAAGGTACCGCGTGTGCTATCTCCTTTCGCTGGTCCTACAGAACAGCAGATGTTTGTGCGGCAACTACAGCTTCTACGACACGATGGCATTGTTCCCACCGGATATGGAATATGTACCGAAGAATGGGGAAGTGATGGATATCCGTCCTTCGAGATTATTAAGAGTGGCCGAGGTAAAAAGGATTTATGGGTCGCATTGCCTGATGAAGTCTGGCGCGCACGGGCTGAGCTTTGGGTCCAATCTTTACATTTGTTGACATTGTTTCAAGAGTCATTGTATTAGACTGAATCTGCGCCAAGATATTATATATTTCGGAACTCAGATGTTATGTAAATGAGCTCAGAGACTACTATAAAATGATTGTTTCTGAACTCTGGGTCGTACATTCTCTTCTTTACACCTATCCTCACCACCCCCAGCAATGAAACCACGTCTAGGACCATACCGTAACAAACGTTCACACATTCACAGTAACTCCCAGTCTCGTGCATCTTCATCACGAGGGACCGCGCCAGCTCGAACCAAGTCTGCTTTGAAATACTTAGAAATACTTTCAAGTGACGACGATGGACCGGGTCCCACAGCTAGTAATTCGAGACGACAAGGTGTATCAACAAGCAATAGTGCGGCTACAACATTTGCAGACGTTGTCAATAAATGGCGGACAAGCTCCAGTGTTCCCAGTGGCGGCCCAATTACTCAAGCGACTGCTTCATCTGGAAGCAAGTTCCTCCAAGCGAAGCAAGAGACTAACTCAGGACTCAGGACAACATCATGAAGCAAACAGCTGATAGACCCTAAAGGCAAAGGGAAAGCTAAAGCCAAGGTGGGGAACTTGCAGTACCTTGGACTACCTACTGCTAACAAGATTTGCAGACATCTGAAGATGATGCAAGTAGTGATGATGGAGGCAGAGATGTGGTATACCGAGTTGGCGCAGTCGTTATGCTGCCGCATGGAGTGACACCGGTGAGTCTCCTGACCTGCTCCTTACTCCTATTCATCTCAATGCGGACTCGACATAACAGATAACACCAGATGATGAGCGTAACAACATTTCGGGCATTGTTGTCATGCACTACATCCCTCCCCCGTATGACAAGGTTCCGAATGTCGCTCAGCTCCAATCCCTTCGCCACCAGAAACTGGCTATCATCGACCACGTAAATGGCATCGAGTTTCGGAAGGATGAAGATTTTCATCAGCTTGTCGCACGCTTGCAAGGCTATCTCCCACGGCCGTTTGCTTACTTTGACACAGAACCTGTCGAGCTTGCAAACCCATCTGAGGATCATCCATTCAAGGCCCCATTTGTTCTTTGTGCTCGCAATCGCACACGTCTCTGTGTAGCTCCGGGTGTAGAGTACCCTACAGGTGCCGATGTGGAGTTGAATACGAAGATCACAGCCCGTGGATTCAAGGAACACATGCTGATAATTGGTGCGTCGTCAATGGAGCATTATCCCCATCCTGGTTTATCAACTACTATGAACCTACTAGCTTCCCGGAATCCGATCCCGAACGATGTACTTCAATCTTGGACATTCAATGGTCACATTCCGGTATTGGCATCGACGTCTCAGTCAGGAACCGCTGATCACTCGCCATCATTTCCGACACTAAACATCACCAACGACATCCTTTCTACGCAAGCATCACAGGGAGCGAGGATTGCCTCACGCACACAAACTCTCAAACGGAAAAGAATCGCACTATTGGAAGACTTGGATGACTTCTCATCTGATTCAACAATCAGCAATACAGACCTTCCCCCACCCAAGAAAAAATACAGGACTCGATGTAAGGCTAGTTCATGACTCGCTGAAGAACTCAATTTACTAATGTACTCCGTTCCAGCGTCGACCGTTGGTGCATCTGGTACTGGTATGTCCCCTGGCGCAGATTCAGATACCAACCCTATTCCAGAATTACCTTCATTCTGTATCGACGAAACTCTTGCTAATACCTGGGCAAATGCCCCCACCCTTGATTTTGACTGATTAATTCCTTACCACCACATTCCCTTACAACGCACTTTAATTTCTCTGGCATCTTTTCCATCTCTCGCCTCATCCATATTTTAGAGCCATTTTTTAATCAGTATAAAATTCTATTCTTGTACATTGGGGGATAAGGACAGGGAGATACGACACGGCCAAACTACAGGAACTCAGAGACAGATAGGCTCACACTGTGCACATAAGAGCCTGGCCTAACTAGCACGCTACCATAACACGATAGAAACGAGGCAGTAGATGAACGGCCGCAGTGAGCAGTTGAGCGGGCTAATCGGTTAGTTATTGCAGGAGAGTTCAGATGGCTGAAGGACCAGCTCAACGTGGTATCCTGAGTGATGTATTGAGATAACGAGACCTGGGGACTGTAGAAGTTTTGCGGGGGAAGGTGGAAGGGGCCAAAGAGGCCAGCCTGCTATGGGTCGCCGTTCGAGTTCAGTGGCTGCGAGGGGAAGCCAAACAAGATGTTCATGGGAGCAAAGAAGGGCGTCAGGACTGGATACCAGATGGATGTAGCTGACCTTTGCTGCAATGCTCCCCCTGCTCTCCATGCCCAATCCAACCCTGGTCGACTTCGTTTCGCCGCCATCTTGCAGCCCAAGAACATGGAAGGTAGCCGTACGAGTTTTCCATTACTTCTGCTGCAATCTCAGTATTGCATCGGTACTGATGGAGGGTGGGTGGTAGAGTCGACCCATTCCGTTGCGGAAGCAGCGTTGGTGGTGGAGGAAAGGCGAGAACGGAACGATGCTGCCCCGGACGTTTCCGGAGACACGGGTTAGCACACGTGCCAGGGCGCTTATTGAATTTCTACACACTCTCTACCAATTTCACCGATTTCTACACACAATATACGACACTGTAGTTATTTCTACACTATGATATTGACACTAACTTATTTCTACACAGCGTGATCACTCGGAATTTCTACACACATACGGTCAGAATTTATTTCTACACTCAGTTATTTTTTACCCAGTTTGAACGCCATATTTGACGATGTTTTTGCTAAGGAGTATAGTGCACGCTCCTTCGAAACGCTCTCTAAATTCCGCCAAGACGACGGATGTGGACATGACATCTTGTATCATCTACGATTGAAGGTCAAAGTGGTCAGCAGGTATATGCGTAGAAAATAGATAAGCTGACCTCGAAGGACGAAGAGTAATCAGCGACAGCGTGGCACGCTTGAGCTACCCCATTCTGGTAAATTATCTCGCCATGTTCAACTGTGACAGGCTGAGAGTCCAGGAGGGTAACTTTGGTGACCTGGGCTCCGTCATAGACACATACTGTCTCGCTTAGATTGAAAGCCACAAAGCCGGCCAACGGAGTAAAATGGTATTGGCCGCCTTAGCGAGTTCCTGAAATGGCAGCGCGGACCCCATTCTCCAACGAGGCAGCCATGCTGAGCGCGGGCGGGGTAGCTGAGGTGTGGGTGTTAGCTGAGGTGGGAGAGACTGACGATCTAGGAGGGAAGTCCCGCTTCCAAAACATAGCCAAACATAGCCACTGGGCATTACCCATCCTTGTCCACCCCGAGACAAACAAGAGCCTGCATTGGGACCGGACTCTTGGTTGGCCTGTGCACTTCACGCCATAGGATATAAAGGCGGATCGTGCATTCGAAGCACCCCATCTCTTTCTTCCCTCCATCTAGGTTCTAGGTGTAAGTCTGGCCAAATTTGATATAAATGAATCCTTTTCCTTCGGAAGGATTCGTAATATATCAGGAGCACGAAGTCGGAGCAACCCCGGATTCTTCGAAGAGGCTCCAACGATGTAGCACTTGCGTTCATCGGCTGTTTTTACTTCCCAGAAAGTTTCGACGATATCACCCATCTTTGAAGCATCGGAGTTCAGCTTTTGTTGAGCCCCAGAGTTCGCGGAAGCGTTGTAGAATAGAGGAATTGGTTACATCTGCAGAGGGGCAATGATCCACCAAGCGAAACGCGTTCTGAGTGTCAAGAACGAGGCCCACGAAGATATGTGAGCTCAGAGGTAGTTGGTTGAGGAACCGTGATCTAGGATATTGGCCGCTGGTTCCTTTCACTGTCTAGCTGAGGTGATGTCGACGTTGAGGAACAATGAATCAATATCTACGATGTCGCCCTTACCTCAGAACGACGTCTTGACGGCGTCCCAACGGGTCACGAGGTCCTTGTTTTTTAAAAAGACCTCAGTGAAAGTGTGGCGCGAGCGAGAGTGTCGGTCGAGGCACACGGGGATTGAGGCAGTCAAAGGTAACAGGGATAACGCTGAATTTGAGTACGCTACCGTACATGGTAAATAGCTAGTCCTTATATACCAGTCCAGTAGGGTAGAGGGTTCAAGATAGGTAATTATGACACACATTGGCTATAGCGGATAAGAGTCTAAGTGAACACAGGTAGACGGGAAGGAGGGTAGTCGGGCCAAAGGTCCGAGTCGTTACAGAAAGGATCAACGTACGAGTGGTAGTGAACCAACTGGAATGTCGACAAGAAGGTTTACTAGTGATACGTACACGGTGCCCGTCCTTCGTCTTGGTGAAAATCGGAGAGGATGCAAAATCATGTTTGCCTTGGAATAAATATTCTAGCAGGAACCATCATGAGCATATCCTAGTACGAGCTTATGATGAAGGCGACTCGACATCATGGAAATGGAGGCACTCACATACTATCACTCCCACACTTCTTGAAAAAGTTCCGATACCCTCCAGTAGGAATATTTTTATAGCCTTTCCACCGCTTGGTTTGCTCTCGGGTTCAGCATGAGGCTAGTTCATATGTATAGCTAGCATGGTGATTTTTCCTGGATGGTTTTCAATGCATTCAAGAGGTCAAATGCGATGCCGGCAGATGACTTCAAAATGCACCTACTTCTTGAAAAAATGTGATGTTTCATCACGGAGAGTCACAGATATTTCAGTCTCCGAGAGACATGCCGGGGCTGCCGAACGACGCGACTTGACTTGAGAGTGAGGACACTCAGGGGCCCTCCTCAATCGGGAAGGAGACCTCAGTTATGTCGGAGCTATAATTGATAGGAGCTTATTGTCACACTCTACGCTCGACACTTCATTCCTTCGCATATACTGCAGTAGACAACTAATGGAAGAGGCCAGTTTACTTATAAATATATCATTGATATATGACATCAATATCTTGCTATGAATGTACCACATCAATATTCTAGTAGCGCGTAATGAGTGAAATTGGCACTATATAAAATACCCAATGCCAACGGCTCATTTAATTCAACCAGGACATTGGGAGCATGTTTCTATACCATGTACCTATACTTTATTAAATTCACGCACTCATACTCATTGTGGAAGGTAACAAATTTGCATTTTCAAGATGTGGGTGCATTTTCAAGAAGTGTGGGAATGATAGTAGTTAAGGATATGAAGGCATGGCGTCGCGATCCCGATGTCCACATAATGGCATCTATATGGTAAGAATGATGGACTCTTCGTTGTATCTGTGTTCCCAATGATTCGTTGTCTTGCCGCTTCGCGCCGTATATGGTCTCCAGGTACAAATTTCGTTGCTCGTAGAACCTAACTGAAATCCGAGTAAACATACATATGCCTGACGCGCCGTGTACATCGAAAGCGCTTGAACGGTCCGATCTCTATTGAGACCCTCCCTGAGAAGGGAACTTTCGGTTCAAGTCAAATACAAGGTACAACATCTTTGAGACATACATAGGACATTGTCAATGTTTGAAAGTGGGATTAGTGAATATCGATTCCACCATGATGTATTCCTGCCTCGACTGCAAGGCTATCATCATACGGTCTGTCAATCCGGCTTCTCTTTCCCCCAATATGATCGTCCCCAACATCAGAACTCTGCGACCGTTCTCTCTTCATTACCGTCCCTGAGTGGACAACCAGAGCAGGTTGGGACCATTTAGACCATTTTATCAATGACAGTCGCTGTTCGGGAGCATCTGCCTTGAGCTTCTTCGCAATCGCCCCGAGCATTGTGTCCGTTCGTCGCAGCCTGCCAAAAATGTACAGAATAACGGCGCCGCAGGACCATCGGTCAGCCTTGATCGGACTGTAAGTCGGCGACCTCATCTCGATCTCGGGCTACCCAACCCTCTGTACCGCAATGGTCGTCGACTTCCTCGTCGTCGTCGCGCACTTGGACAGCAACATCAAAGTCTATGATCTTCAAACAGAACTTGTGGTCGACAAGAAGGTTTTCAGGCTTGATGTCCCTGTGGGCGATGTGGTGCTTGTGAAGATACGCAAGACCCTCGATGAGGCTCCAGCAGACTGGTGAAAAGTGGGGTGAAAACCGCTTGAGATCATACCATAGCCAATCTTCCACATTGTTCATTATCTTAGGGAGGATGACCCACGACAAGCTCTGCCCATGGAAAGAGTCGAGCAATGTGATGATGTGTTCCGACTGAGGTTGCATGAGATGGATGAGCCTGAGAATCTCAAGCTCGTTCGACTCCTTCCGGATTTTCTTCGCGACGAGCATTGCACTCGGGTCTGATTGACGAAAAACGGTCAGAAGATTAGAAGGCAGCTGAAGAAGAGAGTCAGTACAATATAGCTAAGCTGCGATGCGCGACCCCAAACTTTTCGAAGCGACTCAAACATGCCGTCTTCAGTCTCGATGCGGTCTGGTTCCACATTGTAACCATGAGCTTCAAGCTCGTCAAGCTCGGTGGGGTCGTCCCCTCGTGGCCGCGTCCTGGCACGGGCATTGCCTTCGTCACTGTCGGTGGCGTCACGCATCGTGCCTCGACCAGTGTAAAATGACTTCAGCTTGGGCACATGAGAATTAACTTGGTTTTTGTATGCCATAATTTGAGACCCGCATTGCCCCCGCCATCGATGGCAAAACAAAGGTTGTAGAGCCGGAGCGCAAATTTAATGCGACCGACCGGTTCGTTGAAGTCAAATTGTTCTGTCCTGTAACGAACCTACAATGCTTTAGCATACATATAGAATTGTTTATAGAACGGAGTACCCACCTTTCTTTCATTTCTATTTTGGTACAAAGTGTGCCACTGGACGCTACCAGTTTGCCCGATGTAGATAGCGGCTAGGACGAAGTTCTTTTGCTCCTTGAAGGGGTCTATGAAGCCATTTGCAAAGCGGACAACGGAAGCGCCACACAAAATCATGCGCACAAGATCGTGTGGCCATGGATCAGCCGACCCCGTTGTTGAATTAACTTGTACGAGCACTCGAGGAAGATCTTGATATGAGAGGCGGAAGTCGCTCCTAGGCAAGTACGAGCGGATTTCTGTGCGACCAGAGGGCAATTTTTTCTTCATAATAAGCGGGAAAGGCCAATTGGAAGTGCCTCTGTAAGCGTAGGATTTCAATTTGAGTGTGAACGCCAGAAAGGACAACCAAACGTACAACGTGGCAGTCACTTCACACTGAGGGTTGATACATGTTAAAAAAAAAGGAAAGAAACACATGACATTCGCCAACGGTTCCTTCAGAGGCGAAATGGAACGTCGCCATATGCTTTGCCAGGGCATCGACGCCAATGAGTCAATGTGCAGCACCTCTTGCCATTTGGCATCACGGCCTTGAATTCCCTGGATTGAAACAGGCAATCCGTCCGTGGTCATGAAATAAGTCGTTCGCCACTCAGGATCCATAGCGTCAAAGCGCTTACGAGCCTTGAATCAACTTGTTAGAAATCAGCGGGGGAATAAGAGAGCGTGAATGAACCTCAGGAGATAGACCAGCTTTTTTATCCAAATTAACAAGGTAGTCTTTGACAAAAGTTGGACTTGATGCTGGGCGCTCTTTCTCGATGGTATTCAGAGAAATGTCCACGTCGGTGAAGCGGTGTTTGTCAGACCCCCATTCTGCGACGTTGACGAAGATTGCCTCATATTGGTTGATTTCGACTGAGTTGAGTGCATCTCCGGCGCTGGTAGCGGGAGAAAGACTACTTGCTATAACATAGGTTAGTATACATTTACCGCACAAGTGGGTTACGTGCGTACCTGAGGCTTCAGAGCGCATGCAAGGACAAGCCTCAGTCTAGCGTGTGGATATCAATAGCGAGGAGAAGCTTACATGGTGGTAGCACAATGACATGGACTTTTCCGGCGTCCAAATCATCGAAGACATCTGAGACCTTGACTAGCGGCTTCAAGAGCCTGACAGCGCTCTCGATCTCGAGGGGATCTGAGGTGAGATTCAACTCCTCAGGTGCGAATGAAACTTTGAAGAGTTCGAGGTCTGTAGCGTCTATAGCCAAAAGAGCAATAGGCTCCTTGATCTTGTTCTTGAGGTCGCTGATATTCGTGTTCGAGGCGATGTGGACTGAAAATATCTGACTGGGGCCTTCACCGGCAAGCAGGCAGTTGATAGTGATAATGTCGGTCGAGGACATGAGACGTCGCAGCTGGCCAGATGGTGGCTGAGTCAGCCATGTCGGGTTAGCGGGCCGATGCCTCCGAGACGGTGAAGGTGCTGTCCCAGCCCACGGTAAGTGCTGGTAAGTGGTAAAAGAAGCCAGCGAAGACACCATTTCAAACTATCTAACGATCATTATTTCTATCCGGTATTTTATAGTCGACAACGGAGAAACTGAAATCTGACAGCTTAAATGTATCCAACACTACGCCAGTATTCTGCCCAGAGTTTGGCATCGCTGACCGCCAGATCGCCCGTTTCCTGCAATGCCTTACTTGCCGCTAGGGCTTGTGTCATGTCCAGTAACGGGATGCCCATAGCTTCCCCATGTTGGCCTTCCATCTCCTCTTCGACTTTCGCGCCGCCTTGGAAGAACTCTAAAAGTTTGAGCCCAGGCACACGGTCAAGCAGCTCCTTTTGTTTATTCCTCTCTCCGGCAGAGACACCGCCGCCTGCAGATGTGGCCGCTGAAATATTAGCAATGTCCTCCAACTTCTTCACCCACTCGGTATATGGAATAAGTGGCAGGGGAGGGTGGAACTGATTTCCGGCATAGTGGAAGACACGTTTCGCGGATATAGGACGGGGATGGACCAAATGCGTCACCATCTTGGCAGGCTTAGCGGTTCTCATTTCGACGATGGCCTGGGCACAAAGATCCAAGGGTATCCACGAGCATATCTGCGTAAAGTTAGATCTTCTGCGCTGTGAATAGCAAAAAAAAAAGAGGAGACTACTTACGCCCTTGTACTCAGGCAGACACCCCAACGTCGCACTAGACTTGAATATAACGGGTACCCAGTCCGTAGTGTTCCAATTGCCGTTGGGACTGCCAGATATTTGTCCTACGCGCACGATGACTGGGCTGAATTCTTTACAGTGGCGAGCTGCTGCAAATAGTACATGCTCTGCCGTCCATTTCGACTCCGAATAACCCTGACCAAGAGACACAGTCGGATCTGGCAAAGGTTCCTCCACGATGGGCTTCGCCTTCTGACTAGTAGAGAGATCTGTCGCTGAGTTAATATCGAGTAGAAGGAGGTACATGAGGCAAATGTACTTCGGAATACACCAACGGAACTGATAAAGATCACTTTTGCTGGTGGTCGTCCTTGGGGGACAGACAGTGCGATATCAACTAGCGTCCTCACACCTCCTATGGATGCTTCGTGCGAATGGAAGGATAGATTGAAGTCCACCCTCCATGCTAGAAAAGTGTGACATTAGGCAGAGAAACGTCGAAAATTCAAATATATAGGACGTACCAACATGAATGATATGCGTAACGCTCTGAGTGATCTCATGCTCCAAGTCAGGATCAGAGATACCCAGACCCAGGGCACTCAATTCCCCTTCCACCAAAACAACTTTCGGCGATGTAGCAATGGCTTCGTCATACCCTCGACTTCGAAGCGCAGACTTTTGCCGGTCCATGAGCGGAGCCTTCGCTCCTCTATTGAAGGCATAAACCTTTTTCACAGCTGAATCCTCGACAAGTTTGGCGAGCACTCCTGATCCAAGAGAACCAGTTGTCCCCGTGACGAAGACAACATCGCCGTCAACGACACCGTTCGCGTGGCCGTTCAATGCAGAGTTTCGCTGAGGGAAGGATGCTGTATACCGAGTTAGGCAATTTTCGATGTCGTGTAATGTCGTCCCGGCCAAATTTGCGGCCAAATTCTCAGAAGATCCATTGACCAAAGCGTACAGATGCTGGGCTAAAGCAGGAATTTGGGGGTAGTCGTAGACTACATTGGGGGAAACCGAAGTAATGGGAGGATTGAGGCGACGAAGAGCGCCCAGGATAGCATTGCGAATCCAGGTGGCTTGTAAACTGTCGCAGCCACATTCAAAGAAATCGTCTTCTTCGCTTGCAGGCTTTTTCAACACGCTATCGGTGACTCTTGTTACGAAATTTTTGACTTCGTTGAGATCCGACCAATCGACGGGTTCGTCGCTCTGACCTCTGTTGGCACTTTCCTCGACAGCAGCGTATACGGCGTCGATCTCTTCTTCGTACATTGAGATAATGACTGCACGCTTTGGCGCGCCTTTGGGTGTCAAGGGGAAGAGCCTTGAAGGATGGGTAACGATAATCATCTGCGCAGATTCAGAGATTGAGATACTTAGTTTCGACGCAAACCTTACCTCCTTGAACAATCTTGAATGCGACGGAGCCACGGCATTCATTTCCTCCACTTTAGACCTACACGCGACATACTAAGTTCTGCGCCATCGAGATTAGTCTCAGCAACATACCAGATAGCATTCCGAAACTCAATGAGTTTCCCTTCGTCGTTTGGATCAAACTGGCTTTGGGGCACAGGCTGGATTATTACTCCATTCTGGAAGCGACCTCGGCCAAAAAACACAGCGTGGTCCACCAATGGATGACGACATAAGATAGATTCTGTGTTAGAGTAAGAAAATGCGTGCCGATGGTCAAAGATGCTCGAGCTACTCACCAAGAGGTCCAGGATTTGTCTAGCTAATATATGAGGCGCAGCTCAAAGAAGCTTAGAAGCAGACGCACCTTTTCTCCTGTTGAAAGCATAATCTGGTCGTCTGCTCGCCCGTGAATCTTCCACCATCCCTTCCTGGTAGGGTGTGGTTTGAGAAGATCACTGGTTGCATACGCGTCTTGCCCGCGGAATTTCGTATTTACGATGAAGAAGTGGTGCGTTGGCTTCTTCTACGGCGGGTATCAGCGACAGAGTTCGTACTGCCTACTTTAGGGAACATTACGCACCACTGTAACAAGTTCGAAGGTACCATCGCCATGGGGAACGAATTCCGCAGCGCAGTGTGGATTAATACTGACATATTCCCAGTCCATTCCAGGATTTTCTGCCGGTGTTTCATCAATCCACTGAAAGACAGCAGTGATGCTAGCACTACTTACCTCCGATGATGTTGCCAATAACCCCAATTTCGGATCTACGGTCGTATCAGTTCCAATTGACCATTAACGGTAGAATGAGCTCACTGGCCGTATAGACTATATAAGGCGATGCCTTGCGACGCCAAGAAATCACCAGCAGCATGGGTGAGCGGTCCCCCGCCAAACCACTAGCGAAGTTAGCATTGTAGGGAGTGATGGACTGAACGGATACTCACAATCCCTTTGATGCTTTTGAAATGTTCGACCTTAACCGGATCATGGGACCACGCCTGAAAACCTGGTGAGAACAAATTTATACCAACGTCACAGGTCCACAAACCTCCAAGAACGCGGGGACGCCGAAGCCATAACTGGCGCCAACGTCTACAGTGCCTTGGAAGACGTTATCAGGATTGGGTGTGATGGCAGGAGAAGTCGGTTCGAAAGTTGCCATAACGAAGCCGGCGCCAGTCTAAAAATAGATGGGCGAAATGGCAGAAACGAAAACAGTGCATGTTCACCATCCAGGCGATAAAGTTGAGCCCAATTGCATGGAACATAGCGACTGCATGACATGCTATGACCTCTCCACATAAATCGTGAGAAGCAAACTCTAAAGGCCCAAAACATTCATAGCGATCTCTTTTTATATCATCATATCAACTTACGAGGAACCATGGCGGTCTGGAAGTTAGTCCGATCGTTTATAATAATGGGCTTGGGGAAAGAAGTCGAGCCTGAGGCGTGGCTATTGAACAACTTTGAGATCGTGCGAGACAATCACCACATACCAGAGGAGTGAACGATGATTCTGGTGGAGTCAAGATCTCTCGTTCTGGGAGGTAGAGGCTGAAACAGTTCGTCGGTATATAATTGCTCGAAAACGGGCATAGGAGCCACGAGCGGGATCTTCTCTTCATTCTCAGATCGAAGTAGTTCGAGAGCTTCATTGACAAGTTCCCTAATCGGGGTCTCTACACTGACGAGGACGTGCGTTGGCTGAGTTCTTCTCAGTAAGTGGGCCACTGCAGGAGGCGAGTTCCGGGGTGAAACAGGGAACACTATGATTTCGGCGCGAAGCATGCCAACGACCGTCGTGAAATATGTAATGGTATCTGCATTTAGTGATGAGAACATGTTGGCTGAGGTGATAGAGGGGATGTGATTTGCTCACCTGACGAAGCGACAATGGCTACGACGGGTTTATCCTGTGAACCTCCCCCCAACTGGGCGCCCACTGCATTGGCTACATAGCGTCCGGCGTTGTGTATAGCTGGAACAACCTTATCGTACGCCAAGGTTACAATGTCACCAGCTCGGTTAGCGTACTTGAACACGGGGTGCCCCGGGTTGTTCTCATAGTGAAAGTCGTAGAGCTCTGACATTGTTAGAGACCCATCCATCGGCGGGAACTGGTAGTTCCATTTTGGATCCAAGCCGTGGACTTGTCTGGGTGGTGGAAGGACGAAGTCGTGAACAGAGGACATGGGTGAAGAGCAGTGAGGCTAGCTGTTGCGAAGGTCTCTTAATACCTTGCGCTTCTTCGGCACGGGTGGGTCCCAATAATACTTGCGCTTACGCTGACAATGCTTGAGAATGCGATCAGCCATATCAATTACGGTATACTTAGACACAGTCTGTGGGAGACATCAGTTTATGATCTTCAACTATATTCCGAGGTATTCTAATTGCGAGGGACGTGTTGCTGCTGACATGGAGTTTTAATCACACAAGATAAGAAACATTCAATGCATACGCACTTTTCGTCGAAAAAAAGGAATCTTGCCGTACGGCGATAGAACTTGAGAAGCAAGACAGCCGACCAAGAAGGCCCTCTTACATCACATGATTGATATTCAGTCATGAACTGTGACATTGATTGTCCCGCTCCCTTTGGGCATCGGACGCGGCGGAGCCCAGCGGTGCCCCAGGTGGCCGATGTACCAACCAGCGAGCATCACGTAAAGGAGTGTTGAGGAAAGGCCAGGGCGCATTATCCTCTGTCGGTGAGTGAGACAAAATCCTAGATACAATCGTTGTGTAATCAATAGCAGAGAGAGAAGAGTGATCGCTTACTTTGCATCGGATTTACGAGGCAGTACTCGAAATAAATGCGACTCCTAACACACTATTTGAACGTTGAAGTAGCACTATTGTGTCGCCTCTTATGTACTGTTCAGTTCAGCACTCGCATCGTGGTGCCCATTCTGCTCCAGGGCATAATCGAAGTTTACTCTTGTTCCCAATAGAGAGAGATTAGCGCCACCATCTCGACAGTCCGATAGGATGCAGGCATATGTCTATCATTGATCGCCACCAAGACGTAATCAATGGAGGTAGGCGTTTCCCAAATCCATTGACAATTCTTTCGGTTATGCGTGCGTAGCCCGAAGCCGAGGCAGTCGTACCTATCATTGATGGGTGTGTAGTCATCCTGGGGTGCAAACTCCACTTCATAGCGCTAGTTTTCGGGAGGGCCTGGGCCGCTGGGCGACAAACGCGGGTGGTCCACCGGTGAGACACGCTCTCATGGAGGACACGTTCTTCCGGTCCGGTTCATGACTCTGAAAAAAGTATGAGCTATTCCATGTCTATGGGAGTAAAACATAGCAACCAGACCTTAGTGAACAAGCGTAGTTTGAGTTCGCTTGAAGTATGCTACCCTTGTACCGCGGAAGCGGAAAGCGCCGCCAATCTGATACGTGGGCTCGAAAGTGGTTGCCGAGTGCTCTGCTGCTGAGGTGCGGCAGATACTAAGTAAAGCGTCCAACCGACCAGTAATCAGAATTCAGAATATAGGTACAACTGCATGCCGGCCTACTTGCTACACTGCAAAATTCGTTGTCAATCTTAATCAGGTATGGCGAGGGGACATTAACGCGTACGAGAGTGGCAAAGATGTTTACTTTGGGCTGCGTGCTGGATGACTTTCTGGAGCATGTCCACTTAACTGTCGTTTGTCTGGCTTCCAGTCAAAGAACCAAACTTGAAGAACATCCATGCGAAAGGCTTTCGCGAGCAGCGTCTGGTCACGTGACCAGCTCCCTCCTAGGGGCCTGTTATAGGAGTATTCCTCTTCGTAGCATAGTGTAGCTATACATGCGATTAAGGATCACAAGAGATGTCTCTGAAGGTCCGGTAAAATAGGTAGGTAGAGCGTACAACATGGAAAGCCTGTCAAATCCACGTTGAAAGCAGCAGTATTGGGTCCCAATGCTCTTTGATGGATTCCGAGGCGGGTGAACACCTTCCTTTCTCGCTCATCTGCGCAGGCAAATGGGATGAAATGAGAGTGCAGGAAGCGGGTACAAACTGAACCGTATCACCCAAAACATAATGCTAAAACGACTTTCCAACCAACGGGCAGGCTTCAGGATTGTTTCCATAGTACGCTTGGCGTCATCAATATTCCATCAAAGGCATTCTACAATACTTTCTCTAGCCCAAGAGACCCCCGAATCAACCTCAGTTTGTACCCCAAGAGATTGTCAGCAACGAAGTTGTCTATGTGAACAATATCCTCCGTTCGCATCAATTTCCGTATAGCCACGCCCTTCAGGATACGTTTTTCAGTCGCAACCTGCTCCGAATCTTCAGCGCTCTCTGCGGGTAGAACACGTAGGGGATCTCCAAATTTCTCAACCAATTCTTTACGTTCCTCTGGGAGGGATGGCTCGTAAGCATGTTTTGCACAGAATTCTACGGTCCGGCGAAGGTCGTCGCCTTGTAGCTTGCGGCCTACGTCAGTATTTCCCTGGATAACTGTAGAAGACCGTCAGAACTCGCCAACAAGTCCAATCAATGCGATACTTGCTCGGTCTGAAGAAGTCGAAGGCCCGGTCGAAGTTGTCTTCGTCTTTATTCGACAAGACCGGCGCTTCTTGCGACTTGATTTGGTGGTACGCACTTAATACGACGAGCATGAACCTGAGGAAGACGATAAGAAATACGGGAGCAGAGCGCCGCTTGGAAGAACTTGCCTTGTGTATGAGGTGTCTACCTTGGCGCTGTGCCATGCAATCGCTTCGGTGCTAGTGCAGCCCCCCTTCATCTCCGCGCAGATCGTCGCTGCTGCCGACAGACCACCGGATATCGCAAGGTGAACCCCAGAAGAGAAGTAAGGGTCTATGAAAGCTGCAAGTATTTCACGTCAATAAACAGAGCAGATACCTCAACGAGGCTCCGTGCGTACCGCCAGCATCGCCGACGATCCGATAGTGAGGACCGGCGTAGGAAGTAGCTGAGTAGCTATAATCGCTGGCGGCGCTGACGAGGGGGGCGTCGGTCTTTTTGATATGTACACCGTCACCGATGAGTGCTAAAACATTGGGTGCGCGCTTCAGTTCGCTGAGGTAGTGGGCAACTAGTAAGCTGTCTTCCCCGCTTTCCTTCGCCTTCGCCTTCTTTTCATTGGAAATATCTTGGTTCATGACGATACCGACGGAGGTGGTTCCGTCGTGTAGAGGAATAAACCAAGCCCACCCAGATTCGTCTGTTCAGCAGGTTATTGAGGTTGGTCCGGGTGGTGAGGGGAGACGACATACCAGCGAGAGCCTCAAACAGCGGGGAATTCTCGCGCGACGTTCCTGGTAGGTACTTCCCCGTTCCCTCCCAGTAACCCCAGCAAGCAACATTCTTGAGCAGCGAATTGAACTGTCGGTTCTTCAGGTACCTCGTCGACATGATCCCGTTTCTCCCGCTTGCATCAACAAGATAGCTAAAGGTTATCCTACCAGTTGCCCCAGATTTTTGTTTCCACAAGGCAGCCACCGGACGCCCCGACTGCTCCGACCCCTCGAATTCTAATTCGGTTACTTTAGTTGCCTCAAATACTTTGGCTCCGCATTTCGAGGCATGACGGAGCATCAACTCGTCTGCTTGAGACCGAACCTATTGAATCACGGATGAGCCTGCGGAGATACGGAGCGTGTAGTGAAGGAAGTTTACTGTGTTCCATGAGAAATTATTCGGGTCTTGTGATACAAAGTCTGTGTCTGTTGAGGGTTGTCAATGTTCAGTGCTCCCGACATTGCGGTGGTGGCACGCTTACATCCTTCTCGTTTGTGGCGATTCAACTTGAAGCCAGCGCCGTCTTTCCGCTGAAAACCGAATTCTTCAAACTCCTTCTCGAGATCAATGAACCGGAGGAAATGCCGAAGGGATGCGAGCTGGCTCTCTCCAACGTGGTAGCTATTTCACGGCAACGGTGAGTCTATCGTTGAGATGATTGTTAGAGAAACATACCGAGGGAACTTGTCGGCTTCAATGAGAACAACGTCGAACCCTTCTCGTGCTAGGACTGTAGCAGAATACGAGCCACCTGGGCCACCGCCGATTACGAGGATTGTGGATGCGGATGGCTGAGGACATGCTTAGAGATTCTCAGAGTCAATGCGCACTAGGAAACTCACTACGGCAATAGAGGCCATGATGTCGAGGGGAAATCTAGACGAAGTGAAGTTATCCGGCTGTCATGATTTATACCAGCGGGCATGTTACGATATGGCGCGCCTCTGCAGAGTTATCGTGTAGCCAGCGATGATGGGTTCGTTTGCAGTGCGAGCACACCACTAAGGGTGTTTCCCATCTCCGTAGGTATCTGGTGAGAACCCATCAACATCACAAGAAGAACTTTTGATACCATCTGAGCCTACCGTCACCGTGATGATCAGTATCATTGCCAGAGGTCTGAGTCTGCCCCGCCAGCGCGCCAAGTGTCGCCTCGTGCCGGAAATCATCCCCAAAGCTGCGAGTTCTCCCACTGACCTTGATGACTTTCACACAACGCTCGACATGATGCAGATGGACCTTATCTTCCCCACAAACCGATCAACGCGCGTAGATTGCATTTTTGCGTGCTTCGCCAATCATCTATCACATCTGACTGTAAAGGCAGTCAACCGGTGATGCACAATACCTAATACCGACAGCTGGTGAGTACACGCCATATAATAGCTCGGGATCAAATGGTTGGACTCACGAAATTGCGAAATGCCTGGTGCCACGTTTCCCCCATTCCCCGACGACGTCCCGACGCAGCCACTTGTCATTGTCGACTATGCTCTCGTGAAAGCAGGCGATCAGGCAGAAATCGATGTCCTCTGGAAGGCAGCCACTGAGAAGGGCTTTTGGTAGTACGTTGTACCTCGCTCGGATGCATACATGCATAGCCAAGTATTGACATTTTCGAAGCATGAAGAACCATGGCGTCGAGGACCTGTTGGACCCCATGTTTGAGATGGGACAGGAAACCATGGATCTTTCCATCGAGGCAAAGATGGAGTACTGGCAGGGAAATTCAGGGGGTTCTTTCGGGTACGTGGTGGCCCGTTTAGCATTGAACATCGATGATGGAACTGACTCTAGGTACAAGGCAAAGGGGGCGACCACCGTCGATCTTTCTGGCTCAAAGGACAACGCCGAGATGATCAACGTGTCCAAGGATGATGCCCTCGCCTACCCCCGCGTCGCCCACGCCTCATACCCGAGCACTGTGAACGCGCGGATGGAAAATACTGTACGGCCCTTCGTAGAAGCTTGTACGGACGCCAACAACACCATTATGGCCGTTTTCAACGCCAAGCTCGGTCTCCCAGAAGGCACACTCGCGAACCTGCACGCGCGGGATGAGCCCAGCGTGTCCGAGGCCCGGGTGATCAAAGTCCCCGCAACACCAGGCTCGACGAAGATCGCTGTCGGCGCGCATACTGATTTTGGTTCCCTAGTGAGTACCAACGTAAGGCTGCCTTCGCTAAGCATTTACGCTTTGCCAGTCTTTCCTCGCCAACCGTTTGGGCGGACTGCAGGTCCTGCTGCCAGGACAGGATGATTGGCGCTATGTCAAGGCAAGCGGCGGACTGGCTCGAGTAGGACATTCCTAACACCGCGCAGCCTCTCCCAGGGCACGTCATCTGCAACGTCGGCGATGCCCTCAACCTGTTCAGCGGCGGCATCCTAATGTCGAGTATCCACCGTGTTTTGTACGCATCTCCACCTGTACTCGAGGCTCCGACTGACGCCCACTTCTCAGACCGCCGCCACTCGCGCAATCACATTTCGACCGCTGGTCGTTGGTGTTCTTCACGCGACCGGGCAACTCTGTGCATTTGAAGGCGCTCACAGAGCTGTCGCCGCTGATTGCGCAGAGGGTAACAGAGACGCCGGATAAAATGCACGATGCAGGAGTAAACGCCGCACAGTGGTTTGCGCGAAGACAGAGCAAATGGCGTGTAGATAACCAGAAGGTATGTCTGCGTGCATCGAGTTTACGGGGTCGCTGAGGATTTGTTAAAGGGCTTAGACGATTACCTTGCAAGCAGGGGTACTGAGCACACACAGACGGTGGTGTAATGTAATTCAACGGTTCTTGTTTCTGACCGAGTTTTATTCCCATTTAGCGGATGCATGTAAGTAAATAGTCGGTCGGCGATATCTTAGGCGATGTCACTCGAATATGTACGATGTTATAGTTATGCAAGTCTGGCAATAGCCACAAGTCCTTTACACTAACATCTGTGGTGCGTCAGGTCTTCAGGTCGTGAGTGACCTCGAAGCTAAAATATGCGCTCTCACGTACCCCGCGGTTGTCAGGGCTTTTGATGTTCTCATCGACACTGACGAGCGCGTAGTAATAGGCGGTAATAGCATCTTCTAGCGCCCCCTAATGGGTTAGTGGCGAGTCATGCGTCCCACCATGATTGGCGGCGGGACCACTACTGATTATTGTTTTCCCAGTACCCAGTACAGTAAAGCGTACGGGGACGGAAATCGGGATTTGGACGCACCCAAGGCTTGGAATGCGAAAATATTGTCGTCCACACCTTAGCCTCTCCCCCCTTCCTCATTGCACCTGCGGCCGCTGCGAATGGGCGACGTGTCGACCCTCATAGAATGCCTGGAGTCCGCGAGAATTGCAAGGGTGAGTGCCGCTAGCAGGGGCGGAGTAATTGTGGAACACGCCTGCTCATTCAAAGAGCCCTTTTGACAGATAGCGCTCTGTATGTCATCGTCTTCATTTTCCGATAGAAACACCGGTGAATGACTGAAATCGACTAATGTGCTTGCCTCTGCAGTCGTCAGCGAGGCCATGTTCGTGAGTCCAGCAATCGAAGGAGCGCGACGCGGCGTTTGACCATCAAGATTCTGACATGCATCATTGGCAGTACTATGATTACGTCCTGACCTTCGGCGACGAGGTGAGATGCTCATCATTCGCAGTCTCATAGTCATCAGGTGTATAACTCTGGATTCGTGGAATTTCGACAGCTCAATCACATATGGGGCCGCGGACGCTTCTCGATTGGCTCGATCCTTTTCGTCCTGGCGCGATATCTCGGATTTGCTAGCTGTGTACTCAGCAATTTCGAGGTGCGAGCTGGCCAATGAGCATTATTTGCCTCTGCGTATTCACTGTCTTCCATGCAGAAATCCCTCTCGATCTCTAATACATTAACCTGTGAGTGGACGGATGCAGGGCTTTCTTCAATGCGAGGGCCCTCATTTGCGGTGTGCAGGTCTACGAGTTACTGCTATAATATCGTCCGAAGGTAAGCTCATTCTCCCACCCTCCTACTAGCATCAGTGCCGTCCAACAACTCCCCTTGTAGGCATCGTCGCCGTCCGCACCTGGGCAGTCTGGGCCAGGAACAAATGGATACTTGCTATTCTAGTACTCTGTGCCATCGTGAGTGCGTTTCAACGCGTGCCTGCCTTCTGAACATCCATTGTACCAGGCAGCGTGCACTGCCGCTGGCGTCACTACCGTCAACGATGTGCAAAGCTCTGAGCGTAAGTCATCTTCGACCTCTGAATACCCCGCGCCACATCCAATACTCATTTATGATTTGCGGTGCGTCGACACTGGGTAGTCATCAATGCTCCTGCCAGGGACTGCGTCGTGGGGCTCAGCACATCGGTGGGCGGCCAATGGGTGGTCCCCTTGTCCATGACGATCATGTATGAAGTTGGTAAGCATCAACCCGCACTCCCAATCGTCGCTATCTCTATTATCATCGCTGTCTGATCCTTGCGTTCGACTATCTGGCAGTCACGATTGTCCTTACGATTATCCGAATTATGTGGTGGCGAAGACGACTCTCCCGCTCTCGCACCCCAAATCGCGCGCCTCTTCTTGACACGCTTTGGAAAGACGGTGCGTCCCCTCGCATCCTCGCACCCGCCCTGCGATCTTCGCTGGGGTGACGGGCTCCTTGACGCAGGATAACCCACTTCTTGCCTCTCACTTCTGACTCCATTACTAGGTGTGATATATTTCGCTCTCATGCTAGGTAGATCATTGCCCCTCTTGTGCCGCACGTTTACCGGGAGTTAACGACATACATAGGACTCGGTGTCGTCAACACGGCGCTGGTCATCCGCTCCACGGTACGATCTATCTAGCATTTCCGACCACCTCCCTTCCCGGACTAACACCACAATCGTTAGGCCGCCGTAATTCAGCAGAATGTGACGCAGTGAGTTACTGGTTACTCGTCTGTCAAGTGCACTTAGAGTTGACTGGGTGACGCGGGTGAAGGCTGCAGACGTCCCTCCATTCCATTTTGTCCACGAGGATTGTGCTCCACCTTGCTAATTCTGGTGTGGGCGTGAAGCAGATGCACACGGCGACCTCCTCGTATGATCCCGACGACATACAGTTCTCAACTGTGCTACGGACAACGGATATTGAACTATCAACGTACGATATAGGTCCTAGGCCTTAGAGATGGGGCATTTATGCGTGTATATACTAGTAGATCATTAGCAACGCAGGACAATAGTTCCAGAGGGTACAAGGGAACGTCGCTATCCAAAGGCATGTGGCACCGGAGAATATAGGGTACAATAGTATAAAGCACAATGCGGCACTGATATACATAGAATACAAGCTTGTAATGATAGTGAAGGGGTGGCTCGGTGAAGTACAAGGGCAGTTGATGTTAGCGTGCGATTAAGTGTTCGGGTTTATGTATGAAATGGAAGATGCATGTGTATGTTCGTGAGGCACCGCTTCTCTAGTCCGTCGTATTCATCGCGATCGGATGTGAATTTCGTCGTTGAAATCATTGGGTGATCGTTTTCGTGGAGCTGTACTCTGTATTGTCGACAAAGGTCACGCTGGTGCCGCCGGTGTGCTGAGGAGGTCCGGGGGCGTATCGGGGGAGCGATTCAACAGGTTTAGAAATCATGTAGCCTATAAACAATCTGGATCAGACGGAATACATCCTGAATAAGGAACAACGAAACGTACCTTTGAGAGCAGCAGCTTTCTCTCCCTGCCTTCCGAAACCAAGCGTATCCGCCCGACTCATGCCCTTCTTCTCTCCTGAGAAGATGCTATTCGCAAAGCTAGCAGCATTGGAGACAGCCGGCTTGAGGTCAACAGACACTGGGCCAATCTTGGCGGTGGTGGGAAGGAGGAGGTTCTTGCGCTTCTCGCGCCATGAGGTCACGGAGCGTTTAGACTTGGCTCCCTGGCGGAAGATGAGGCCGACGACGATATTGAGGCACCCGATGGAGAAGAGGAAGAATGCGGCGACAAGCGCAAAATCATCGACGAAGTGAGAGAGGACGGCGGCGCCGATGCTGCGCTGAAGTTTAGATAGATCAATGATGTATTTCAAAAAGAACGCACAGGCACTGGATGGTTCCTAGGGCTCCAACACCGAAGTCTTTTCCAAGGACAGGGAAATAACGATCAAAGAAAGAGGAAGGCCATCCGAGCTCAGATAGGATGAGGATGATGGTTTGGAAGATGATCAATAGACGATTGAGCACCGCCCAAAACGCGCCTGCAGCTTGATTGGGGACGGTGCTTCCTCTGAGAGCGCAGATCTCTAATGAGCCACCGACGCGGTAGCAGAAGAGTAGCACTCACTCAATATAGTCAGCCTTCATGATAGCATCCATCGTAGAATTGGATGTCGCGCTAGGACCCTTCCCAGCTGAAGTAAAGTTGTTGACAGCTTCAACATCATGGACCATGACCACGATGCTGCTAGCAAAGACCAAAAGGAGAGCAATAATGCTGAGGATTCGGACGACATTGAGTCCAATGAAAGCGTCTGTAGAGACTAGTCAGCTTCGCGTAAATCATTGACCGCCAGACGCGTACAAGCACGAGGGGGAAGCATCTTGAAGATGGGAGTGGCAAAGAGGGATGAAACGGTCGTAAAATAAAGGGAATCGAGAAGAAGCGACCAGGCTTAAAGGCAGGTGCACCAGCACCGGAGTAGAAAGGCAAGTAAAGAAGAAGGGAGAGGTGGAGGCGGCAAGCGCGTCGAGGTCAACGTCTGAGTGTCGGGGAAAGATATTGGGGAATGATTGGCAGAAAGCTAAGCTTATGTATGGTCCTTCCTCCCAACGCCGTCTGGCATGATTCGAGCAGTCATTGTCCTCCGTTGTTGGGTCCATTGTGCGTCGGTAAAGAACAAAGACAATTGTCGGAGTACAAAGCATGGCTTGTTTGGCACGGGCGCCTATATACTTGACCCTGGTTTCCTCGTCCATGAATACGCGCTGGTAGTGGATTCTGATTATGGACGTCTCTTTCTAGATTTATTACTTATACCTCTAACTTCCATCGTTACAGACATCGGAGCAACGCCATTTCGCATTGACGCCCGAGAGGGGAACGTGTCTCCCGGTCTTCCTCGAGGTTCTATCAATGCTTGACAATCTCCCTCGCGCCAGCTATGGAGAGAAGCGTTCGAGGGGGCATCGTAGTTAAACAGCAATGCCTCTAGCTGGAGTCGCCAATTCTCTCGGACCAGGGCCGATCGTATTCTTGTTTACCCAAGATTGTGGAAGCGATCACTCTGTTGAAAGCCCAAGATCCCAATTGACGGATGCAGAGGGTTTCGTGTCTATGCATCGGTGAATAGTTTGTCTGCTCATATTGGGGGTAAAACAAAACGCTACAATAATGGCTACATCAATGGAGGATAAGACTAAACCACCCTGCCCCAAAAGCGCCTCCGGTGATACGTCAACGAAGTCGGTATTAGCAAGTCTCTTCTCGTCAAAGGAAGAAGCGCACTCACCGGCGGATTCACCGCCGAGACAGACATCCACGTCCTGGAAAGCCTTCGTCAGTGATCTAGTGGAAATCAGTGAGTTCGCGCGTACTACGTGAAGAAGACGATGAGCTCACCGTTTGGAATCGACAGTGGCGCTGTTCAGACAATTGTACCCTCTCGGTACACATCGCCTGGAACCCGGCTGACTTACGACACCGCGTAACCATCCTGTGAGGGTCTGGGGGAGGGGGGAAGAGAGAGAGAGAGAGAGAGCGACCCTACACAGGCGGCAAAGGCGGTGCGCGGACAGCGACGCAGCACTATTTACCAGGCCCCGTAACTTAGCTTTTCGCCTTCGTCGACGCAACACCCGACTATGAGTCACGCCAGCGCCCTTCACCCTCCGCAGGAACGAAGGAGTCAGCCAACTCCGGGGAGAAAGCAGCGCCCAACGCCTTAGGCGGGTACATGCGGGTGCCGACAGTCGTCACAGCGGGCGAAGGCCGTCCAAGACGAGGTTCGCCAGAGGCCTGGGACGTTTCTGGCAAGTGGTGACTACAACTGCGTACATCCGAGTTAGAACCCTAAGGTCCTTGTGCTCTTTTGTAGCGCACTGTAAACTGCGCCCTTCGACCCTACGAGTCGTCCGCCCTGAAGGAAGTGTCAGCGACGTCGAGCGGGACAGGGCGAGTTCTAAGTACTTACGGGATGGTGGTGGAGAGAGAGCAGGATGAAGGTGCGAACAGCAAGTTTCCGCCTTTATATACCCGTTCAATGTTTGCACCCTTGTTTGTCCTGTGTCAGCCGTTGAGGGCGGCCCCTTCCTTCCCACTTCACCCGCCTCACAAACCTTCCCCGCCGCGGCACAACTCCCCTTCATCGCCCATCATGCCCAGCTTGCTAGAGGAAGCTGGTCAGGCCGCCCTGCTGGCAATCCGCCAAGGTGGTGAATGGCACTTTTACGCTCTCGCTATCTACGCATCCTTGAAGCTCAACTCAAAGCTTAACTCAAAGATCGAATATCTGTTTGATGGTACGGACAGGAACAACATTGTCGCCCTAAAGCAACCACGTGGGACAGTTCACGATGGCCTTGAATTATACAAGCGCGGAGTGGCCCTCGTATACCGATATATTGACATAGCGAGATTGGATAAACGCCGGGTGAGTCACCTTGTCTCCGCTTTGTATACCTCGACTGAAGAATACATGATAGCTTATCTGTGACGCGATGACTACCTCAGCTGTGCTGGCCGAGATCTGGTCCCGCTTTGAAAGGGTTGGGACCGTTCTCATCAGTGATACCCTGTCAGCCGCCTTGGCGTCGAGTGTTCCTCTCAAAACCCGGGACTTGTGCCAAGTTATTAGGGCCAACGCTGTGCTTGTCCTACTTTCAAGCTTTAATCACCGTCGTCCAGACTTATTCCCCAAATTCCTGAAGTCTACTATTTCGCCAGTTCTAATTGCCATCTACAACAGATTCAAGGCCAGACTCGACGGGTAAGGATCCATTCTTACTAGACCCATATGTCATCGATAGCCAACACGATTGTTGTTTCTCAGGTATCGAACCCCAATCCTGCCCCGCCTGTCTGCGTCTCCTGAGGCTTGTCTATTTCTACATCTTCCCGCCGACTCGCGACGCAGTGTGCCAGATGGCGTGATATGCGACACTCCTCTACCCAGGTACCTACCATCTATATCGCCCTCCTCTCTGTCAAGCGACAATACCAGTCTACGTCTCCCAGACACTGCTTTTGGACCCGTTGAGGCCACCGCTGGTAAGCGGAAGCGTCCCGCAACGGAAGAGCAGCAAGAGCAGAAGACAGAGAACAGCAAGAAGAGGCACTACGCTGAAGCTGAGTCGAAGGCAAGAGCAGATGAGAAGGAAAACATCACTTCAATTCCCACCCATACGACTTCTCAAACCTTCTCCGAAGCCGAGCCCTGCGGGATCACCCATCTGCCCACACATTTGACTGCCGGCGTCGCTCGCTCCCGCTCTCCTCCGCTAATGAGGTACACCCCTTATCCCACTGCAACTGACATTGAACGTGCTGTGGCTGAGGACGTCAGCGGCATACTGAACCGCCCACAGACAGAAGAACAGCGAAAGACGAAGAGAGGGGCAGCACTGAGGCAGCGTTGTGCAAAAGCGCAGAGGAAAATGGAAGAGAAAGAAAACATGGCCTGAACGTCCGCCCAGTTGACCTTTTAGCGACCTCTGAAGTCAAGCTTCGCAACGCTTCACATTTTACAGACACCCAGCCAAACATGACTAGCACAAATTACGAACCTATATATAACGACCGGATAAAGCGGCATATGCTCGCCTGTATATTTCCATAAGCTTATAGTCTATACTTGAGCTTGATCCATTGCATATACCATCAGGGGAAAAGGCTCGGCCTCGACGGACGAAAGGTGAGACCATCTCCCTTGAGATAAATAGTGGCGAGCATCGTTCAGGTAGCAGTTCGTTGCCTCCAAGTCTGCGCGGATGCCAGACTCCTCATCTGGAGAGTCCTACAAGGATGGGAATGTAATTCGTACGTACAAAGGTAGATAGATATCTGCACTTGTGAATATGATGCAGTATTGTATCTCTGAGGTGGAAGGTTACATAACGAGGCAACGGTCTTTATATACTTTGTCTTGGTTGTGAAATTACAAAACTTGAGAAGCGCGGCTTGTCGATTTACACATTGTTCGAACCCGCGAGAGGTAGAGTTCTAATGAGACGTCCGGTCAATCCTCGCGAAAGGGTGTTTACTTGCTCGACGTTGGCTGGGACAAGGGGGTTTATGCTGACAATGCCTCAGAACCTGTTTCTGCATTATCTCTGGGAAAAGACTGCTTACGATATTCCATGATACTCTAAGGCAGACAATGCGCACTGTATTAGGTAGGTTGATAGTGCGTCCATCGCTTCTGCGAAAGACGCGCGGTCCTGAGACCCAGAGAGCATGGCGATAGATGCAAGAAATATTTCAGCAGCAGACCGAGGGTCGGACAAAAAACGCGGCTCAGGAGGATAACGGCTAGCTTGTAGCATAGTCTTCATACCAAGAGCGTTGACAAGGTATTGTAGACATTGATCAGAGGAAGCTAAGCCAAAAAGCAGCTAGCGCAGACCTTGAGCATCGTACTACGCACGGATCCACGAAGAGTCAACGACTTACGGTTTGAAAGCCAGCAGCTCCCCTAACGGAGGATCGATGAAGTGGGTATAATAGATCGTGAGTCTCAGCGAGGAAGAAGCGCAGAGTCGTATAGCCTTCGAGTTGCAAGTGCTTGTGGATACCTTGGATTCGTCCACGAGAGTCAAACTGCACGGGGGGTCCGTTTCTGAGTGAACGAGTAAGATTGAACACTGGCGAGGCATCGAGTGCCTCTGAGACATTGCCTAAGAGTTCCAGAAGGCGTGCCACGTGTCGTGAGTTCACTTTTGTAGCGGCCATCGTTCGATAGTTACGGGTCTCGTAGAGAAAGAAGTCAGATGGGCTGCAGTCCGGGTTCCACCTGTGGGTCATTTGAAAAGCGAATTCGAATGTGACAATTGCCGTGGGAAGGAGCGGGGCGAATACTGATGTGAGATAGTTGCAAAGGCCAGAAAAGTCGTCGATTAGCTTGATGAGCCAGGCATTCGCCTCAAAAAGGTCAGCCAAGACCTTTGGAGCATTTCTTTCGAAGTTCGAGCGTATCCAGTCCCAGCATTGTTCACGATCCCCACCGTTGATCATAGACAGCGTGTTGGGGTCCTTGTGACCTTGTTCGTAGTATATTCTCGCTAGAATGTCATTGCTCACAAGCTGTCCATGAAGAAACTACATACAGGAAGGCGAGTTGTAAATGGTCGTGAGATGAGTACAAGGACTTGAACAGTCAGGGAACTTACAGCAGCGCACGCATACATTTTGCTGTCATCATAACCGAGTATTCGTCTGGCGGAGAGAAGATGACTCATAATGACCTTGAGAACACCGAGATTAATGTATGCATCGCCAGTGTTTTCTATCGCGTCGTTGTTGCCCAACGTGTTCCGTAATGTGTTCTCCGTGATCTGGATAAGTGGGCCAACGGCCTCCGGGAAAACAAACGTAGTAGGAGTGTAGTAGGACGAAGCAATAAACCAATGTAATCGTTCCATTTCCAGGCGGGTGTCGCAGAAAAGCAGAGGAAGGGTTATGTGACAGCGTAAGGTGAATGAACTGGGAAGGAAGTAGGTAGGGTGGAACCAAACAGGGCGAAACACACTCCGACAGTGACACCCCTGACATCCCCTGAGCAACTTTGGCTCCAAGGTCGAGTACCTATTCCACGGCACGGACGGAAGCAGGATTCTCATTCTAAGGCAGCTACACGGGACGTTGAGCACTGTAAAGAAGCGGGATGGATGTGGCATATCAGTATATTGACATAGTGAATGAGAATGACCTGAACTTCCACTCATATGACTCTCAAATCGCTAGAAGTTACGGGCAAATCACTACGACATAAGCTCATTGCTTTTAATTGATTCGACTGTATGTACATTCTCGGTAGCACGTAGCCTCGAAGTCAAAGGTCTATTGACATCAAATTGCCATCATATACATTGTACTAACTTTGTACACAATCGTTGCACTATGTATAAGGGGTATTGACTCCATCTCCTGGATTTTTACCAGAATAGAATGAGGCAATAACGATAAATTGTACTATGACGACAATATACTTGTAGTACAGTTGCGGAATAGGATGCTACAAGGAATCGGGGCTACTGCCTTCTGGGGTAAAGTAACGAAACCTACAGTGCAATGCTGTACGTCTTAGTTGCAAAGGAACAAGAGTAGATAGATGGAGGGTGAAGTTTCGGAGCTCGGTAGCGCAGTAATAACAACAAGGTTATCGTCTATCCACGTAGAACATTCTTTACGATCTTCACGAGCCATCCGTAAAGATACTGAGTGCCAGGTGGTGGAATTGGGAGGCAGAGTCAACCAGTAAGCGTGTACTATAGTGAGCCGCGTTTGATAGAACTGAACTGCAACGGCACTCACGGCGGCACATGCATACACCTTGTCACCGTCGTATTCGAGCTCATTTATACCTGTGTCCGTAGTGGATGCTCGCCTGCACCCGCGTGTACTTTCTAACGGCGTTGAACTCTGCTCCCTCCACCGAGGCAGCGGACTTTATGTTCCTGCGGAGGGCGAAGGCCTTGGGCGTATCCCTGGATGAACGTTCCCCGATCCACGTCGATAGATATACAACCAAACAGAAACATGTCAGCCGCCTTTGTGCCAAACATTGAGTCGGTATATAACGGCGGAAACCTGCTTTCCGCACTTTGTCTTTTCCGCCCGTTTGGTAACTCCATCTCTTGTCACATCGGTTGTCGCTAACACTCTCCTCCAGGGCGAGGTATTCCAGGGTCTAAGGGCGCAGTTTACATCACGTTACACGAAGGGCGAGGACTCCAGGGTCCTAGCTTGGACGAACGCGCTGTAGTCTACACACAGCTGGAAAACCGTCCTAGGTGCATGGTCCCTCGCCTCAGGTCTCACACACCCGCCTTGATCGTCTTCGATGCTCGCATGTACTGGCCAATGGGCGTTGGAGTTCATTTACTCCCCGGAGGATTTGGATTCTTCCGTCCTTGCAGCAAGCGAAGGGCATCGTTTGCGCTGTCTAATAGGGCGTGAAGTTGACTTGGGGGAGCCGCCAATCTGCAGGACCTGGTTGAGTGTGCTGCGTCGCTGTCTGCGCCCCAGCTTAGCCACCTGAGTTGAAGGGGTACCCTCGCAGGATGGTCTTGCGGTGTCGTGAGTCAGCCGGGTTCCAGGCAATGTATACCAATGGGGTATAATCGTCTGAACTGCGTTAATGTCGTTTCTACGGGGTGAGCTCATTTTCCTTTCTTACAACATGCGCAGACCCACTGAACCCGACATTGCTCACAGATCGATCACGGCGGCCTCAAGGCGGGACAGTCAGTGTCGGCGGGTTCCCCGCCTGTGAGTACATTTCCTTTGACCAGAAGACGCTTTCTAATACCAGCCTCGTTCCCGTATCCCCAAGGGCGGCTTCTTGGATGTAGAGGTATGGTTTTGTGTCGGGTAATTTTCCTGCCAGTGCCCGCGGTATATTTGATCAATTCCGCCGTCAGGTGTAATAAGTTGAGAACAATGAGAGAAGTTGATGTGAACTCGAATCCTTGGCGTCCATACCATTTCCCCGTTGTTGACTCTCGATTGTACTAGATAGAAATAATAGTAGTTAGATCCACATGCAGTTTGAGATACATTTATTGGGGTGTAAATCGCTCCTTCGCTTCTGCCACGCGAGCTCAGGGCTGGGGTTTCATTACCATCCCATCCGTTCGACGCTCCAGCCGCAGATGATCCCGTTCTCCGTGGGCTTGTTGCATACGCGCAATCCCTTGTCCAAAGCGGTGATACGCCCGACGTCTTCTGATTCCAAAGTAGGCAGCTAACAAGGATGTATTTCCACTTCTGCTCGCTGTAAGATCAAGGTGGCACTTACATTGAGATTCTCTTTCTGATGGGCCTCGCTTGTGCTCTTAGGGACGGCAGTCGTTCCCCGAGCGAGATGCCAAGCGAGCACTACCTGAGCGGGGGAAGCTTTGTACTTCGCGGCAAGCTCGACGATTAACGGATCACCTAACACTTGGGAGTACCCTAGAGATTGCGGTTTCGAAGACAACATAAGTATGCCCTTTAACATCAATCATTATCGGAAGGTATACCTGTTGGTGCGTAAGCGGTTACGACAATGCCTTTAGACTTGCAATATTCCACCAGCTCTGTCTGGGCCAAGTATGGATGAAGCCTTCAAAGAAGCAGATCAATATTGAGCGGAGGACGCGTGTTCCATCGCTTACTCGATCTGGTTCACTGAAGGTACCACTTTGGCCGTCTTCAACAGTTCTTCGAGCCTGTACATACACATGAGCGATTCAAGTTAAGAACAAGGCAAGTAAATTAGGCGTACGTCTTGATAGAGAAATTACTGACGCCGATACTCTTGACTTTGCCCGTGTCGAGCAGTTTCTCAAAGACCGCCCAGACGTCGTTGAATGATGGGGACTCCACAACCTTCAAGGTTCCGTCAGGATTGCGGGGCCTAATGTTGCCCTCTGTCGTAAATCGCAGGGCATCAGTGCGCCGGTATTAGCGTTGATTGAAGTAGTTTACCTTCGTAGAGGACCATTTGCGGCCAATGAATGAGAAACTAAGGACTTGTTCAGGTCGTGTTAGGAGGTCAAGGGTTTCACTGACTAGATCGACGTAATCAGTCCCCAAGTCTTTCAAGGTGGTATCCAAAGATTCTTCAACTATACTGTGGTAGTTCCATCTAAAGAAGATGTGCTTTGTGTATCTAACTGTTAAACGTGAACAAGGACTCACAATAGCTTGCTGGTGATGAAAAGTTTATCCCGCGGAATACCAGCGTCTTTGAGAATGTTGCCTATATACTTTTCCGTTCCTTGGGATCAGAGCTCGTTAAGACCAGGTGCTCGCAGAGGTTGGGAGGATATAACCTCACCGTACATCTGAGCGGTATCAAAGTGCGTATAACCGGCCTGTTATTGGGTGGAACAAGTGACATTGGGGGTAAGCCATCGTATTAGGGACAAACTTGAGCGACAGTTTGAATCTACTAGCCTTCAGCGCGGTCGCAAGCCATGGCTCGGATTTGTGCCACTCAGCTGGATCCATTCCTGCCCAGGTACCGAACCCTGGCGTATACGAGTAAATCTAACACCCTTTCCTACGAGAATACGATGTATTTCCGCACCGATTGCAGGCATCTGGACACCATTGTTCAGAGTAACTGAGGGAATTGTCATCTTGACGACGAAAAGGCTGGAACTGCGAGATCGGTGCCTTGATCACTGGTGAGTCTAAGTACTTGATTTGAACTTGATAACAGGACGTACCCTCATGTGCCCTGTGCACGCCTTCGCTTCGCACGACTAACGTGATAGACATCCACAAGTATTCGAAGCCTGACAGGCCTGAAGCTTAAGGCATGGTCGCATCCAAACATCGGTTTGCCCCTACGTTGCTTGCGTCGCAAAATCATACAATCATTTCAAATCATGGCCACTTTGTGAAATCTTCGCAATTCATCAAGCTCACTACACGTGAAACTGGCTTTCAGAGCGCCTTCGCCTATTGGGCGATAAGATAGCCTTCTAATTCCTGGCATCACTGCCATCAGCCTGCTTTAAAAAGGTGTGCAGACACCACATATAGTGTACAATATCCCCTCGGAGTGTTTCCTCCGGAGTGTAAGGCATAGAAAACACACCCACCATAGTTCCGTTGGAAACAGAATGCAAAGTAAGGCGCCCCATGGAGCACCTGATTGACGCATCGCTGGGGACCATGTGGGCCTCGGGTGACAAGGGAACTTGCAGAGTCTTAGCGTTATCCAAGCGATACCTTACAATATCTGTGTCGTGAACAAGAATCGCAATTGAGAAAGCTGAAGGAGGTGGTGGGATACTGGAGAAAAAGGCGGTGGCGACGTTGAGCTCGCTGTCTGGATGTACGTGGGAGGGAATTGGTCAGCGGCGCATTGTTGCGCCACCCGGACGCTCAGGATAAGGCTCAGGGTTCTGTGGCTATCGAGCGGGACCTTTCCACATTTTTTGTGATTGAAGCTGTATTTCCAATGCACTCACACGACAACTCTATTAACATGCTTTATATTTGGGGCCCATACAAAACAGGCTTCCTTCGAGCCGAACTATCCCACTGCAGCTAGTTCTCGAGCTATAACTAGACCTGACAGAAAGCTCCAATCTCGACGGTGGACGGCCAGAGACTACGCACGATGTCCTCAAAACGCTCGGAAGATTACCATGATGCAGAGTTGAGCAAAACGACGCTCAACGACGATGACAGGGAGCTCGAGGCGATGGGCTACGTTCCCTCGTTCAGACGAGAATTTTCCAATCTTGCGACGGTGCGTACGACGTGACGAGTCTTGCGAACTATCCTGATCCTTTACGAGCAGATCAGTTTTGCATTCAGCATCATGGTGCGCACATTTCATCTAGCTAACAGAAACACAATCTTGAACGTTCATCAGGGTGTTTGCTCAAGTATTGCGACAACATTCAATACCCCTTTACTCCACGGAGGGCCATCGTCGGTGCGGTGAATATTTCAAGGCTGTATCGTACACGTTCAACTTGATATTACAGGTGACATGGTGTTGGATTTTGGGCGCTTCACTGTGCTTCACTCTGGGAGCAAGTATTGCTGAGATCGTCAGTGCATACCCTACGTGTGGTGGATTGTACGTGTCGTCTCACTCCACCGCATAATTCCTGTTAAATCTTCCTAGATACACGGCATCTGCCCAACTCTCCCCTAAAAAGCACCGTGCAAGAGTAAGTAAAACATCCAATCAACATTTGATTGATTCTCATCAGCAAATCAGGTCGGCTGGTTAGTTGGCTGGCTGAATATATTAGGTCAAATTGCAGGCATCTCGTCTACAGAATATGGTCTCGCCAATATGATATGGGCAGCCGTGGTCATCGGCAAGGTAAATCCATAATCGTTATGTTGGCTTGCATATTCACGATATCCATCCGCACAGGACGAGAACTATCCGTTAACCCAGGTGAGCTTTGCTCCATCCACCACATAGGTACGCGAACTTATGGCCCCATCCAGGGCAAAATTGTTGGGCTCTTCGCTGGTCTTCTCATATTTCATGGCATCCTCGTAAGTTGTTATTATCTTATATATGTGCTGTTCTAATTCTTCCTTGGATCTGTGTAGAATTCACTTGCCACTCGACATCTCGCTAGACTGACAACGTCATTTGTGTTTGTGAACCTCGGTGCGACTTTCTGTGCGTGTCTTTCCGCCATATGATTTTGGAGTCTTCAACTTATGCAAACTCCGCCTTAACCGCAACTTCTCTATCCCCTTTCACCCGCTCCAGTAATCATCATTGTTCTCCTCGCGACTACACCACGAGCGGAGATGCACGCTGCCTCGTATGTCTTTGGATCCGCTGGTATAGTGAATCAGACGGGAGGTTGGAATACTGGGATAGCATTCTTGTTTGGACTATTGAGTGTCCAATGGACGGTGAGCAATCCATCTAACTGTTTCGCTTCCTCCTGAGTGTTCTGAACCTCGGTGATCAGATGACGGTGAGTACCATCCTCCTGCTAAAATTAGCACAAGTAATTGAGCCTATTCACTAGGATTATGACGCAACGGCCCACATTTCGTACGTTTAGCGTTTTGAGTTGGGCATGTATACAAGTTCTTATTCCCCGTGACATAGCGAGGAAGTCAAGCGTGCGGCATACGCAGGTGCGAGGAATGCTTCTGAAAGTGCCCGTGAGATATACTTAATCACTCTCGCATCGCCTAGCCCCCTCCGCCATTTTCATTGCTGGTGAGTCTGACATTCCTCGAGGCGTTTTTCTTGGCTCATGTTGTCCTATCAAGTCGTCGGAACCGGCCTCATTGGCTGGTTGTTGAACATTGTTCTCGTGCTATGTTCTGGCCCGCTGTTCGTCTACCTCTCCTTCTCCAATGGGCTGTCGCTCATTTTGACCCTAGCGAAAATCTCCCAGGGCCATCAGGGTCTGCCATGCTTGAGGTAGGAATTCTACCATACCCATTCCGTTGCAAACTCACAGTCGCTTAGATCATGGCCATTAGGATGGGTAAAACAGGCGCTCTTATCCTTTGGGTACTTACTCTCTTCGTCAAAATCTGACCGGGGAAGCTGACGGTATCTCGACTAAAGGTGTTCGTCTGCCTTACGGCCTTCTTCGTAACGCAGACAGCTCTCCAGGCGGCGTCGCGCACGCTATACGCGTTTAGCCGCGACCATGGTATGTCTTCTCTATTGTACACGAGTGCTGTCTCTTATCTCGATTCGCGTAGGTCTTCCTGATCGTGGCTATTTCGGCGAGACTTCGAAAGGCACCCGTACACCCCTTCGTGCCATCTGGCTCACGACTATCGTCAGTATTATCCCTGGTCTCCTGGCGCTCGCCAGTCTTGTCGCTGCCAATGCTATCTTCTCTCTGACGGCAATGGCACTTGATCTCTCCTACATCATTCCCATCTTCTTAAGAAGGTTTTACCATTCCCACCCCGACGTCGTATTCAAACCAGGTCCATTTTATATGGGGGATGGCATCCTTGGATGGTCGTGTAACCTTATCTGCATCGTGTGGACGATTTTCGTATGCATCATATTCTCGTTCCCCACCAACCTCCCCGTTACCCCCGACAACATGAACTACGCTTCCGTCATCACCTTCGGTGTCATCTTCCTCGCTTTGTGAGTACCTGATGCCTTCGACTCCTCGGACTAAGCTCATTTTGAACTTAAAATTCTAGTCTTTGGTACTTCCTCGGCGCCCACAAACACTATACGGGTCCACAATCAAATATACACGCGACGCACGGTGACGAACACGTACACGGTTCCGGAGACTTCAAAGAGAAGGACCCGTCCCAGACGACTACACGACCGCTTTAAGAAGCCCACGAATGCTGATTTTTAGGGTGATGTTTGCCCACGGACATCACTGTGGATATGAACCGTCGGCAGAGAGATACCCTGATTCTCTGATGCGAGGGTGCTTTTGTGCCCGAAGATATACTCTAAAGCATGTAATGGACGCGTGCACTGATATATAATGCGGACTTCAATCCTTGGTCCATGGATCTTTCTTCTTTCACGACGCGACCCTTCTGCTACGATCTATATGAACAGGTGGCTACATCATTGACATCACTCATAGGTCCCGGCGGTAAGTAGAAATTGATCGCTACTTCCACGTTCATATAGAAAATTCTGGGGTACACACCCTCAAGTTGAAGAGTCTAGCCCAAGCTTCTCCGTCAGTATGTCATTCCTCCCCTCGACTAATAACATCACCTTGCTATTCGTCAATGGGGATGTATTCCCACCAACGGCTTCTCGTCGTTCCATCCCATTCCTTGCTCTTCGAGGTGATAGTCAGCAAGCGCACTTTGACCGGCTCCATTGATAGTCGAGAGCCCATATTTAGCTGTGTTTCATTCTTTTTAGTTCTGACTACTTCGACATGCACCCATCATCAGCTTTCCCTCCTCCCTCGCATCCACGGAATCATTCAAGCGATGGGTAGAAGGTGCTAGAGCAGGGGAAGGATTGTCGAGGGTCACAGGTGAGTGTTGGTTTACGATCGCGATATCGTAACGTGCTGACATTGTCTGTGCCTCCCAGCGAGGTACGTACTTCATTGCCGTGTCCTGTGGGCAACTGTTAAGGGGACACCAATCAGTAGGGCCTTTCGCAAGAGAGCCCGGATGCGGAAGTTGGAAATATTGATGCCGAGTCGCGGTGTCAAATGACGTCGATGGGATTCGGTGAGAGACTTTGCCGCTGACTCTGACGGGACCCATATGCACAGGGCCTTCTTCGAGTCTTACGACAAGCGATAAGTAATTCATTCGTGGAACCTACCGAGCGGGCTGTGGTTCATCTTGTCGGAACTTTCAACAAGGTACTTCTCCTTATCACCGTCGACTTGGCCATCGAATTTGTCCGACTGCCGTTTTGCTATTCGTATCGCATTCCTGTCCGCACTTCCGAATGCATCTCGGGGGACCTCTCTTGCCATTTAGATTCCCAAGGCCCCACAACCTTCCAACTTATCCCTTGATGATAATTTAAATAACCTTTCGACCCTCTGACCTGCAGTCTATCGCTATGGTCCGGCGAATACCACGATATGATGACTTCATTCCTGTCTTCCATTTCTGGGCGTCACGGCCCATACGAAGGGGACTTACGGTCGCATGCGCCATCCGGATTGGTTATAATAATCTCATCAACGTGGGGCTGCCTAGTGTTCTACGGCGAGACTTCGGCATGTCGATATGATTGTGATGAGTGGTGCGTTCGGTCCAAGGGTTGAAGCATGCGTGTGACGCGTAGGTTATCTTCTGTCAATATAATGGCATCACAAGTGATCACCTGTACAGTTCTAGCCTGACAGGAACAGTTATGCGGACGAAACTCCGGCTACGGTGGTATGTGTTTATCTATCTGTTATTCCGAAATGCGGCTTCAGACATCTTACATAGGGAGGCCGTGACGGTCCAGATTCGAATTGCCTCGATGTCCACGAGCAGTGGGGATAAGACCATTCAAATGTAATATATGCTCGGATAAACCCGCAACTCAAGAATCTCATCATACATCACGCGCACCGTGATGCTATACCACCTGAATCAAAATAGCTAATTCGCTTGAACGTTTGACCAGCTGGCTGAGCGTTCTGCCTCGATGATCGGCTATTCCTTACCCTCGCGCCCGGTTTAACAAGAATTATAACCTCTTTTGTCTCAATCGTCTGTAGAAGCTGGTACGACGCAATCGCCGCCACAGGAAGCTGATTCCTGTTATTGTAGATTACTTGCTTGATGCCGGCATTCATATTCTCTCCCCGCAATCTGCTATGCTGGCTCGTGTGGGGCTTAATCTGCAGATAACTGCACCGGACCAATGGGTACAACCTCCCTCGATGAACATAAACTCTCGCTCACGGAACCAAGGGCTCAAGCTCAGCTTTCCGCGTGGTTGGTCTTCTCTGGCTGGACCTCGCCACAGCATTTGTATGCAGTATATCAGATGTACATCCCGACTCACATCTTCACACCCAACAAGACAGATACGGCTCATGCTCCCAGTGGTGATGGGTCCATTCAGGTTCTTCTTGCATGCCCGGGCTCCATCAATCCACTTGGCCTTCGCGTCACTAGGCTCCTAAAGCAGTGCCCCGAGTCTACTCGAACGCATGATACTTGACACTCTGGGAATAGACGTCACCTGAGTTTGGCTTTTCCGAGAGCCAATCTTCGGGTATTTATCCTCAGCGCACAACCCTTAAAATTTTCAGCAATCGGATGTTTATTTGACGTTTCTGTAAGTTCTCATCGACGTTTGCTGTGGCAGAACCGCAAGGTGCTGCGTCTGGACTGGACATGCACGTCGACCACACGTCACCCGCGCAGGGTTATGCAAGTCATACTCATCGGTGTTTCTATGCGGAAGGTTGAGAGAAAGGCAGGCAGTGTAGCGAGTCTGGAGGCAGCGATACATACAATGTTCTGACCTCTGGGAACAAGTTCATGATGACAGTCGTGGAGTATGCACTGATGTGGTACCACCCATCATGCCCTCATGTATATGAGCGTGTTATCCGGAATGATCCCAGCGCGCGTTCTCCCGCAAATTCAGCCCATCTTTGGGGTAATGAACACAGCACGGCTACGGAGACGATCCCGTGTGCCAGAAATATCCATTGAGCACGGAATGGCAACGCACGCCGGCGACATGAAGTACCGTTTGGTTGTGTTGCACTGGTGCCTGCCATCCCCCGTCCACCCTTTGGACGCATTGCGGGCGCACCATGATGTTTGGAGATTAGTTACACAACTCTGTTACATCTACCGTGGACAGCCCCTTGCAGTGCGGCGTTGGCAACACGCCGTGAGGCAACCCCGTGCTGCCTTAGGGGTGCCCAATATGTGAAAGTCAGTGTCTGCTCTCGGTACCCGGTGAGCGTGTTCGTCGCAAGAGATTAATCCGGGGCCTTGACTAAAATCGCATCTTCCGCCATGTACTTCCAGACTGCAGGCGTGAATCCCCATAGGAAGGTCCTCGCCACGAAGGGGTCTAGGCAAGCGACCCCTAACCGGTGACCTCTATGCACCACGCTCAATCGATGACCCAGGCTAAAACGCAATCCTGTCGAAGAAAACAAGCAGAGACAACCTTTTAAAGTCAAGCAACATTTATAAATTGGCGATACCGCTGCCGAGAACAACTCACATGCTGATTTCCAGCGATTCTATGTTGTCTTCTTTCCAAGTTCCACATCGATCGTACTAAATAGAAGTACTTCGGTGGACGATCATGTTGCGATCCGGAAGCCGCAGCTGAACGTATTGGATCGAGCATCCCTTCTTGTAGTGCTGAACATGTGCTGAGGGACACAGTCGAGGAGTACACGGGACTGTAGACGATGAAGCGGGCGACAGGGTAGAAGCAGAGCAATCAGTTAACGGCAGGACATTGAATTGCTCGCTCAACATCCCGATCACCTTTACAACATTTCGACCCCCGTGGCTCGGTGCGAAACTAACGAAACTAACCTTCCGGTGACTGATCGAGTGTTCACTTTTAGACATCTTGAGTACCCCGAACTATAAAGCGTCTCCACAGAGGTCAGCTGCGGATGGTCCATAAGACATATGATCACGACAGAGATACTGACCCATGTTCCGTTGAATGGTGAGAGAGGGGAAGATCCCGTTAACGAGACTTCGGAGGCACAACAGATCGTAGTCCTTTGGTGAGAGTGTGGCGTGGAGCAGGGACTTGCCTGTGGTAATAAAAGAAGCCCGGAGAGACTAGCCTCACTCTAAACTATGCCCGGGACTTACAGGGCTCCCGCTCGGAACCATCTCGTAAAGATTGCCCTCGCAGTCTGTATATCCAGAATAGAGCCCCCCAGGCGGCTTCTCTTGGTAGCAAATCAACATGGCAAGCAAGGTGATATACTACTTCCATCGCCTGATATGATTTAGATTGCATTAGGATTGGTCAGGGGGCTCGGAGGCAGAGGGCATACCGAATCCAAGTGGATATACTCACAGACTGCGCAGCATCTATCAATCACGAAGGAGGGTCATGGTACTCACCGGCTATATGTGACTGTTAGCACCGTGGGTGCCTCCCTAGCATTCTGGTAGCTGGTGTAGTCGATGCGCGAAAGTTGGTATGAATAGGGGTTCACGAAACCTGGGGAGTATTCGTTATGAGTTACGTACCTGTAGCTGCAATAGATGAACTATGGCTTCTAGTCGAGACTCGAGACTGTTGCTTTTGCTTTCCCCCTGCCAGGAGAGGGACTGCAAACTTAACATGATCATGATCAGAGTTGCCTTACCAGGCAAGCATCCATCGTACACGGTGTTATACCGATGCGAAGAGAACCGCCAGGAGGGTAGCAGGTTTGCTGAGTGATCAGCCTAGACTTTATTGCGATTCCCTCTCACTTGGCTGGAGTTGATAAGGTACGCACATGAAGAACCGCGGGGAGTTAATGCCAAGCACCGGAGGAGATGAAGCCAGCGATCAATACCAGGCTTAGCCTTACACGCTTTACTTGCTCTGGGAAGGGTCATTAGCTATAAGGTATAGAGTCCCATGCCGTCCCAATCAATACTTGTTCAAATGACCATTGACTCCATAGGAACAATGAATGAGCCTTGTGAAGCCCTAGTAAAGCAGGAACTATCTACATGGCCTTCAAATGGTCTCTGGTTCGTGTCCAAACGAACGTTTGTACCCGGGACGCATGAGATAGATAGGCTAGCCCTGTCATCGGAGTATATAGCGTGCTAGACTCACCTTAGTATCGTCTTTGTGAGTTCTTCTTCATCGCTTCATCCTCGATCTTCGAAGCTCGGGGTGCCAAGCACGTCGGGGTCAAGGAAGCTATTTGTAGACATGAATGGCGATAAAGAGCCTGGAATGGTAACTTGAGAGGGGGAGCGTTCAAAAATACTATCAGTTAATGTCGTTTTCATGGCTTGGCATGGAAGTGAGCTGATATCGGTTTGGAGTGCACTTGCGAGTGAGGAGATGGGGAGAGAAGCACAAGAATGCATGTGCAAGGGTTATACGAATTCATAGCACACTAGTCACGCGTAGTATGGTTTGGCGACACGGAGGCTATAGCAACCGTGGATTGGGAACTACCATTTCCCTCCCCTCCCGAAGCACTGAAATCACTCGCGTGTTGATGGAAGATAGCTCGCAATGTTATATGGATAATTATAACCAGAAACATTGACAGTTACTGGGAAGTGCCTAAAGAAAGACAGGAACCCGTGGTGGGTATCGGAGAGCCGAGCAGCGCGGGTTGCGAGCCAATCCTCCCCCGTCCGTCGTAAAAGCAGAACCAGGACGATCATGTTTGTGAGACGAATCGAAGACATCGGCGGCAACAAGCTATCGTCTCTTGACTGGTGTTAAACAAGAAGGTACCTGAAAGAAGATTGGACGCCGGAATGTTTGCACCGATAAGGGGCTCTAGCACGCACGACAAGAAAGAATATGAGAAGCCCACGTCCTTCAGAGCGTGCCCGAGGGCGAGCAAGCACCCCCAAAGGTGCGTTGCGACGCCGCGGCGGACATCCATAAGCTTCGCGACTCTTTGACCAGCGACGAGAGAAGACACGGTTGGGTAGAATTTCATTTCGGAGGAGAATTCTGGCCTAGGTTCCCCGTAGCTTGCCCGCCGAGCAATGTACAGAGGTCGGAGGGGGGAGGCAAAGAGACAGGAGATCTAGGTGGGTAGGCCTGGCGTCGAAGAGTGTGTACTTTAGCGCTATGTATATGTGATGGAGAACCGTCGTGCTGTTTAAGCGTACGCGTTAGCGTGGCCCCACCTCGCCCATTGGTCGGACGAAAGGAAGAGTCCACGCTTGATAGACGGCTGGGATGCAGACCACATCACGCCTCCTGGCCAGGCTAGCGTTGAAGAGATAACCCAGCGACATCAGACTCAGATGCCCTTGTTCTGCGGGGGCAATCCGCTGGTGGCGCCACGGGCACCTACAAGCCCAGTGGGACAATCAAGCCACAAAGTGATAAGCGCCCAAGGTACACAGAGGGATTTTGGCCTCAGAAAAGGCAAGCGTCCGGGCCACCTCGCCTGGCACGTTGCCTCCGACGATGGCGCACAATAGCGCACTACGACTGCAGTTCCGCAGTGGAGTACTACTGGATGAGCACCGGATATGTTCTGGGTTCTGGAAACAAAGACATGTATATGATGAGGGCTGAGAAAACGAGCAGACAATGGTTGGGGCAGCAGTTACCCTTAAGTGCAAGATCAAGCTGGCAAGATGGCGGACAGGCGATTGTTCCATTTGTCCGCTTCCAGTTTATCGCGTTTCCCTGCCATGCCGCAGAGCTGAGCTGCCGTAAGAAACCGAATCAACAGGCTGTGAGTTCGGCCGGGCCACAACAAACCACAACGAACCAAATAAGTCAATCACGGACCAAATAAGGCCGCAAACAAAGGGATGAATGAAGTGTGACCCGAGCCATCCCATTTTCGCTTTTTAACCTCTCTCCTCCATCCACTACAAAATGCATCCCACTTGCTAACACTCGTCCCCATCGCCAGAGCCCGTCTGCTCGTCGCTGTCGTCGCCGTCGCCGAACACTTCTCGTCGCCGTCGACCTTGTTCTCCACCATCTTATCTCTTGTCTGTCTCAGGAACACAGACCAATGTCTCCCCGCCCAATTCTCAAGCGCACTCCCTCAGCCGCCATCCACCATGACCACCACGCTGTCCACTTCCCGCCCTCGCCCTCGCTGACACGCACATTCGAGGCGCATTGCCCGTCGACGTACGACCGCTCTCCCATCGTTGTCCTCCCCAATTCCTGCGCACTGCCAGAGCGCGGTTGCCCAGGCCGGACGTATGCCGCCGTAGATAGCACTACCTCAGCCTCACCCCCTCGGAGTCGACAATATGCGGGACCCTCATCCCCAACCCGCACGCCCATGTACGCTCCCAAAGATCTCCACCCTCGGGCGCTCTCCCGCCAGCATGACCTCCGGGACCGAGATAGCAGTTGTAGTACGCCAATGGGCCCATTCTCCATGCCTCCACCTCTAATACCCGACCTCTCCTCTGAATCAGAAGAAAGTGATGGCTTCGTTAGCCCTCCTGAACCTAACCTCTTCAGCCCTTCTTCCCCCCGCTCATCACACAGAAGTCCCAATTATAACACGAAACACACGCAGCACCCATCATCTCCATACGATCGGTATGCTCCAACTGTTCCGTCAATACCACAGCCCTCGGCGTTCTATGCTTCTCCTTCGACGCCGACTCACGCTCCACATCTTGCCCCACACCCCCATCACTCCCCCGAAGAAACGCAGGTGCAAATCGCTCGTCGCCGCCGCGATCGTGAGCGCAAACGTGAACGCTCGAGAGAGCGCGATCGTGTCCGAGGTGTTCTTGTTGACGAAGACGAAGAATTCGACGCTGGCGTTTGCTCTACGCCACGGGTCCGATCCTCGTCGTGTTACAAGACAATCACTACGGCATTCTCCGGGTTCAACATATCGGAGGCGGATAGTAGTTGCTTGGATGGCTTCTAAGGAGTGGGTCTACTGGGGGAGGGGGTTCTTAGGCCGAAGACATGTGTACGACTGCACTTCTGAATCGGGTTCTCTAGACGCTTTTCTGGATCCTATTTCGTTCTTGCCCGTCTCCCTCCACGATACCTCTCGACGCAATGACTCTATCATCTTCCTAATCGACACTTTTGTGTTGTACATGACACGTTTCCCCTTCTTGCCCATGAACTTTCCTCCCTTTCCACCCTGTGCAAAAACGACTTGAATGGACCTAATTCCCTTACCCTACTATTATCCAAAAATCTTCATTTGTTCGTACCATTTTTCAGTCGACTCCTTTTTGCATCCTCTTTCCTTCCTCATCCCGCAACCAATATGAAATCCTCCACACTCTCGCCGACATCCCCCATTTTTTATTTTCGAGACACCGAAGCTTTTTGACGACCCACTTCACGCTGTTATTATTGCTTTCCTCCGTTCCTATTTATCCCCCAACACCCACGTATAACACCGTCACGACCCAACATCTGTACTATCATCACTACCGCAAAGCATAGATTTTCTTGAACAAGTAGCCCCCTTGGCCGGATAATCGTTAAGATCTCAGTCGCAGATAAAGAGGTAGGCCTTCGAACGACGACAATTCGCGTCTCGAAGAACTACATAGCTAGCACCATATGTTCACCTTGACAGGACCTGAAGGTTATGCCACAACACGTGTGCGGCTAATCGTTGTAGGTGAGCCTCGTTCAACGTTCTGTTCGCACTGACCGCATGTTTCAAGAATGTAGAAATTTTCTTCCTCCCTTCAGTCATCGCCACGAGCTTGAAGAATCACATCAACTAAATATTACTGGGTACCGCAAACGCTGTACGCTTCCCAACTCCACGGTGGTAAAACTAGGGTAAATTTCTCGCGACTGTAGGGGATATATACTCAGCGGGCGGACTCACGCAGAGGTCGGTCTCGGGATTCTGGTCGAGAAGATTGGACTGCAAGATTGATTGATCGATTTGTATGTGTACCACGGCATTCAAGAGACCCGAGATTCGGGAGCCCTATGCAAGAAGAAGAGGGCACGATTGGATGCCGAATAGGAATCTGTGGTAAGTCGGTGATTGGCCCACGCCAACCGACGTACGAGAAGGCATGCGCGAAGGTAAAGAAGTTAGCGAGATAAAACACCGACCGAACACATTGACCGATGTCCACGAAGGAGCCTCACATAATTGATATCATTATCTCATTATCAATCAATATAGCAGACAAGTCACGCTACAGTATGCCACCATAATTACTTTTCTCATTGGAATCAATGGAAACATACGAGGTGCGACTAAACGTGCCCTCGAAAGCGACCCTTTCGTTGACTGGCTCGCCCCTAGCTGGCTGATATCTGCTCCCATCATATGCGTCTTGCATCGTGGCCGTGGGCTTGTGGCACTTTGATCGACATATGTTCGATACACACGCACATACCGGTCCTAACGTTCTTTCGCAAATTCCATAGTTCGTTCTGCTGTTCGACCAATGGAATGCATCACGCCGTATCACGCCACGGCTGGCGAGCTATCAGCACCAATTTGTATGTGCTGCATTGTATGTGTGTACATGGTTTCCCTTGGAGTCAACGCGGGGGAACTTCGAAGACTTGAGAAGTTGGGGAGAGGCATGTTGGGGAGGTTTGACGCTCGATGGGCATATGGCTTGCGCAGTTTGACAGGCTCGCTCCGGCGTACATGGGTATGATGGTAAGTATATCGCCCGAAAGTTGTCCAGCTGGTTCGCACTAATTGTATCTACCTCTAGAAGTAGTTACTGGAAAGTCAATCGGTAAAGATAACAACAGTGGCGTCCCCATGTTGTTCACCGGCGCCATACCATATAGTCATGGCGTTGATGGTCATTATGTTGCTCCTCTGATCATAACCTTGGATAGCATGTTCTAGGTCCTATATTCCACGGCCTGATCGCTCTCAGTCCCAAGCAGTTTGTGCTATTGGTTCAAGACACAAGGCGCCCAGGCACATAGGAAAACATACGCGCCCGCCTTCGCACGGTGCATCTAGGAATCAACGATGTACATAATGCCAGTGACGTGCCGGTGTTCTTAAGTGTGCTAGACGATTCTCTCGTCTAAAGCAGTCCTGCTGTAGGCAATAAACCGCTCTCATCCCATCCTACAATAGCACCGAATTCTCAGCTCCCGGCAGGATGCTAATACCGTGTCATCAAGACATCAATAATAACCATCTCGTTCGCAGCGCTAGCAGTGCGTTGCGTTCCATTCTGATTTAACATGGAGGAATGTTATTGTACATATTATTGTGACAGCGTCTATCAACGCGAGGTCAACCCGCGTAATGCATGTACATACGCCCAACTCCACCGCCTTGTTCAGCCGGTATCACAGGTGTTCAGCATGAATTTCCATCCAATTTCCAGTGTCAAGCCGCCTCGAGGCGGTGTGGAGCGACCGTCAGGCATGTTGGCATAGTGCTGTTCAGCGACCAAATAAAATATTACGAATGTCGGACGCTCGGAGACCAAGTCCGGACTGGCTGGCGGCTCGTGGCTCGCGTCCTCAGCGCACGTTCATGTTTTGATGGACATGGATGATAGGGGACGTTGGTATGGCACCGCGACGGAGGTAGGCATCGTGGCTGATGGACGTTTATCATGTACCCCTGAGCCTGTCAGGAGCCCCTATATCTGTGGTTGCAGTGTACAACGTTCCGCAACGAAGCCTAATCAACTCACAACACAATCACCATGGCCTGAAGCACTGGGAGCTAGTGGTCCACGCTTGGCCACCGTTGCAAACGGTCACGGAATCATGTTCAATTTTTTGCCTTCGTGGGATGACTTTCTATAACGAAGGTACAGAACTGCATGGTGTACTAATTCGTTGGGATATACAGCTAGCGCTCCGGGCCTTCAATTCCGCCCTCAGTTCAGTCATTCGTCACTCGAAGACTACTCAGATGATCAAGAAGCGCACGGGTAAGAGACTGCGAAGGTTTACCACAAAGTCACAATACCTTTCTTATGGCGCGTGCCACCGGGCGGCGCGTGCTATATTGTTGGGGTCGTTGTCGCCACACAGGTTGGCTGGAGACGAATTGGAGCCACAGGCTCAGTGGCCAGTAGTTCAGCGGGGGCCTGACTTTGACTCCGATCCGCTGAGTTGGCCTAGCGCAAAGGGCACACGTTCCTAGCTTGATAATGGTTGCTTGATCTCCAGACTTCCCCGTGTGGGGAAAGCTCCCCAGAGGACATAAGTGAGATCGACTTTCTCGACAGATAGCACATTTTCTACTGTAAGTAGACAAGCGGATCGACGATGGGTGTACAAATCGCGACATCAACGGTCGCGGAATGCTAAAAAGCATCCCTCATGACATGACCCACGCTGCCCAAACAACCGAGGTAATATAGAGATTAGATAGGACATGATTCCAAGCATGAAGATTCTGACCGGGAACTATCGAGCTTTCAAAGTACAAGGAAGGCTGGATGATATTAATGACGTCGGTGGCAGCCTAATCCTCGCCTCAGAAGATAACGAACAAGCCCAACGGCGGAGAAATAAGATATCAACGTGCGCACGGATTGTATTCAGCAGGTCGGAATATGCGATAGTCCTTTGAATTATTCTTTGAGCAGTTCTTTGAGTTGCAGCTTCCCGGTCCTGGCTTCCAGCAGGGTTGCCATCCTTCACCCCCCTGACGTGACCTCAAAAGCAGGCAGAGTATATCAGGTGCATAAAGTGTCGGTGCGTACTCCGACCTTGTTTGTTCCAACGAGTCGGACAGAACAAAGCTAGGTCACTACGCCATTCGTACGTCGGTCTTCCGGAGAAAGATCAAGGAGAAAATAGGAACAAGCTAAACCCAGAGCTAGATTCAACGGATGGCCAGGTGATCACGGTGGAAGCTTGCACCTTCCAAGACAGCTCGGAGCAGCCAGATACCTGGTATACCACGAGGTTGGGAAGCCAGAGATAGCGGCGAATTATTTCGTTGCCACCCTAGAGCAGTACAGTGCGGGCGCGTACTTGGTATAGACGGGCATTTCGCGGGATTTTGAAAATAGCACTACGCCATGTCACCTAGCTCGCAAACTACTGTGACTGTACGCGGTTGACACTTCGGCGACACGTACCGGATACACACCCTTCCATTCCTACGGCGGGTCCTATTTTAGTATTCCCTAGAGCCCGTCATTGGTCAACAGATGGTCCACCGATGCGTCGGGTGTCATGGAGAACGGATCCCATCCCATCTACACTGCAAGGACCATCGATAGTATCGGGCTCCCATTGTAACGGACCTTTCGTCATTTCGCCTTTTCGATACGTTGACCGAGGCGTATGCTTTCGCTTTTGTCGCCTACACCATACGGAACTTGACCGGAGCGTTTGAGAACAAAAACTCGGAACGGAAGAGTTGGGGCGCCACGTTCCACTGCGATCAGGGCCAGAAAGTACGGCTAAAATAGGCCGGTTCAGCTCTCACGACGACCGGTTCGTCTGTCTTGTTTGTCGGGTTTGAATGAGGTCCGTTTGCCAGATCAAGTAGATAGATGAAGCTGATTGTGAGCAACAATGGTGAGGCTTTGAGGGTATGAAAACAATGTATTATCGTCGTCACTTCGGAGAACCTTTTATTTTAGAACGACTATTATGCTTAGCGGAGCCTCTGAAGATATTTCATGCTCATGAGGAATGATGAGGTACATAGGTGAGTCTCAAGATCTGTGAGCTTTCAGCACCGCCGTAGCAAGTTTAAAACTTCAACCTTTGCGCCCCTCTTCTGATAGAATGCGGACCCTGTATTGATCCCGACAAACGCCTTCAATACTAACTTCCAATTATGGTAATTACAAATTTACATAAGCCGCTGAGGAACCTCAGAGTCGAGTAAGCCTCCATGGAAATTGTGAGGGGTGGCGACGTGAATCGAGAAATAAACAGCTCCATCCTTCAATATCTCTTTAGTACAACGAACAAGCAATTTATTCAACACATATGTACGCATTTCACTACAACAGAACATATCAGTCTCCAGACGCACTTCCGTTCGTCATGGCATGGATACCCCATGATATACCAACACCAAAGATAACCCAACCAATTATAACCACCGAAAACGCAGCCGAGGGCAGTAGAACACCGACAATATAAGGGCGACCAAGGTTGGGCGACTTCAATATCCTCTCCTTCTCCTTCGCTGTCAATTCACCACCATCTTCCTTTGTTTTTCTGTCTAAGCCAACTCTGGCTGCCAACCTGTTGATTTCCTGAGTAAGTTTCCTCGGGGCTACCTGTGAGAGTCTAGCGCCAGGGAGCATCTTTTGGCCGAAGGGTACGTAGGTTAGCGAGAGCAGGGTAGCTGACACGAAGAAACAGATGAAAGCATAAGCGAGCCAGAGCGATATGGTGGGATCAAGCGAGTTGTTGGCTTTGTCCTGGAGTCGACCGGCTGCAGTAGTGATGATCACAATGGAACCTTGCACCGCGGACTCTGCAACCCACGTTGAGCGAATCATCAATGGGGTGGGCTCTAATTGACGTACTCTTAATAGCAAATCTAGCGGGCACATCGCTTAATGATTAATATTGAAGCGAAGATATGGAACTCACGCGGTAGCAAAGAGAGCCGGGTCGGGTATGACATTGCGAATGATTTCGACTTGTGGTGCTGGAGTAACGCACTGTTGGTGTTTCATCAATCTGTTGAACTAGACATTCAAACGACGGGTGGTGGCTGACCTGAGCCAAAGCGTAGAAAATGTAAGCGGCAACTGGTGAATCGAAGATCTATATCAGTGAACACCAGGACATAGGCTTCGACCGCGTACCGAAGGTAGGCACCGCGTGGGAGAACTTGAGCAAAAGCATAGAGATCAGGAACGTAGTCCCAGATAGGAACACTGTTAATAATTCTCAGTGTCAGTAGCTCAACGCTATGTAGGAGATTGTTCTTACAGAACGTAACCCGATTTCCGTAGAAATCAATGAATATTCCAAGGAACGGTGTCAAACAAGCTGGAAGCAGCAGGTAGAAGTTCGAGACCCATCCACCGATAACAGCTCCCTTCCTGAGTCTCTGTTGGGCGAATTGACTGTTTTGCGTAAGAACACGTCATATAGTATATGCGACGCGAACACGTACGTCGAAATTCCGACGAAGGACTGGACACCAGCATTCTCGAAGACCGTGAAAAGCACAATGATCCAGAAAGTGATGGGGAACTGTGTAACCGCTTTGAGAGAGAACGTGCCGGCCTTCGTAGCCCCCAAATGTCGCTTTCCGGTAGTGTAATCGGTAATATCATACCGGGTGCGGAGGTATCGGTCGAGGAAGAACACGGCAACAGAGCACAAAACAGAAAACAAACTGATGATCGAACTGACCCACAACGCCCATGCGTAGGTCCCCGTATTGGCCGAAATAACGTTTGCTGTGGACGAGCCCGTGAATTGTGCAAGATTTGCAACAGACCTACACGAGTCGAACAATGAGCTGAGTAAGTGAAGGGAAGTTTGAAATTTGCATTACCAGATGGCACCTACACCGCGAGGTCAGCCTCGATCAGAAGGTAACAGTGGGAGAAAGAACTGCCGGTGACATACCGATGGTGAAAGCAAAGCCGCGGCCCGGAGCGAAATATGTCGAAAATATACGATGTTGCGCGTTGTCGATAGAACCGTCACCGATAGACGTCAGCACCTTTCCGACGATAAGAAGCGGGTAACTCCTCAAAGAATTCGTAGCAGATCCAGCCATGACAAGGGATCCGGCCAGGTGGAAAAGTGTAAGAATAACAGTCAGAAGTGGGCCACCCCACTTGTCAATCGAGAACCCGATTCCGACACAGAGAAACGTGTTGACCTTGAACCCATAGTATGAGCATACCGCATCACAGTAAATCACTCTGAGAAGCTCACGAGGTTGGTCACCGCGACCTATAGGAACGGACTATAAGGACAACATCCGAAAATAGATCAATCAAAGAACGTACGAGCGTCGCAAACTCCGAGTTGTTGATGTGCAGATTCTTCAAAATAGTGGTCTTGAGCGCGCTGCATTGATTGAATTTGAGTATAATGGGAATCGCCCAGAGCAGTGAGAAACGAACACAATCAAACTCTGTGAATAGGGCAGAGCCGGAGGTCAGGCCATCTGGGGGAGGTAATGAGATCTTCTCCACTCACACTGGACCAATGGTTGCCGACTATGACAATTGCCCGTTAGCACGATCTAGACATAACCGGCTCTCAAACACTCACAGGCGCACATGCAGGTCAAGATGACCATAACGGCCTTCCATGCTAACGGCAATGGAGGTTTCGGGGCCAGAGAGAGATCGTTCAGCTCATCGACCTCTGATGTTTGCTCGATTCCGGATTTCTCTTCGTAGGAGGGACTCCTGCGTTGTTCTGCGAGGGCGGACATATTTGAAAGGGAAATGCAATCTGATAAGATTATAGGTGGGGATTTTATACCTCTGGATTATCTGATACCAACGGAAAGGTATGCGAAAACGCGGGAAGATTTCTCAGGCGAGTCTTCTCGATAAGAGCCGAATAGACATATCGAGGGCATTACTCCCATGAAGCGCTGTGAGTTCTCATCAATCTTCTTCAACGAGGACTGCAAGTGACACACCTAAAATGCGCCCTCGTGCAAGTGTCAATTTCAGCTCGGGCCAAGCCTTTTGAGAAGCGGGACATCTGACAAACAGGGTGGATCCATATATAGTCAGGTTCTTGACTTTTTGGCCTCGGCCTATGTAGTTCAGGGTGCAGCATCTACGTGCAACGACCTGCAACACCACCGTTTTGGTTTTGACGCCCAAAGTGCAGAGGACGGAAGTGCATCAATCAATCCTATGGGTGATGGGCGTTTCTGGAGTGTAGAGCGTCCATCGGCTATAAGAAGAGGATTTGCCCGGTTTAACAGCATTTCTCTATTATTGCATCGGATGGGAGGACTTACTGTAATTCCAGCTCACACCAACTGTTGTTAATCCAGGAACGAAAGCCACGGTACTCGTGCTGCGTGCAGAGACGGAGTGTCGGCTATGGCACTCTCGGTCGCGGAACCGACCTCCATACTGCCTTATCGATGTTCCTCAAGTTGAAGTTGAAAAACAAGAGAATACGGAGGACAAACTCACACATTGCATCGATTTTGGGTAGAACTTTAGGCCTTGCAGTTATCGTTGACCGCTCGCAATTTTCTTCAACAAGAGCCTCGCCTCCCGCTATGATTTAATTACGACGCGACTCTCGGTGAGAAGATTCAACTGAGTTCTCTAGGTGCAAATTCGCGACGAGACCAAGGGGGTTGTCGAGGACTCAAAGTAAAGAGGCAGACAGGGAGAACGACACGGGATCTGCGCTATCCACCCTTGCGTTGCTGTATCCGAACGTGCTGCGTGAAAGAGGTATTGAATCGGCTAGAGGAGGGGAAGGCCAAGTTGGTAAGACAGCTGCATGAACGAACAATATCCCAGATATTACACATACGGATTGAGAAGAACTCTGGGAGGATAACGCCGTCAATGGTTGCTCTAACGCCAATTCTCGACGCGTCTCTAGTATGCTTGACCGCCTTGCAATTGGTTGGTCATCGTGCTAGAGTCCTCACCACTTCTGTCGGTTGCTGCGAGCGGAAAACGAATCAATGACGGTGAGTTTGGGCTACGGTCTGCTGACTGGGCTAGCATGGGCATGGTACGCTCTTTGTGTTTATCTCCGCGGGGCCTCAATTCTTGACCTCGCAAGGCGACCAAGGCACGAAAGCTTCGCTCACAAACCAGTTCCATTTGCCCGTATCGTCACCATGCTCTTTCATTGCAGATGCACTTGTGGCCTCAGGCGGAAAGTTTAAAACCTTTGGAGTATGGCGGCGCATGATGTTAACTGATATCGAAAACCAACTGTTCGTAGGTTAACGCATCCAGGTGGGTGATGTGGACGCAGTAGAGTCACTAATGTCTGTATGTATGAGCATTAGTTCGTATTCCCGAGGGTAGCACGGATCCTACTCACTGACCCTTATGTCGGGAGTTGGTGCACCGGTGCTGGGGTCGTGCTAATGCCATAAATGTGGCTCGTGAAGAAGCACCCATCGGATCACTCAGAGTTCCGTATTGCAGGAAACTATCAGAGACGAAAGACGAAGCTAGGCTTGAGCTTGGTAAACCGCGCCTAATGATTCCCTCGACCTACAATCGCGTCGACCATTGTCTAGTTCCCATTAGCCCCTGATCATACCGTTGGACATGAACGTCGTGGCGAAAAATGTGCGAAGTAGTAGGGACCTTTCAAAAGAAAAAAAGGTCTCGGTGATGTTCGACTTCCCTGCCAGTGTGCTTATTGTTAGCGAGAATTTGTGGGAGTGATCACCGGAAACGAACCTCCTGGCCCTCATCTCTCCGTCAGAATGTTACAACGGCTGAGCCTATCATACTACAGCCTACAGTTGGTTAGCGCTGTTAACAATGCTTGTACACGCTGAAACCAGGGCCTTATCATGTAGGTTTAGAGTTGGTGTAAAGTCCTAGCCGCCAGGGCCAGGCTGGTCAAGTTCCAACTACGGTAAGGTTAGGCGCCGGCGCTGAAGAGCAACCATACCCAACTTCCGTGTCTTTCCGGACCCCATCTTCCATTCCGTCGACACGCCTCCCGTCATGTCGCCGTTGAGGCAAGGCCTGCCGGAATCTCGTGATATGGCGACTCGGAACCCGATGCAGCATTTCTGCGGTGTATAGCGGGCGACGGGCATCCAGCAAGAAAAGGTCCAACTTGGAAATATCCTGGCCCAAGCCGCGAAATCAACACAAGTTGTCTTCAACGCTGTGATCAGTGATCGCAGGAAATCAGAGAGGTTTGCGTGCAGTAGTATCCTTTCTTCTTGAACGCTGAATTGGCAATCCAGAGGCGGGTGATCTAGGTGCAGAGCTCGAATACAGCGTTCAGATGATGCGATCGCAAACACGTGAGACGCAGGATCACTTCACGGATTCCCGCCTCGAAATAGCTCAAATAGAACCCCTCTCGATTCACCATCTTGTTTCTTAACGACTTTCACTCTATCCACTTCATCCCCCTCTAGCATTCATAATGGTCAAGGCTGTTGTTCTCGGTGCTGCAGGTGCGTGGTGGTGTCAGGGTGCTGGGAGATCGAGCTCATCGATGATCTGATTCAGGTGGTATTGGCCAGCCTCTGTCGCTGCTCTTGAAAGCCAACCCACTCATCACAGAGGTTCGTTCTTTCTCATGATCGGACGTTGCAATCGTGAAGTAGTGACCTGATTTTGCTGGATAGTTGGGACTCTTCGATATCGTGAACACGCCTGGTGTCGCAGCCGATCTGTCTCACATCTCCACACCAGCCAAGGTCGTGGGCTACTTGCCACCAGACGACGGCTTGAAGAAAGTCCTGACTAACGCCGATGTCGTCGTAATTCCCGCTGGAGTCCCCCGGAAGCCAGGCGTGCGTATTTCATGTCCCTTTCTTGACGATCTGAGACTGAAAGAAGTTGTAGATGACAAGGTATGTTTTCCATGCTGACTCTGAAATGTGTTTGAGGAATTGATCGTGATGGTTACACGCAGAGATGACCTGTTCAAAGTGAGGCCAAGATTCTATTGTCTCGTGGAATTTATCGCTTACATCCGGACAGATCAACGCTGGTATCGTCCGGGATCTGGCTACCGGCATCGCCACCGCGGCACCTAAAGCTTTCATCCTCGTTATCTCCAATCCCGTCAATTCTACCGTCCCCATCGTCGCGGAAGTCCTCAAGAAGCACGGCGTTTTCGACCCGAAGAGGTTGGCTCTTCGTCAGTTTATCCTTTAGTTTTTCCTGACCATCACTCGCAGACTGTTCGGTGTCACGACTCTGGATGTTGTCCGCGCCTCGACATTCGTTGCTGAAATCCTCGGCGACCTCAGCCTTTCGAAATCAGTCGCCGTCCCCGTTGTCGGCGGCCACAGCGGTGTCACCATCGTCCCCCTCCTTTCCCAATCATCCCACCCTCTCCCTGCCAACCTCACCACCGATCAGTACGAGGCCCTCGTCAAGCGCATCCAATTCGGTGGTGATGAGGTAGTCAAGGCGAAGGATGGCGCCGGTTCCGCTACCTTGTCAATGGCGTACGCTGGCGCTGAATTCGCTGCGAAACTCATCCGCGCTATCGGTGGCGAGAAAGGCGTTTCGGCACCCACGTTCGTCAACCTCTCCGCAGACCCATCCGGTGGTGAGGCCTTGAAGCAGGAGCTCGGCCAGGACCTGGATTACTTCTCAACCGTCGTTGAGCTCGGAGTAAGTGGCTTGCTATTTGTATATATATGTGTACGGGGATCTGATGCAATCACCTCCTAAAAGCCTGAGGGCGTCGCCAAGATCAACACCTTGGGGAGCCTCACAGATGCCGAGACAGCACTTGTCAAGGCTGCCATCCCCGAACTCGCTACCAACATTCAAACGGTACGTAACACTCAAAGTTTGATGTCTCCCGTCCTGACGTGATATGCACAGGGCGTTTCTTTCATCGCCTCGCCCAAGCTCTAAGCCTAGTTCAGCGCGCGGTTCACGTAGAGCAGTAGAAGTCAAACATCGTACCATTGTAATATTGCTATCTGGATACATACCATATCCCGCCATCAGCTAAGTCGGCACGCATGCTGTACAGATGTTATATCTCATCAAGCATCAAAGCATCAATGGCGCAACGAGAATCCTCTTATGCCCAAAGTGGCAAATCTCCTTATGATCGCCATCCGCCTCCATTCCTTCTGAAAATAGCGTCCCTAGCTCTTGGGAGGTCTATTAGAGATGCTACTCCTTAGATCTCATTCCCTTCTAGCATTCTGCATCCCTCTATACTGAGTACATGAAACTGTGCGCCCCTCGACGACTCTGACGATCCCGACGAAGTAGCTGGGCGAATGAACGCTACCTTTGACGCCGGGGACTTGGCGGTGTTGGAGTCTTGCTTGACTACTCGGCGATTGAGCAATGTGAGTTTACAACGTGAGCAGGATGATTGAAGGCGCTGATGCTCTGTGGATATTAGGGTGTCCTTTGTACGTCTACGTCTCGCCGTGTCTATCTATTCCCGGAGAGCTTATCTTCGACAATTCACGGCGGCGCAGATTCAGCCTTAACGCTGTTTGTGAGCATATCATACCATTCTATGTCGAAATGCTCTCACTGGCGCGTCGGATACAGTTCTACGACTTATGCCTCACGATTGACATGGAAGTGAGGTGTCTTCTCAAATTTAAACGATAAACCTCTTCGTGACCGCTTATCGGCGTAGATTCGACACATATGGACAGCTAGGTTCTCAGTAGGCCTTGTCCTCTTCATCAGCTCACGATATCTGGGACTTGCGAGCTGCATTATCAGCCTTCTACCAGGGAGTTCGGCGCGTCATAATTTTGCTATCAGAGATGCCCAAGAGCTCCCACTTACACGCTGCGAAATTTTAGACCTCTAACCTTACGTCCACCCTACGTGTTTGTACGGGATCGTTCTCTTTTTTGATTGGTATTTATCTCTGAATACGGGAGCGTTGCTTAGGCATCCGCGTCCTGGCTATCTTCGCAGCGGAAAGTATGCCTCATTCCGACTATTTCGAACGCACAGGTTCTGATGGTATGCAGTGACACTTGCCGTACGAACGTGGGCTATCTGGGGGAGAAGTCGGATCATTCTGGGCATACTGATAGTTTCTGCTATCGTGGGTCACTTTTACCTTGGAATATTATTGTTGATCTCATACAAAGCGTCTTTAGGGTGGCCTTGTTCCTGCTGCAATAACGGTAGCGCGAGACATATCTACCAAATGTACGTCGTCGTGCGCTTAATTGATCCGCTATTCTATCCTAATGGCCATTGTTGGAAAGCCCCTACGGCCGTATCAGAAACCATAAAAAAGTTCTGCCCCGCTTTCGTTGACAGCGGCGTAGGAAACATGTGGGTTGTGCCATACTTGATGACAATCATGTATGAACTCGGTCAGTGCTTCGTCTTCCTTATTCTTCCTGTGAGACTGACGCGTTATTTTAGTCACTACCGGCCTTTCTCTCATCAGAATCTGTTGGTGGAGGCGAAGAATACCGAATGCCCACCGCCAGCATGTCCTCCAAACGCTGTATATGGATGGTGTGGCATTTGTCCTGGCATAGCAATCCGTCGAACTAACTCTTGCTGATAGGCATGCTGTACTTTCTCTTTATGCTAGGTAAACCGACTAAATTACGCGCAACTCACTCGCTCGTCTAACAATTTCCCGTGTAGGCCTCGGTGCCGTGAACACCGCATTGGTGATAAAGGCCTCGGTGAGTTAGTCTTTCAATAACATCTCAACGCATGATTGAATATCAGATTTCCTCCTAGGCCCCGGAGCTTCGGTCAACTGTCACCCAGTAATAAACCAACTGCAGCCGATACAATGATTCTTATCTTCTCCCGACAGATTGCAAACATCACTCCATAGCATCTTGGCTTCGCGCATCATCCTCCATCTCGCGAATTCCGGGCATCGTGTAAAGGGGTTGCATAGTACCGGATCGACGGTTGCCCCTGGAGGGGCCCAATTTACATCCATCTTCACGTCGCCAAGTGAGGAACTGACGACCTTCGCTGCCACAAACCGGTAGAACATTTGTAGGCCCTCGGCTTCTCATGCGGTGCATCAATAACTGATATTTGACTGATATCGCAGATTATACTTCAACCTAATCTCTATACCTTCAAATGTATTACCTGTGCTCGTTGTTTGGATTATGTATTGCTGTTTTCGAGTTCTCTCATCCCCTTGCACCTATTTAGCTGTTTCTAACGCCTAAATCTGCAGTAGGCACGAAGGACGACCAGAAGAAAGGAAGTGATGTACACGAGGCTACATGGTCTACGGACTATTGGTCAGCAACGCACAGGAGATTGCTGATCCGGACTGCAGAAATGAGCACTTCTCACTCCAGTCTCCCACCACATGCTCAACATTTCCCGCGCTTGCCCTTGGCTTCGTGATGAACTTTACCACACCCATCATGAAATCATGACCGAGCCCCTCGACCGCCACTCTTTGACGTGCGTCTGTCCGCGATTAGGAAGTTATCGTGCTGGGAAAGCAACCTAATCTCCCCAGTGCACGTAAGCCATGTGCTACATAATGGCACCCGAGGTAAGGAGGGCTGCTGCTCAGTATCCCTTGGTCCCGACTCCCACCTATGGACGATGCTGCTTTGGCTGCTGAGCAGCTTGCTCTCTGCATGAACGACCAACATATTAGCTTCGTATGTGGATGTCATCTTGAATTATATGTACTCGCTGACTCCACTATTCGGTCCCCTCAGGCGTTATCATGTATGTCCGTACAGTACCATCGTCAATCATCCTTCCGCTTAACACCTATTTGCTCACTTCCCCAGACGCTAGCGGGGCAATCTTTGTAACATATCCTCTTTGGAACGGTAGACCAAGGGCGCTGATTATTCTGACAGCTTTATGACTTTCTCTTGACTTTCCCTGATGAGGTTTGTCTCTTTCGTTGGTTTCTTTCACACGTCAGACATTCTGATGACAGGTATCAGCTGAGCCACATGTGGAGGTTCAAGCGAGTTCGCGCTGGGAGTATCTTGTTCTTCATCGCTCGATATGGAGGATTTACGAGCGCTATCATATGTTTTCTACCGGTACGCTCTTTCTTGTGGTCATGATGCAATGTAGGAATGTTGATTGTTTCTTAGGTGGATGTAGCGCTTGGTAATGTTCGCACATGTAAGCCGATGCTATGGAAACATTGTATATTGGAATATTAGTTTAACCTTTCTTCGAAGGCATGAGACTGATTACCATCGTCTCCTCGGACGGTAAGTGCCCTTTGCGATGCGACGGATGTTGGGTCTGATAATTTGCTAGCCGTCTTGGCCGTCCGGACCTGGGCGATCTGGGAGCGCCGGAAAAGTGTCCTATTACTTCTCTTATCCACTGCCCTTGTGAGATTATTTATCTCTGCCTCTTGAGTCCTTCTAGCCACTTACGGTAAACACTATGAAAGGGCGCTATTGGCGCAGCCGTATTCATTCTTGAAAAAGATGCAAGTACTAGCAAAAGTAAGTTCCATTTCGTCCATTCTACGCGTACTCTCTCATCCTGATTTAACTCATAGTGGCTCCCGCTATATCTCCTCTCCTTCCAAATCTGTGCAGCTACATCGAGAGCGATGTTACAAACTTGTGGAGCATCCCATACTTCCTCACTATCATGTACGAAACGAGTAAGAAGATCATTCCCTTCCGTTCTTGTCTCGGCAAAGCAACTAATCCGTCGACGAACAGTAACGCTTGTACTAACACTCGCTCAAATACTTCGCTGGCGCAAACGGATACCAGCCTCCGTCCGTTCTTCTCTGTCAGATGCCTTATGGAAAGATGGTGAGCATGCCCACCTTTCATGTTACTGATCAAAGCTGATCCTGATCTCGTAGGTGTCACTTATTTCGCCTTCATGCTTGGTGAGTCTTTGTCGATACTCCTTCGCGTAAACATTGATCTCAAATGGTGCTAGTCCTGTCTATCATTAATATCGGTCTCGTTTTCCAAGTCACGGTACACACCCGTTATCTCCGCGGCTTATAGCTGATACTGACCACCAACTTACCGTACCCCTAGCTCCCTCAACTTCGTTCAGGGGGATCCCAGTAAGCCTCTAACGCCCTCATTCAAACAAGCTCGGTGCTCATTAACACGAACGTTCCACGCAGACTCCAAACCTGCTTGCACAGCATGGTCGCCACCCGAATAATCTTGTCCATGGCCGGCTCCTCTTCTGGTCCAAAAAACATCGAGGATGCTAGCTGCATGACACTCACGACGCTACAACCAATACACTTCCGGTCGTCTTCAACCAGGCTTTCATACGCTTAGTGGCGGACTTAGTATGTAGATAATAGAATCAAGAGCACGTAATGTATATTATTCTGTGAAACCAACGATAATTTATTTGCTGATCTTTGCGGTCCTATAAATCGAAGAGATCGTTGCCGACAGCCAGTATCAGTCCGGACGCCTCTAGATGCTGGAATTTCACGATTAAGCTTCAGACAATTCTACCACAGAAGCTCTTGAAACTAGGGCAACAGTGAGCGTTCTGGCAAACTCTTCTCTTCTGCGAACTCTTCTCTTCTATTGAAGTGAAGATCGGCACATCGGCAAAACGAACGGAATCAGAACGGAGTCCAAATGTTCCCTGTATCCCTATAAATTTACTACTTAGCTCTCGTTTTTACATCCAACATGGCAGGCTGAAGACCACGACGCTCGTTCCAAAAGACTGGCTTTGCGCAGTCCTTCTCGCGAGCTTACTTGGGTTTGTCCTAGAAGTGACGCGTATGCCGTCCGACATGCCTGAAGACCTTGACTGCGAGGGCACGGACGACGCCGCCAACGCTACTGGACGGCTTCCTTCTGTTCATCATCGTCTCTACGCGCCCATTTGTGGGACTCTATCGACATCGCAAAGCATCCAGCTTTGCCTTTGCGTCGATGTGGGTGGAAGCGCCAAGCTCATAGATCTTCGCCTATCTACCCTACGTAGACCGTGCGTCTGTGCCGTGGGCCCGCGTACCTGGTCCTATCGAACCCATCAAATGCTCGTTTCGACGCCTTTATGCCTTTGGCTGGACGCCTGGGCTCTTTGCTAGAGCCTAGCAGCTGTCGACAGGGTGCGATTCGACCCGATGGGGGAGGGTAGGGACGGCGCGTGGGCCTGCGAGTTCGTGTGAGCTTGCCGGTGAAGCCCTACCGTACCATAGAGGTAGACGGTGGTCCTGGGCTTGGTGAATGGCGTCTCGAAGCTACGCAAGGAACTGTCCTTCGTCCCGTCTTCAACTCGAGACGTCGCACAGATGTTTTGATGCACGAGGAGTTTTTTGCGTTCGTAGATGATATTGCAGCGGGCTAGTCAACCCTCCCAATATTTCGTGGTACACGACACTTGGCTTCGTGCCGCTCTGTTGTTGTGCAACTCTGCTCTCAGCCTACCATCCTAATTTTTCCCTCCCCGTCTCGTTCGCCGAGTATCTACGTACTCTTCGTTACACTAGAGATATGTGTATTTTGTAGCATCAGAAAATAAAGGAGAACAGTCTTGCTCAATGGCGGAATAACTTTCCACTTTCTCGTTTTATACGTCGCACATAGTGGCCCAGACTATAACACCCCTAAATACATCCTGTAGGCTGTGACGCTGTGGCACTCGCTGAAGTGTATTCAACACACTTACGGATGTGCGCACGAATTGGTAGATCAACGGCGGCGAAGAATGAACTCGGTTTCACCTGGATGGATATGTGCATTATTCGATTTTATTAGTACATATGTCCTTGATATGATACTTCTTCTCAAGTTCTTGTATCCCGTGACGGCTTGGCTCACAATTCTCCTTTGATCGCTTCGCCGCTCTTCTTAACCTTCTCGCCGACGTAATCCCGGCCTTCATCTACCTTCTTCTCGCCGTAGATCTTCCCCTCCTCGTACTTAGCGTTCGCTGTCCTGCGGCCCTCTTCAGCATATGTCTTCGCGGCGGAGTACTTGTCAGATGAATAGCCGGTGAGCACTTCAACTAAACGAGCGAGCTTCTGCTCAGCACTGTCGACGGCGCTATTGATGATCTCTGAGGCACGCATGTAGAGATTTTCGGCGTGGTGGTTGGTCTGCACCCATTTGATACGCACTTCCTCTGTAAGCAGAATGTCAGTAAGTTAATCGGAAGAGTGACGGACGACTTACGGAGTAATCCTGGACGGGCACCAGGTAGCGCAGACTCGTCGACCCCTCTTTCGCGCAAGTAAGCACGAAGACGGGCGTCGGGCCAGATCAAATATTCGGCGGTACGAGTGTTGACGTCTTTGTACTTCTTGTCAATCATGGCAACAAGCTCGTCACGCTTCATTTGAGCATCCGAACGAATATAGCCGTTTTGAATCAACCAGTCGCGGATTTGGTTATCAGACCACGCCGACCAGACGGTCGTCTTTGCGTTGGAGTAGTTATCCCTACAGCAAAGAAGTTCAGGCAGGAAGCATGTAAAGACAAGTCGAAAAGCTTACTCAATCATCTTCATCATCTTGTCTCTCTTAATTTGAGCGTCGCCCTTGATGATGTCGTGCTCGACGAGCCAGGTTTTGAGCTGGGAATCTGTCCACGACGAATATGCTGTGTCTTGAATATCGTAGTAGTACCTCTTCATGTGGTCGATAAGGGAATCGCGGTTCTCCTCGTAATCGGGCTTGATGATGTTGTGCGAGACAAGCCAATTGTGCTGCAATACAAGAGGTCAATGAATGGCGCAAGGGCGGGAGAAAAGGCTCACCATGTATGAAGTACTCCAAGCGTTCCAAGCGGAACCAGTTGTCTTAGCGTACGAGTTCTTCATCATGGCCAACATCTCTTGCCTCGAATTCTGCGACTTTGTCGTGATGTAATCATTCTGCTCCAAATACGTTCGTAGCTGGTTGTCGTCCCAAGTGGAGTA